>JARHVA010000656.1:3857500-4492500 GCA_037957365.1 Torreya grandis | reverse complement strand
TATATATCCAACATTGATAAGCTATGTTTTTATCCTCCACTTGGGTTTGGCGAATACCTACCCATTTGTAGGAATTTGATCAATGAGAAAATACTGTTTTTCCTCCTACTTTGACTCATTTCAATGTGTATGCTTGACTAGTTTGATCTTATCAACTGATTAGCTTTGCTTCCTTGGTATGTTATCCTTATCTAGCATTCATGTTTAGTTTGAAACTTATTTTAGGTCTTGTGAAGTGTTAAAGTGAAGTGTGAAAGGTTTAGTGAGTTGTCTATTCACTGATGTCACTATATAACCTCTTGACTAGTCTTCCTAGCCCAACCATCTTTCACAACCTTAATATGAAATGCTGATATAGAGAGGTAGATTAAGAGTAGTGTTTGTTGTAGGTTAGTCTCATATTTGAAGTGCATTTGCAGTTGGTTGGTAGTGGTCAAGTATATTTGGTGCATAACCTCCATTATATTAGTTTTTCTCTCTCTTTTCCTAGCAAGTTGGTAGAGTAGTTTGTGATCCTAAGTGATTCATGAAGGGGAGATAACCCTTTAACCAAGAGATTCAATCCATGTTTAAGCCACCCATAGCTTAAGATTGTTTCCATGTTATTCCAAATTTGGAAGGCTTTAACTACCTTCCAAAGGGTGAAAATTTAGTTGATAACATGATGGATTAGGGCTATTGAGTTAAATAGGAGGATCAATATGACTATAACCTTTGCAAAGTATTCTAAAGATGAACAAAATTAATTTGGTACTATGGATGATAAGCTATGCAAAGAATATTTTGCTTAAGTCACCTTTTCATTCTAATAGACTATATACACTCATTTCACTCAACTTTTGCTCACACTTCTACCCTAATTCTACTTTTGGAGGAGTTATTGCTTAGAGTCTTATCTTAAAGGAACCATGTCTTGTAGAGTCTAGGATATTCATTAGGAAGAGTCATTTTATCCTAGAGCTTGATTAAACCTTTGAGGTATTCACAACCACAACAATATCTTACAAATCACCATTGTCCAAGGGAAAGATTGAGGCTTGATGGGTCCTCTTCAAGGTAAGTATATTTTAACCCTAGCTATTTCATTTAGTAGATATAAGTTTCTTATTAATTAGTAAATGAATGTGTATGTATCCTCATTTGAGATTTATCTACACTTATATTTAGTGTGGCTATAGGATTTCTTGAACTTGTCATTTATCCATTTTATGTAGCCTAGGCCCTTATTTGCCTACCATGTCTCCTAGCCCATTTTGATATTTTTCTAACCCTTTCCATTTACTTGCATTGCTTGTTTGTAATATTATACTACTAAAAAATAGAGATATAATTAGATCAAACTCATTATGATATTGGACTAAAGGATTTAGAACCCTTTCCTTTGACATTGTGTTGTAGGTTATCCTCTTGCTAGGTTTGCATATCCATTTGGTCACATCCCAACTCATTAAGTATCACTATGTTATCTTTGATTAACCTTCTTAGAGTCTAGATATTTATAGATAGGATAGTTGCAGGTTGATCCTAACCCATTGCATACATTTTGGTTAACCCAACATGAAGCTAACCATTACTAAATCACTTATTTAACCAACTTCATCGAACAGATCGACACATTTTTATATTTATTTTATTTTTAAAAAGCTACATCAAATAAGTGGATATAGCTTTTCCATGATCTTTCTTCCCAACCAACTATATCGAATAGATCAATATAGTTCTATATTTGCATCCTTTCTAGCCAATTATATTGAATAGATTGACACATTTTTGTCTCTAAATTTTTATGGTTTTATCTTAGTTTTTTAGCCACCTATATGAGCCAAATTGATACAATTTTATTTTAGTTCACTCTTTCCACCAACTACATTAGCCAACCTGGCTTACATTTATCTTATATTTCTTTTAACAAACTGTATTAGCTAGATTGATATAGTTTTATCTCAATTTTTTTATTTCAAAAAACCATATCACCAACTAGATATAGTTTTATCTTAGTTTTTATTGCAACAAGTTGTATTAGCCAACTCGATATAGTTTTATCTTATTTTTTCCTTCAAAAAATATACCAGCCAATATAATATAGTCTATTTTTTGGCTTCTTTTTTTGATTGTAGCGATTTGGCTGATATTATCAGTTTATTATGATCAATTCTTTTCCATGAAAAATTCAGTCACCTATTATCACCTTTTAGAATCTTTCTTGCCAGCCTCAACCGATTCATATCCTACATGGGTTATTCTTTTATTCCCACTTTGTCCACCATGGAAGACAACTCTTCATAGTGCATTATTTTCCAAAATCATTCTAGATATTTAGAACCTAAATCACGATATACCTCATACCATATAGTAGATCTAGAAAATACTTAAAGATAAATCCAAAATCATGACAATTATAAAAATTATACTACTTTTACACCTTTGAAACCTAGAATTCATAAACTCATAAAAAATCTACATCAACAGTTGGAACCTCAAATTATGTTCCACCTATTATAACCAATGTTCACAATCCGCTTGTTACACCCATAACAAGAGCACCTAGCATTATCTCTTCACAATGTAACATGTTTGAAATCAATCAAGGTGAAGATCTAGATGATTCCCAATTCTGAAAGAAGCTTGAAAATAATACCATTTGCACTCCTAACAAGAACAATGGATTTAACAAGCTTCCTACTTATTCTACTAAATTTAGGGAAACCAACACTAATGTTGGCAATCTTCCTCTCAATACCAATGTTGAAAACCCTCTCCTCTTTAAAATTAACCTTTAGCCCCTTTAATTGTGTCCATAAACATTGGAAACATATATCCAACTATCACATATGATGGGACTAAAGATCTTGTTATCTTTCTCAAATAAACATTGGAAACATATATCCAACTATCACATATAATGGGACTAAAGATCTTGTTATCTTTCTCAAAAGCTTTAGCAATATCTTTAAATAATGGGTTAAAAATAATACATTTTCTACTACCAAACTTCTAGCCAAATATTAGGATATTTTGTCCTTAGTTTTTCTCAAAGAAGGACTAGTTTCTCACCCAAAAGAAATGAGGAGGCGGATGAGCTAGTGCATTGAAATATCATGTGAGTAGTGACCTCATGCACTCACTTGAGGCACATAGCCTAGGCAGTTCCTATTGATTCTACCACACAGTGGTGGATAACCTTAAGTGTTCTACACTTCGTCACTTGGGTTAATTATATTAAGTCATATTTACTAAAAAAATTATATTAGATTAAGCCATTTTATTCATTCCACACATTTCACATACTTCTATCTAATACTATAGAAAATAAATTAACACATCATAGTTCACAGATTAAATAGTGATTCCATTCATTTCATTCAAAGAAGATTACAAATATATTCCAACAACTCTCTCTCAATATTCTCTTTATCTGTCTACACACACAACAAACTAACCAACACTTTCTAAACAAAGCTAAGGGTATTTATACATAATATACCCCCTCTCTAGTTACATCATTAATAAAATATAATTGACAAACCCATGATTATTTTAGAAAAAAAGTCATGATGAGCTGTTATAATTAAGTCATTCTAACTCAAGCCTAACAACCCCTATATACTCTCTCTATGATATATATTTATGTTCGTGATCCTCCTCCCTCATGAAATGATATAGATTCATGCTTGATTAGTCTCCAAATCTTTCATGAATTGATTTATAACCATCTCTGCTTCTTTCACCCTTGCCCTAGTCTTGTAATTTTTTAAGTCATGCATCTTATGTTGCTCATTATCCATGTATTTATATTCCAAAAATCACTCTTCCATGCCAAGGTATTTTGTGTTTCTCTTTCATGCCTCTCTTTTGCACCATTTTTTCCATGCCATGTTCTTCCACGTTTTTCTCACTCTACATGCAACTTTTATTTTGCTTATGCCATTGCCTTTTATCTTCCACCTTTTTCAACATTGCCTCTAGATCTGAACATCATACCTCTATATCTATTTCCCTTATAATATATAAATACAACATTTGGGGTCCAACATGACCCCTACTAAATTGATGGTCTATCTTAGACTATGCTATAGTTTCCTCAAATAACAAAAACTTAGGAACCGCTTGCTACACTTAGTGATTGAGCACCTCCCATTGGTTGAGGCAGTCTAAATATTTTAAGTGATGACTTCAAACTTACATTGTAGTCATTTCATCTTCTTGATTTGATCTATAAAATCATCTGCTTGAGTCATCAAAATCTCAAGTTGAGCAGTTACAACTTTATGAGTGTCATTGAGCGACCTGACATCCACCAAAACTTGCCCTCAAAGTGTTGAAAATCTAACATTAAGCTATTGCCGATGGGTACTTATTTATTTTTCCAGTTCCTTTATTCCTTGAAACACTTTTGTGTATTGGGACCTATCCTTGATATTCATCATATTCTTATCCAATTTTCAACATTGTTTTTCCTCAAGCTACAATCATGCTTCCAAAATTTTATTCCACTGTGCTAAGTTTACAAAAAACCCATTAGTAATGGGAATAGTGGTACCCAATTTATTTAAAAAGGTTTAACAGACATCGATGGCCTCTGTAAATTAATCTATTACTCACAAATTTTGCTATTGAATATTCACCTAGTTTTTACATTTCTTGAGCAAGAGGTCCATGCGTGTCTCCAATTTATTGATGGCATCATTGGTTATAGGAATACTATCCACAAGTGGTGGATTTATATTCAAAATTATCTAACAAAGGCCTAATGTCCTTAACCAAGATGCCTTGGTCACATCTTATTGTCACTTGATCACTTTAATTTCTTATTTGAGCTTGTACTATTTTTCATGTTCTTCCTTGTATATTTAGATAACTTCTCAATGTTTGTGGTGAAGATTTCCAACATCATTACTATGGAGAATGTTTTGACTAGAAACCAGTAGGGTAAACTTTATTAGGGCTATGCCTTCTTAAGCTATAGAGCATTTAAGGGGATCCACCCAAAGCATGTTTATAACATCTACTACCTCTAGGCTTATATTAGTGCTAGCCTTTAGGAGATCAAAATAACCTTCATCATTATATACATCCATAACAATAGATAACTCATGCTGAGTTTGTTTAGTGGACTTATGCTCAAGGAAGTAATCCTACATATATAGTTACTCAGTTGGTATATCTTGTTGGAATAGGGAGAAAATAGGAAGGTCTTCATTACCCACATTTGTCTATTACTGCTATTATTCTACTTAGTATATAGGTTCCTTTCCCTTTAAGGGGTCATAATATAGATCTATAATTTAGAGACTCTTTTCCCATTGTTCATTGGTACCGATGCCAAGGTTCTTTATGATGGAGGCTTCCCCTCTTCCAATTTCTTTCCCAAAATTATTTGGAACTTGAGTGTCCATTTTTTGCTTCTTAATAGCAAGTTATTCTTTTTTAGGATCAAGAGTGGACTCTTTTTAGGTTATGCTTCTGGAGGTGCTTCACCTGGTTTTAGAATTACCATTATGGGTTCCATAATATCTAGCTTTGATTGGAAAATTGGTTGTGAATCAATGATGTCATCATTATTTTTTATAGGTAGTCCCTAAGGTCTTGTTGTAGAAGAGGCCTTTATCATTCAGGGGTGGCCTTGGGTTGTTCCTATACCCTACTAGAATTGGTGGCCTCAGGTCTTGGCATTGTATCCTTATTTCACACCTTTTCTTCTGCATGTGTTTTTTGTTGAGGGAGAAAGGTTATTTATTTGCCTCTGAGTTTCTCGATGTTTTCTTCCATGGCCTGAGCATATAGTAGACCAACCAAATTTTGCCCTGCATGATTATTTCAAAATGATTGATATCAGTTTTACCTAATTTATGCAAATATGTATGTGCTTCCCTTCTCAGACACATAGATTTCAAAGAATATGAATATCGATTCTAATATTATCAACATCAATATTTATTGGGCATGCATCCATAATGTAATTAATATAATCCATGAAATATTTGGTAGTGAAGGCATATGGTAACTTGAGCTAGCTTGACAAGTTATCGGTGGTCTCCATCTAGATCTATACAAATGAATAATGTTACTTAACAAAAAACTCAACATAGCTTCCCATTTGTGAAAGAAAATACTTGGGTACATGCCACTCATTACTAAAATCTTCCTTCATACTGTCATACCAACCCTTCATCCTCATCTCATAGGAGGGTTTAATGGTGCCTGAACATGTGAATTATTTAAATCTCTTGGTGAGGGACTTGTGTTCTGGTGGATAGACCCACTTTAATTCTTTATTAGAATAATATGGGATGCTAATCTCATAAAAACACAAGTAAAAGATGTATTGTGCTCTAGGGAAACTTGTAGTTGGGAACTCAATGCACCTTTACAACATCATCTTCAATTTTTTCAATAAAGAATTGGGAATATTTATACTTTGTGCCCTTGGCCATTTGCCTTGCAACATAGAGGTGGGACATATCCACCTCCTTCCACCTATTCATACCTCCTAGCCTGGTCATGGACAAGCACACAGATACCTGAATCATATGATATGTAAGATTTGTAATATACATGGCATGGCCTTCTTTATTTTACTTTAGTGTCATCATTTTTGTATTGCATCCTAATCATTAATATCCACATTGACATCAATACCTGAACTAATTAACCTTGTTACTTTGTTAATCTATTGAGGGGAAATCCTCACTCTATACCCTGTAAAGTAGATATAATCCTCTTGGATGCATGAAATCGGGTTTTACAAAGTATGTCAATTGAAAAATTTGGAGCACACCTGCATCCTCTAGTAAGTTGTAAACTATGAGATTATAAGTGGCCTTATTTTTTGTGTTCTAGCACTCAACTTGGGAATCATAGTGCAATTTACCTTTGTTACTTATTTATTGATGATTATAATCAAGGATCTGATAAGTGGAAACCTTAGATTCCCAATTGTTTGTGCATAAAAATATGTCAGCGTACTAAATTTCTTTAATCAAAATTGGTGGTGGAGGTGATGTTGTGATTACCTTCTTTTCTACACATGCCATCCTAGTACCTCTCCACCATATGTATCTTCTACTAGCTTTATCAGGTTCTTGCCTTACACACTGTGTACACCAAAAACTTATTCTTGGATGAAAACATGACTCCCTTCCTCTACACCCTCAAAATCCTCTACTTAGTGAATGAGTGGTAGTGGATATCTTCTCTTGCCTTTCTACTTTTGCCGCATCCCCAATTGGGGTCCAAGAAGGTTAACATGAAAATAACCAATTCTCCCAAATAAAAACATTTTGTTGCCTTCTTTTCAAACCCAAAATACTTTAGCCTTCCTAATTTAACCTCATATAATGGTGAATTTAACATCTATAACCTATAACTCTCTCTCACACATTCTTGTAAACATGTTTCCACTCCTCTTTTCATGAATGCACGTTCCCTTAGCCTTTGCTTCACTTTTGCCAATGAGAATATTGTGTAGATGCCTTCTTCCTATTTTTTAACACTTGTTTGAGATTTAAAATCATTAAGTTTTGCATAATAAAAATTAAAATGAGAGGCCTTTAAGTATTTTATAAATGGAAGAAAATTTTACATTAACTATCCTCCATGTTTCCATCCATCACTTCAACAATTAATACCTCAAATGACATGCATTGGCACCCATTTGACATGTTTTCCATTTATGCCACTACATCATCAATAAATTAATGTCTCATATTTATTTTGAAATTTATTGCACCTTTACCGTAGTGCATGCCATCTGTAAAAATTCAAATTTTCATTTCTATTCACGGGAACTACCTTTTCCATTTTAAGTATTTTTATTATGATGCTTCATTTACCATATTCATTCCACATTCTTGGGGCACACACCACATATTTCATGCCTTTATCATGCACCACTTTTTTCATGCCTCCTTTACATGCCTCCTTGTCTTGATCTTTTCTTTGATCACACGAGATTCTTACTAACCTTTTATTTACGCACTTTAGCTTAATTAGCTTATCCACAAAACTTACCCCACATGAAAATATGTGTGTGGTCTACCATGTTATAACTAAATAAGATACATTTGTCAAGAAAGTGATATATGACATAGTTTTTAATACAAGAGAGCACCAAATGTGCTCAAATCCAACTACAAAAAGTGTGTAACCAATGTCACACTTATTCAAAAATAAAACTAAGTCCTAAACTCAACTATTGGCATATTCCTTATTTCCCAAACTTAAAAGAATTACATAGAATGGTAGGGCCAAAGACAACTATCATTAAAATGTCTTGGAAGGAATTGACCATCTAATCTTTTTAACTTGTAGGTACTTTTTGGATGGATATCAAGAATGATAAAAGGACCATTCCATTAGATCCATAGTTTACTTGGATGGCACATAAAATTTAAATCATAGGCCAATACTTGCATACCAGGATGAAAAACTTTGGTTTTGATATGTCGGTCATGCTAGGATTTTTATTTTGTCTTCTCAACCCCTTGACTCTAGTGTGTGAGAATGCATGCTTCATCCAACATAAGTAAAGCCTCCAGTTGAGACTTTATGGATTTTTCTTAATCTAATATTCCAATGTGCATGATACATAATAAAGACATGAGGAATTTCACCAACAAAACTACTTTGGTGCCAAAGACAAGGTTCAAAGGAGTAATCTTGTTCAACCTTTTATATGTGGTCTAATAAGCCCATAAGACTGCTGAACATGATCATCCCATTCAGTGTGACTGATAATGCAAATATTGATTAGTGCATTACCAACTAACTTATTTAAGGCTTTGGTTATGAAATTGGCTTGAGGGTGGTATGGTGTGGTAACTAATAGAGACATGGAGGTCAATTATCATTGTGATAATCCATACTGAATGTACTAGTTGGTTAAGTTTAGAATGAAGGATATAATAAGTGATCCAACCCAAATAATTTTGAGTGATGAGTGTAACCAGGGATGATAATTCTAATGTGGAATACCATGCTAATAATTGACCTCCATGTCCTTGTTGGTTACTCCATCTATTATTAAAATGCCTTAACCAAAAGGTGTGCTCTAATTCTAGCTGATGTGTCGATTATGATAGTAGACACGTCAACTAGAATTAGAACACACCTATTAGTTAAAGTGATCCATTGGTAGATGGAGTAACCAATGGGGAAGTGGAGGTCAAATACCAGTGTAACAATCCATGTTCAATGTACTGGTTGGTTATGCTCAAAATTGAGGATTTAGAAAGTGATATAACCTAAATAATTTATGAGCATTGAGCATAACCAACTAATATGTTCACCACAGACTAAAATTCTAGTAGTTAAACTCCATGTACCCATTGATTACTCTATCTATTGACATATCACCTTAACCAACATGTGTATTTCAATTCCAACTAATGTGTCCATTCTATTAGCAGTCACATCAACTAGAATTAGAATGCACTTGTTGGTTAAGGTGCTCCATCGGTATAAGGGGTAACCAATGGGGATGTGTAGGTTAACTAAAAATGTGGTATTAAACATTGAATGTAACAATTCATTACACTCATAATAGTGGGGATATGGAGGTTAACTACCAATGTGGTAGTTCATATTAAATGCACTAGCTGGTTATGCTCAGAATTGAGGATATAAGAAGTGATCCAACCTAAATAATTTATGAGTGCTAAGTGTAATTAGCTGATACTTTCAACATGGGATACCACAATGGAAATTTACCTACATGTCTCCATTGGTTACTCCATCTATAGAGGAAGCAACATAACAAATAGGGATTTAACAAGTTACATGCATTCTTTACAATAACAATAATAACAAAGAAATCCTTATCTAAGGTGATTTATTTAAAAGATAAGGATTTATTTCATTATTATTATTTTAAATAAAGTAGTTAATTTTTTAAATACCTATCTAGAATGTCACTTTATATATAATTATCTTGCAAACGTTAAAATGGAACAAAGGAATGACATGCAAGTATACTCTCAAATTTTAATTTTATCATTCAGGGAACACAATACGTTCAACTGACATTGAATTTTAAATTTATCGACCAACAACACTACATGCAAATATTAATGGAAAATAATGGAATGATGCTATAATGGTGAGAAATGAGACTTGACTACTTTCATGGGACTTGTATGCACTAAAATATGCTTGCCTCGTTAATTATACTAATTATGCTAATCTCTGCTAATTTAGTCTAATTCCCATATTTACTAGCTAAATTAAATAATAGCCTAATAAACCCCCATCCCATTCCTATATCCTAAAAACATTATTCAATCCAAAAAACTAATTAATCCCTTCATTAAACCCCTAATAGAACCTATTACCCACTAACCTACTCCCTAAGCCAACTAGTCAATTTAAAAATACAAAATAATCTACCTACCCAACCATCACTCTATTCTAGCCTCTCCTAAAACCTTAAACCCTATGGAATATTTACAGAATTAGAGGATTCTATAAATATCCCCCATTTTATCCCCCTTCTCTAGAATTCTCTAATTCTAAAGATTTCCATAGAATTAAAAATTCCATGGAAAATCCTTAGCCATTGATCTCAATGGCTCAAATTTGAATTTGAGCCATTGATTTCTTTGTCCATGCTTATATAACCAAGCTTTCCCCCCTCCTACAAAATAACTTGGAAAACCATAAAATTATTTCTATCTTGCATCCACAAAGCCTTCTTGCATCCATCCATAGCCACTATCAAGCTCATTCAACCATTTGAAAGCCATTATCAACATCAAGTAAGCAATCCAACATTTCAAAATTTTGGAATAAATAATCCATTTTGCAATCTCAGAGTAGAGCCATAAAGAGGTAAAGTGATGGTAAGAGCATTCTTATTGGGATGATTATCTCTTTTATCCATTCGTACTTGTGTGTTTAAGTTTTAGGTTTTTATTACTAAAATTAGTAATATAAGTTAAAACTAAAATTTAGACTACATTTTGACAACCATATTGGGACATTACTTCCTTAACTAACCTTATAAACTTGTTGGAAGTGATTTGAATGATTCTGGGATAGTCTGGACATGAATTGAAGCCCAGATTTTAAATTTTTGTCATGTATAGGCAAATAACGATGTTGCATTGGTATCAATGCTATAGTAGTTGCATTTTTCCAAGACTAGTTACAAGTTTGTCGACTAACCACTAATGGCTAGGGTATTCTATATATTTTTAACTTTCAACAAAATCATAACTTTGAAAGTTATGATTTTGCACTAGGAGTTGTGGCTTTATCAGTAATAGTCATGATTTTGTAAAAGATCATTAGGGTTAAGTTTATATCCTATCTTTGTTAACCTTCTTCCATAGGATAGTTTGTTGTTTATTTGTTTGTCTGGAAGCATTATACTTTTCTGTGTGCAGGGAAGGAAAAGACCAATCTGATACTTAACTATTAGCACATAGGATAGAAAACCATGACTTTGATAATTGTGACTTTATACTAGTAATAGCAATTTTATTAGGTATAGTTATGGCTTTATAGAACTTAAGTTTGCTTTAAACCTCTTGCTATTATCTGATAATAGAACTTTATGTAGACTCATATTATTCTATTTATGTTGTCAGGGAAGGGTATTCTGGTCTCTAGTTTTAGGAATAAGGATTTTAAATCAAACCTTGACCATTTAATCATCATCTATGATTTTATCATCGATAGTAGTAATTTTATCCTTCTTTATAAAACTGGTAAAACTTGTGAACTATTAGATTCTAATTTACAGACCTAAGGGATTTTTATTTCTTGATTAACCTAGTTGTAAGGAGTTCTACATTAGGTTAGAGTTGTCTCCTTTTTGACATAACCATTTTAAAATCTAGTTATTTTGGCCCAACCTTATATCTGCAAGGGTGTTCTGACAACTTGTTGTCTATGTGTGGGACTAGTAGGAGGCAGAAGAAGGCCAACACAAACATCAAAGAATCCATCATAACCTATCTTAAACTTTACTGTAAAACTACAAGTCTTGAACTTGTGACTTTGACCTGTAAGTGGTAGTTTTATTGGTTGCAGTTGTGAGTTTGTAGTTACATAAGCAATAGGGTAATTTAGGTCATCTACATAGCTAGAATTAGACTTAATAAATTTTAGCCTTCTATATATATTAGTATTTATCATTCTATCTGGTGGCTAAAATCATTTTGAGGCTCATAAAATATAGTTAAACTGTTAGAAGTAATTTAAATATTTTTGATTAAATTGTCTATATTATAATTTTTTTGAAAGATAATATATCTATGTGATATTTATTGGCAAAATTTTATAGCTTTCTTATTCCCAACAAAACCATATATTATGAATTAGAGTAAATTGCAATTTTGTACTATTAAGTAGTGATTTTATCTAACTATTATGATTTTACAGGTTAACCTCTACGGTTTACTAACCCTCTACATGATCACAACTCACGATCTATGTTTTTGACTTGTAGTTGAAATTTTATGCACTTTGGTTATGATATTTCTCTGTGTATTTGTGGTTTTACAAGGACTTGTGGTTTTGTAAAAATTTAAACCACTAATCCATTTTGGTGTAGGACCCCTCAAAACCAAGGCACCCCATTTTTTTCTAACCTTTGTGCTTGCAGGAAGGGGTGCCCATAGTATATTACCTCAATTTTTATTGTATATACATCCTTATTTGCCTCCTTATATATACTTACTTGTGTGTGTGGTTTTTGAATTTTTTGTCACTTAATTATATATACTTGTGACTCTCACACATAGCTAATTAAATCAATAAATTAATTGTGTTGTGCTCATCTATTTATTATTCCCCCCAAGTCTAAGATAAAACATGATGTGGAATTCATCCCCATGTATGTGATTAACATATAGGTGTAGACACCCAAAATTTGCACACTATGATCTTGAGTAATGAAGTACCTCTAGACCACCTTAAAACCCCCTTGGAATCAATTTAGCCTTCTAACCTCTAGTTGAACTTAACATAAGTTAGTTTGATTAAACTAGCTTAAACTAACCTTTTACCTATTTTTAACCTTCATCCTCGACCACTAATGGTAAGGTTGACTGTCGATGGTTACCTTGACCATCAATGGTCAGTGTCCACCTCCTTAACCACCAACATGTAAACCACTCTACCTTGCTTTTCTATAAATAAATCATCTAAATCTAGTTACAAATAATTGTATATACAAGTTAAAATTAAGAATCCCAATTCACATCTTATTGCAACTCTCTTGCCTTGCCTATAAGAAGATAGGAGTAGGTAGGTCAAATCCATTTGTAATTATTATCAAGAGCTTATACATCCAAAGTTATTTTGTTTTACAAGTCAATCATCATCAGTAATCTAGTGATCCAAATACTACATCAGAGAGCTAACTTGCTATTATAGCTCTGCTAAAGCATCGAGTACTGTTACTCTATTAAAATCATGTTAGACTCCACCAATGAGTCAATCACCTCAAGCATTCACCTAATCAGCATTTCACAAGATAAGTAATTGATTTTTAGCATTCATTTACTTTGTTTTCTTTTTACATTCAACCCAACAATAATCCATCTCCTATAATTTCACTTTGTGATCCCATCAACTAGCCATTTTACAATCTAGATCTACACATAGTAACCATCGATGGTCATCTTGACCACTAATGGTCACCTTAACCACTGACGATTAGCCCAAATACTGATGATCATTGTGGCAGTAAATTCTAGCAAGCTATTTTCACCTATCTACCCCTAACCAAATCTGATTTTCTATGTCCCTACATGTTCACAGACCCCTACCTAAATTTTTGAGGTAGAACCCAATCACCTAACACTAGTATTGATTAGCTTATCACTATTTTAATCATTTTTAATCTATTTAGTAATAAACATTCTTGTGTTCAATTTCAATACCTTTTGATTATTGATGTAAGTACTTTCTATTCTATTTATAAACTTAATTGTTAAAACACATGGATTGACAACCCCTGAGGAAGTTCTTGCTTTCAGAATCTAGCTATCACTAGGCAATCCACTCAACTACCTGTCTAACAAAAAAATTTGCTTTAGTGCTTTCTTATTTATATGTCATCCTCCCAAGCCAAACAGGAGCTCTTCACAATCTTTTAATTTAATGTGCACATAATCAAATAAGTTTTTCAACTGTACCCATACTTAGTTTCTTCTTTTCCCTTCCCAAAATAATAAGTTGAAATTTATTGAAACATTCTGGCACACCCAGTGGGACTCTTATGTCTTTACTTGGGTTCTTGTTTGCTTGAATCTTCTCTCTATTTTATGCTCATTAACAAAATCAAAACTTTCTTTTGGGCTTAAAATTAAGTGCATACATTGACTGCCTGAAAGTTTAGTTCACATAGCTTAACTTAAAAGTAAAGTAATCTATCATAGCTTCACTCTTTGTTGCACAGACTCAACCAAACCACTTTCATCAATTAAATAAAAAAAAACTTTAGGATTTTCCCTCTTCCTATAAGACTGCAACATAACATTTGCTTGGTCTTATAGTGACATGCCTAAAATTGACCCTACCATTGCTACCCATAACATAGTCACTAATTTGTGATGCCAAGCCTGTCAAGCAAAAACTTTGAGGCATGCACCCTCGCATATCCCTTCTCATCAAAGAAGAGCTTTAACATCTTCTATCTATCAATTTTATTCAACCCATTGACTAACCCCAATGGGTCTCAAATGTTGTATGTATCACTAAAGACACATAGGGACTATGCATTTATGTGGAATTTCATGAACTCAACCTCACCTACCCCCAAAATGACTTTCCTCTATTGAACATCAAACATATAGTTAATATTACAACTGAATATGAGACATTATCTCTCATAGATAGATTCTCAAGATATAATTAGATCTTAATTGCTCCTGAAGATTAGCATAAAACCACCTTTACTACCCCATGGGGAACCTTCTACTATATATTCATGCCTTTTAGCTTAAAGAATATTAGTGTGACCTACCAATGTGCCATGACTTATATCTTCCATGACATTATCCATAATATTGTCGAGGACTATGTGGATGGTCTTCTTGGGAAATCCAAACTCTGAAAAGATCACTTAGTCATTCTTAAGATCATCTTTGAACACCTTATCCACTATCATGTCCACCTTAACCCTAAGAAGTTCATTTTTGGGGTCTTGTTAGGAAAGCTCCTTGGCTTTATAATCTCTCTTCATGCAATCGAATTTGATCTTGCTAAGATGAAAGGCATCCTAAACATGCTTCCTCTTTTCAACCTCAAGAAAACTCTATAGTTTGTGGGGGAAGCTTCAATCGATTCACCATTTTATCTCCCAACTTTCAGACCGTTATGAACCCTTCAACCACCTTATAAAAAAGGATGTTTCTTTTAAGTGGAATAATTATTGTCAAAAGGCCTTTGATTCACTCAAAAGTAACTTTTATCACTACTTGTCCTTACCCCTCCCAAGGATGACCAACCTTTCTACCTTTATATCTCTACCACCGACCATTACCTAGGGGTATTTCTGGCTCACCAAGATGAACAACATAAAGAACAAGTTGTATATTACATTAGCCACACATTTGTAGAATACAAGACTTGATACACCCATACTGAGAAGCTTTACTTAGATTTAGTCTTTGTGGCCACCAAACTTTGCCACTACCTCTTTAACCACAAAACCTATATCATAACCAATATTGACCCACTCAAGTACATGCACTCCAAACCATACCAAAATCAATGTATGGCCAAGTGGCTTATGCTCTTAGTAGAGTTTAACCTTGAGTTCCTTTAGCAAAATTTAAATTAAGGTGCAAGTCATTACTGACCAATTAGCTGAGGCACCTTTTGTAAACAATCAACCTCCTCCTCTTGAGTTCCCTAATGAGTCCATCATGATCCTCTCTTAGGTATATTTTATGTGTCAAGTTACCATGTTCTTAGATGGATCAAAGTGTCAACATGGTAGTGGAGTTGGTATCATCCTTATCCCCTTTGATGGTGAACCTGTCCCTTTATCCTTCAATCTTGATTTTGAATGTACCAACACATGGCTAAATATGAAGCCCTAGTGATAAGACTTTAGACTTCTTTAGTCCTAAGAGTCAAAACAATCAATATATTTGGTGACTCCTAACTTGTGGTCAATCAAATCAATAGCTCTTACTAGTGTAAGAATGATGTTTTGCAATAGTACAATCAACTAGTTGATGAACTCTTAACATCATTTGAGCACTACCACATCTAATCAACCCCATAATCTACTAATAAGTTCATCGACACCATGGATTCCCTTGCGTCTTAGATACCATTTGTACCTTTTGACTCTAAGCTATCTATCATTATCCATAGACTCACCTAACCTTCCTATGTCAAATTGAACTCTCCCACCATTTTCAATGTGAAAGAGACCTAACCTGACCTTTGGTATCAACATACCTTCAACTACCTTAACCTTTCCACCATTCCTTCTAGCCTTTATAGGAATGATTGAAGAGCATTTATCTAGAATACCTCACGTTATACCATACTAGGAGGTATACTTTATAAACATGGCTTCGATGGTATTCTCTTTCGCTACCTATGTAATCATGAAGCCTCTCATGCTATCAAGGAAATACACAATGGTATCTATGGGGGACACTTTAGTGGCCTTACTATAGCTAAGTGTATCCTTTTCCTAGATTATTATTGGCCTACCCTTAACCAAGACTATTATGATTATGTGAAAAAGTGTGTTAAGTACCAACAACATGCCAATTTTCATCATGTACCTAGCTATAGTCTTCATATTTATATCAAATTTTGGCCCTTTTCATGATGGGGTCTAGACCTCATTGGTGAAATTAATCCCAATTCCTCATAAAAACACCACTCTATCATCACTACGATCGAGTATTTTACCAAGTGGGTAGAGGCTATTCCTCTAGTCTCAATCAAAGTGGAGAATATTGCTGACTTTATCAACCATAATATCATTTGTCACTTTGATGTTCCTCATAAGATTATCACCAGAAATGGTAAATCCTTTAAGAAAAATCAAGTATAGGGTCTGTGTGATGAATTTGACATTAAGTTATGTTTCTCCTTGTCCTATCTCCTTTAGGTAAATGGATAGGCTGAAGCCACTAAAAAAACTCTTAATAACATGCTAACTAAAATGGTTAATAAATCTAGTTAGGATTGGAATTTACACATCCCCTTCACCTTATGGGAATTTCATTCTAGCATTAGAACCCCTACGGGTGCCACCCCTTTCTCTCTTGTGTTTGAAGTGGAGGCCATCTTTCCCCTTGAAGTCCAAATCCCATCTCTTCACATATCTTTGTAGGAGCTCATTTCTGAGGATGATTATTGTCAACACCATTTATCTCAGCTCAAGCTACTTGATGAGCACCATTTAACAACCCTTACACATCTTCATGTCTATCAAGAGTGCATTAAGCATGCCTATGACAAACACCTTAAAATATGAGAATTCAACATCAGAGACCTCATCCTTAATAAAAATCATCACGTCACTAATATGGAGAAAAGTAAGTAGGGTAAGTTTGCTTTCAATTGGCTTAGACCTTATATTATAACCCACAAATATGGATCAGGAGCTTATCAGTTGTCTTCTCTCAAAGGCCACCCAGAACTTGATCCCCTTAATGTTTTGCATATGTGTTCATTCTTTTTTTAAGAAGGATCAAGTTTACCTTTTGTTTAATTTAAGTTTATCTCTTGATATCCACCCACTTTCATCTTCATATTTTAGGGGCAACCACTTAAAACCGAATCATGTGATTTTTTTTCATAATCATAGCCTAATATTGAATAATGGGTACCATGACTCTACCCATGACATGATTCTCATTGTACTTTTCACCCCTTCATTAGGATGAATTCCCATGATTGTTGTCAGCTAAACCTATTTACACCTAATCAAATTTTTTATGCTTTTAGTTTTGCCTTCATAAAGGTGAACCCTTAAGCCTATATAAGCAAGTCTATGTCTAGAAAAATCAAACAAGTAAAAGGAAAAATCCACACCAATAACAATCATGGGTTATTCTTAAACATTCATAGACTGCTCCCTTGAAGGATAACTATTGAAAATTTATTTTAAATTATCAAACATAAGGTGGACTGTTCCCTTGAAGGACAACTATAAAAAAGCATTGAACAAAGCTAATAAACTTAGATCACTCCTTTGAAGGATGGTTGAGTAAAGAATTTTTTCAAAAACATAGCAATTTATTGGAAGCTTCCTACATAGATCAAATTTTTATATACAACAATCAACAAAAGACCCATTATCATACTCAAACAAAAGCAAACTAATTATTGAAAGCCATAGTCATCTCTCAAACAAAGAATTAAGGTGAAAGCCATAATCAACTTTCACAAGTAGATTTCCTGCATCAATTAGTCTACATAGTTTGGCATAGTCTTATTTATACTATTTCTTTAGATTCCTACAAAAAATGCATGCTAGTCTAACAAAATAGTTCCATTTCCATCCATCTCCCCTATAAGCAAGGGATTTTTGAGCTTACTTGACATTATGTGGTCTAAACACCTTTTAACCAACTAATAAATGCTAATGCAAAGCATTTGAAGGTCTTAGGTTCATTAATCCAATCCAACTTTGGTTCTATCAATTAAGTCCTTGTCAAAGAAGAAGCATCATACCCTCTTGTTATCCTATCGTGGCTAGTTGATATTTTCATTATGGTGTTTGTCTCTTGATTATATTATTTATTCTCCATCTAGTGTTGATAGTTACCTTACTTCATATGCTTTACCTTAAGCAAGATAGTTACAACCATAATCATAACTGGCATATCCATGTGTGTCATAAGCAATATCATAATCATAAGCATAACCATAACAAACATAATAAATCCATAACATCTATGATCATTAAAATAATCAACCACTTTCCACCTCATGTCTGAAATTTAATAATGAAATCTAAATACTCATTAAAATTTAGCATGTCATAAGCATAACCATAAATCAAAACCATCTCATGCCTAGCTAAGCCTATATAAGTGTCTAGCATCCATAATCATAAGCATAATTCATAAGTAAAAACATCAACACAAACCATAAACCATCAACATGAGCATAAATAATGATCATATGTATAACTCATGCATCAAATAACATAATGTATATAAATAGTAGATAAAAATGTTTCTCTCTCAAAATGTACATCACACCGCATTGGCTTGCAAGCTAGAATCAAAATGATATACAAAATGTTCATAATGTAGCTATATCTATGCCCTAAGGGCACCACTATCTTTTGGAGCACTGCTAGGTCTTGATTCCTACCCACTTGTTGTACCTACCAAACCCCCACATGTACCTATCTATCTAGCTATAGATGTTTCCCACTGCCCTGGTGTCACCACATTAGCACCACCTACCAAGCTAGCTTTGTACTCACCCAATCAGGGCTCCTATGGACACTATGTCATAATTATGGCCTCATAGTACCATATCTCCTCCATTATATCTAGGTATCATGCTTGGTGGCCCTATCTATGCTACAACTAATCCTCCTCCTCTCTACCTCATAGAGTCCTCTTGTGTAACCAAGGTGAGTGAAAACCATGCCTAGTCCCTGTCACCTATGAAAGTAATAATGTGACCCTATAAGGTAGAAATATAACCATGTAAGGTGACTAACTACCCCTATAATACCTATACCTATCCTTGTGTAGTGGCTATCACCACTCATACCTGTCCATCATTTTCGACCCCCTGTGCCTATACTCTCTGACCCCCTCTCCCTGTCGGATCCACATCCATTGGAATCACACCTCCATCATCCTCAAAAATATTTATAGCTACATATAATGGATGGTATCATGCCATGTACCCATCTATAAATTTGATGTCATCTATCTGTGCCCTAGCAGGTAGCTCCTCATAGTCTAGTAAAATCATCATAGGATGTGGGTCTGGCAGTAAGATCTCTAAATCTTCTTGCCTGTACATGTAGAATGGAACTATAATGGTTTTTGTTAGGATAAACTACCTCCTCATCCTTTCAAATGGGATGAGATCCACCTCCCCATCCCACCTACCAAGTATCCATCTATAGCTCTAAAGGGAAAGTGTCTGCCTCCTATAGCTAGGCCATACTGTAAAATAGACATAAGGCCTCCAAGTGATGTCTCTTATCACTAGTGCACACATTGTACCCCTAAACCACTCCACATCATGTGCACCACCTCTTGTACTTGATGTAGTAAGATCCCTCCTCCACCTCATAAAGCTAACTAAGAACTCAATCTGTGTAAACCCTGCCCATGATAACCCCATTGACCTCAACACCCATATATGCTCATAGGCCCAACAATGTAGAACCAAGTTGATACTAATGCCATACCTCCTATGGGCCCTAAACCCTCAAAAATCCCTGTATATATATATATATATATATATATATATATATATATATATATATATATATATATATATATATATATATATATATATATATAAGTATGTATGTATGTATGTATGTATAATAGGTACCTAATTGAATACAATTTGACCCAACAATAGCTCAACCAACACATCAAGAAGTGCAAAGCATGAAATGATGATCATAAGCATGACATTTGACCTAATCACTATCATCTCCATACAAAATCTCTACAAGCTCCTCCCACTCTTCATGCTCTATATGGTAGATCAAATCACCTTGAAGAGGAAGTTGAGTGATCCTATGAACATCCTTTGATAAGATAGTCATCTCATCGATTGGCAATAGGAAGGTGTTCATTGAGAGATCTCATCTCTCAATAAGAATTATGACCATGGATGCATCTTGAGGCACATGTTGATAGTACCTCATCACCCATAACCCAACCTCCTCTATGTGGGCCCAGTTAGTTGGGGTCATCCCCTGCTATATCTCTACAAAAATACATGACACTTGATCACACATCTGTATCTGCTCCTTGGTTGCACCAATTTGGAAATAAAGCTTAGTCACCTACACCATTATTGTCTACCCTACCCTTTAAACAATTGACCTATTTCTTTATCCATAGTACCCATCTACACAATACCCACTAACATTACCCTCTAAACCTAAAATGCTAGCCTCTACCTAGCTAGAAAACACTCACTTAGCTTAACATTTTTATACACTTTCCAAAGCTACCTTTTACCCTAATCAACCATCAATGATCATAGTGACTATTGATGATCAGACATCCATGTTTTCAAGGATGTCGACCATTGAGAGTTGAACCTGATCATCAACGGTCACTATGGGTGTTTCAAAGCTGAGAAACCAAAACCCTATCTACCCTAACTACTACCCAAACATCAAATCAAATAGCATAATTTACTAACTTAAATCCTTACCCAACCCAAGCTAACTATCCACCCTACCAATTACTATTTTAATCTATAAATTTACCCAAAATTTCCTAAAAACCCTAAACTAGGGCATAACAAACTAAACCCAAGCATTTCAACCTACCCTAACCTCCAACCCTAATGAAAATGCATAAAATCACACCTATCTATCAAAATAAGGACACCCCCTACCTTGTTTCACAACCTCTATCAAGTAATCAAATGAAGATCTACCCATCTTCATTCATGCCCATATGTTCCTTGCATCCTCACTAGTCTACTAGGTCAACTCTCTACCTCAACTAAAAATATCCCACCTCAGTAGTCACCATTATCTCATTATTCTCCTAAATTTATAGAGCTCTTAGATCAATCATAAAAGTGAACAAAATGACTTTCAATTTTACTTTTTACCCATTATGCTTTTAGGGTTTTTACCCTAACCATCAATGGTTAGGGTGATCATTGATGGTCATCTTTGGGGACTCTAACCATCAATGATCAGGTGGCCCCACTTTTCTACTCCTTCCTTAAATAATCCCTCTTTAAGCAGACTCAAAATCAACTCACCCAACCATGGAGACTACCTTTTGCACCCACCCTGATCACCTCATCACCTCGTTGTCGGTCCATTTTGGCCCAACTAGCATGCATTTTATGACACTTTTTGCCTAGTCATTTGATCATAGTGATAACATTTCCATTTTGGCCCTTTTTGAACTTACACCACCTCCTACTTACTTAACCTACTTGTGTCTTTTTGGGAGTACTTCTTACCTTATATATCTATGTCACTTGACCAATTTGTGTTTTCATTAGGAGTACTTCCTACCTTGGATACCCATCAAAACACATACACCACTTCAAAAAATTTCTAGTGTACCCATCTACCACACCTAAATGTGATCACATGGTCCACTTGTCCACTATCTTCCTAGCACCTACCTTTATTGTTATCAACTATGGAAACCTAATCAATGTGCGATCTTAGCTATCACACCTTTTTGTCACACTTTATGCATTTATCTACACTTCAATGCCCAACTTATCACCCACCTTCATGATGCTTACTTTTGTCATCACCTTCATTCACCTTATCAAACCCACACCTAACTCTAGTTTACCTCATCAACTCCCATTTTGAGGGGAAATACCTCTTCCCATACTTGGGGCAATCAGACCTTTGACTAGGATCAATTTTTGTTTTATAGCTTGTTGATTCAAGTTGCATAACAAAAAGGGGCAAAATGTAGACACCTAAAATATACATGGTATGATCTTGAGTGTCAAAGCACCCCTAGATCACCTTAGAACCCCCTTGTGACTAATTTAGCCTTTTGACCTCTAGCCAAACCTAACCCAAGTTAGTTTGATTAAACTAGCTTAAACCAACCTTTTACCTTTTTTACCCTTCACCCTCAACCACTGACAGTTAGGTCGACCATCAAAGGTCACTTTGACTATTGACAGTCAGGTTCCACCTCCTTAACCACTAACATACAAACCAATCCACCTTGTTTTTCTAAAAATTACTCATCTAAATATAGTTGTGAACCATTGTATGTGCGAGTTAAAAATAAAGAAGCCTAGTTCACATCTTGTTGCAACTTACTTGCCTTACCTATAAGAAGAGAGGAGTAGGAAGGTAAAATCCATTTGTAATTTTTATCAAAAGCTTGTGCATCCAAAGTTATTTTGTTTTGTAGGTCAATCATCATCAACAATTTAGTGATCTAACTTCTATGTCAGAGAGCTAACTTACTACCGTAGCTCTACCAAAGCATCGAGTATCATCACTTTATTAGAATCATGTCAGACTCCACCAAAGAGTCAATCACCTCAAGCATCCACTTGATCATCTTTATTAAAGATAAGTACTTGATTTTTAGCATTCAATTACTTTGTTCATGTTTTGCATTCAACTCAGCAACAATCCATCTGCTAAAATTTCACTTTGTGATCCCATCGACTAGCCACTTACCAACCTAGATCTACACATAATAACCATTGATGGTTGTCTCAACCACTGATGGTCTATCCAACCACCAATGGTTAGCTTGACCACCGACGGTCACCTTAACCACTGAGAATTAGCCCAATCATTGATGATCACTATGGCAGTAAATTCTAGCAAGCTATTTTCACCTACCTACCCCTAATCAAATTTGATTTTTTATGTCCCTACTTGTTCACAGATGCTTGCCTAATTTTCTAAAGCAGACCCCAATCACCTAGTACTAGTATTAATTAGCTTATTGCTATTTTAATCATTTCTAGTCTATTTTCTAGTAAGCATTCTTGTGTTCAATTTTAGTACCTTTTGATTATTGATGCAAGTACTTTCTATTATATTTATAAACTTAATTGTTTAAAATGTGTGGATTGATAGCCCCCCATGGAAGCTCTTGCTTCCAAGATCTTGATATCATTAGGTAATCCACTCAACTACCTATTTAACAAAAAAATTTGCTTTATTACTTTCTTATTTACAGGTCATCCTCCCAAGCCAAAGAGGAGCTCTTCACAATCTTCTAATTCAATGCAAGCACAATCAAATAAGTTTTTTAACCATACCCATACTTAGTTTCTTCTTTTCCATTCCCAAAATAATAAGCTTAAATTCATTGAAAAAATAGGGATTGCTGATGTGGATTTCATCACCATGCACTAACCAAACTCTATGTTTTGGTAGAATCTAAAAATTAGAGGAGCTATCATTAGGTGTCAAAGCAGAATTCTCCATAAGAGGTTATGTGGAGTGAGGAGAAGTTAAGCTCTAAGATACAAGGTGGTTAGACAACATCCTATACAGACTTGGGCCCCATTGTACCTTCATGTATATATGAGATGTACCTAGAAACCTTTGTGTATACCTATATTAAGATCCTTCAGTCATAATAGGTGTACCACTATAGGAGTTAGTATCAACTCCAAAGTAGCCATCATGTACAATCAGGGTTGAGAGGGTTTAGTTGATTTTGTAATGGGTCACCGGCCTACAACCTCATTCATGACGCCATTGGATGGTACATGTATTATGTTATACACCCTTATTAGTTGATTAATTTAGGATTCATACTTACATGTGTTGTTTGAGTGTTGTGTAAGCCCTATATTGTTTGCAAGCTGAGTCAGCCATATCTTATTTTATGATACCTTAAACACCTCTAGGTTAATACTCATCATATCATCACATCCTAATCTTTCATATACTAATCCACCTTATATCATCCTCCCATCCCACACTATATCATGTACCCACTTTTTACTGATAATCCATCCCCTATTTTCTACTTCTTATTCCACATATAACATCCCTCTAGTACCCATTTTATAATCCCTCTTGTCTAATCCTATATTTTATATCACACTCACTTGATACCCATTTTTTAACTCTCCATCCCCTATCCATCTCATATTCCATCCTAAAATCTTGTATATACCGCTAAGCAAATATCTATATTCATCTCATCACCTCATATTCATCTTATATCCTCCATACCTTAATCTTCTATCTCTCTTCTAATATACTATCCATAGCTACTATCCACCCCACTATATCCATCCTACAACACATTCTCATATTAAATCACCCCTTTTAACACTCTCTATTTTTTATCCTGAGATAATTTTTAGTATCTAGTCTGTACATACTCCCTCATCCATTTGTATATATCTCATCTTAAGAAGTTTTTTAATCCTTCTTATCTAATCCTACATCTACCATATATTCTATCCACCTAAAACACATCCTATTTCCATCCTATATCTTCCATACCCCATCCATCACTCTTGAATATTATATTCTATCTAAAAATCAAGTTCTAGTGGTCACCCATCCTCTTTAATCATCATTTGTCACTTTTTACATCTTCTAGACTAGGTATTATCGATAAACATAGTCTTATAAGATTTTAATCTAGCATCCATCACTAATCTCTATCAGGTGCCTTCTTCACCTAACACCCATGACATTGTATTTTTTCTAGTGGACAAGGTACTTGATCCCATCACTCTCTTTAATCCTTTCTAGATTGGCCTCTTACGAGACTTTATCTTTTGGTAATTCTTAGTCACTCCATCCTCTTCTAAAGTTTATCACATCACTCTCTTTGACCACTAGTAACTTTGGTCTCTAGATGGAGGTAGTATTTTAGTACTTTCACTTCATCTACCACACCTCATCCCATCACTCTTTCAAAATGGTCATTCACACCTGTGCCCAACTTAGGATTGGATAGGCCTCCAACTAAAATAATGAACTAATGGGGAATATAGAAGATCTAACTCAAGAATATGATGATACCCATAATGATATGCATATACTTAGAGAAGAGGATGAAAGGTTTAATCCCTTCCATAATGATGAGGCCAGGAATTTAATTGAACACTATCTATATGAAAATTGTGATCATGTCTTAGCTCTTGCCATTGAAATAAGGGGCACACTACCTTCTACTTTTTACCATAGCCTCCTACAAAACATAGTCCATCCTCCATCCCATATAAACACACCCCATCAAAACATACATACCAACCAAATATCTCAAGAAGAGGAAGGTGTGGACCACATGTTTACAATAGAATAATGCTTGGCACTCATCTGTACTAATTATATCGAGGCTAATCAGAGACAAGCCATCTTAGAAGATTGATTAGACAAACTAACACAACAAAGTAACCTCTTACTCCATAATCAACATCCATCATCCCCTCAAAAAAATAATATAAATAATAATGCTAATAATAACAACACCACCAATAATACCAATAATACCAATAATACCAACAACACTCATAACACTCATAATGCCCATAACACCCATATTCCCCAAAATAGTCAAAATCAAACCACCAACCCTCTTGGGCACCCCACATTCACACAAGAGTGGAGAGGGATGAAGAAGACCCTCCAAAAAATAAACCCATGCTCAAAAGCTATCAAATGCAAATATGAAGATTTTTGTTCTTCACCCTTGGACATGGACATATTGCAAATACCTTTCCCTTCACACTTTGAAGTACATAAGTTCAAAAAATATCGAGGGAAAGGAGATGCTAGAGATCATATCTAATAATTTTATGTGGCTTACCATGAAGTAGCATATGAAGATGCCTACTTATTGAGACTCTTCTCAAAAATTCTTATAGGACCTGATTTAGAATGGTTTATGCACCTACCCTAGGGGTCCATATCTAGCTTCAAAGAATTAACAGAATAATTTATCAGACACTTTTCAGTTAATATCAAACATGATATGTCCATAATATACCTCTATAACACCAAGCAAATAAGTAGGGAAAGTTTGGAATACTTATTACAAAGGTGGAGAATCTTAGCGAGCCACTTGAGATGTATAGTACCTAAAAAAGAGCTAGCCAAGATCTTTTTAAACAATCTTAATGCTGAGCTCAAGTATTAGCTAAAAATTCATTATGCTAAGACCTTTAATGAAATAATTGAAAAAGGGATGTAAATTGAGAAGGCCCTTATTGAGAAGGGAACAATCAAATTATACTCCCGAAATGAGCAAAACAAAAATCAAGACAACTCTTTTTTAGGGAAATGAAAAGTCTTCAACAAAAAAAAGAATGTCATGGGAGATGGGGTGACTGACTCTCAATAACAACATGTGCAAATAGTAAAAAAGAAGAACCCCATAGAATAACCAAATGTCTCCTCCATCCAAGTTCCATGAGGCAAGTAAAAGCCTTAGATTGGCAAAAGACCCCTAACTAGCTTTGGAGTACCAATTGGAACAGTCCTTGATTAGTTAATTGACACTAATATGACCACCCTTCCTAAAATTAGACTTGTGGATGATCGATAACCAAAACCAGACTAGTACCATGAAGATGAATTTTGAAAATACCATAGGGTTAAAGGTCATGACACATAAATATGTATGCAACTTAAGTACTATATTCAAGATTTGATTGAAAGGGGTGACATTGAAATAGGAGGTGAAAATCCTCCAAATTAATCAGCCAATGGGAAATTTGGTATCTATAAGGACCCACTTCCCAAGCATGATCAAACAATAGGATACCACTAAGAGACCAAGGTTAGATCTCTTCCTCCAACTATACCAACTAATACACTGTGCCATACCACTATATCAACACCATTAAAAGTTTTAACCCCCTAGAGTCCACTCCAGCTCCATCTACCATTTTAAAAATCAATTGGGCCACTATTGATTACATGGTCACCACTAGATTCAAGAAAATTATAGTTCCTATGGCACCACCCAGAGACCCATCTACTTTGTTTTCTAATAAAAGAGGGAGTTTTTCTAAAAAGGTTTCAATTTCCATTGATAAATATTATGAGATTATTTAGTAGCTTGATAAAACTCTAGCTCAAATATCATTAATGGAGCTTCTTAAAACATCCACTTTACATCGAGAGGTACTAAACCAAGTCCCAAATTATCTTAAAGTTCCTAGTGACTTGGATACCAATTAATTTCAACATTAGTGGGACATTTATCTCCATCATAGCATATTAATTTTGGTGCCCAAGATATGCCTCCAATTATCTTGCACCACAATTATCCCCTATTCATTGAAGTGTCCATATCCCACCATCATGTCTCATAGGTTCTCATAGATGGAGGATCAACATTAAACTTATGCAATCTCAACTTCTTGAAGAAATTGGGATACTTAGAAGCATCTTTGGGGCCTACCTTGATAACGATCAAATCCTATGATGATAATGAGAGGCCATCTATGGGGACTATTTACCTTCCCATTACTAGGGGGCCCATAATGAACCAAACATTAGTCCATGTTGTGGATGTATATTTTCCATATAATATGCTACTTGCATGCCCATGGATCTATGAAATGTAGGCTGTTCTATCAACCCTACATTAGTGTCTCAAATTCCCACACTCTAGATTAGAGGTAACCATCCCAGGAGTAATAGATCATCTTCACAGCTATTAGATGAATAAAGCCTCACCCTCCTATCCTTATCCAAACATAGATAATTTCATCCTATGTCCAATAGCTATAAAATATATATATCCTTTGATCAGAATGCATCTACATTAGATCCACTACGTTAGGTTACCCACTTGAAAATCACATCCATAGGCTACAAAGAGTATGAATATAAAACATTTTGTGTAGCTAATCTACCAATCTCCCCACATAGCTATGGGTCCACAACCATGCAAAAGGTCAATCCAATTAAGTATCAGTTTGGACCAATGGAATTCTCAAGTACAGGGTTATTATCTAAAGAGTGTATTAAAGAATTAGATGATTCATGGCTTACTCTAGATGAAGAGGCCCATATATCCCCATAAAAACAATATCCCTATATCCAAAAGATGATGGAAAATATGCATTATAAAGGGAAAGTACTAGGTAAACAAGAGTAAGGAAGACTTGAACCCATCATAGTTCAAGAGTATCCACAATATCTTAGTTTAAGGTACAGACTATATGATGATGAACTAAACACATCTTTTAATCCCTAAGCCATCTCTCCTTGATGAAGACATTAAAGCATGTTCCATTTGTAGTCACTTCAAGGAGATTGCTACCACCAACCTTTTCCCTAATATTACCATTTCCACCATCAATATCTCCATCTGCTATCCATCACTCATTTATTGGGATCAAACACAAGAGCCTTCATTTTATACATTTCAAAATGATGAAGCAATCTTGGAATATATGAGAGTTTGAGATTTTATGCCATCTGGTGATCACAAAAAGGGATTTTCCATAAATCTTTGTCAGTTTGCATACTTTTGAGAACAACAAGAACCCCATGAATAAAGTGATGAAGAGAAATCTAAAGAGGAAGAGCCTCCTAAAGAACCAGATGAACTTCCACATGTCTCATTTGAATCAGAAGAATACTTTGACATTGACACAAAGCTTCCAAATTGTTTTACTTCAGATGTTTCAAAACTCTCATTGCCTCCCTACCTATAATAATAATCACCCTCTCTTATTGAAGAAGTGATATAAGTCAATATTAGGATGGAATAACATCCCAAAATAGTTAAATTGGGGGCATCATTGACACCCAAGGAACGTGAAGTTATTGTTGAGTTTCTTAAATAATTCATCGACATATTTTCATGGAGTCATGCATACATCCTTGGATTAGACCCCTCCTTAGTGGTACATCATTTGGTTGTGCATCCCAATGCTAAAATGGTCAAACAAAAATTATGAAAGATGCACCCAAAGTGGCACTATTAGTCAAAGAGGAGCTAAAAAAGTTCTTGGAAGTTTGTTACATTTACCCTATAGATTATTCTAATTGTATTTCTAATATTTTCCCTATGATGAAGCCACAAGGTAGAATTTGCATTTTTATAGACTTTCGAGATATAAAAAAACATGTCCCAAGGATGATTTCCCCCTTCCAAACATTGACATGATTATGGATTCAACCACCGAATATGAAATGATGTCTCTCATGGATGGTTTCTCAAGGTAAAATCAAATTAAAATTACACCTGAGGACCAACACAAAACATCTTTAATCACTCCATAGGGAACAATTTACTATCAAGTCATGCCCTTCGACCTCAAATATTTTGATGTAACTTATAAACGAGTCATGATAGTCATTTTTTTTGACATGATGCATGACATAGTCAAAGATTATGTAGATGACATTCTAGGGAAGTCTCACCTTAGGTTTGAACACCATTTTATTTTTAGGATAATATTTGAATGATTATGAGAATACAAAGTCAGGCTAAATCCCAAAAGTGTGTATTTGGTGTCACTTCGGGGAAATTATTGGATTTATAGTTTATAGAAGAGGCATAGAGGTATAAACAACCAAATTAAAATACATCATAGAAATGCCTCTACCTCGTGATCTTAAGCAACTCAGAAGTCTTCAAGGAAAACTACAAGCCATATGACACTTTATTTCTTAGCTTGTAGACAAATACCATGCATTCACCCATCTCTTAAAGAAGGGGACTAATTTTAACTAGAACCTAGAGTGCCAACAAGATTTTAATAATCTCAAATAGTATTTAGCCAACCCACCTGTGTTGTTACCACCTATCTCAAGAATACCCTTTCTCTTATACATTTTAGTAACACTGTGTGTAATAGGTGCCCTCTTTGCACAACATAATGAGTAAGACAATGAAAAATCAATATATTATCCTAGTTTCACACTAATATCTTACAAGCAAAACTGTACTCTAATAGAGAAAGTATGCTTAGCTATGGTTTTTGCCTCACAAAAGCTCTATCACTACATGATCAATAATCAAGTCTAGCTCATCACCAAGGTTGATCCTCTAAAATATTTATTATCTAAATAAACTCTTACTGGTAGAATGGCTAAGTGGATTATGTTGCTTAGTAATTTTGACATTAAATATGTTTGTCAAAAGGATATAAAAGGATAAGTAATAGAAAATAAATTAGCTATAATACCACTTGAAGTGACTGAGCCCCTTGTAACAAACTTCCTAGATGAATCTATAACGAGTACTTCAGAGTCAAGTGGATGGAAATTATATTTGGATGACACATTCACTACACATGGTTCAAGGGCAGGCATCCTCCTCATCATCCCCCAAGGTGACCTTATCCCAAAATCCTTCCACCTTACTTTCCCATGCACTAACAACATTTCAGAATATGAGGTCTTGATATCCAGCCTTCAACTAGCCATTCATTAGAAAATCCAACATTTACAAGTATTTGGCAACTCACAGTAGATAATCAAATAGGTCAATGATGACTTCTAGATAAAGGACAAGAAGTTACTCCCTTTTAAGTAGTTAGTTGATCAATTAAAGCAAAATTTTTAGTCCATAACATTTAAACACATGCCATGAGGGAGTAACAAAGTAACTGATTCAATGGCCACCATTGACTCCCTCATTGACCTCCTTGAAAACATTTTAGAGGGAAATTTTATCATTGAACATTTGATCCTCTAGTGCATCAATCTATAACTCCTTTATAAATTTTAAACATTAAAGATCCCAGTCTTCCCTGGTACCATGACATCTACAGGTGCCTCCATGATAACATCTTCCCTCTTAACCTTAACCACCACCAACATAAAGCCTTTATTCATTGCACTTCCCATTACATAATCCTTGGTAACACACTCTATCATATGGGTTATGATGGGATTTTGTTGAGATGCCTGACATCAAATGAGGCTTCTCATGTGATCAAGGAGGTTCATGATGGTATATGTGGTAGGCACATCAGTGGAATGGCCCTGGCCAAGAAACTCCTTTGAATTGGATATTATTAGTCAACCATGGAGAAAAATTCTTGTTAGTATATGCAAAAATGCATTACCTATCAAAAACATGGAAATCTCATTCATTCACCCACATAGGAATTACAACCCATCATGATCCCTTGACCATTTTCCATATGGGTCCTTGATTTAATTGGTAAGATTAATCCAACATCATCAGATGGTCACAAGTTCATTATCATGGTAACATAACACTTTAATAAATGGGTAGAGGTGATACCACTCACTTATCCAACATGACTTCAAATCTCCAAATTTATCCTCAATCAAATCATTTGCTACTTTGGCATACCTGTCAACATCATCTCAGATAATGAAAAATCATTCAAAAATTAGGAAGTTGAGGCCTTGTGTCAGAAATATCACATAAAGCAACATTTTTACTCTCCCTATTATACCTAGGGTAACAGACAATCTGAGGCTACCAATAAGGCCCTCATCAAAATATTGAAGAAAATAGTCAATCAAGTAGGTAAAAATTGGCACTTGTAACTATATCTAGCTTTGTGGTCTTATCATAGAAGTGTCTGCACCCATAATAGAGCTACTCCATATGTCTTGGTTTATAGGATAGAAGTGATCTTGCTAGTAGAAGTTAAACTCCATTTCCTTCAAATATCATTAAGGGGCATCATCACCAACCATAATTGTAGATAAGAACACTTTTATGAACTAAAACTTCTCAATTAGAAATGTTAGAAGGCCATTGATCACCTATGAGCATATCAGAATAAGCTAAAAGGATAATATCATAAGAAAACCTAGTCTAGAGAATTTGATGTTCGTGATCTAATTCTGAAGGAGCACCAAAAAAATACTAATATAGATAGAGATATGAAGGGGAAGTTTGAAGCTAACTGGCTCAGGCCTTATATCATCATCACCATGTTCATATCTTGAGCATATAAATTGGCCACACTAGATGGTGAAGAGATCAATGATCTCATGAATATCATGCATCTAAAGCATTTCTATGCTGAATAGGCCCTGCCATCCTCCATTTATGAGTCCCCACTCTTGGGGGCACACCCTTGTCCAATTCATCCATTCCATCACATCCTCCATCAATTCAATTATGTTAAAAAAATCATCCAATGGTGAAAATGAATTCTCTAGTGCCTTGGGTAGGTATCATGATGAAAACTAGTTTTCACCATCATGGTAAAATAATCCTGACCCTGGTCTCCATAGTGGGCATCCATCACAGGTTTTTATATAGTCACATGAGACAAATACTTTAGCACAAGAAAGTAGGTATTTCTTGTCGAGTAGTGGGAATATTTGTTGGGGAGGATCTCTAGATATGCTTATCCATATTTGACACGTATATGTCCCCAAGTCTCAATCACATCCTTATCACTTCTACGTATCATGTAACCATATAAAAATCTTCTTTGATAAGTGCATCTCCTTTTAGACTCAAGATAAAATCCTATTCTTATTTATCTCTGGCTGTCCCTAAGGCTATGGTTCACACTTTCCTACTAATGTCATCATTATGCAAGGGTCACAAATCATAATTTTCTACTTCTGAGCTTTTAGCATACATTATGATGTTGAATCCTAAGGGATCATCTTAACCCCCATTTGTGATCACCTTTCAAACTTGGTTGGAGTCTTGCCTTAATATGACACAATTTTTTGGGCACAACCCACCCTGTGTACATAGCCTCCACTCATCATAAAGGATCATTATTTATAATCACTTTGTCATCACATCATTATCCATTTGTATGTCCCTACTCATGTCATTACCTGATTATCTTGTGTAATTATATTGTCTTGTATGTGCTTATGTTGCCTTGTGTGATTATGTGTGTTTTTCATATCATGTACATATTAATGTCTCGATTATTTAATCATGTTTTTTGTGTATGTTTTATGTTTTAAAATTTTATGGGAAAATGGATGCTTCAAGTGGCCCCTGAATATATACTTGGGGAAAGGTCACTTATCCAATGGAGTTCCCATTTCATGCACCAATTTATATGTACCTTTGGCTTTTCATGTCATTGGTACATGTTTCAATGGTGTAATATAAAAATGGATTACACACATTTTTAATGGCTTCCAAAATCACTACCCATCCTATTCCCCCTAATCATATCCGTTGTCCTATCAAAACCATCCCCATCCCACCTAACCTATCTCTATCCCAACTAAAGCCTAATCATATCCCATCCCATCCGTATCCTACCTCTATGGTGCAAGAGGATTCTTGCCACAACAAATGAGATATAATGAACCAAATAGGGATTAATCCTTCATTATTACATTCATCAAACATGGCATAATATAGAAATATTCACATAACCATCACATCATATACATGTACCACATCATATCTATCTCACATCATCTAAAAGCTATAATCATCTCTCAACATATATATCATAAAATAAATCCCAAGTCCCTACACATATAAATCCATCAAGACATCTCATATAACATCATTAGAAATGAAATTATAAGTCTATCAAATCACATTTAACATCACATCTAATATCATCTCATGACATAAGTAAACACATTGCATCACGCATCTACCCATCATCACATCATCAAAAAAATGTAAAATAAATCCATCACAATACATCATATGCATCTGATCATGTCATGAATTAAACACATCATATAACTCATGTACTCATCACATCATAGTCATAATAAAAATCCATCACATCTAATCTAATCACATCATGTGAATCCAAAAAATAACATGTATCTCAATAAAATCAATACAATTACATCATCATCACATAAATATATATATATATATATATATATATATATATATATATATCATCAACATCACATCAAAACATCTCATCACATATATAAACATTGAATGTACATCATCCACATGGAGTCCATGTCAAAAAATAAGATACAATAATGTGGGCCCATGGGGGAATAATGAGTTGTAATACAAAAATACCCTATATATCTCTACATATATCTCAAAAACTGATGGTGATGGCCCCAGTGGCCCTAGCAGCCTAGGTGGTCCTGGTGGTCCTCTAGTAAGATGATGAATAGAATGAGAGGAGCTAGCCTAAAGGATGCAACGTGATGCTCAAGAGGTACCATTACCTCTTATAAGGTCCTATAGTATTATGCCTCTTGAGTTAACTTTCTAATGTTCTTTATCATGATCACCATCCCCCACTTGTTCATTGCCTAACCTGCCTCATCCTTGGCCCTCTTGGCTATCTCCATCTCCCTTATCAAAGTCCATATTTGTGCTTGCATATTACTAGAAGCTAGTAATCTAAGCATCTCTGCTCTGGATCCCACCCTATAAAGTAGTAATAAATGCTTGGGCCTAGGTGAGATACCTATCCCATTGATCCACCTACACTTGTAAATTTGTAACCTACCCCTAGAGTCCATCTACATGTCCCTATACTTGGGCTAGTTGCCCATCTCTCTATGCAATCACACTTTAAAGCTAACTCTACAACTGATCTCTCTCCTATGTAATCCCCATGATCTCTAGTATCCAATCTTGGATCTCCATCTATAGTCAAGCTAATAAAGTTCACTCAACCTCTATCAAAGGTAACTACAAGGGTCCGGCACCACCTCCCCCACCACTACCCCCAACTTGAGTCCTGACCTATACCTATGGATACACCTATGGTCCAATCATGGCTTATACATATGCCTAGATCTATAGCCCCATCTTCTTCCCACTACTACCTGATCACCATATCATCCATCTACATCCATGACATCATGACCATCATGTCCATATTAGCCATCTCATACATGTGCCTACCTCATCTACCTATGAATCCTAGACTGTGCCTACAAGACTCTCCTAACTACCCCACATTGAACCACAAACCTAAGACAAGTCAATTTTATAGGTATCCTCAGCCTCCACTAGGCCATACACACTACAATCACACCTGGATATGGAATAGGAGTATAATAGTCCCATTGTAGCAAGGTGATGCTCTAATAGTACATACATGCATCTGCCCTATCTATGAGCCTCCCCATGGAGGCCTCTCTCACTCACTCTGAGTGAATAGGTACTCTTCCCTAAGAACATCCTAAATAAAGCCAAACTAGCACTATATATGATCGAGCTTATATCTCTTAATAACTAGATCCCATCGCCCTGTTAGATAACACTCTATCAACATAAACTATGTAACTAACTCATCATCCCATCCAAATTGAAGGCCTCTGGATGACATCTAGGTGATATGCTATGGGTGTAGGATATCAAAAACATACCTATAGAATCTCATCTCTCTTGCATGCCCTCACTGCACTCCTAGAAGAATATAGTAGCTAAATACCATTGTTTGCTTAGGTTGTCATGATACTAATGTCCCCAAGGGCTGCTGGATCATGATATGCTCCCAGTTTCACACATATAAAATCATTGAAGGCCCAAAGCTAGCCACTCCTTTATAATCCCCTTGGTCAAGCTCTTTATACAGATGTGCCAAAAAAATAGGACCTCAGGCAAAAAATCTAAAATCTTAAACCATATTGGCCACCATGCCCCCAAGCCTAAGTGAAACCACTGACCACTCTTATTTGGTAGAAGAATGTCGATAATAAAAGACATCACAACTAGGGTCAATCTTCAATCATCCTCTCATGTAAACACCTGTCAATTTCAATGCATCTATCACATACTTCCACCTGCTATTAGTTATGGAGCCTAATCTTATTGGTTAACACTCATAGTGATAGGGGTTGCAAAGGGGATTTGCCCCCCTTGTGGGGTCTTAAGGGGATGGCCCCTCAGTGGGGGATCTAAGGGCCATGTACCCTGATGGGGGTTCAGGGTAGTGCCCTTGAAAGCCACATTTTGTATGTATTTATGCATTATGAAATTTGGGCCTTTCATTATTAGGTCAAAGATCTAACGATATAGTTAGAGTGGTTTTATTTGTTTCCCTAAAATGAAAAAAACCCTAAGAGCTGTGAGGTGTGGTCTCATTGTAATGATGATTGTATTGTAATAGTGGCAGCACTGTGAGAGTGACAAGTTTTTTATTGGATTGAATAATAAGGACTGGCTATTTCTAGTGGATGTAGGCCACATTGGATGAACCACGTTAAATCTTGTCTCTTTTTATTGTCTAAATTTTCCTCTTCTGTGTTGATTTTGCATTAATTTATTTGTTTAGATTAATATTTCCTATCTAGATATCTAAAATTCCTTAACACCTACAATCCTCCAACTAACTATTGTACTATCTAGGCCAGTGTATGTGATATTTAGTATATCTAGTCTCCATGCATAGGTAGATGAAATATCTTGTAAACATCCTCCAGGGTGACTATCATCTCCCTTGTAAAAAAATGAAATGTGCTAGTCTCTGAATGCCAGTGCTCCACTAGGGCAATAATCAATGCTTGGTCTATCTAGATCATAGGCATCATCGCTACCACATACAAACCAACCAACTCTAAAACCCTAAACTCCAACTCTGATAAAAAATGCATCTCTTGAATCACCTCTAGACATTGAGATCATGATGCCATCACTCCTAGGTCCTCTTTCACCAGTGACAAATCCATCTAATTAGTCCATCTACCACATAATTATCCTACCCAATCAATCTTACACGCGTATGTCTACCTTGACCTATCCTACCACATCCCTAATCACCACCAATACTCACCTACACCAAACTATTGTCCTTTACCCACTAACTCCTTCCCCTACCCTATTAAGCCTAATCATACTAATACCTAACCACTCTTGTTACTTTCACTATCCACTCAACCCCCTATCCCATATACCCATCCCCTACTACATAAACCCTAATTTAATTCATTCTCCCACTACCCTCATCCCTCAACCTCACCCCTATCTCGCTAAAATTATTTAACCTGCCTACACAAATTCACTAATTATCCTCTACCCAATCTATCTAGCAAAACCTAACTAACCAATCCATCCTACATTCTAACCCTTCTTAACTCCCTAAACCAATTTCCTAACTAAGCCCCTACCCACATTAACATCAATCTAACTAACCTACACCTTCCACCTATCCCCCAATTTCCATAATTAAATCCCTACTCTAATAAAACCCCCCTTCCATTCCATTCTATCTAATTATTCATTCACCCATCCCTAACAACTATCTAACCAACTAACAACTAGTAAATATCCCCATTCCCTATCCGCATCCTAACACGTAATCATTTTTCCTAACAATGCCAAAATATTGAATTATGAATATGCCTTTACTAATGCCATTGCTAAAATCACAGCTCATAATTTGTGATTTTGCCTAACCTCATGATTAGGAAAAATTGCAATTCCTTCTTATGCTATTTTACAATATCGCTAAACCCCAATATGTGGTTTTGAAAAACTATGACTCTATAGTCATGTTATTACAAAGCTAAGACTCTAGAGTTATGATTTTGCAAAAACATAATTTACACCTCAAAGACAGAAGTCATGATGACAAAACCACAACTGAGGGCGAAACTGACAGTCACAGTTTTACCGAAGCCACTTGGTTAGCATATCTTTTTGAAAAAATCTATCCAAACATGCTAAAGATATGATTAAAATTCACAAAATCACAAAGATAGGGTTTTATTACTCACCATAGGTCCAACATTGGCCAGTCTCTGGTGCTCTTAGAATTTCTTGCTATGATGGGAAGCTCAGGATAACCGGTCCATAGTTTCACCTCATAGCTCAAATCACTAGAAGATAAAATGGGCAAATGACCTAATTTGACCCTTTTATCCTATATGACCCCCCCCTCCCCAAACACCCTAACAACGTGTTACTATCACTGGTTGTGTCCAATCTTGTCCAATTATCTAATTATCTTATTCCAATCACTTTTAATCATCTCTAACATCATCTGGGGTATGGATTATCCATCTCCTAATGGTCCACTTTATCCTGCTTCAGAACTACATTGGCCTAAGGTCTTTTAAAATTATGTAGGCAACACTTGGTCTCACTTTTGGGACTAAAGGTAGTTTGGCCTTCGATAATATCTCATTACCATGCCATCCTCAGACTCATTGCATAATAATTTTAAGCTATAGATCTTATATAAGGTAGCTCTCAATCACCAATCAATAATTCTGACCACTTTAATCCCTTTTTGAGCCTTCCTTAACATATGCCTTTCTATGAGATTTATCACTGGCTCAAACCCATCATCTTTTAATCAATTTTGTCTTATCAATTAAATTTTTCTTCTAGACATTGGTTAACCCATGAAAATAGAGCTATCGTATCCCCTCACAACTTGGGGCATCCTTAAATGTAGCCATGTCTTGGGGCATCTTGACCCTATTTTATCATCCTGATCTCATCCCACCTAGGGATTTCTATTTGAGTGACCATCCAGGTCAGTTCTCCTTGCATGCTTCGTCGAGGGGGCATCATACCCTATTGAGTCATTACTGACACCATCTAATATTATCATTCTTCTTTGAAATGCCATTAATCCTTCCCATCTTATCCACTCATAATGTCCTTTAAAAGAAGGGAAAAATGCATGCACTAAAATATGCTCACCCTTCTAATTATACTAATTATGCTAATTTTTGCTAATTTAGTTTAATTCCTATATTTCCTAGCTAAATTAACTAATAGCCTAATAACCCCCAATCCCATTCCTATATATTAAAAACCTTATTTGATCCCAAAAAATAATTAATCCCTTCATTAAAATCCTAATATAACCTATTACCCATTAACCTACTTCCTAAGCCAACTAGCAAATTTAAAAATACAAAATAATCTACCTACCCAACCACCACCCTATTCTAGCCTCTCCTAAACCGCTAAACCCTATGGGATATTTATAAAATTAGAGGATTCTTGGAATCTCCCCCATTTTATCCCCCTTCTCTATAATTCTCTAATTCTAGAGATCTCCATGGAATTAAAAATTCCATGGAAAGTCCCTAGCCATTAATCTCAATGGCTCAAATTTGAATTTGAGCCATTGATTTCTCCCTCCATGCTTATATAACCAAGCTCCCCCATCCTCCAAACTAGCTTGGAAAACCATCAAATTTATATTATCTTGAATCCACAAAGCTTTCTTGCATCCATCCATAGCCACTATCAAGCTCATTTAACCATTTGGAAGCCATTATCAACATCAAGCAAGCAATCCAACATTTTGAATTTTTGGCATCAATAATCCATTTTACAATCCTGGAGTGGAGCCATAAAGAGGTAAAGTGATGGTAAGAGCATTCTTATTGGGATGATTATCTCTTTTATCCATTCCTACTTGTGTGTTGAAGTTTTAGGTTTTCATTACTAAAATTAGTAATATAAGTTGAATCTAAAATTTAGGCTACAGGACCCACAAACACATTAGCTAGAATTGGAATGCATGTCGAACATAACGAGATAGTACATTTAGTTTGGACTACCATGATATAATTTAACCTCCACATCCCTATTGGTTACTCTATCTATTGACAATCCACACATTCTGTTAGCTCATTAGCCCTTCGTTGATGGGCCTAACAATAGTTTGAAAGCCTTATCTTGAAAAGAAAGCACTTTAAACAAAGATTTATTTTTTATTGTTGTTATTATAAACAAATTAGGTAATTTTTAAAGCCTTATTTGTTACATTGATTCCTTTGTAGATAGAGCATCAATAGATAAAGTAACCAATAGGGACATGTAGGTTAATTATTAACATGACAACCCATGCTTAATGTACCAACTGGTGATGCTCAATGTGACAAGATCCTCAATTCTGAGGGTAAGCAACTGGTATGTTCTCATGTCCCCATTGTTTACTCTATCTACTAGTGCTTCATCCATTCCATTTCCCTATTATCCCTCTGTTGCTGGGCCCCACAATAGTTTGACATATACACTTTAGTAATGCAAAAATTCCTCCTATTTCAAAAATCATAATTTTAAATCTCATAAACCTACCTCCCCCCCACCTCCACTGCATCCAATCCCTTGTTCATTACCATTGCTGAACACAATAATGAAAATAAATGATTTTTACTAACATCCATTAATATTGGCATGTAATGTTGTTGGTTGGGAAAATTAAAAGTTTATTTCTGTTGAATGTATTATGCTCCTTGATCGAGAAAATTGAAAGTTGAGAATATATTTACAAACCATTCCCCTATTATATTTTAATGTATGAAAAAACATTATAGAGGAGATGACATAAAAAATAGGGATATAAAAATTAGCTACTTTATTTATTATAATAACAATAACAAATAAAACCTTATCTTGTAAAGAAATCACCTTAAAACAATAGCAAGATTTAAAATTGTTATAGTGGTAACATTCTCTAACCTGAAATAGAAATCACATTCAAATAATAACACAAAACTATTATAAATTTATCTATTTAGGATTAGAGAATGTTACCAATAAAATGACATGTGAGTTTCTTAACCAATTGGTGTATTCTAATTCCATCTGATGTGTTTACGGGTCCCACGAAAGTAGTCAACTCTCCTTGTTCATCATTTTGTTAGCATCTACTAATATTGGTATTTAATGTTATTGGCCGAGAAAATGAAAAGTTAATGTTGGTTGAATGTATTGCGCTTCTAGACCAAGAAAGTTTTAAGTTGAGAGTATAGTTGTGCACCATTCTCCTATTCCATTTTAACGTTTGCAGGAGCTTGCACACCATTCCCCTATTCCATTTCGATGTTTATAGGAGCATTATAGAGAAATACCTTGCCAAATTTTTAGGAGCATAGTAAAGGGAGCCACTTACCATATTTATAGATTGATTACCCCACAATAAAATTGCATTGTCTATAGTGGTAACATTCTCTAACCCTAAATATAAATAACCTTCAAATAATAGCATAAAATTGGTAATGTTTAAATTACCACTATAATTTCCCTTGAATATGTAAATATAAAGCACCTTAAAAAATTAACACAAAACTATTATAGATTTTTCTATTAAGGGTTAGATAATTTTACCATTAAAATGACATGCCCATTGTTTATGCCATGATTTCCATCTAGAAAATGCCCACCAACATTTAACATGATTTTTTTGTTTATAAAATATATGATGCATTATTATTATAATGCCCAAGATTCAATATCATTTACAATTTATTTTAATATGTAGCAATGAATCTCCTTGCCCTATTTTAGAGATTCTAAATCACCAAATCTTCTGAGGTTTATAAGAAAATGATATAGGCAGGTGTAAACTCATTATATTCCTCAAAGCTTAGTCTAGTTTACTAATTATAGGTTATAAAAATAAGATTATACCAATATTCTATATTCCTCAATTAATGCTTCGATATTCCTCAATCAACAAAAACACACCAAAGAATCATCAACTTGCCCATAATCAATTCTGTAATGTGGATTGTTGTGTATTTGATAAAAGTATTTGAAATTCCTCACAATGCATGATTCTTCCAAGTTTATACCAGTCTACTAATTTTTTTATTTATATTCTATTGTTATAATATTCGAACCAATCTTCACCTCAATTAATGCCATGGTAAACAAAGACAAAAGCTTGATACATCAAACCATCAAAATACACAAGATACAATAATTCCATAGGAAGATGCACATAATAGGAAGATACAAATAATAGTAATATTGAATATACACTTAATGGAGATTGGGTGTTTATCTTGATAACATCATATTTTTTAATATAAATTTTGTCATAGTGATTTATTATTGAGAGCATTGTCTTGTCATACTTTTGTAACTTTGTTGGCAGAGTCTAGTTATTTTTACTAGTAGCACCCGTGCATGCAATTTAGACATTAGAAACTATAAGAATGGAAGTTAATGCAATTATTACTTGTTGAAATAAATGACATTGAATTTAAGAACAATGGGTAAATGCACTTTACCTTTCAAAATTGTTATAATTCCCTTATTTTAAAGTCTATTTTACTAAATGGTTCTTTTTATAATACTTAATTTTTATCATTTGTATTATGTTGTTTCATGCATAAATTCGAATTATTTCTTTTAATCATTTCAAATGTAATGGAGGCAAAGGCATACCAAAGCCCATAACTAATGATGTTTCCACCTAGGCTTTATTGTAGCAATTGTAGATTGTTTTCCAGAGTTCATTTAAGAATTTTGTCAAATAGTTTGTGTGCATCTTCAAATCTCCCACCATTGGTAGATATTTTGGAAAAAATTGGTGACAAAAGAAAAACTTCATACCATATCATTCACAAAAATGCCATTTTGCCTCTCTTCTATTGTGGAGCTCACCTTTATCATGCATCCTCTAATCTTGACAAAAGTCCTCTTCGATCCCATAAAACGTCTAATAATGGACACCATTAAATAAATCCAACAACAAACATGTGTATATATATGTGAAAGAAACCTTAGACAAGTTAGGATGATAGTAATAACCCTCCTATTTTTATTATATACATGTGCAAGTGTGATAGTCTAGACTACATAGGTTTTGTAGCATGAAACTTAATTACATGGTTAATGTAAATCAATTAGTTTCCACCTAGGCTTTATTTATTGTAACAATTGTAGATTGGTTTCTAGCACCACTACCATTTTATGCAGAAACCCTAGACAAGTTAGTTTTGTTGTTGCAGAGTATTTCATTTGAGAAAAGAGGAGATGTCATAAGAAACATGGTTTATGAAGCATTTATAAGGTGCATAAATTGTTTTACATACTCTACTTACAAACAAACAACACTTTAAAAAATTATAGTGCCAACATTTTTGAACGATGGTACTTGGTGGCCCAGGGTGTTAAGTGTAATTTGAAATGCCTTTGTAGTTGGGTGCCTATTGTGTTTGGTTATGAAAATTAACGCATGAATAGAGGATTGGATGCAATGGAGGGGGGAGGGGGTGTGAGATTTGAAAATTATGATTTTTGATTCCTTTTTTTCTCCCTCATTAAACATTTTGTGTAAAAAGTGTTGTGGGACCAATTAATGAAGAGCTAAAGGGATAATGAAAGGGTTGGAGGGTAACTGACCAAAAACCAATATCCAAAATGGTAATCCACATTGAACGTACTCATTGATTACGATCAACACTTGTTTCCATCTTCTAACTTCTTGACATAAAATATAACATCACTTGCTATATCTATAATGTCTTGTAATGTTTCTAGTCTTTTCTCTATATCATTAATTTCTTCTTTAGAGTTATTTTGCCTTTTCTCCAATTCCACAAGGCAATGTATCCCAAAATCTCATTTTCTTATCGAATGGGACATGTCTACTCCAATCACATGCCATATAGAAATAATATCTATACTAACATGCATAAGGGTCATAAAAGCACAAATCACATAATTCCATCTTGTCAAGTATATATTTGTACTGAGAATGATTGTCTACTCTACTCGTTGTGGGTCTTGATGCAAACTCGTCATAAAATTGATTCTCATTTTTTCTATCAGATCTATCTTTGCTTACCATTCTTTAAATGGGGATATTGTATTTTCATATGAATGAATCTTCATTCCTTAATTGTCTTGTAGCTCCATTTGCTGAATTAATCATGACAAGAAAATGTTTTCAAACACTGATCCATATGCATATGGATGAACATGTAGAAAGTGACATCCGATATATTAATTGTCAATTATTTTAAATGTAACAATTGTTAAATATATCAATTAATAATATTATTGTTTTTCATTAATTTATTTCTCTTTACATATATTTTTTAGAGATATTTTTGATACTTTTTTAATATATTGAATTTATGTAATATGTTCTTCCGTACCATAAATTACCCTTGACCATCTAAATTAAATTATGTATGAAACCTTTAAAAATCTGGTGTCATAACTTTTTACAAAGGTCAAACATCCGATGCACTTTTCTAGCTTGATCTTTAGTACCATAAATTTAATGTGTGATTGAACTACATTCTGAGAAAAGTCTTCCGGGTGGGTGAAACCAGAACTGGACTCGAAGTTTATGATGATAATATATAAAGGATTTCAAGGCTGTTATTAAGATCAGATTTGGGAGGTCTGAGAGCGTTTCCGAGAATAGTTGAGCATATTTTGAGTTTTCCTCTTTTCTTGTGTCGTGTTGATGTTGTTTGTGTCCTGTTATCAGAGCCGAGTTGTTTATGAACTACTCGGATCCGGGCGATCCTTAGAACTTCATACAAACGCCTGTGTATGAAGGGAGACATAATATTGTAAGTCGGATCCAGGCTTCTGGTATTGAATAGCGCTGTTGAGCTGTCAGATATAAGATTGTAAGTCGGTTGAGCGTAGCTGTGAGCGCAGTTGCTTGATTGTTAAGATTTCCGTGAAGTATGAGTTGGTTTGATGCAGCATTTTGTACTATTGCCGGAGCTATTACAGTTTCAGCTATTACAGCCCAGTCAGTTGTTATTGTTGCAGTTGTTTATGGTTGTCCTATAGGTGAATTAACAGGTTTAACAGTTTATGGTGGTCTAAAAGCTTTGTTGGATATTATTTGATGTCAATAGTTGTTGATTACAATCAAGAGTCCTTTGAAGTATTTACTATTACACCCAGAGTCCTTTGAAGCATTTGGTAGTATATGAGCCATCCATGTATGAAAATTGGTATTATTTGGTAGTACATGGAGAATAGGTATAATGCAACATATACTATTAAACATTCATATATTATCACAGTTGAACATCTTAATTTAAAAAAAAAGATGTATTGAGATTTAAGGTATATATTATATATATATATATATATATATATATATATATATAATTTGTCAATTTTTTATATTTATGTTTTTTTTTTTTTTTTTGTGCCAAGAATATCAAATTTTTTGATATCTTTTCCTTTTTCAGAGAGATTCCTTTACAAAGAAGGATTGGAAGGCATGCTTCAAATTAAAAAATATAAGTTTTTTTGTTATTTTTATAAATTATAAATAATAATGAAATTTATTATATAACGGTTAAATAGATATAAATTTGAAATCAAATTTATATTATGATCATCAAATAAATGTTAAATTTTAAAATTAAATATTTTTGTAACACGAGCGTCTCCCTCCTAAAATCAATCAATATAGATTACATCTCTCATCACAATATATATTTTAGATTATATAATAGAATCAATTATATCTCCATTAGTATCTCATCATAGTTAAGTGTTAGATTCACACATTTTTAGAATGACATATATGCTTCACACATTTTTGTTGAAGTTGGTTATCATGTAAAGTTTGTTATGTTTCTCTGAAGTATATGGGGAAAATATTGTAAATAATATTTAATTAATAACAAAGATAGAAAATGTGGCTCTTATTTTATTTATGTTTTGTCATAAATTTATCTTAAAAAATAGATTTGAAAATATGTAACCAACATTATCTAAATGATTATTAGAAAATTTGAACCACACAACAGTGTAATTGTCCAAACAGTCTTAATAGTCTAAGATTTATACAAATGCCCTTGGCAAGTGATTATTGTCTAAATCCTAGCTTTCTAAGAGTTCAATTATTTTTACTCTTCTACTTTCTTGCATAAGATTTATACAATATAATTCTTATCTTTTTGTAATGAGATAATTTTGCTTGATCAAAACTCTTAAGATTCAAACAAAATTTGGGGGTTTGTATTAGGGTTTGGCTGCCTAGTGTGAATTATCTGTAGACATCCAATTCTAGCCACAATTGGCTTCCCACTGGACTTCAGACTGATTCTTACTAAACATTACAAATTAATCCTAAGAATCACTCAGGAATGTTCCAATTTTGGCCATGCATCATTCATAAAAGCCCGTAATCATGTTGAGGCATCCCTATTTAGGATACTAGCTCGTATGTAACAATAACCTCTCATGGATTCATCCTCAATCACTTTGCGACATAAAAATTGACAATTTAATCTTGAAGGAGCTAAAATGTTATTTATAAATCAATTAATTAATTAAACAAGATTAAATGTTTAGTTGAATTATCCATTTGCAATTCTGAATATTTAAAAATAGAAATTTTAAAATTCAAAATATCAAACCTTTTCATCATTACCTTTATGAGTTGTCAAACTCTTTCAAAATATCTCAAAGTATCTAATTTGAGAGCCATGCCTAGTAATTGAAAATCATAATTGCATGACAACTATTAACTCAATTGGAGTTAGTCTCAACTCACCTAGGGTTAGTTTGAACTCATTCCATATTTAAACTCAACCTTAACTCACCTTGGGTGAGAGTCAATTTTTGAGGCTATAAATACAAGGCCATACCCATTAATTTCTAAGCTTGGATATTGTAGAGTTATTATGCAAGATTTACTCCACAATATTTATGTAAGTAATGTTACCATGCCCAAATTTTAAGCCAAACAATCAAAGCCAAGGTGCCAAGAAAAAGTGAAGCAAACAAAGTTCTATTGATGAAGATTTCTTGATGTACAAGCTGAGTAAACCATTCTACAAGCCATTTTGAAACTCCAAGGAAGGTAAAAGAAGGTGTTATTTTATGTTTTAGTTGTGTTTTCATATGCATGCTTTTTACCTATGCTCTCTCTAGTGTCTAAGCTAGAGGTGTTAGGATTTTAGTGTGTTTATTTGAGTTTTATTTCTTCGATTAACACAAGACTAACCTCCTCTATGCATATTCCTTTGTTGAGGTATTTTCCTAGTGTTGCTATTAAGGCATTGATATTATCATTGATGTCAAAATTAAATCGAATGTTCTTCATGTCAAAAGTCAGAATTGATATCATGAATGGTGAAGTAGTGTGTGACAAAGAAGCTTGTCTCTTTAATGAGAGAAAATTTGAAGGCAACCTGGTATTCTTTCTATGGTTGATGACATGTCAAGATTATGTTCAAGATACAATGGAAGCATCTTAATTGAGCTCTAAAGTATTGAGGAGCATATAAGGTAAGCACATAGGTTAACAAGTCCTTGTATTCTATGTGAGGTCTTGGTACAAAGTTGTAATATGACAGAGTTCATAAAGTCTATTGATAATGGCCTTGTCTTCAGAAAATCATGTTTAAATAATGACATCATTAAGAACTAGCTTGTTTGTGTCCAAAATCCAAGCACTAGGTTTCTTGAGTAGCTTGGTCTAGCTTTGTGAAGATGTATGCATGAAGCATGGTAAAAATTTGTGTCATGGATTAGTACAGGCATAAGTAAGTGTTATAAGTTAGTTTAACATGTGAAAGAGGCAAATAAGTCCTCAGATGAGGTCAAAGGTCAAGTTTAAATCTTAGCTCCTATATGAAGAGACCTAGTGAGAAGATACAAGCTTGGTGCCTTAGTGAACTAAGCTATAGGAGAATTGTGTAAGAAAAGTTGGAAGTCTGATAGCATGTTATGATGTTTTATGACATGTAGATGAGAATTTGAAGATAATTCAAGTGGTTTCAAGACATGATCATTGCTGAGAGGATCCTTCTTGAATAAGTTAGTAGATAATTTCAAATACACAAAATAAACTATAAAATTAGAAATATATTAACTCAAATAAGCTAAGCTAAATTATAATGGATGAATTATAGAATTGATGACCTCTTCAATGTGGTAACTTCCTTTGAGAAATCTCAATACAATAAATTCATGGATGCCTTCATTGGCCTCAACACTTACCTATATACTAAGTCTAATATAAACAACTAATACTTCCCATGAATGTGGGATAAAATAAAATACTCACAAGATGACTGATAAAGCACATGCATCTATAGAAACTATTAACACAATAAAATAAAGTGAAAGGATAGCATGGGTTCTTAACATCTCCTCCCTCTTAAAAAAAAGTTATCCTCAAAGCTTCAGATGTGGGAATTGGTGTTGAATCTGAAATAGTGGTTCCCATGTAGCATCTCCTAGTTACATTCTATGCCACTAAATTAAAACCTTAGTGATCGAGTGGGAGCGAAGTTGGTATGTGCACATGTCTAGGATTACTTCTAGCTCAAGAAGGATGGATCTTTCATTATCAAGTTCTAGTAAAATAGTCTGCACTCTGATGTTGGTGCTAAAAACTTTCTTCAGATAAGAGACATGAAATACTGGGTGAACTCGAGAAGAAGGTGGGAGATCCAAATTATAAGCAATTGACCCAATCTTCTAGAGAACCTCATAAGGCCTATTAAACTTGGGAGCTAGCTTATGATGCCCTTTGAGTTTTATGGAGGATTGCTTGTATGGTTGTAGGTAAAAAAAACCATATCACCCACTTGAAAAGTGCACTCAAAATGGTGTTGATTAGCCTATTATTTCATTAGATTTTATGCCATATGAAGATTATATTATAGGGTGTTGAGGATCTAATCCCATGTTTAAAAAATCATGTCAACTGCTTGAACTAATGAACTACTAGGGGTGTACAGAAGGAGCACTGGTAGTTCTGGATCATAGACTACTTCATATGGAGTCATTTTTGTTGAAGTGTGGTAGCAGGTATTGTACCACCATTCAACAAGGAGGATCCACTTTAGCCACTGATGTTGTTATTCTAAGGTGAAAAATAAAAGAATGTTTCTAAGCATTTGTTAATAATTTCAGTCTGCGCATCCATTTAGGGATGATATCCAGAACTCATTTTTAGTTGGGTGCCAATACGGTGAAATAGTTCTATCCAAAAATGGCTAGTGAAGGTTGCATCATGATTTGAGATAATGGATGAAAGAATGCCATGAAGACAAAATTTGGTCTAAAAAAATTTGTGTGATTGTGGAAGTGGTATAAAGATGGTTGAGTGCATAAAAATGACTATATTTGGAGAGCTGATCAACCACAACCAAGATCACTATTATCCCTCCATATTTAGGGAGCCCCTCAATGAAATCCATAGAAATATTAGTCTAAATCTTGGTAGGGATGGGAAAGGGTTCAAGAAACCTAGGGATGAGTGTTGTTTCACCCTTGTTGCATTGGTAGGGATCACATTTAATGACCATCTGTTGAATTGTCTTTTTCATTCCCTTCCAAAAGAAGTTACATTGTACCTACTCATAAGTTTTAAGAAACCCTGAGTGTCCTATAGATGGAGAAGCAAGAAATTTAGAGAATACAACCTGTTGAATATTTGTGCTCTAAAAAGGCACCGAACAACCCTTGTATCATAAAGAAGCACCATCCCAAGAATAATGCAGTAAAATAGAGGGGTTAGTGGTCAATTGTTGAATGATTTGAGATAATAAGGAGTCATTGACATACCCCTACTATACAACATCCAACCAATTTAGAATAGGCATGGAAATAGATGAAAGGGAAGCTTGGTCCACAAATATGCGAGATAGAGCATCAGCCACAATATTATCCTTACCCTTCTTATAAGTGATCTCATAGTCATAACCCATGAGTTTACCAACCTATTTATATTATGAGGGGGTATAGACCCATTATTCTAGGAAATATTTCACACTTTGGTGATCAATTTTGATGCAAAAATGATTCCCTAATAGGTATTGTTTCAATGAATTTCTTGCTTATTATTGGAAAAAAGGGAAAAAAAAACAAATTATGGGTATGGTTAGAAAACCTAATTGATTGTGTATGTATTAAATCAAAAGATTGTGAAGAGCTCCTTTTTAGCTTGGGAGGATGACCTATAGATAAGAAAGCACTAAAGCAAACTCATTTGTTAGACAGATAGTTGAGTGGATTGCCTAATGGTAGCTAGATCTTGGAAGCAAGAGATTCCTTGAGGGCTGTCAATCCACACATTTTAAATAATTAAGTTTATAAAATATAAAAAAAGGTACTTACATCAATAAGTCAAAAGTAATATAATTGAACATAAGAATGCTTGATTAGAAAATAGACTAAAAATGATTAAATTAGTGATAAAATAATTAATACTAGTGCTAGGGATTGGGGTATGCTTTAAAAAATTAGAGAGGGATTTGTGAAAAAGTAGAAACATAGAGAATTAGTTTTGATTAGAGGTAGGTAGGTGAAATTAGCTTGTTGGTTTTCACTACCACAATGACCATCGATGATTGGGTTAATCATCGATAGTTAAGGTGACCATCGATGGTCAAGGTTATCGTTGATGATTGGATAGACCATCAGTGGTTGAGTTAGCCATCAATGACTACTGCGTCTAGATCTGGGTTGATAAAAGAGTTGGTTGATGAGATCCAAATATGGATTTTGAGGGATGGGTAAGGCCTAAATTGATAATAAAATTGAAATAAAGTAAATAAATACTAATAAATAAGTACTTACCTTACCAAAAGTTGATTGGGTGTACGGTTGAGGTAGTTAGCCTATTGGTTGAATCTAGCTTGATTACGACAGAGTAATGGTATCTGAAGACTCAGTGGAGAGGTGGTGGCAAATTAACTCTTTCATATGATTGTTTATGGTGATTGACTTGTAAAATAAAATCTTGGTTACACAAGCTTTTGATCATGATTGTAGATGGATTTCACCTCTTTTCTCCTCTCTCTTATAGCCAAGACAAGAGAGTTGTAATAACATGTGAACTAGGCCTTCCAAATTTAACTCATCCATACAATGATCCGTAACTATAATTAGATGGGATATTTTTAAAAAATCAAGGTGGGTGACTTGCATGCTCTTGGTTAAAGAGGTTACCCTGATTATCAATGGTCAAGGTGATCATCAACAATCAACCTAACCATTGATGGTCAAGGGTAAAAAGGGGTAAAAGGTTAGGATAAGTCAGTTTAGCCAAACTGATTGTGGGTAAGCTCAGTTAGGGGTTAGAGGGTTAGGTTAGTCCTAAGAGGGTCCCAAGGTGGTCAGGGGGTATTTCGACACTCAGAGTCACAGTGTGAAAATTTTTGATGTCTACATTTTGCCCCTTTTTGTTATGCAACCTAAAATCAGCCAACTTCAAAACAAAAATTGATGTTGGTCAAAGGTATATTGATTTCCTTGAGTATGAGAAGAGGTGTTCCCCCTCAAATCAGGAGGTGATGAGGTAAAGTAAAATTAGGTGTAGGTTTGATATGGTTGGTGATGAAGGTGAATGTTAAGAAGGTGGGTGATAGGTTGGGCACTAAGGTGAAATCAAGCATGCAAAGTGTGACAAAAGGTGTGATAACCAAGATCACACAAATACAAGGTTTTCATAGTTGATAACAATAAGGGTTAGAGATATAAAGATAAGTGACTAGTGTATTGTGTGACCGTAATTAGGCATGGTGGTTGGGTACACTTTTTATTCTCCTAGACAAGGTCAGTGTTTTGGTGAGTATCTAAGGTAGGAAGTGCTCTTGTGAAAAATACAAACATGTCAAGTATCATGGGTATCTAGGGTAGGAGTGCTCCCCAAAAGACACAAGTGGGTTAGGTAAGTGTGAAGTGGTACAAGTTTGAAAAGGTTTAACATAATAATGTTGTCATGGTGGTCAAAGGACTAGGCAAAAGGTGTCATAAAATGTACCCTAGTTGGGCCAAAATAGACCAATGATGAGGTGATGAGGTGGTTAGCGTGGGTGGAGAAGGTAAACTCCATGAGTGGGTGAAAAATGGTTGAGTTATGCTAAAAGGGGGGTTACCTAATTAGAAGCAACAAAATGGGGCACCTGATCATCGATGGTCAGGGTCCCAAAAGGTGATCATTGATAGTCACCCTGGCCATCAATGGTCAAGGTAAAACCTTAAAAAATTAGCAATGAAAAGTGAAAAGTGAATCACTTGTTACCATTTGTTACTTGTGATTTGGGTTAGCTTTGAGCTTTGGATTTTAGTGTTTTTTGGTGAAGGAATTTTTTAAGGGGGTTTGACTGAGTGTTCATTGAGGTGGATGGTTGACATTGAGCTAAAGTGGATCATGTTGACCAATTAGGAGCAGGGAACCTGTGGGCATGGGTGAGGATGAGCGGGTCTGTGGCCAACTCTATGATAGAGGTAAAAAATGTTGTAGGGGTGTTTTTATTTTGATATATTGGTGTGAGTTTATGCATTTATATTGGGTTGGGACGTCAGGATAGGTTAAAATTGCTTAGGTTGGGTTTTTTATGCCCTAGGTAGGGTTTTCGTGGGTTATGGGTAAAAGTATAGGTAGAAATAGGAATTGGTGGGGTGGGTAGGTAAATTGGGTGGTTGAAATAGCTTAGGGTAACAAATTAAGGTGTTTAGTTGTTATTTGGGAAGTTTGGCAGGCTAGGGAAGATATAGGCAATCTAACTATGGAACACCCACAGTGGTCATCGATGGTCAACATCCATATTAAAATGGGTGCCTGAATCTTGGTAGTCACTATGACTATTAATGATCATTAGGTTTGGGGAAGTTTTTTACTAAGTGCCTTTAAAAAGCTAGGGCAAATGGAAAGTTTATGTGTTAGGCATATGTTAGCAATGTAGGTTCAGAGGGCAATGTTAACAGGTAGATGAGTAGGATAGATAGGGGAATAGGTCAGTCCCTTAGAGGTTAAGGTAGATGATATTGGTGTAGATGATTAAGCCATGCTTTTGACTTGGTGAAGGCAATAGATCAGATATGGATGCACAACTGTGTGCTACATATCTTTGTTGAGATTCAACAGAGGATGACCCCAATTGATTGGGCCCACATAAAGGAGGTGGGGTTAGGAATGATGAGGCATTATCAACATATGCCTCAAGATAAATCCATGATCGTAGTGCTCATCAAGAGATGGGATCTCACTATGAACACCTTCCTGCTACTGACAAGGGAGATGATTATTCTACCTGAAGATGTTCATAGGACCACTCAACTTCCACTTTATGGTGATCAAATATATCACATAGAGTGAGAGGAGCAAGATAATCACATTGAGCTATTATATGGAGATGAGAGTGATAAGGTTAGATGACACACTAGCGGATTTAGGTATAGTGTTTTGTACCAAAGGGATCCAATCGAGAGGAGACTCATGACCATGCTCATGATTATAGTTACATGTTTTAAGCTCTCTGACTCGAGCAACAAGAGGTTTTATTATTTTTTATTGGGGGTATTAGTCAAGCTATTGCTAGGTCAGATAATATTTTGTTAGGTTCCTATTTTACTTGTATATATATATATATATATATATATATATATATATATATATATATATATATATATATATATATATATATATATATAAGTAACTATGAGGGTTTAGGGCCCATAGGAGATATGGTATCAATGTCAGCCTAGTTCTGCATTGTTGAGCCTATGAGCATATTCGAGTACTAAGGGTAGTTAGATTATCATGGGTAGGGTACACATAGATAGAGTTCCTCATCATATTTATGTGATAGAGGGGTGATTTTGATGCATCAGGTGTAAGGGGTGGTGCTCATGACATGGATTAGTTTAGGGGTACACTGAGTGCACTAGTGGTAGGAGACATCACATAGAGGCCCTACATCCAATTTCCAATGTGGCCAAATTAAAAGAAGTAGACACTCTGATTGAAAATTTATAGATGGATATTTGGTAGGCAATATGGAAAGGTGGAGTTGATTCCATTTGGTAGTGTATGTTGATAGTTTGGCCTGATAAGGGTATCTTAGGCCCATTTCCTAGGTATAAAAGTAAAGATTTAGAGATATTATTACTAGAGCCACATCCTGTGTCTACATTGATAGAGTATGAAGAAGTAACAACTGGGGAATTGATAGATGATGTCAGGTTTATATATGGGTATATGGCCTTGTACCAGCCCATATATGTAGCTACTAATGTTAGTGGGGATGATGGAGGGGTGAGGCTGATGGTTGCGGATCTGACTAGCTAGGATGGACAGGTAGGAATAGCTTTAGCTATCACATAGAGAAAGGTATAGGTATTATAGGGGTAGGTGGCCACATTATAGGGTTAGATTGCCACACTATAATGTCAAGTTTTTGACCTTATAGGGTTAGCTTGCTACCATCATAGGGGAGAGGTACTAGGCCAAGACCTCTCTAGGCTTGGTGACCTAAGAGAGGGACTCTCTTAGGTAGAGAGGAGGAGTAGTAGTAGGGTAGGCAACACCATCAAGTTTTAATCTTATGTAATAATACCTAGATACAATAGAGGAGCTACAATATTATGAGGTTATTGTACTCACATAGTGTCTAGATGAGCCTCAATGGGGCGAGCATAGAGATAGCTTGGTAGGTGGTTCCAGTCTAGCGACACTAGGGTTTTGGGTAGCATCTGTATTTGGATAGACAAGGATAGTTGGGGGATTGGTAGGCACAATAGGTGGTCAGGCACCAGGATCCAATAGTGCTCCAAAAGGTAGTAGTACCCTTGGGGCATATATATATATATATATATATATATATATATATATATATATATATATATATATATATATAACTAGAGCATGACATTTTGTATATCATTTTTATTTTGACCTATGAGCCGATACGAGGAGATGTACATTTTTGAGAGAGAGATGTCTATCTGCTTGTACAGATTATTATGATTATGTAACTCATAAGTTTATATATATGACTGTTACTTATGATCATGTTCATGGTTTATGTCCTAATCTTGATGTTTAATGCTTATGATGTGATATTTATATTTGATCATGGATTATGTTTATGTTATGGTTGACTTGATAGACACTAATGTAGGCTTCTTAGGCATGAGATGGATTTGATGTATGCTTATGCTTCCCAGTTGTTTGTGACATGCTAATGTTTAATGAACATTTGGATTTCATTATATTTGGACATGTGGTGAAAAATGGTTGATCATTTTAATTGATTATGGATGTGATTATCATACTTGGTATAGTTATGCTTATGGTTAATTTTCATGTTTAAGGTTAATGTTTATGAGAAAACACATGAGGGGATTTAATTAATAACATTAGATGGAAGAATAAATCACATAACCAAGATACCAATGTCGTAATGGAAATATCAACTAGTCACGATAGGATGAGAAGAGGGCATGATGCTTCTTCTTTGACAAGGACTAGGAAAAAAATCAAAGTTGGATGGGCTTAATGAACATCAACCCTTCAAATTATTCATATTAGCATTCACTAGTTGGTTAAAAGGTATTTTGACTACATGATGTCAAGTAAGCTCAATAATCCCATGCACATAGTGTAAAGGGGAGATGGGTAAAATTGGGGCCTTCTTGTGAGACTAGCATGCCTCTTCTATAGGTGTCTAAAAAACTAGGATAAACAAGCCTATGTTAAAACTATGTATATTGATCGATGTGGGAAGTCTACTTACAAAAGTTGATTACGGTTTCCACCTTAGTGTGTTACTTGAGAGTTGATTGCGACTTTCAAAATTAGTTTACTTTTGTTCTGATTTTAATAATTGGTCTTTTGTTGATTGTTGTATATGGGAAACTGATTGATGTGGAAAGATTCCAAGAAATTACTATGATTTTGATAAATTTTTTTACTTGGCCATCCTTTAAGGGAGTGGCCCAATTTTATTTGTTTTGTTTAATGATTTTTGATAGATGTCCTTCAAAGGAACAGTCCACCTTATGTTATGGTAATTTCAAATAAATTCTCAATAGTTATCCTTCAAGGGAGTAGTCTATGAATGCTAGGAATGACCCATGATTTATAGTGGTAGGTATTTTATTACTTTTATTTGATTTTGATTGACATAGACTTACTTATTCTAGCTTAGTGGTTCACCTTTATGAAGGAAAAACTAGAAGCACAACAAGGTTGATTAGGTGTGTAAAGGTTTAGGTGATAATGACCATGGGAATCTATCTTGTGAAGGTGTGGAAAGTACCATGAGAACCATGCCATGGATAGAGCCTTGATACTTTATTGTTTAAGATAAGGATATGCTGGTGGTAGCTAATCACATGATTTAGTTTTTATCAGTTCCCCCTAAAAGAGGGAGATGGAATATGGGTGTATAACAAGGGATGAACTTAAGTTAGACAGAATGTAAATGCGATCTTTCTCAATAAAAGAATAGATGCAAATGCAAAGCATTAAGGGGCTCAGGTTCTGGGTGGCCCTCGAGAGAAGATAATAGGTAAGATCCTGATCCATACTTGTGGGTTATGATATAAGGTCTAAGCCAATTGAAATCAAACTTCCCTCACTTTCTTTTCTCCATATTAGTGACATGTTGGTTATCCTTGAGGATGAGATCTCTGATATTCAACTCTCACACTTTAAGGTATTTGTTTTAGGCACACTTGATGCACTCTTGATAGACATGGAGATGGGTAAGGGCTGATAGATGACACTCATCAAGTAGCTCAAGCTAGGCTAACAATAATCATCCTTAAAAATAAGCTCTTGCAAAGATATGTGAAGAGAGGGGATTTAGACTTCACGAGGCAAGACAACCTTCGCTCTAAACATGAGAAAAAAAGGTGTTTCACCCGTAGGGGTTCTAACGCTAGTGCAATATACCCATAAAACAAAGGGGATGTGCATATGTCAATCCCAACCAGATGTGTTGACCATTTTAATTAACATGTTATTAAGAGTTTTGTTAGAGGCTTCTACCTATCCATTTAATTGGGGGAAATAGGGTTAGGAGAAGCTTAACTTAATTCCAAATGCATCACATAGACCTTGGACTTTCTTGTTCTTAAAATATTTACCATTATCGATGATAATATTATGAAGAACACCAAAGTGGAAGATAATGTGATGATTGATAAAGTTGATAATTTTTTCTACTTTGGTCAAGACTAAAGGAATAGCCTCTACCCACTTGGTAAAATATTCAATCATGATGATGATAGAATGATGTCACTACAAGGAATGGGGGTTAATATCACTAATAAGGTCTAGACCCCATTATGAGAAGGGCTATAAATAGGTAGAAACATGAAGATTGTGGTTGGGTGAGTGATGTAAATTAGCATGTTATTGACATTTGACACACTTTTTCACATAATCACAACAGTCTTAGTTAAGGGTAGGCTAGTAATAATTGAGGCAAAGGATGTGTTTAGCTATAATGAGGCCACTAAAGTGTCCCCCACATATACCATCATGCATTTCCTTGATAACATGAGAGGCTTCATGACTACATAGGCAACAAAAGAGAAGATCATCAAAACTATGTTTATAGAGGATTCCTCCCATAATGGTATAGTGAGAAGTACTCTGAATAAATGCTCTTCAAACATTCCTAAAGAGGCTAGAAGGAACTATGCCAAGGTTAAGATAATGGAAGGTTTTCTAATACCAAAGGTCAGGTTGGGTCTCTTTAATATTGAAAATGGTGGGAGAATCCAGTTTGACATAGGAAGGCTAGGTGAGTCTATGGATAACAATAGACAACTTAGAGTCTAAGGGTATAGACATGATTTGTGAGGTAAGGGAAGTCATGGTGTTGACAAACTTATTAGTAGATCATGAGGTTGATTACATGTAGTAGTGTTTGAATGATGCTAAGACTTCATCATCTAGTTGATTGTATTGTTACAAAACATCATTCTTACACTGGTAAAATTCGATGATTTAATTGACCACAAGCTAGAAGTCACCAAAGATATTGATTATTTTGAATATTAAGGCTAAGGCACTTTAAACTCCTATCACTAGGGCTTCATACTCAACCATATTGTTAGTACATTAAAAACCAAGCTTGAAGGATAAAGGAAGGGGTTAACCATCAAAGGGGATAAGGATGGTACCCATTTCTCCACCATGTTGACACTTTGATTTGTCAAAGAACATGATGACTTGATAGGTGTAATATTTTTGAGAGAGGGCCACGATGGACTCATTGGGGAACTCAAGAGGAGGAGGTTGGTTGTCTGTTAAAGGTTTGTTGGCCAATTTATTGACAATGACTTGCCCTTTAATTGAATTTTTATGAAGGAACTCAAGGTCAAACTCTGCTAAAAGCATGAGCCATTTGGCCATATGCTGGTTTTGGTATGGGTTGGAGTGCATGTACTTGAGTGGGTTGGTGTTAGTTATGATGTAAGTTTTATGGTTAAGAAGGTAGTGGCAAAGTTTGGTAGCCATGAAGACTAAGGCTAAGCAAATTTTCTCGGTATGGGTATACTAAGTCTCATACTCTACAAACATGTAGCTAATGTAGTATATAACTTACTCTCTATGTTGTTCATCTTGGTGAGCCATCATTGCCCCTAGGGAATGGTTAGTGGTAGAGATATATAGGTAGAAGGGTTGGTCATCCCTGGGAGGGGTGAGGATAGGTGGAGACAAAAGGTACTCTTTGAGTGGATCAAAGGCCTTTTGATAATTGCTATTCCATTTGAAAGATATATCCTTTTTTAGAAGGTGGTGGAAAGGTTGGCATTGATCCAAAAGTTGGGAGATAAAATGATGAATGGATTATAGCTTCCCCTGCAAGCTACGAAGCATCTCAAGGTTGGTTGGAAGAAGCATGCATAGGATGGATTTGATCTTGGTGGGATTGACTTTGATTCTATGGAGGGAGATAATAAAGCCAAGAAGATTTCTTGACAAGACCCAAAAAATGCACTTTTTGGGGTTTAGGCAGACATGGTAATGGATAAGGCATTCATAGATGATCTTAAGAATAGCCAGGTGATATTTTTAGAGTTTGGATTTTCTTAGAAGGTCATCCATATAGTCTTCTACAATCCTATGGATAAGGTCATGGAAGATATAAGTCATGTTACATTGGTAGGTTACACCAGTGTTCTTTATCCTGAAATGATGACTCTGTAGTAGAAGGTTCCCCATGGGGTGGTAAAGGTAGTTTTATGATAATATTCAAGAGAATTTACAATTTGATTGTAACCCAAGAACCCATATATGAGAGATAACATCTCATGGTTGATTATTATATCAATAAGCTGGTCGATGCTTGGTAGAGGGAAGTCATCTTTGGGGTAGGCAAGGTTGAGGTCAAGAAATTCAACATAAATGCATATTATCCTTATGGATTTGGTGATAGGTACAACATTCAAGAACCATTGGGGGTAAGCAATGGGTTGAATAAAGATGATAAATAAAAGACACTAAAGCTCTTCTTTGATGAGAAGGGCTATACGAGGATGCATGCATAAGAGTTTTTGCTTGATAAGTTTGGCATCATGGTGAGTGACTATGTTATGGGTAGTAATGATGGGGTCAATTCTAGGCATATCATTGTAAGACCAAGTGAAGGCTATGCTGTAGTCTTGGAGGAAAGAGGGAAATTATTGAAGTTCCTTGAAATTTAGTGATTGGCCTAGTTTGATAATACGGGGATCATCCCAAGTACCCAAGTTGATATCTATGGTGGATTCATTCAAAATGGTCAAAGACTTGGGAGGAAGGGATTTATGGATTGAATAATCTAGGGAACTAAGGTAGGTGAGAATAGAATCATCATCTTGGTACTAATGGTAGGGGAGTCTTCCCCTCTCATCTCAAGATGGGTCAAAGGGATAGTTACAGTCACCCTCTCCTTTTGATAAGTTAGGGGTCCAAGGCTAATCATATTGATGAAGTTTTTTTTAGGTGGGATGATGTTATCATCCTCACACACAAGTGGAGGTGAGGTTAGTGAGGAAGGGGCATCTTCTTCAACAATGGAAATAGTGGGTTATTTGACTTTCTTCTTATTAGGCAAGATGAAATCAAGTCTATGCTTCTTATATGGCTTCCTAGTTTTGATGGTGACCAATTCATGTGGAATATGCTCATATCATCCAAGACCAAATCCTTTCCAAGCATACCAATGGAGGTATGTCTTAGTAAAGTTAGGTTTATCTAGGTAAGATAAACTGATGGTGAATGGTCGAGGTAGAAGAGAGGTGATAGAAACACCAAGGGATTTATCAAGTCCCCAATAGATAAAATGGGTCTAATGGTGGGAAGGTCTAAAGGGAAAAATAGTTCTAACATTGGGGTCATATCCTAACTAATTGGTAAGTTACCCATGCTCATGAGGAGTAGGGAAAGAATCCAGTGCTAAAAGGTGATTCTCCCCCAGTGAAAGGTGATGGAATGTGGATTTCAAAGGGTATATGGTAGGGATTTGGTATGAAGGTATAGAGGGATGCCTCATCGGTAGAAGGGAGTATGATATTTGCTTTGGTGGTTGAAGGTCGGGTTTTAGCCTCTAAGGGTGTGTTGGATGAGGGTATGAGGACATCGTTAGGGTGATAGGTCATGTTGCATGTTGAGAAAGGACTTGGGTCAACTTGGTTGGTGATGACCTGGCCTTCATTGTCAAACTTAGTGTAATGGTGGAGGGTAGAGGGAATGCAAGACATGGAGAAAATCCAAGGTCATCCTAACAAGATGCATTGGAATTTACCTTCTATAACATAAAAAAGTTTAGGGAGCATGTGGGCTCATAAATGGATATGGAGGATGACAGTTCCAAGGGTAGTGGCCATTATATCATTGAAGGAGCAAAGGATGGTCAAATATTTGGATATGAAATTATAAGATAAGTTGAGTTAGTTGTAGGCATGAGAGGAGATGATGTTAATTATAGCTCCCCCATCAATCATGACCCATTTGAAATAGGTTTGGTTGATGTAAGCACTGATAAAGAGAGGAGTATCTGGGTCCTTAGGGTGGATGGAAGGTGTTTATGAATCTTTTAAGGTAACAAGGTTGGAAATTTAAAAGGCACCAACAAAGGATACTAAAGCTTAGGGGTCTTTAGGTTAGACCTCAATGGATTTTAAAGACTCTATTAGTGATTGACAGTGATGGGGAGAGGTAAAGATTAACTCATACAATCTCATCTTCATGGAGGTCTAGTGAAGTTGGTTGAGGATAAATATTTGGATGGATTCTAAAGGGTTAGATTGGGAGGCGCCTAAGATAGACACCTTGGGTTTGGTCGAGGATGGAGATGGTTGGGTGTGGGTTGATTAGGAGGTTGAAGACGTATACATCCATGAAATGGACATATTATCCTTCCCCTTATCCTTTTGATATGATCTTATGACCATGTTGATAATATCGATAGAAGGAGAGGTTGAGGTAGTAGATTGGTCAGACTCATCTTCACTCTTAGGCGAGAGTGGAGGAGTAGGTAAGTGTTGGGTAGGTATGGTTTATGGTTGGATTGGTATGGGGCTCATAGGGGGTTTGTCTATTAATAGATCATCCTCATCATAAAGCTAGTGGATGATGATTTGGAGAGCTTTGTAGTTCTCTGTATCATGGTTAGGTGTCCTATGATAAGAACACACATGGTGATCATTGTACTAGATGGGTTTATACTCTAGAGGGTCAAAGGTCTTTATGGGATGTAAGGATAAACAAGAGGTCTATATAACCTATAGAAAATGGTTGAGTAGGACTCGACTAAAGGTGGTGGAGGTGTAATGGTCTTTGCTTTGATGGTTAAGGCAGGAGTATGTTTGGATCTAGGTTTTTTGGTAGGTGTTTTCAGTAGGGTGGTACGCTTGGTTGATGGCTTTAGTTTAGGTAATGAGGTTGATGATCTAGAGGTGGAAGATCAAAAATTAAGTATCTTAGGTATTGTTGGCATGGTGAAAAGAGATGCATTGGAGAGCAACTATGAAGGTGTAACCAAAAGAGGTGGTGGGGTTTTGATAGAGATAGCTAGCTTCCTATTCAAAGTAGAGGGATGAGGCCCCAAAATGGATGGTAAGGTTGAGGGAGATAAAATTTAGGCCTTCTGGCCTTTGTGTGGTTTTACCTCTTTGGTTGTTTTGGTCTAGTGCTTGATGGCTGGGTTTGAATAGGTTATGTCTACCTTCATAGAAGGGTGACTAAGGCTTGGTGTAGGGAGGATATGAAGGTTTTTGATTAGTTTAGTTGGTTTGGTCTAAGAAGGTGACTCAGTTTCTTGGGGTCTAAGTGTCTTAGATGGTTGAGGGATTGTTGAATTGGTAAAAGTAGTTGATAGGGTAGAAGCCTAGATGGCAAAAATTATGGGTAAAGGTATGGTTAGAGGTTATTTATTGGTGATATAAGGTATACCTAATTACTTCCAGAAGGTGGCTCGATTTGTGTCAAGTTTGGAGATAAATTCTATTTTTTTCACTAGCCTAGAGAATGGTTTGTAGGTTGGTTTGATTCCCTGAATAGTAGACCTAAAAGATAGGACCCTAGGTGGGGACATAGGGATGGTAACATCATCCTCTTCCTCAATCAAAGGATGTGAGGCTTGGATGGGTGATTCATCTATGGGAGGATTAAACATAGGAGTTTCCTCCTTGGGAATGATTTTTGAAGGAGTGGTTTTCTCAGTAGTTAGAAGTGAAGGTGAGGTGGTGATGGTTGGTTGTTCTAGTATATGAATTAAAAGGGAGGCTAGTTGTAGACACCAAAATTGTGTCTACTCCTTGGTCACCCCACTTTGGTCCCCTTGGTCCACTTCTAAACATTCCTAACCCACACACTTATTAATTTAAAATAAATTAACTATTTTAAATTGATAACACCACCCTTGACACATAACCCATGACACTTCACCCCACCTTGGATACCTTTCCTTGGATACCTCCATCACCCCATGGAAAATATTAATTACTTAAACCCCATTTCATCCCTCCCACTAACTTCTCACACCCATTAAACCCATCTTCGATTGTTTAACCACGACCACTGAACTTGACAAACGGAGGAACGGGCAAAAGGCTAAAAATAGCCTTTTTACCCATCTTCTAGCCAGCGACGTCGGTTACCTGTCGGTCGACATCGGTGGTATCGTCGATGTCAGTTGCTTAAAACCAACTTACAAGCCGAATGGAAAATGAATCACAAACTCGAATCACAATCCTAGATCACAAAGCTGAACACTAATTCTCTTGCTCTAGGAATTCGACCTCTCTCTCTCCCTCCCAGACGCACACCAAGCATCATAGGCTATAGGAAATCTGCATCAGTCACTCCACATCTGATTGAAACATTACAAGAAGTCTTCTACATCAGCCGCATCAACAACAAGTCTTCTACACCTCTGGATCTCCCCTAGGCAGAGCTAAGTATTCTTCCTCTGTTTCATTTCAATTATTTAGACTATATCAGTAATTAGTTTTCTATTCATTAATTCTAAATAATATTATCAACCAGACCCGACCTGACTTCCTCCTGGAAAGGCTGAAAAGCCTTCTTCATACTCTTACCCCTTTTGACAACCTATTCCTCTACCCTTGTCCCTCCTAAGACCCTATCTATTATTCTGCAAGCCTGCACAGACCCAGACTCCTTCCAGACCCCTCTGTCGACTAGAGACCTGTACAAAACTCATCCAAAACCCATCTAAGGCCATTGTCCTAACTGACATTGACCATTTCCCCTACTAACATCAGCAACATAACCGACGTCAACAACCTGACCAATTGATGTCGGTAGAACCACCAACGTCGGTGACTGTGACAGACCGACAACAGAATACAACTACGCATTGTTTATATTTATCTTACTTAGTCTTTCATTATTATCTTTATCTAACATTCTTTTTATCAACAAGTGGACTGTCATCCCTCAAGGAAGTCTTTGCACTTCTGGGACCGAGCTTTGCTTGGCAATCCACCTTATATCTATCTAACATTTTCTATGTTTGAGTCTTATTCTATCTATAGGTGTCATCCTCCATAGCCAAAGAGGAGCTCCTTCAATCATTTGGATAATGGTGTGCAAAATTCATCTGGGTACGTACAAACCTCAGACCATTTACTTTTAGTTTCTCATCTCTTTTGAATGTGAAAAGCAAAAATAGTTAGAAACATTATGGCACGCCTGGTGGGACCCTGGAGTTTTCCTTGGGTTCATTTCTCCTAAAGCAAACATTCATATAGGTTCATTATATTTCTTCTTGCATCCTTCTTCTATCTCTTTATTCTAAAAAGACATCATAAGCAAGTTAAAAAGAATTTCTTTCTTTTTCTTCTTGTCACCTTTCCTTCTTGCATCTTAGAGTAGTGAAGTTCATACTCTTAACCTTTTCTCAACTTGTTTGCATCCAAACAAAACATTTCAATTTGGGCTTAAAATCTATTGCATCTCATTTCTACCTGAATGCATACTTAGCTCTCACATCTAGTAATTAAAAATGCATTATGAATAAATCCTATTGCACTTATGTTACCCTTCCTGGTAATCCCACTTGGACTTCACTACCAAGGGGAGAACCCACTCTATTCTCTGGCAGAGTATAAACTCTAGGGGAAGTATATACTGGCTAAGTGACCTAGCTTATATCTAGGCTCGTGAAGTGAGGGGAGCTTGCTTCTTAGCACCAGGCCACGTATGGAACCTAACTACAGATTTTGAGCACCAAAACTAACCCAAAACCAACCTTAGACTGCTTCTTCTAGTACCTATTTTAAAAGCCAACTTTCCAAACACACTCTTCTAAGGCATAAGCCAATAAGACTCTAAAACTTATTCTTAGGATTTAACGTTTAGGGTCTGCTTGTCTTCGTCTACTTTTCTATTTTCATCTGGTTTTTTGAGCTGGTGAGGACGCATTATTCTGAGCTCCACAAACAACTCAGACTTTCTTCTTTCTTCCAAAAACTTTTAGTTTTCTGAAGTTTCTAAAAATACACAGTAATTGACATTGGTTTTTCCACCAACATTGGCAACTGATATTCATCGACATCAGTTATCTGATTGACATTGGCAACTTTATTCACCGACATCGATTTTTCCACCGACGTTGGTTACTGTCAAAATTTTTCTTCTCAAAACAACAAGCTAAAAACCTAACCTTTTTGCTGTCAAAAACACATTCTAGTTTTCTGAGGCTAAAACATACAATTTTTAGAACCTAACCCCCCCTCTTGCCTTGGATGGTTTTGACACGTAGTCAAACCAAAACTCTTGTTGACCACACAAGGCAACAACCACTTCTGCCTTCGCCCTCCATAACAAGTCCTCTAATGGAGTATCATTCAGAGACTGAACGAACTCCTACCCAACCAACCCCGACTCAACCCCCTATTGTTCCCAAAGGGGACCAAGACTTTGAAAGGTTCCTTGACCTCAATGTCAAGGCCCTTCAGGACTATCTCACGAGAAGTCAAACATGAGACTCTTTAGGTAACCCAATTTATGGGATGCCGACCTCCTTTGTTGAGACGGTAGTTGTATCAACTGCCTCCATAATTCAACCCATGGACACCTAGGCCATTACCTCAACTAATAACCCGACCATGACCAATATTCAAAGTGTGGCTTCTCCTTCTGTTTTTGGGCCTACTTCCATTGGGGTTTCAGTACCCCATCAACTGCAAACTATTCAACAAAGTTCTACACCATTCCAAAACCTAGTTGTCTCCATCCCACCTACTCTTGCACCCATCAACACAAGGGTGGTTACTCATCCTTTGGCTAATGTTTCCACCATCCAACCACCTCTAGTGACATCAAGCCAAGTTGTGCATCCTAGTTTCATGGCATAACCACCCTTGGCTTCAACATCAATCCCCATGACAAACTACCAATATGTTGTGCCGATACAAACACAACCTAGTACATCATACACTCCATCTAACACCTTCCAAGCACCTTACAACTTAGGGGGTGCCCCACCTACAAATCCGTCAACTGATCTAATCAAGATGTTGATGGACAAGATGTCTAATCTTGAGACATCCGTTTCGGCTTCAAGAAATGTCCTCTCATGTGAACAAATCTGTAATGAACCCATTCATCCCTCAGTCCCAATCTGACCATATCCCAGTTAGTGGGAACTTCCCAAGTTTACTTGCTTCTAGAGTAAGGAATACCCACAACAACATCTATGAGCGTTTAGACATGCTTGTTACCTTATAGCCCATGATGATGCGTTATTGCTATGCACATTTCCCATGTCATTTTCTGGAGCTGCCTTCGATTGGTATAGTTCTATTACCAGTCACTCTCTTTTCACATTCACCCAACTAACTCAACTTTTCCTTAACCACTTTTCGATCAACATCACCAAAAAGGTCTCAATCATGGACCTATATTCTATCAGACAATTTGACGATGAATCCATAGCTGATTTCGTTGCTTGATGGAGAAGTTTAATCAACCAAATTTCCTTTTCTTTACCTCAACCTGAGCTCATTAAGCTCTTTTCACAAGCGTGTGCCAAACATATCTCATCTACTTTATGGGTCCAAACATTCTGCACATTTGACGAAGCTTTCACCATGGCTAGGAAGCTTGAACTCTATGTTGTCGAAGAAAATAAAGTCAAATTGCGAAGTAAAAACCCCAATGCAAAGTCAAACAACCCTTCCTCCAAATCTTCTTCTTCCAATCCCAAATATAAGGGATCAACAAATGCTGTAGTCGTTAGACCATCATCTTCAACAACAACCAACCAATCTGAACCTTCCACATCTCAAAGTATCACACGACAATTCCAACAACGATACGTGCAATGTCAATATACTCTAATAGGAGAATCATACGCATCCATGTTGGATAAACTTGTCAAACAGGGAGTCCTCAGTCTCCCCCAAATTTGACCACCACCTTAATTTGATCCCTCGCGTGCCATCCCTGCATGGTACAGGGAGAATGACTTCTACAATTATCACCGTGTCAAAGGCCATGACACAGACAATTGTAAGACCCTCAAGAATATCATTCAGGACATGTTAGATAAAGGTGATCTTGTCTTGGATAACCCAAATGCACCACCTAACCAAAACATATACATCTTTAGACAACCTTTTCCTAACCATCCTCCTAGCCAAAACAATGTGCAGACCATGGCCGATGACTCCCAAGAGCATAATATATGCACAGTCAACACGGTCTTGCCTCTTATGCCTAACTAACCTCTCTCACTGTCTGAAGAGGTTAGCCCACCCATTGGTCTTTCACAGGTAGAAGAGCCTTCTTCTCCCATTTCTCCTCCACAGGTAGACGAACCTTCTTCTCCTGTCAGTTCTCCATCGACCTCTCTTATATTAGAGGATACTTTGACCATACCAACGCCACTAGCCCCACCTTCATCCTTCCTACTACCAATGGAGGACTTTACCTTTCCTGCTCCTCAACCACAAGTAAAAGGCACAATCATCCCTGCCCTCTATCCTCTTGAGGAGTCACATTCTCCAATTCCTTCTCCATCGAGAGAAGAACCTGTCTCTTCACCTAATTCGACCAAAGATGATCCAATAATGACTCTCTCACACCTTGGGTCTAAGATCACTGCATCTAACACATTTTTGGTCTCACAATCACCCACATCCTCTAAAAAACCAAAGCCTCATCCAACATCTTCCAAACCATTCTCTCGATTGGTAGAGAACTTAGGATTTCTCCATTCAAGGAAATTAGAACATGAGGCCTTATGGGAGCAACTCAAAGCTTCTCACCTTACACGTCCCATCTCATCTCGTACTATTGACCCTCCCATGACAAAATCTCCAAAAGTCTCCAACAGGGACTAGGCTTCTATTTCCAAAACTCAACTATCCACATCTGAACCTAAACTCTCACAAACATCTACCATAGCAAAACTAATTAAATCCCTCGGAGTTTGCCCCATACCTAACCTCACTCACCCACAAGTGAAGGTAGACTTGAACCTTGCCTCACACAATAGTAGTCCTCAAACCAAACTAAAGAAGGCTACTAAACCATGGCAGCAAACTCTTCCTCCACCATCATCATTGCCCTCCATTTTGGGCCCTCATCCTTCTACCATAATAGGATTCCTCCCTACTCCAACCCCTAACCAAAACAAGTTACCTCCATTACTCCCTTTACCCACCACAAACCTACCTCCTCTGAAAAATTTGGCACCCCTCACAAAGAAAGTGTCATCTACACGAGTGGTTGCACCACCAACCCAAAAGGTGGTACGGAAATCTCCTTCAACAACTCCTAAATAAAAGTCATCAACACCTAGTGCATAAACAAGCACGGACCCCTTAGTAGGTTCTTATGCTTTGATACTGTGCCAACTTTTGTAAACTTGTAGCATCAATCTTCCACCTATTAAACCATTTCAACCTCTCGGATCAAAACCATCTTGGTTCGATGACACTAAAATTTACCTATATCATCGCACACCGAGACATGATATCGAGAATTGTTGTGCCCTCAAGGTGGTCATTCACCAATACATGGAAAAGGACACCCTTATTCTTGAGGATACTATTGACAAACCTCTGACACCATCTCATGTCTCTCAAACCTCTTCACCTTCATTAGAATCTCATCAACAGACTATGGTCCCTTCACCTCCCTTGCCCCCTCTATTTGAAATTAACACCATCAATGTGGCCACTAGGTCACAAAAGGATAAAGCAAAAGAAAAAGCTGCTATTCCTTGGACGTACCCATTTGTCAAACCACCTCAACCACCCAAACCCAAAATTTCTATCTTGGGTACATCCCAACCCACTTCTTTAGAGGCAATCCATGATTCTATGGTGAAACAACTTCACCAAACGCTCGTGAAGATGACCTTATATGACCTCATTCAAAGCTCTCCCCAACATCGTCAAGCTTTAATCAAAGCCTTACAGGTAGTAGAGGTCCAACCCGAGGACCCCCAACCACTAGCTGCCTTAGTCCAATTATTATCCCCCATTGCCTCCATTACCTTTAGCGATTTTGAAATTCCTACCTCCAAATCAAAAGATCAGGATGCTGCCCTTTTCATCACAACCTACATTGATCGAACTCGCATTAAGCAGGTTATGATTGATGGGGGCACCAGCATCAATATCATTTCCACCCATGCCTATGACCAATTAGCCCTCGCAAAGAATTGCGTATCAAAAACCGACACAATTCTTTGATCTTTTAACGACACCACTACCACTATTTTTGGCACCATTGTCTTACATATTCGTGTTGGCCCACGAACAGTCCCAAAGCTCTTCTACATCATTAAGGGAGAGTTCCAATACAACATGTTATTAGGATGACCTTGGATCCATGCCATGGCCTGTATCCCTTCTACATTACACCGTTGTGTCAAATTTGAACACAACGGTCAAGTCCATGTCATTCCCGTAGACCCATCCCCTTTCAAAATGTGCAACACAACTTATCAACCCAACAATGTCCTTATTCCTCTCAAGACATCAACCCAAACACCGCATCCACCCATGAAAGCTTCAACAAGTACGCAGGCGGCGGTTACACCTACACCGCCTCCTCAAGTGACAACAAAAGACCCTATGGAAGATATCTTCCAATGACTTTCACTTGGGGAGTATCATTTACTCACCTTGGACATGTTCTAGACTCCTCAAGAGTATGGACAACTTCATCATAGTCCTAGCTATGACCATCGTATCAGAATGGTCATCCCTTATGGTCCTCCTAATCTTCAAACAAATCTCATCTATGGGGGGCTAGATCGAGCTCCCACAGATAGGAATCCTCTTTCATCACCTCAACTGTTCACATCTAAGTTCTCTTTTCTTGGCAACCTAGACTTTGCTCATACCTATCTTTATAGGTGTGCATGGAAGGGTTTTGGCTTTGGGTGCTATGAACCAGGCTCCTACCAGCCCATTGAACCACCAAATGATGAGGCCATAAAGAATGCCAAGAAGCGACATGGCCTGGGTTTTGAAGAACCTACTGTACCTTCTAAAAACCCTCACCCTGAACCTATCATAGACCAATCACCTCCAAACTTGCCTATTCCCCCATCTTCACCTACAGATTCGGTGGTTTCCATCCCTCCTAGTTTTTTTTTTGCATAAACACCATCCACTTGGAACCCCTAACCTATCGACTATGTGGGGTATCCAGGTCTCTCCCTCTCATTTATCCCAACATGATAGATGATGAATATGCAACCTTCAACACTGTCTAATGTGTAGACGATGATGCCATTCTCACCTACATGGGTGCCGATGACTCTTTCATTTAACTCTCCCTTCCTTTTGAAACGTAGGTTATGTTAAATGAATCGACCATTGACATTAACCTTTCATCTTCTGATGTTCCTTATGTTTTAAAGATTAGTCAGTCTTTGGATGCCCAGGAACAGATTGACTACACTAAATTCATTTTAGACCATAGCAAAGCCTTTGCTTGGACCTATAGCGACATCCCTGACATCAACCCTAACATTGCCATTCATAACATCGTTACAAATCCAGAGGCTAAGCCTGTCAGGCAAAAGCTTTGCAAGATGCATCCTCGAGTTGCACTCCTTGTCAAAGAGGAGCTTCAACGTCTTCTCTTCGTCTCCTTTATCCAACCCATTGATTATCTGCAATGGGTGTCAAATATCATCCCTGTCACCAAGGCAACTGGGGGGATCTAAATCTGTACTAACTATCGTGAACTTAACCTGGCTTGCCCAAAAGATGATTTTCCTCTACCCAACATCGACCAACTTGTTGATCTTACAGCTAGTTATGAGATGCTATCACTCATGGATGGGTTTTTAGGATATAACCAAATCCTGATTGTGTCAAAAGATCAACACAAGACTACCTTCATCACCCCATGGGGGACTTTTTGCTATAGGGTCATGCCTTTTGGCCTAAAGAATGTAGGTGCCACATATCAATGCACTATGATTTACATCTTTCACGATCTCCTCCACAAAATCATGGAGGACTATGTGGATGACCTACTAGGCAAGTCTAAGCTTCGTCATGACTATTTAACCATCCTCAAGATAATCTTCACTTGCCTTCTTCAATACAATGTTTGCCTTAACCCTAAGAAATGCATCTTTGGGGTTCTCTCAGGGAAGCTCCTGGGTTTCATCATTTCCCTCTGTGGCATTGAGATTGATCCCGCTAAAATTTGAGCTATACTCGAAATGCCACCCCTGACCAATTTTAAGCAACTTCGTATCCTGCAAGGGAAGCTTCAATCTATTCGTCACTTCATCTCGCAGCTTTTTGACCAATGTCAACCCTTTCATCACCTCCTCAAGAAGGACGTCTCCTTTCATTGGGATAAGGATTGCCAAGAGGCCTCTGAAGCCCTTAAATTCTATATTATCTCTCCACCAGTCCTTATTCCACCTAAAGATGACCAACCAATCTACCTCTACATCTTAGCAACATACCATTTGTTAGGTGCCATGATCATGCACTGAGATGAATAGCACCATGAGCAAGCAGTTTACTATATAAGCCGAACACTCATTGATTATGAAACTCAGTATACTCATACTGAGAAACTTTGTTTGGCATTAGTCTTTGCCGCTACCAAACTCCATCATTATCTTCTCAATCACAAAACCTACATCATCACCCATACTGACCCCCTCAAATATATGCATTCCAAGCCATACCAAAACCAACGTATGGCTCATTGGCTCATGCTTCTTGCTGAGTTTGACTTGGAATTTATCAAGCAAAAATCCATAAAGGGGAAAACAATCGCTAATCAACTAGCGGAGGCCCCTCTACCTGACAACCAACCTTCTCATTGCAAATTCCCTAACGAATCTATCACCACACTTTCTACTGATGACACATTCTACCAAATGATAATGTTCTTCAACAGATCCAAATGTCAACTTGGTGGGGGTGCGGGGGTCATCCTCATTCCGCATGAGGGTGAGCCCATGCCCCTATCTTTCAAACTTGACTTTGAATGTACCAACAACATGGCTGAATATGAAGCTTTAATTTTGGGACTTCAAACCGCCCTTTCCTTAGGCATTAAGACCATCAACATCTTTGGCGACTCACAAATAGTCGTCAATCAAATCAACGGTTCATATCTTTGTAAAAATGAAAATTTGCAAAGGTACAAACATCGTGTTGACACCTTACTAGAATCTTTCAACCATTACCTCTTGCAAACTATTTCTCGATTTACGAATAAGTTTGCTGACACCATGGCTTCTCTCGCCTCCCATATTCCATCTTCATCGTCTTCATCAAGAATTTATGTCACGGTGCATCATGTGCTATTGCCTTCATATATTTCCACTAACATCAACCTCATCAACACCATTGACTCTAGTCCACAAGAGGTTTGGTATAAACAACTCATGGACTACTTAACTCATTCTGTCATCCCTCTTGATCTCTCTAGCAATGCACAATGGGCGTTCATCAAGAGTACTACTCGATATACCATGCTAGGGGGTCTTCTCTATAAAAGAGGTTTTGACGGCCTCCTTCTTCGATGTCTAACCTCCACTGAAGCATCTCATGCCATTAAACAAGTCCATGATGGGATTTGTGGTGGACACTTTAGTGGTAACTCAGTTTCCAAGCGCATCCTTCGCCTGGGATATTATTGGCCCACTCTTCACCAAGACTACAGTGACTATGTTCGACATTGTGTCAAATGCCAGCAACATGCTAACTTGCTTCACATCCCTAGCCACGCTCTACAAGTTGCTCAAGATTTTTGGCCCTTTTCACAATGGGGCTTAGATCTAATCAGTGAGATTAACCCTCATTCATCTCTCTGACATCATTCTATTATCACCGCAACTGAGTATTTCACTAAATGGGTGGAAGCTATTCCCCTCATCTCCACAAAGGCTGACAAAATTGTCGACTTCATCAACACCCACATCATCTATCATTTTGGTGTACCTCATAAGATCATCATCGATAACGGCAAATCATTTAAAAAAACTGTCCAAAAGCTCTGTGACTCATTTGGCATCAAGCTCAGCTTCTCCTTGCCTTACTACCCACAAGCAAATGGGTAGGCTGAGGCTTCCAACAAAATCTTAACCAAAATTATAATGAAGGTGGTCAACGACACTAGAAGGGATTGGCACATTTACATTCCCTTCGCTTTGTGGGCCTACCGCACTAGCATCTGAACCCCTATGGGTGCTACACCTTTCTCTTTAGTGTATGGAACAGAGGCTGTCTTACCTCTTGAAGTAAAGATACCTTCTTTACACATCTCTTTGCATGACATTCTTTCTAACGATGACTTTTTTCAAGATCTATTAGCTCAACTTGAGTTACTCAACGAACGTCGTCTTGCCGCCCTTAACCATCTCCATGTCTATCAAAATCATATCAAACGTGCCTATAACAAAAATCTGAGAGAACAAGATTTCAAAATTGGAGACCTCGTCCTCAAAGAGAACCAACACGTGACCAATATGGAAAGAAGTAAATGAGGCAAGTTTGCTCCTAATTGGATTGGACCTTACATCATAATGCACAAGTATGGATCAGGGACTTATCATCTGTCTTCCCTTGAAGGCCGACCAGAACCTGAGCCCCTTAACACCTTACATCTACGACCATTCTATTGTTAGTCAAGTACTCATTCACTTGACATTAAACTTGAGCTCATCCCTTGAGTAATCCCTATCATTTTAATCCTCATTCCTTTCAACTTTGTTCCCCTAAATGAACACTATGTAACCCTTTTGTCAAGCATGTATGCTTTGTCCTAATAAAAGGGAAACCCTTAAACCTCTACAAGCTTGTCCATGACTTAAATTTCAGTCCAAAAAAATATAAAATTGGGATACCTATTCAAAGGTCATAAAATTATAAATGTAGACTGCTCCCTCAAAGGACAGCTACATCATTTTTGTAATTAATAGACTGCTCCCTTGAAGGACAGCTATTCAAAGCCCTCAAAAACATATAAAGCAAAAATATAGACCACTCCCTCGAAGGATGGCTATGCCTAAAAATCTTGCTACAAACAACACTCTCTCAGAAGCTTCCCACATCGATCAGCTTTACAAATGACCACAAAACAAAACAACATCCCCACATAGACTTCCCGCATCGATCAGTCTACCAAAAAAAAAAGGTCATGGACTTGACTTATAGTTGTTCTCAGGGTCTCCTATAAAAAGGGGCAAAGTTATCCCTACTAAAAGGGGTTACCCTATCCTAACATATCACATCACCTACTCAAGGGATTTTGAGCTCATTTTAATGTCAAAGTGATTCGATTACTTCTCTAACACAACCAATGGTCAATGACGTAATGCATGAACGGGGATTTTGTTTCTAAAAAAACCCCCTACCTATGCTATCATTATGGTCCTTGTCAATGAAAGAGCAATGCACCTTTCACTTCTTACACACTTTTGGTCACATACAACCAATTCAAATCCAACCAAATCATTTTCTAAACCAAACCAAACCAACCAAACATTTTTTAGACCACTAACATCATCATAGCCTATTCACACTAGTTTCTATGGAAACCAATACACATGGAAACTATCGACCACACAATTTATGCCAAGCATAAACTATTACTTGCTGAATCATAAGCATACTCAACTCATTTTTAGCATACGTCCATCATTAATCTTGACACTTGCTAGGGATGGAAAACCCTATCACCAATGTTACAGAATACACCATCACACAATATGGAAAAGGCTGTAACATCATCATACCCTCATCATTTATAACCTGACCAAACCAACCTATCAACCATTCTAAACTACATTGGTCTGAGGCTCTTCAAACAGGGGCTATGTAGGCAACACTCAGTTGACATGATGTCTTCTGGGGTTAGCTCGGCCACATCCGTTTGTTCGTCTACTTGATGGACAAACCATTTAACCTTTAACCATGACTTAACCTAGTCAAAACCCACCTCCATAACCAACCCCTTTCCTCCCTTTTAGGGAGAACTACATTGGCCTAAGGCCCTTCTAACAAGGGCTATGTAGGTAGCACTCAGTCGACACAGGGTCTTCTGAGGTTATCTCGGCCATTCCTTCATCCATCCATCTAATGGACCAACTATCTATACCAACCCAAAATCATGACCAAACAACCAGCCCTGACATTGTAGGAGTCACCTTCGACTTCTCATGGGGCACATCAGAGATCACATACATCTCCTTGACCACAACCCCTGTCACTTGAGATCACTTATATCTCAACTTGACTCGACCAATGACCTTGGAGATCATGACTATCTCCTTAGACCATGACCACTTTTGAGACAACTATGCCTTGGTTGTTTTGATTCATGTATGCTACCTCATGAATAGTTAGCAAAATTGTTTGTAACCCATATTACGACCCTCACAAGTATCAAATCATGAGCAAGTTGATCCCCATTACTTGTGACATTTTCATGTTTTTTAGGAGCACTTCCTGAGCCCAGGATACTTGGAACACGATGACCATTGGAGCTACAAATTTGATCATTTAACCCAATCAGCTATGACTAAATGTTGGGGACTGGTTATTTCAATTTTAGCACTTCTCTACCCTTGACTGTGACAATTTGACATACCTATCACATGAAGTGGTATACGCACAATCTCAACTATTGCAACTTTCACACTCAACCTTCACCATATCCATCCACTATCTATCAAATTGGCACCTGATATCAGGTGACCTTCCCTTGACTCCCACTTTCAGGGGGAATACCTCATCCCTCATCTGGGGCAACCAACTCCTATTTTGTCTTGCAGTTCACTAGAATAACCAACAGGACAAAAATGACCTTAGCCCATCTCTGGGGCAACTTACTCCTGTTTTTGTCTTGCAGTTCGTCAGAACAACCAACAAGACAAAAAAGGGCAAATGTAGACACCAAAATTGTGTCTACTCCTTGGTCACCCCCCCTTGGTCCCCTTGGTCCACTTCTAAACATTCCTAACCCACACACTTATTAATTTAAAATAAATTAACTATTTTAAATTGATAACACCACCCTTGACACATCACCCATGACACTTCACCCCACCTTGGATACCTTTCCTTGGATACCTCCATCACCCCATGGCAAATCTTAATTACTTAAACCCTATTTCAACCCTCCCACTAACTTCTCACACCCATTAAACCCATCTTCGACCGTTTAATTACGACCACTGAACTCGACAGATGGAGGAATGAGTAAAAGGCTAAAAATAACATTTTTACCCATCTTCTAGCCATCGACGTCGGTTACCCGTTGGCTGACGCTGGCGGTATCGATGACGTTGGTTGCTTAAAACCAACTTGCAGGCCAAATGGAAAATGAATCACAGACCCAAATCACAAACCTGAATCACAATCCCAAATCACAAAGCTAAATGCTAATTCTCTTGCTCTAAGAATTTGACCTCTCTCTCTCTCCCTCCCAAATGCACACCAAGCATCATAAGCTATAGGAAATCTACATCAGTCACTCCACATCTAATTGAAACATTGTAGGAAGTCTTCTACATCAGCCGCATCAGCAACAAGTCTTCTACACCTCTAGATCTCCCCTAGGCAGAGCTAAGTATTCTTCCTCTATTTCATTTCAATTATTTAGACTATATCAGTAATCAATTTTCTATTCATTGCTTCTAAATAATATTATCAAATAGATGTGGCTATCAACCAGACCCAACCTGACTTCCTCCTAGAAAGGCTGAAAAGCCTTCTTCATACTCTTACCCCTTTTGACAACCTATTCCTCTACCCTTGTCCCTCCTAAGACCCTATCTATTGTTCTACAAGCCTACACAGACCCAGACTCCTTCCAGACCCCTCTGTCGACCAGAGACCTATCCAAAACTCATCCAAAACCCATCCAAGGCCATTGTCCTAACCGACATCGACCATTTCCCCTACTGACATTAGCAGCATAACTGATGTCGGCAACCTGACCAACTGACGCCGACAGAACCACCGACGTCGGTGACTGTGACAGACCGATAGCAGAATACAGCTATGCATTGTTTATATTTATCTTGCTTAGTCTTTCATTATTATCTTTATCTGACATTCTTTTTATCAACAAGTGGACTATCATCCCTTAAGAAAGTGTTTGTGCTTCTGGGACTGAGCTTTGCTTGGCAGTCCACCTTATATCTATCTAACATTTTCTGTGTTTGAGTCTTATTCTATCTACAGGTGTTGTCCTCTATAGCCAAAGAGGAGCTCCTTCAATCATCTAGATAATAGTGTGCAAACTTCATCTGGGTACGTACAAACCCCTGACCATTTACTTTTAGTTTCTCATCTCTTTTGAATGTGAAAAGTGAAAATAGTTAGAAACACTAGTGGATCTAATACCTTGATAAGTAAAGGGAGAGAAGATGGTATTCACTTAGTTTGAGTATCCAAAGGAAGGGGAGGTAAGTCCACTATCTCAATAGATGGTGGAAAATTAGAAGACTGGGTATTAGGTGGTTTGGTAATGAGCACGTTAAGGACTATGTTAACTGTATGGGTATCGTGAGAGAACTCAATGTTGTTACTCTCATTCTTTATGGGAGCATGGTTGGGGAAGGGTTACATAAATATATCAAGGGCTTGGTTTGATGGTGCATTAGGCTTGTCTAATGTAAGCTCCCCCTTATTAATAAAGGATTGGGTAAGGCTCTTAAAGGTATTACACCTACTAACATCATGCCTGATCACCTGATGAAAGGCACACAAATCATTCTCATTGTACCAACTAGGTGTAGGATGAGGAGAGTCAAATTATTGGGGTGGATTGATAGGAGAAAGTTGAATGATGTTGGATTTCAATAAATTCTCCAAGATAAAAGCATAGGATTATCTAAGTGGAGTGAATTACATCTGGTTATTCTAGTTTTATCCCCTCATGTTTTGTTTTGAGGAACAAGAAGAATTAGATTGGTTGAAGGAATGTGGAGGAGAAGATTTGAGGATAACCAAATTCATGGTTTCCTTATTTTTGGTATTGGTATTGGGCTAGTTACTTAACTTGGAGGAAGAGGTCTCATTGGTTTTATAGGTTGAATTCTTGTTTTTGAGCTTTAGCTTCTCTTCATCAATGGCTCATTTCTCTAACTTACATGCCATGGTAAAATATTCATCAAAGGTTCAGAAGCTTTGGACACATAGTGTAGAGGAGATATGTTTGGCACATGCCTAAGCAAAACTCTCTATGAGTTTGGGTTGAGGTAGGAGTAAGGAGAGTTGGTTAATCAGGTTCTTCCAATGAGCCATGAAATCAAAAACAAATTCATCCTCAAACTATTGGATAGAGTAAAAGTTGGCGATAGAAACATTTTTGGAAATATAGATTGAAAAGTGGTCCGAGAAGGTTTGAGCTAGTTGGGTGAAGGAGAAAAGAGAGTGCTTAGGTATAAAACTATACCAATTCAATGTTAGATCAGCTAGGGACATGGGGAGGGCACGAATAAGAAGGGCATCATCAAAGGTGATGAGATAAAAAACATGACTAAATGCCCTAAGGTGCTATTGGGGATCCTCCTTACTTTGAAATCTAGAGAACTTAGGAAGTTCCCATTAAGGAGGATATGGCTTGATAGGTACGAATGGATGGATGGGCTCATTATAGATTTGGTCATATGACAAGATGTTGTGAGCACTCGAAATGGATGAATATAAGGTGGTCATCTTGTCCATAAGCATCTTCATTAGTTTTACTTAGGGTTGTGCACCTAGAGGGTTATAAAATGCATACTATTGGGATGGTTGGGAAGCATACTAATAATGGGTAGAAGGTTGGGATGTTGTCATATATTGGTAGGTGGATGTTAATGGTTGGGTGGAATATACAAAAGGATAGGTAGATGTAAGTGGTTGGGTAGTGGATACATGCCCTTTTATATTCGGGATGTAGCCAAAGGTTGGTCCAAGGAGTGATTTTTGGATAGGAGTGGTAGTTGGGTTGGTGACCAATGGAAAGATGGTGACCCTTGTACTAATCGGTGGCAAGGTAGAGGGTATGGACACTACAAGGCTTTGGAGTGGAGTAGTGGTTGATGGGTTGGAGGTAGCTAAAGGAATGTTGGTAGTGATAGAGGTAGGCACTCCTATTATGGAGGAGTGGTTGGTAGGAGTAGAAGGTATAAGGGCAGTGGTAGTTTGAGTTGGTTGGTTTTCTATGGTAGTTTTAAAGGGGTTATTAGTTGATAAGGAAGCTTGGGTAATCAACGGTTGGGTAGTAACCATGGCAATATAGGTACTCCCTATGAGGTGGATAGGCATTCTATAATGTGGATCTATGGGTGGGGCTAAATTTAGGGTATTTTAAGACATGGTTTAAAGATAATGTTGCAAGGTTATAGGATTATTATCTAGGAAAGTGAAAAAATACAGATCTCCTTGAGGGACCTCCCAAGGGAAAGTAGGACTTCTTGAGGGGTGAGGAGACTCTATTAGTTTGGAAATGTAATACATAGATGAAGAGGTAGAAGAGGTAGGTTGGCTTGGTGATGGGTTTTGTTTCACAAGGTCTCTTCACTACTGGCGAGTGAGAACCATATGAGATAGGGGAGACAGAAAGAAAAAATAGCCTCACTACTCAAACAAAGAGAAGACAATAAAATGATCAATGAAATCAAATCACAATCTAAAAGATATGCTAAGCTTTAGAGTTTTAATTAATCTTACTCTTGACTTATGCCTTAAGAATATGTGACTAAAATTGGTATTTAGAGTAGGTACTAATGAGGAAATCTAAGGTTGGTCTCAGGTTGCATTTAAGTGTTAAAAAATATGTATTAGAATCAATACGTGGCTTAGTATTGGGGCCTACCCCCTCACTTTACACATTTCAATGATAAGGGTATCAGGTTCTTAGCCAATATATATTGATATCTAGAGATTATACTTAGTCGAAAAGTTGAGTTAGTTCTCCCCTTAGTAATGACCTCCAAGTAGGATTGTTAGGAAAGGGTAAGGATACCACTAGGTGATGAAATCATAGTTGGGCCTTGTCTCAAGTTTATTTGATGTTTAATAGGTGAGAGTGTTTTGGTTGAGTGTGTTCAATGAAGATTGAAGCTATAATAGGTTACTTTGCTTTTAAGTTATGTGAACTAAAATTTAAAGCAGTCGATTTATGCACTTAAATTTAAGCCCAAAGGAAAATTCTAATTTTATTAATGAGCATAGAATAAAGAGAGAATACAAGCAAACAAAAACCCAAGTAAAAATGCAAGGGTCCCACTGGGTATGCCAGAATGTTTCAATGAATTCATTACTCATTATGAGAAAAAAGGGAAAAGAAGAAACTAAGTATGGGTATGGTTAGAAAACCTAGTTGATTGTGCACATGTTGAATCAAAATATTGTTAAGAACTCCTCTTTAGATTGGGAGGATGACCTATAGGTAAGAAAACAATAAAGAAAACTCATTTTTTAGATATATAGTTAAGTAGATTGCCTAACAGTAGTTAGATCTTGGAAGTGAGAGCTTCCTCAGGGGTTTTCAATCCAAACATTTGAAATAAAGTTTGTAAAATAGAAAATAAGGTACTTACATCAATAAGTCAAAAGTACTAAAATTGAACACAAGAATGTTTTCTTATAAAATAGACTAGAAATGATTAAATTGGTGATAATCTAATTAATCTAGTGCTAGAGAGTTGGGTTATGCTTTAGAAAATTAGAAAGGGGTCTATGAACAAGTAGGAACATAGAGAATTAGGTTTTATTGGAGGTAGGTAGGTGAAATTATCTTGATGGTTTTCACTACCATAGTGACCATCGGTGGTTGGGCTGATCATCAACGATTGGATAGACTATTAGTGGTTAAGTCAACCATTGATAATTACTATGTCTAGATCTAGGTTGGTAAAAGGGATGGTTAATGAGATAAAAATATGGATATAGAGTGATGGGTAATGTCTAGATTGATTATGAAATGAAAATAAAGCAAATGAATACTAATAAATAAGTACTTGCATTACCATAAGTTGATTGAATGGATGGTTAAGGCAATTAACCTATTGGTAGAATCTAGCTTGATTATGATAGAGTAATGATACCTAAAGACTTAATGGAGAGGCAATGGAAAATTAAATATTTGATATGATTGATGGATTATAGATGCTGATTGACATGAAAAAGAAACTCTTGGATGCATAAGCTCTTGATCATGATTATAAATGGATTTCACCTCTTTGCTCCTCTCTCTTATAGGCAAGGAAAGAGAGTTGCAACAACACATGAACTGGGCTTTCCAAATTTAACTCATCTATGAAATGATCTATAACTAGAATTAGATAGGCTATTTTTAAAAAAGAAAGGTGGGTGACTTGCATTCTCTTGGTTGAATGGTGTACCCTGACTGTCAATGATCAAGGTGACCATCAATGGTCAAATTTCACTGTCAGTGGTCAAGGGTAAAGAGTAAAAAGGGGTAAAAGGTTAGGTTAAGTTCATTTAGCCAAACTAATTATGGGTAAGATTTATTAGGGATTAGATGGTTAGGTTGGTTGTAAGAGGGTCCCAAGGTAGTCAAGGGGTATTTCAACACTCAAAGTTATAGTGTGCAGATTTCTAGTGTCTATAGTTATGGCCACCACTTCTATACTACATGCAAAATGGCCATCATTTCCTTCTCATAAATAGAGAGTACTAAATTATTACCAGCAAGGGATTTGATGGTAAATATAATGGGGATATCTTATTGGAGGATAATAACACTGAGTCCATTTCCATAAGCATCACTCTCAATAGTGAAGGTCTTGACAAAATTTGGCATAGCTATAATAGGTGTAGTACACATAACTTGTTTCAATTTTTCAAATGCATACTCAATAACTTATGTCCATGTAAAAGCATCATTTTTTAACATAGTTTTCAGTGGAGCTGAAATATTTCCATAATCATTGACAAACTTGTGATAGTATCTAGTCATCCCCAAAAAACCATGGAGGCTCGTGAGTGTTTGAGGATGAGGCCAATTTGTCATGGCAACTATTTTTTTAGGATCCAATCAAACCCCTTGGGATGAAACAATATGACCGAGATACTCTACTTCATCCTAGCCAAAAATACATTTGGACTATTTTACATAAAGATGATGATCAGATAGAAGTTATAGTGCAAGCTCTAGATATTGGAGATGCTCAGACCATGTTTTACTATTGATGAAGATATCATTGAAGAAGACCAAAATGAATTTTTACAGGTAGGGATGGAATATTTTATTCACCGATGCCTAGAATGTTGAAAGACCATTATTGAGGCCAAAGGGCATGACCATAAACTCATAGTGGCTAACATGCATGCAAAAAACTGTCTTAGGTATTCATCCTCATGAAGATAGATCTGGTGATATCCAAAGCGAAGATCCAACTTGGAGAAAAAATGAGCACCATGAAGCTCATCAAGAAGCTCATGAATAATATGGATTGATAAATTATCCTTGATTATGATGTGATTAAGTACATAGAAGTTAATACAAAGGCACCATGACCCATCATTTTTCCAAATAAGGAGAAATGGTGAAGAATATGGATTGGTACTAGGGTGAATAATGCCTTACTTAAGTAAGTCTCAAATGAGCATCTTGATCTCAATCTTTTGTTGAAATTGACAATAGTAGGGCCTGATGTTTGGAGGAATGCTTCTTGGAAGGATATGAATACGGTGGTCCTCTAGCTATGAAGGCAACAATCCCAGTGGTTTGGTAAAGACACATGCATACCTATGCATAATGGTTTATAGATTAGGATTAGTAGAGACTGTTGATGGTTACATTTGAATGGAATGGAGCTGGGCAATAATACCATGTGAATTATTTTTAAGAAGATTTTCTATGTGATGTAAACATATGATGTTGAGAGACCCTAGTTGTAAGCCTTTCAATGTGTGTTTTTACCTATTGTCTAAAAATTGCATCCAAAATTTAGAAAAATCCCATAAGATGGGTCCAAGTGTGCATAACCATTGGGCTCCCAAAACAACATCACATCTACCTAAGTTCAAGGTAAACATTTTAGATTAAAAGTTATAATCTCCAATAGAGATACACACATTACAACACTTCACCTTATAAGGTAATGTGCCCCCTTTGGTAATCATGACTTCAAATTTGGAGCAAGGATAGACAAAATAATCTGCCTATTTGGTAATCTGAGGGTCAATGAAGTTATGAGTGCTACTAGAATCAATGAGTATTTTGAGAGGGAACTTATTGAAATAACCCTTGAATCACATGGTTTGTGGGGTGGTGACTCTTGATAAGACATGGAGAAAGATTTCTGGTTGATCTTCCTAAGAAGCAGGTTCCACAATTGACTAATTTTCTTCTAGATCATCTATTATATTCTGAACATCTTCCCAATATTTAGTTTCAAGTAGAGATTCCACATCTAATAGGTACAAATTTTTCTCAACACATCAATGTACTCAAGTGAATTTATCATCACAATTATAACATATTATTTTTTCTTTATGGGCTCGCATCTCTGCTTTAGTCAAATGCTTGATAGGAGTGGTTCTAGGGGCTAACATTGTTTGAGATTATTGTGGAGCTATATTTTTGAATGGAGGAAAATTGGATTTGAATCACTACTGAGGTGTGATCTTATCCTCTACCAACTTATCCAACCCTAAGACTTCCATCATCGTGTTGGGTCAAAACATTTTGACCTTAGATCAAATTACATCCTTTAGTCCACTGATAAAGTTACTCCTAAATAATTCATTAGACATGCCCTCTATGTGATTCATTATTTTTTCAAATTATTTTTGATATTCTCTCACAATTCCTATTTGGTAAAGTTTAGTGAGTTCTCGAGTAAAATCATCAAAATCACTAGGGTCAAACTATTGCAAAAATCAGTCCATATGGGCTCATCATGAGCCTTGGTATACCAATGATACCATTAAAGGGAATCATATTCTAAGTGAAAAGATGCAAGTGGGACCTTATTGGCATCAAAATTACTATGCAGACTGAAATATTTTTTTACTTGATATATCCATCTAGTCTGATCTACACCATTGAATGGAGAAAAATTAAACTTTAACATATGAAAATTGATGGAATAAGAAAATTCGGTGTCTAAATAGTGCTTTGGATGCCGTCTATTGTTCATAGTGGTATGTTGAAGATTGAGGCCAATAATTTTTTCATCAAGATCTTTGATGTGGGTCTTGAGGGTAGCAATTTCATTATTCATGTTTTTTGCTCCTATTCGGGTTACTACCATGAATAGAATAAGAGATTTTTTTTTGCAATGGGTAGGAAAAATAGAGTTAAGACACATTTAGTAAAATAATTTTTTAATTTGGATGAAATCAGAATGGATAAAGGTACTTTTACTAATTTTTTTTTGCATAGTGGGAGTATGATTGATGAAGGCGAGGGCAATTTCAAGAGTGAAAATAGAAATCCTATAAAATTTATCAAAGAGGGACAAAGGAGTAAAAAAGGGAGATGAACACTAAAAAAAAATTTTGAGGTAAAGAGACAAAAATAGAAGTTATGGCAAAACTTGAAAAAAAATAAATTGAGATTTGTGAGAATTAAGAGTTAAATCAGGATGTGGGACATCAAGGAAGAAAATGTGGAGAATGAAATTTCAAGTGTCAGGATAAAGTTTGAGGATGAATAGGGCTACATATGGAGAGATATGGTAAAAAATGAAAAAAAAAATTACCTTTTTTTTTGGTTTCTATTAAGTGTCTAGACATAAGTCCTTTGAGAATCTGCTGATACTCTATTGATAGTTTTTTGAGACTGATAGGTTGAAGATTTTTTGGTTTTTGGTTTCTAGCAATTATCTGAATGCAAGCCCTGTGAGATTATTATAATACTCTAATGATTGGTATTTTAAGAGTCTACTAGGAATATTCTAAAAATGATAGAATGCGCCTCAAGTTTCAATGGCTGCCTAATGTTTTTAGATATCTTTCTGGCCATCAATGTCATCTAAGTGAGTACTACTCTCCAAAACAATTTTGGCCATAGGTTTAACTCTAAGAGTTAGCTCTTGGATTTCCTCATAGGTGGGAACAACTCAATTGGGAAGGGGAAATTACCCTTTTTTTTGGTAGGTCCTCACAATGGTCTAACTACTTTAGGGTATGGTACTCATAATGAGTTTTAGTGATTTCACCCAAACACTTCCCATAGTTATGTGGATAGGTTTTTTACCCCGATCTAAAATAGATTATTATGATGCATAATAGAGTTATGTAGTAAAACAAATATAAGAATTTTTAAGAAAAATACTTAAATTAATTATGCAATAGAATAAAGTTTAGGCTTTTTGAAAAAAAATTAGCCCTAGAAAGTGCTCTAATACCATATGAGAGGATCCTTCTTGAACAAGTTAGTAGATAATTGCAAATACACTAAATAAACTATGAAATTAACAATATATTAACTCAAATAATCTGAAATAAATTACAATGGATGAATTACAAAATCACTAGCCTCTTTGAGGGTGTAACCTCCTTTGAGCAAGCTCAATACAATAAATTCTTGGATGCCTTCATTAGCCTCAACACTTATTTATTTACTAAGTCTAATATAAGTAACTATTACTTACCATGAATGAAAGATAAAATAAAATGATCATGGAACAACTTACAAAGCATATGCATTCATAAAAACTATAACATTAACAAAATAAAGTGAAGGGGTAGCACAGGCTCCTAACAACAGCCTACGTATGCTTAGAAATATAAGGCCTAGTATATAAAGTGACCTATAATGGCCTAATGAGGGGTAAATTTCAATTTATAAAGTGTCAAATCTCTTGAAAGCATTGAAATATGTGTGAATGATTGTGCTAAGCATGTTGACCAAATTTGAAGTCATAGCCTATAGGAAAAAGCAAGAAATTTGGTAGTAAGGCTGACTATGTGCACAAAATGGGGTGTTGCAGACTTGAGAAGAAGTTTCTCATGATCATTTGCATGTGAAACCCTTAAATGAGATCCTGATAATTTCATGGTATTTGGGGAAGGTCCATATCTTAATTTTCTTGGCATTGGTTTTGAAGATAAGGGGCATTCCTTTATGAATGATTACTAAGAAGTGAAACCAGTCAAAACCCTTATAATGACATGATAGGAAATATATAATTAGTTATGGATCATAATGGTACTATTGAAATAATTTGATATTTTTAACATGTAAAATACTCTTCAATGTTTCCTCAGGTGGTTTTGGTTTGTCTTGACAGTGAGTAAAAGCTACAAGAAAACCCTTATTTTTAGGGATTTTAGTGTAGTAGGTAGGGTTGACTAGGTCAAAGCATGAAAATGGATGAAGGATGATGTTTAATACTTATATTTAATTAAAATTAAATATTATTATTAGTTTTTTTAAAAATTTTACTAAACCAGTCATGGAAGTTTGCCTATTGCTAAACTGGCCTGATGAACATAACAGTGAAAAAACTAGGTGATAATGAGAATGAGATTAAGGATTGATTGCATAAGACTAGGGATGGATCCTAAGGTATTGGGTCATTATTAAATAAATATACCTATTATACACTTTTTTTATAATTTTTTATGATTCCTATACTCAAGAAAAACATTGTCATCAAATTGGTCTATCTAACACAATGAAGTCTGTGTAGAGTGACATAGGGAGATTGGTCTGTGAGACCAATTTGATTTATAACCAAGAAATATATATTTTCAAATATTATATAAGGATGATAAATTAAAAAAAAACCCATTGGAAAATCACAAAAAGTGTTCCCATAGGTGTTCTATGACTTGATTTTCTTGACTATGTTTTACATGCTACATGAATCTTTCTCTCTGTGTGTGAAAATGTTGTTTCTAAGTCATTTTTCACTAATTTTAAGGATCCAAAGATATTTAAGGTGTTATAAATATATAATATGATCATGTGAATGTATTTTTATTTATTTTAAGTCCATGTTCAATCTTGGAGAGTCAAATGATTTTGATTGTGTATTGATAGTGTTTAATGTTTCTAAGTAATCCTTTTATAAAAGTGTTCTTGAGGCATTTTGGCATGTGTGGTGAAGACAAAAGAATTTTGGGTATTTATTTAAGTATTTAAAATACTATTAATATTATTTTATATGTGGGCAATGTGGCAAAGTTGTTTATTTATTTCAAAGCTACAATACAAATTTTCTGGCAGTGAGAAGGCCCATTGGTGAAGAGAGCTAATTGGTGGGTCCAAATAGTGAAATGGGAAAAATAGAGTTGGGGACTCAATGTTAAATTATCAAGGATATATTTGAGTCATTTATGAAGTTTTTAATCTATTTTTTAAGATAATAAGGGTTTCTAAGGGCCAGAGTAGTAATGTGTGGATAAAATAGACCTAATTACATTAAGTCTCCATTAGGTCTAATGGTGAATTTGGTCATTATGGACTGTGACCAACTTATTTAATGTTTGTTTCACTTTTAAAACATGTGTGGTGATATATTAAAAATGTATTTCATGTATGTAAAGGTTCATGTCTGACCAATATGGGTGAGAGCAAAGGTCAAGTACTTAAGAAGGCTTAATAGGCCTAAATTGACTAGTTGAGATATTGAGCTATTGAGTGAAGGACATAGTGTTTTGGAGAATAGGTCAAGAGATTTAATAACATAAAATAGTTAGTTAAATATTTCATGAGAATCTTATTATGTTTTTTAAAGTGTTGAACAAGGTCATCTGACCTAATTCTTCTAAGTAAAGGGCTAATTGAGCGAGAAGGCCTAATAGGCTATTTTGGGAGAAGAAAATATAAGAAGACATATTTAATTTATAAAGTAATAGGTGTCCAAGGGTGATAAAATAATCAATGTATCTAAGTTGGTGTTTGACTAAGTAAGGGGTTGGTACTCCTTGTGGGGTTGGTGCCTCACTAAAATATTGATTAATTTCTTACATGATAGTAATAAAATTTATTCATTAGTTTATTTTATTCCCATAAAGGTTTTCCCACATATATTTCATGTCCTTATGGTTTTTATTTTCATAGATGCTTGTGTATGCACTAATTGGCATATGTATGTGAATGAATGCTTCATGAATGTTAAGTGAAAATAAAGGAATATTTTAATATAAATAATTCACCCCACCCCATTTTAGTATCATTAATTTTAACATTTGGTATTATATTAGGTCCTTTGAAGGAGGTCTTACAACCTAAAAGATATTCTAAACAAACTAAGATGGCTAGTCAAACACAAGGTGGTTTTTATACAAGTAAATCTCTATTGTTTAATGGATCCAATTATGCCTTTTAGAGTGTTAAGATGAGGAAATATATAATATATCAAGGTCAGTATGATTTTAAATCAATCTTGGATGGATATACTGCACCCCCAATTCCTCCTAAAAATGTAGCAAGTAAGAAGTCTAGTGACAATAATTCAAAATAATGAATGGTATTATGTGTGGCCTATCAGAGGTAGAAATTGTGAAGGTAATGCACTATATATCTACCAAAAAAATGTGGAATAATCTAAAAACCTATTTATGAGGGAGACTTTAAGGTCAAATTGGCCAAATTTCAAATCCATAAGAGACAATTTGAAAGTCTAAAAATGAATAAAATTGAGACCATTGCAGCCTACTTGTTGAGGGTTGATGAGGTGGTCAAAATCATAAGAGGTCTAAGAGAATAATTGAAATAGACTAATATTTTTCAAAATATTTTAAGGTCTCTAACTCCTAAATTTTATTCTAAGGTATGTGCAATTGAATAAATGCAAGATCTAGACAAGCTAGATATGGATGGACTCCATGGAACTCTAACAACCTATGAAATGAGGAAAAGTGAAGGAAGACTTATAAAAAAGGAAGATGAAATCAAGGAAAAAAATAAGCCAAAAGATAATAGGTCACAAGGTAATAAATTCAAAGATAATGATCAATCTGATATTGATAATGATGAGTTGATATCCATGTTTGCAATAAAGTTGAAGACATGTTCAGGGAAATATAAGGGCAAGTTACCTTTTAAATACTTCAATTGTGGAGAGGTTGGACACTTTGTCAACAAATGTACTGATAAGCATAAGACAAAGGATGATGTAGAGCATGATGGAGATCATGATGATGATAAAAAGTCTTATAAGTCTGATAAGAGAAATAAACACTTCAAAAGATATGACAACAAGAAAAGATTCTTTAAAAACAAAAGGAGTCTCTACACCAAGGATGATTGCATTTCATCTGATTTTAATGAGAGAAGTGACTTATAAAGTGATCATGAAGGTGATGGTCCTAATGTCAATGATGTTCTCTTCCTAGTTAAATAAGCAAGCCGCTCAAATCTAGAAGAATCCATTTGGATTGGAGGTGCTATGGATTCAGATGAAGAAGGAGAGATGAGGTGGATTTTGAGGCTGAATTGATGAATAATTTAGAAGAATTTAAGATGGTAAAGAAGAAGAATAGGGTGATCAGATATATTATCAAATATTATGAAGATCAAATCAACTTGTTTGAATATATAATAAGAAATAACTTTAAAGAACAAGAGGAAATAGTCAAATAGGTAGAGAGTCAAATTAAAATTATGACTATAGGATTATAGGCAAAAAAAGAAGAATGTGCAAGGTATGTAGCTAAAGTGAACTCATTAAGAGATGAATTGAAATAAGCATCAAAAGGGTCAAGACCTTTATGAGGTTTGAAAAGATTATCAATGATTTAGATAATGTTTTGAGTATTCAAAAGACTGCTAATGACAAAACAAGCCTTGGCTTCATTGGAGATCAAGAGAAGGACACTAATATGATCAAAATAGTCAAAGATCAACCAAAGTATGAGGGTGTTTCTAGAACAGAGGTCAATACTATTAGGAAATGTAATAACATAAAGTATGCTAATCCTTTTAACAATGATTTTTATTCATGAGACCAATTTTTTCATAGAGAAAGGCATTGCACAAGGATATTCAAGAATTAATTTGCATGGAACTATGAGGAGAATCATCAGCCAAGAGGTATGAGTCATGGTGTGTTTCCATCTGGAAGGATAACATGTTTTAACTATCATAAGGTTAGTCACATTACAAATTACTATAAGCATGAATTATCAAGACAAGATAAGAAGTTCAAGGCTTCTAGAACACAAGAAAGAAATAGTAAGTGGAAACCTAAGGTAGCTAAGGTTGATAAACATTTTGTAAGTCTAAGTGGACTATTTTCCATGGTATAGCAGAATAAAGATGCAAAGGAGTGCCAAAAATTTTCCCTATCAGATCAGTTTGTTAATGATGGAGTAAATAACAATAAATCAAGCCATATTATTGTTTAAACATATATTGAGGAGGTCAATCCAAAAGGAAAAATTAGGCATAAAAGGATCATTAAGGAAGTTAAGTACTACAATGACATGGAGATCTAGGAATCTCCTAAACTTATGTTGTTCTAGTTCTCTAGAGTTGAGGTGAATCCATTAGGCTTCATGGAGGCACTCAAGTATCAAGTAATAAGAATAAATGATTCTCAGTCATAGGAGAAGTTTTTTGGTCTTAGGAGACATTTAGATTCAAGTTTTAGTCAAAGAAGTCTTCTAAAAGTGTGATCACAAGAGATAAATCATAAAAAGTTTGTATGGTGACTTGATAAAATAGTCATAGTTTTGAAAATGTTTGAAATTTTCATTGAGACAAAGAGAGTAAATAATGTCTCATGAGTAGGTATGTGATCCTAGTCTATGCCAATTTTTTTGATATAAAGGATTGATGAGTTTGTTTTAAAGAAAAGTTATGATTTCCCTAGGTCCAAATATCAAATAACTACTAATAAGGTGAACCTTTGTCATTAATGTCAAATGGGGAGAAAGTTATTATTTCAAAGATTTAGATTGAAGGAAAGAGAATGATCTGCTATGATTGAGAATGTTTCACATTAATGATAAAGGGGGAGATTTTTGAGGTATGTTCTTAGTGTTTTTATTAAGGCATTGATGTCAAAGTTAAATTAAATGTCCTTCATGTCAAAATTTAGAATTGACATCATGATTGGTGAAGTGGTGTATAAAAGATAAGTTTTGTATCTCTAATGAGAGAAAATTTAAAGATAACTTGGTAATATTTCTTTGGTTTGATGACCTATCAATATCATGTTCAAGATATAAGGGAAACATCTTGATTAGGCTCTAAGCATTGAGGAGCATACGAGGTAAGCATATGGGTCAAAAAGTCCTTATATTCTATATGAGGTATTGGTACAAATTTATAATGTGATAGAGCTCATAAATTTTGTTGAGAATGGAATTGTCTTCATAAAAGCATGTTTAAATAATGACATCATTAAGAACTAGATTGTTTATGTCTAAACTCTAAGCACTAAGTTTATTGAGTAGCCTAGTCTAGCTTTGTGAAGAAGAAGTATGCATGAAGCATGGTAAAGATTTGTGTTGTGGGTCAGTATAGGCATGATTAAGTGTTCTAATTTGATTAAACATGGGAAAGATGCAAATAAGTCTTTAGATGAGGTCAAAGGTCAAGATTTAAGCTTATCATCCTATATGAAGAAACCTAGTGAGAAGATACAAGTTTGGTGCCTTAGTGAGATAAGCTATATGAGACTTGTGTAAGGAATATTGGTAGTGTGAGTGAATTTATGATGTTTTATGACATTTAGATGAGGTATTGGATAAAATTCAAGTGGTTTCAAGACATGATCACAACCTAAGTATGACTAGTAGTATAAGGCCTAGTGTACAAAGTGACCTATAATGGCCTAATGAGGGGTAAAGTTCAATTTTCAAGGTTTTAAATATCTTAAATCATAAAAATAGGTTTTATGGATTTTTATAATCATGTTGACCAAGTTTTAATTCATATAATATAGGAGAAATCAAGAAATTTGGTAGTAAGGTTGACTATGTGCACAAAATGAGGTGTTGCAGACATGAGAAGAAGTTTCTCATGCTTGTTGGAACATAAATTTTTTACATGAGATCCTAATAAATTCATGGTAGTTTTGGAAGGTCCCTATATTGAGTTTATTGGCATTGGTTTTGAATATTAGGGGTAATCCTTTATGAATGATTGCAAAAAAGTGAAACAAGTCAAAACCCTCTCAAAACCTTTATAATGACCTAATAAGAAATATCTAATTGGTTATGGATTATAATTGTAGTTTTGACCTAATTTTATGTTTATAAAATTTAAATTACTCTTCAAGGTTTCCTTAGGTGGTTTTATTTTGTCTTGTTAGTGAGGCCCTGTTCAAAGCATGAAAATGGATGGAAGATGATGTGTAATATTTATTTTTTATTCTCATGAATTTTTTTGATTAGGTTTCTAACCATAATTTTTCTAAACTGATCATTGAAGTTAGCTTATCGCTAAAGTGGCATAATGAGTAGAATAGTGATAAAACTAGGTGAGAATGAGAATGAAATTAGGGATTGGTTGTAGAGGACTAGGGATGGATCTTAAGGCATGGGGTAATTATTAAATAAATATCCATCCTATTCACTTGGTGTATAATTTTTTATGATTCATATACTCAAGCAAAAATTTGTGATCAAATTGGTCTATCTAACATAATGAAGTCTGTGTAGAGTGACATAGTGAGATTGGTTTGGGAGAATAATATTGATATATGACCATGAAACATATATTTTAAAATATTATATAATGATTTTTAAGGTTAAAAAAACTCATTGGAATATCACATAACTATTTTCATGGGTGTTATATGAGTTTCTTTTCTTGATTGTGTTTTTGATGCTACAAGCATCTTTCTCCATGTATGTGAAATGTTGTTTCTGAGTCATTTTTCACTAAGTTAAAGGATAAAAATATATTTAAGGTGTTTTAAAGACCTCATAGTATCATTTTAATGTATTTATATTCATTTTAATTCCATGTTAAATCTTGGAGAGTCAAATGATTTTAACTATGTATTGAAAGTGTTTAATGTTTCTGAGTAAGCTTTTTACAGAAGTGTTCCTGAGGCCTTTTGTCCTATGTGGTGAATAAAAAATAATTTTTCGAAGTTTTTTAAGTTTTAAATATACTATTAATATGATTTTATATTTGGTTTATGTGTAAAATTTGTGTATTTGGTTCAAAGTTATAATACAGACTTTCTGGCAGTGAGAAGGCCTATTGGCAAGGAGACCTAATTGGTGGGTCCAAGTAGTGAAATGGGCCAAATGGAGTTGGGGATTCAAGGTGAAAATATCAAGGATATATTGGAGAAATTTATTAAGTGTTTCATCCATTTATTAAGACAATAAGTGTTCCTAATGGCCAGAGTAGTAATGTGTGGACAAAATAGACCTAATTGCATTAGGTCTCCATTAGGTCTAATGGTGAATTTAGTCATTATGGACTATGAAAAAATTATGTAAAGTTAATTTAACCTTTTAAACATGTGTGTTTATCTATTAAATAGTTATTTAATGTATTTAAAGGTTTATGGCTGACCAAGATGGGTGAGAGCAAATGTCAAGTACTTAAGAAGGCTTAATATGCCTAAATCAACTAGTTGAGATATTGAGCTATTGAGTGAAAGACATAATGTTTTGGATAATAGGTTAAGATATTGAATAAAATAATATAACTAAGATTAATATGTCATGAGCATATACCTATGTTTGTGTAGGTGTTGAGTAAGGTCATTTTACTTAATTCCGCCAAGTAAAGGGTTAATTGAGTGAGAAGGCCTAATAGGCTATTTTGAGAAAGACAAAGTGAGAGAAGAGAAAATAGATGAGGTAATATTCAATTTAGAAATAAATAGGTGTCCAAGGGTGATAAAATAATCAAGGTATCTGAGTTGGTGCTTGGTTTCCTAGTGGGTTGGAGCCTCCTTGTAGGTTGAAGCTTGCTAAATACACTAGTTGAGTTGGTACTTGACTAAGGGGTTGGTGCATCATTAAAAGTTTCATTAATTACTTATAGTATAGTATTACAAATTGTGTATAATTGTGTTTTATTCCTATATAGGGTATCCCACATATATTTAATTTATTTATGGTGTTTGTTTTCATAGATGTATATGTATGCACTAATTGGTATATGTATGTGAATGAATGCTTCATGAATGTTAATTGAAATTAAAGGACTATTTTAATATAACTTATTCACCCCACATCTCAATATCATTAATTAAAACATCCTTCTATACAATATCCATCCTTATAATACCCAATCCCCTTAGATTCAAACAAAGATGTCGATAAATAAAATTTGCATTCATAAAAATAACTTCATCTTATATGTTAAAAGTGTTACACAATAGAATGTTCAGTAAAATAATGATAAATGATTTAATGATTGTTTTTAAAATAAATGAACTAAAAACAATTATTTATTTATAATTTAACTTTAAAATCATATGAAATTTAATTTTTTTATTATATGGAAATCATTATCCATTTGTAATGTGAATGGAGTTGAGAATAAAATTTTATAAATTAACAATTGCATTAGAAGTTGTAATGGACATGTCAATACAAATATGGAAGGAATGGATGAACACTAATACAAAAAATATATTTTTGAAACCATTTTTAAAATGATATATGAAGGATACACATGCATTTGATTTCATTATAAATCCATTGAAAATATTTTATAGATAAAGAAAACTCTTTTTTCCATTCCTTCCAAAAAATATTATTTTGGAGAAGCAATTTTATATTTTAAAAATTTTAAATTGATTTGAAAAATAAATTTAATTTATTATACATACCAATGATTTCAAATTCAAGTATTAATAGTAGAATTAAATAAACAATTAAAATTTTAATTGTACCATATCAAGGTTAAATGTTAATTATAATTTTTACCATCTGCTAATAACAAATCTAAGTAGTAAAATTTCAAGTAAATAAATAATTAAAATATAAACTAAAACACATTGAGGGATAAGGTTTTATTCATGCATGATTGTTAGTGTTTTTATTTCAAACTCTTAAACCATCAAGTGCCACTTGTGCGAGCAAAATAATACACTTTCTGCATCAATATATCACTTACGCTCTCACCAAATATATAAAGAGAGATTATCAAGTAATTATAAAGTTAATGATAGAGACGTAATTATAGAGGTTAAAACAAGATCAAATGCCTAAGTACAACAAAGAGAACACAAATATACACTATAACTTAAGGAAATATTGCATGCATGTAATAACATTCCAGACTACACAAGATTTTTCATAGGTTACTTATATTAACTCATAATGACATATGACATCCATTAACATGCATACACTTCAACATCACACTACCTTATAATAATGGAAAATTTATCATATTATATATATATATATATATATATATATATATATATATATATATATATATATATATATATATATATATATATATATATAGTGCATTAACTAACTATATTTAAGAACCAACACAAGAACTAAACCTTATCGAACCCTTATTATAAAGTTAAGGTGAGTTGATATAGATTAAGCCTCTCCTTTCTTTCGATTGTAGACACTCAAAAACTACGTAGTGTGTTTCTAGTCATCAAACCATCCCATAACCCATTTAGACCATTTATTAACCTTATAACCACCAAACATAAGTGAAAATGACTAATCCTATCTACTTTGATTATGTTTCCCTAATTATTGATGATTAACAATTGATCACTGATGGTTACTTGACCATCGATAGTTACTTGAAATCTTACATGATCAAAAGAGTCAACTATAATTCACTCATTGATTACTATATTTTTAAATTTAGTCGATTGTTCACATGATCGATGCGTAATTAGACTGTGTGATGAACCATTTGTTAAACCCTTTGATCAAAACCTCCATTTCCTTTATATTAAGAGAGGAAGAAAGGTTAAAATATCAATCATCATTAGGATTAATCATCATCAAGATCGATCATCATCAAGATCAATCAAGTAGGTACAAGAGGTTCTGAATCCTAGGCAAATCCAAAAGCTAAGTATCTATGTTTTTCATCAAGATTCAATAATTAGCTCTATTTTATTTCATTTCTTATATCTTTCCCCTTTATTCCTCTTTCACATCACTTTTCTGTGTTAGATTTATACAACTCTAGACACTTCACTTCCTATCCAAAATCACCCACAACCTATTCCACTTGTAGACATCCAATCCCTAACACCATTTGTGTGGAAATTGTCAATCTTACTCAAATACACATTTTAGGTCAAAATCCATAAATGCCATAAATGGTTTGAACTTGTCACTTACAAGTGCTAGTTTAGGTCAAAGTATCCCTAAATAGGGTAATGTTTTTTATGGGCCAGCCAACTTTGATCAGATCATTTTGAGTCAAAATGATAAATTCACCATTTAGTGCTCTAGATCACTCTTTTATTTTAATTCATTGGTACACATCACATACCTTTGTTATTTGGTGTTGGAAACATCTTAAATGGGAATATAGCTCCAACACATCTAACATTGCCTTGTAGTTCCTCTTCAGTCAAATTATGACCCAATAATATGATTTTCTGACCATTTTGATTAATTGTGCACCAATTTCCAAAGAAGTGCACTAAATTTGATTAAATTTACTTAAGCTAATTAATCCAATTAAAGAGCTTAATTAATAATTCCATATATATTTTTGAATATCTCATTATTTTAGTGTGTAACTTGTCTTGAGATTGATCAATGTTGTAAGTGAGCAGCTTGTACTCTCAAATTGGGTACATTTAAAGTGTGTCCCTTACATTTATGGATTGTATCTTTCCCATTACCCCCATTTTTGAGGCCTATTATACTCTTAATTTTATTTTGATCATTGATGGTAATCACATGTGCAAGCATTATCTCGTCTGGATGTGATCTATTCCATGGGTTAATCTCTCACTTTCTCTCTCTTTTTGAGAGTCCATCCTTTTCTTCCATCCTAGTATGTCCTCTCGAGGGTGCATCATGGGTATATTCTAATTTATTCTTGAAAACTCTTTTCTTTGAAAAGATGTTGTTTCACCTAAATTTCTCACTACACCTTCTCAAATAGGGGTAAAATGTAGACATCCAATTCCTAACACCATTTATGTTAAAATTGTCAATCTTACTTGAATTGCACTCAAATGCATATTTTAGGTCAAAATCCATAAAACACCCTAATGGTTCAAAGTTATCACTTAAAAGTGCCAGTTTAGGTCAAATTATCCCTAAATAGATTGCATTTTATGGGCTAGCTAACTTTGATCAGATCATTTTGAGTCAAAATGACAAATTCACCATTTAGTGCTATAGATCACTCTTTTCTTCTAATTCATTGGTAGACATCACATACCTTTGTTATTTGGTGTTATCAACATCCTAAATGGGAATAGAAATCAAATACATCTAACATATCCTTCTAGTTCCTCTCCAGTCAAATTATGACCCAATAATATGACTTTCTGACCATTTTGATTAATTGTACACCAATTTCCAAAGAATTGCACTAAACTTGATTAAACTTACTTAAGCTAATTAATCTAATTTAAGAGCTTAAGTAAGATTCCATAAGTCTTTTTGAATAACTCATTATTGGAAATTGATTTTGAATATCTGCATCACCTAGTGACATCATCTATGGGGTGGCATCCATCAAGCCATAAGTGTATAAAATATTAGGGTTATGGGTCACCCATGCCTAATTAATGCCTCCCATGCCTCTTTAATGCTTATTTATCTTAAGGATATTTATGAGTTTAATTCCAAATATTAGGATTACCCATGGCCATACATCTCAATCTTGAGATGGACGGTCATGGTTGATCCTGACCAATCTCAAAAATCTATAACTAGAGAAGCCATGGACATGAATTTTAGCTTGATTTATGAAAAATTATTATGAGGAATTATCCACATAATCCTTTGCAATAGATGATTAAAATTAGTTACAAGCTTGATTAATAGGCTAGTTTAGTGATTTAAAATCATGAGCCTATGTTTTATGGAGTGTTCTTGAGACATTGGAGGAGTTTACCACCTTTTTTGAAAAGACAATGATGCTTGATCAAGGGACAACATGCCTTTGAGCCACATGGGTATGGTGAATCCATTTGGGAAGGTAATATGATGTTTTCTTTCTTTCATTTGTTTATTTCTATCCTTTTTAATTCTCATAAGAATAGATAGGCTTAGTTAGTTGGTTTTTTATGCATTTTTCATGATTTATGGACTAATGTTTGACTAACTTGCTTTGTATTCCTCTCTACACCACTCACCTAAACATCTAATCCCTGAACTAGATACCTCTTAATATTATTTCCTACTCATGACCAACCTTCAATCCAGACATAATACCTAGAACCTCTCTATAAACCTTAATATATTTATTTTTCCAAACCATATCCCACAGTAACTGTTGATGGTCTTACCTAATTGCCAATAGATTTCCTTAACCGCTAATAGCCACCTAACTGCTGACAGTTAGACTCTGACCACCGATGGTCATTGTGTGTCCAATTTCACAATAATGAGTTAATTTGACCTATCTACCTATACCCAAATCCTATTTTTTGAGTTTCAATTTTATCAGAAAGGATTAACTTATTTTATGAATTAGGTTTGATTAATCTAGCATTAATATTTAAACATTTACTGCTAGTTTTAGTTAAAATCACTTATTTATTTCCAATCATTTCTTGTATTTTAATTTCAGTACTTCTTATTATTTCATGTAAGCATCTATTTTAAGACTTTTAAAACTTAAGTTTTTTAAAAGTGTGGATTGATAGCCTCCAAAGAAGCTTGTGTTTCTTGGATCTAGCTCACATTAGGCAGTCCACTCTACTATCTCACTAATCAACCATTTTCTTCTAGTGTTTTGTTATCTGTAGGTCATCCTCCCCAAAAAAGAGGAGTATCAATAATCATCTGGATTCATACATATACAACATATCAGGTTCTATGAGCCTCACCCTTCTTTCAAGTTTTACAACTTTCTTCTTAGAAAATAAAGCAATATTTTAGTGAAACATTTTGGAACACCTAGTGGGACCCTTGAGCTTTTTCTTGGGTTTGTCTTTGTAGGACATTTAGTTGCATTAGAGAAGAGTCATCCATTGCATTCTTTTCTAAAAATTAAACATTCCTTATTTCCTTTCTTCCTTTCCAAAATGCAAGTTCTAGTTTATTTTTCTTTCTTAGAAAAAAGTAAAAATTGTCAGTTTTGATTTCATTTTTAAAAATAAAAAATACTCATTCTAGGCCTAGGATTTGCATCATCATATCGCATCTAGGCGCATCTTAGTTTTTTTTGTATTCATTTGAAAAGACACCAAAATTTTATTTTGGATTAAAATTAATTTTGCATCCATGTTTTGCTTGTATTGATTAGTTCACATAGCTTAATATAATCAAGTAAATTAATTGTAGTCTCACTTCTTATCACACACATAAGACCAACCCACATACTCAATTCAACATCAAAATATTGACATAAGGCCCAATTGGGATTTCATCACCTAGAGGTCACATTTCCTCGACTATCTTACTTAGATTTCACCACCAAGGGGAAAACCAAATTAGTACGTTGGTTGAGTATAATATCTAGTAACTCTATATATTTTGGCTAAGCACTCGACACCCTTATCACTACAATGTGTGAAATGAGGAGGTAGGCCCCAATATCAAGCCATTACTAGGTTTTAGTATAGATCTTGAGAGCTTTCAACTACCTACAACCATCCTTAGACATCTTTTTCTAGTACCCATTCTACAAGCCCAATTTGGTCCTTCATAACTACTTTAAAATTGAGGCATAAGCCTAAAGAGAGATAATAAAGTATCCTAGGATTTTAATACACATTAGTCTATGTATTATTTTCCTTTAGATCTTTTTATTTTGATTGTTTCTTTTTTGAATTGTGAGATTACTTGTATCTTCCTTTTTCCCTTCCTTGTATGGTTATCACTAGACAAAAACTAAGAAACCAAGCAAATTGGGATTGACCTCCTAACCACCTACCTTCCTCTTCTTCATTCATGGAGTACATCTCAAATGTCGAGGGATATACCCATCTTTATGGAAGTCATAGTATCCCTTGGATAGTTGCTCAAGGTGATACATTTTTTTTCACCTTTCTGGAAACAACCTCATAGCCCTCCAACATTACCTTAACACCATATCCCATCGTACCCCTACTCTGGTTCCATCTATTAATCCAACCTATGATATGCCATCCCACCTTATGGGTAACATATCTATTTCCACCATTTCCACCCAACCCTTAGTTACCCAAACATATTATTCTACCAATAATCCCTCGAATACCACCATCCAAAACCAACCCATCCAACCACCCAACATCCAAACACCATCCAATCTAACCAACAAGTCTTCTAGTGTAGGAAAAACCCAACCTTTGGCCACCCATACTCTAATTACCATTGGCATACCCTCTATGAGTTTTTACACCCTTTCGCTTATTTATAACCCACCAACCTCTACTCTATTTCAAAGCTTGGTGGTTATCATACCTTCTACCCTTCTACCCATTAGTACCAAGATTACCACCCATCCTCAACCTACCAACCCAACTATACCCCCAACCTGGCCCATGTCAATTCTTCAACAAATGCCTATTGTATCCAACCCAAGCTATATTCTAAACCCATAAGGGTATATGTCTCCATCCTCTACCCAAACTCATATATCTATTTACCCATACATGGTATCCTCTCAACCACCCATTTTCACATACCAATATGTGGAAACTTCCCAACCTTCCAATAGTTACCCTATGTTGCACTTACCCAACCCCAACATAACTTAGCCTAGAACTATGGGGGTGCATAACCACAAACCAATCTAGTTAAGATGTTAATGGAAAATATGACAAATTTGGAGTCATCTATTTTTGGTGCCCATAACTTCTTATCATATGATCAAATTTGAAATGAACCAATTCATCCATCTGTCCCAATCTGACCTTATCCTCCTCAATGGGAACTTCTAAAATTTTCAAAATTTTAGAGCAAGGAAGATCCTCAACAATATCTTAGATCATCTAGACACTCTTGATATTTTATTGCTTATGATGATGCTCTCCTTCTATGCACCTTTGCCATGTCCCTATCTAGTCCAAAATAATATTGGTATAATTTTATTACCAGACACTCCCTCTTTTCTTTTGCCCAATTAGCACAAACCTTCTTAGATCATTTTTCCATAAATATATCTAATAAAGTTTCCATTATTGAGCTCTACTCCATTTGGTGATTTGAGGATGAGTTGATTACTGAATTTGCGGCCTATTGGAGAGGTTTGATAAACCAAATCTCTTTCTCTTTACCCCAACCCAAGCTGATTGAGATTTTTTCTTGGACTTGTGCCAAACACATTTCTTCCACATTATAGGTTCATACTTTAAAAACCTTTGATGAGGTTTTTTCCATGGCATGAAAATTAGATATTAGATCCATTGATGATAGGAAGCTAAAATTGAGAAATAAGAACTCAAGTTTCAAACCAAATGATATTTCCTCCTCCAAAACCACCAACCGCTCCAACACCAACACCAAAACCAAGGGAACCATGAATGTAATTATCTTTAAAACCACCCCTCCTTCAAAACCACCAACCACTCCAACATCAACACCAAAACCAATGGAACCATGATTTCAATTATCTTTAAAACCACCCCTCTTACAATTGTTAACCAAGCCAAATCTTCTAATTCTTCCAACCAGAATACCCGAAACCAAAACTGTATCAACCAAAATCAATATACTCTACTAGGGGATTTGTATGCTTCTATTTTGGAAAATTTATTGAAATAAAATATCATACAACTTCCTCCAATCAATCCCCCCAAAAAATTTGATTCCTCTCATCCTGTACTTGCCTTGTATAAAGAGAATAGATTGTGTTCCTTCCACCATGTCATTGGACATGACGTTAGTATATGAAATAATTTCAAAATCATTATTCAAGGGTTGATTGACAAGGGGGAACTTATGTTTGATAACCCTAATATACCCCCAAATCAGTTGCTTGACATATTTAGGTATCCATTCCCCAACCATTCCCCTTCTGTAAACAATGAAAATAATAAAGTGGAATCCTCTCATAACCATGAGGTCCATACTAGTAATGTGTTCCTTAGTGAGCTCATTGTTGAGGAAACTATTTCCAAACCAATTCTTCCTCCCATCTACTTATTGAGGTAATGGAGTCACCTTCTATTCCTTTGGAAACCCAAATAAAGGAAGAAATTATTTCCCTTTCTCCATTTGTTGAGGTAGTAGAGGTACCAACCTCTCCTTTGGAAGACATACCAAAGGAGGTAACCATTACCACCACACTTCTCTCTTTCATCATAAAGCAATATACTCTTCCTTTAGAATGCATTCCTAAGGAATAGGTCACTCTACCTACTCCTCCCATGGAAGAACCACCTTCCCAAACCTTGGATCTTTTGATTGAGGAAAAGATAAAGGAAACCATTTCCATCTCTCAACTCATGGGTTTATCCTTTGATACCAATATCGAAGGAGCCACACCCATCTATAAGCCTCTCTTGACTGATTCAAAACTTGGAGTACCTATCCCAACCTAACATGGATCAAACTACATTTTGGCACTATCTTCAACTTTCTTACCAAACCAAAAAAGATCCCTCAACCACATCATTTTCAACTCAACCTTCTACTTACACTATTGAACCCTCCATGATCCCAACCAAACCATTATAAATCTCTACCTCTCAAACTATCGTTGAACCAATCACACCAACTTTACCCAAAGTTGCCCAAATACCTTCTATCATCCCAATCAATCCCATAAAAAACCAAGGTGTGCTCCCTACTCAGAGACTTTATCAACCACCATTAAAGTTATATTGACTCAACCAAACCCATTAAATAAACCCCAAGTTAAACTAACCAAAAAAGTGGAGCCATCAAATATCTTAAAAACTAAAACCTTACCTCCCATTTCAACCTTGCCTTCCATTTTAGGACTACATACTTCTTCTATATTGGGACCTCACCCCTTTATATTGGTTTAGAAGATGAATCTTCCCAAGAAAAACCAAACCCAACCTCTGATCCTAAATACACCTTCACCCATCTTCACCAAACCATTCACCAACAAACTGTCTACATCTTTACTATCTTCCTCTAAACCTTCTACCTCTCAGCCCTCTATCTCAACATATTCTACCTCAAAACCTTTCACCTATAGACCATTAACCACAAAGAAATCTATTCAAAAAACACCTATCAATAAAATACCTCCCCAAAAATCTCTCCTTACCAAACCCACTCCTAAAAGGGTTTCTACCCCAACTACCAAAACCAAAACCTCCACCCCCTTGCCATCATTGTTTGAGTCTTACTTAACCATATTTTAAAGGTTATTACAATCCTCTTGATTGAAATTTCCACCCATCAAACCATTATAACCTCATATTCCTAAACCATCATGGTTTAATGACACTATGGTATGCTCATACCATAGAACACCTAAACATGATACAAAGAACATTAAATCTCTCCAAGTCCTAGTCCACCATCTATGTGATGAGGATGATCTATTGAAAAATGAACCTCCCTTGAGCTTACCTCCAATATAAGAACTAAAAGTATCCATCCAACACTTACCTTCTCCCACACTCTCATCTAAGAGTGAAAAGGAACTAAATAAATCATCTAACCCAACTCTTCCCCAAATCCATACCATACATATGGTCACACAATCACAAGCCCAATAAAAGGATAACGGGAAGGCAAAGGTGTCCATTCCATGGACATATCCTTCTTCTAACACAAAATCACCAAAGAAAACCCAACGTGTTCATATTGGATGCCTCCTAATCCAACCCTTTTGAGTCAATCCAAAGAGTAGTTCCAAAGCAACTTCACCAAACACTAGTGAAGATGAGTTTATATGAACTAATTAATATCTCACCCCATCAATATCAAGTGATGATAGAGGTTTTTTAGTCCATTGAGGTCTAAATAAAAGATCCATAACCTTTAGAAGCCTCTGTCAGAGCTCTTCAACTTTCTACCCTTATTACCTTTAAGGATTCAAAAATACCTTCCATTCATCATGATGATCTAGATCTTCCCCTCTTCATTACCATATACATCAACCAAACTCACATAAAAAGGGTTATTATTGATGGAGGAACTAACATTAACATCAGATCCTCCCACACATATGACCAATTGAAATTTTTAGAGAACATTAGGTCAGAAACCATAATGATTCTTCGATCCTTCAACGGCACTATGGCTCAAAAACTCTAAGGACTATCATCCTCCATATTCATTTAGGACCTTACACATTTCCTAAGATTTTATATAGAATAGAAGGCAATTTTAAATATAACATTTTACTTCAACACCCTTGGATCCATTCCATCAGTTGTGTACCATCCACCCTACACTGGTACATCAATTTTGAGCATGAAGGTCAAGTAGTTATCATAAAAACTGACCCAAGTCCATTTACATCATGCAACATGATATACCGACCCAATGATGTTTTCCTCATTCCATCCACCAAATCTTCATCAACCAATGATGAATCCATCTCTTCTACCCACCAAGCCTTGACCAACTATTCCATCCTTTCTACCTAAATCCCCATGAAGGACACCTTAGAATTAACATTCTAACATCTCTCACTTGGAGAGTATCACCTCTAGACCTTGGATACCTTCCCTACTCCCAAGAGTATGGGAAGCTTGACCAAAATCCCAATTATGATCCCAACATAAAAACCATTATTATTTTTGGGCCTCCCAATATCCAAACTAATCTTGTCTATGGGGGACTTGATAAACCTCTTCCCACCTCTGCTATATCCTCTTCTCCTCGAGCACTCACCTCTGATTTCTCCTATTTGGATAAACTAGAGCTCACCAAGACATACCTATATAGGTATAATTGGAAGGTATTCATTCTAGGGTGTTATAAACTTGAACCACATGAGTTGATTTCATGTAAGACATAAAATCCTTGTGAGAGATCTAGTCTCAAATATACCCCACCTGAAGAGCCAACCAATTCAGCTCCTATCACCCTAGTTATTAAAGAAGTTCCATCCTCACCAACCCCTTCACCATAAATATATAATGATCCTAAAATCATTCCCCATAAATTTTTTTCCATCAACATGATCAGTCTTAGACCCTTGACTTATCAAAAAATGGGGAGACCATAACCTTTCCTCTGACTCATCCTAAGATGGTAGAAGATGACTCTCCTACCATTAATACCATTTTATGTTAGGATGACAATTTCCTTCTTTTCTATCTTGGTGTGGAAGATTCCTCTATCCAAAAATATCTCCCTCTTGATACCTCTACCATGTTGAATGAATCCACCATTGATGTCAAATTGGGTACTTAGGATAAATCATGCATTATCAAAATTGACCAATCACTAAATTCCTCAGAGCTTCAAGATTTTCCCTCTTTCTTGAAAGACCATATCATATCATTTTCTTGGTCTTATAATGACATTCCAAAGAATTAAACCTTTCATTTCTACCCATAATATAGTCACCAACTACAATGCCATGCCAGTTAGACAAAAACTTCATTAGATGCACCCTTACCTATCCCTTCTTATTAAAGAAGAGATTTAATGCCTCCTATCCATAAATTTAATTCAACCCATTGATTATCCAAAATAGATCTTAAATCTCATCCCTATCACCAAATAAATAGGGGGAATTCACATTTGCATGGACTTTCATGATCTTGACCTTGCTTGCCAAAAAGATGATTCCCTTTTCCAAACATTGACCAACATGTTGATTTCATAGCTGGCCATGAGATGTTCTCTCTTATGGATGGTTTCTCAAGTTATAATAAAATCCTAATTGCCCTTGAAGATCAACATAAAACATACTTTAATACCCCTTGGGGGACTTTATGCTATAGTGTCATGCCTTTTGTTCTAAAGAACACTGATTCAACTTACTAGCATGCTATGACATACTTCTTCCATGACCTTATTCACAAGATCGTAGAGGATTATGTAGATGACCTTATTAGGAAATCCAAATGTCATAAATATCATTTAATAGTTTACAATATTATCTTTGAACACGTCATCCATTACCATGTTCACCTTAACCCCAAAAAATACATTTTTGGGGTCTTATTAGGAAATCTCCTTGGCTTCATCATCTCCCTTCGTGGAATCAAATTTGATCCCACTAAAATCAAATAAATCCTTAACATGCTTCCTCCAATCAACCTCAATCAATTCCATAGTTTGTAGGGGAAGCTTTAATCCATTCACTGCTTCATCTCTCAGTTATCTGATAGATGCTAACATTTTCATCACCTTCTTAAGAAAGATATATATTTTAAGTGGAATAAATATTGTCAAAAGGCCTTTGATTCACTTAAAGAGTACCTTATTTCTGCACCTATTCTTGTTCCTACCAAGGATGATCAACCTTTCTACCTTTATATATCCACCACTGACCATTCTTTAGGGGTGATGCTTACATATCGAGATGAGCAACATAAAGAGCAAGCTACGTACTATATAAGTTGAATGCTTATATATTATGAGACTCGGTATGCCCATACTAAACATTTTTGCCTCACATTAGTCTTTGTGGCCCCCAAACTCTGCCACTACCTTCTCAACCACACGACCTATGTTATAACCAACATCGATCTACTCAAGTATATGCAATCCAATCCATACCAGAACTAGCATATGGATAAATGGCTCATGTTATTATCTGATTTTGACCTTGAATTCCTCTAACATAAGTCAATTAAATGGAAATTTATCACTAACCAATTATCTAAATCGCCTTTAGTGGACAACCAACCTTATCCTCTTGAGTTTCCTGATGATTCCATCATGATCCTCTCTCAAGAGGACATAAAATGACCATGTTCTTTGATGGTTAGAAGTGCCAACATGGTGGAGATGCTAGTATCATTCTCATCCCCCTAGATGGTAAACCCCTTCCTTTATCTTTCAAGCTTGATTTTGATTATACCAATAACATGGATAAGTATAAAGCCTTAGTGATAGGTCTTAAAATTGCTTTAGCCTTGGGAGTCAAGATTATAAATGTTTTTGGTAACTCCCAACTCATGATCAATAAAATTAGTGGCTCTTACAAATGTAAAAATGACATCCTACAATAATATAAATAGCTAGTCAATGTACTTTTAACATTATTTGAGCATTACCTCATCTAAGCCATTTTGTAATTACAAACAAGTTTTGTAACATAATGACTTATTTTGCTTCCTAGATCCCATCTACACCTTCCAAATCTATGATATTTATCACTATCTATCATCTTACCAAACCTTATTATACCAAATCAAACCCTCTTTCCATATTTATTATGGAGGAGACCTAACCCAACCTTTGGTATAAGCATATCTTTGACTATCTCAACCTTGCCATCATCCCTTCCAATATTTCTAGGAATGGATAAAGAGCATTCATTCAGAGTACCTCTAGTTACACTATACTAGGAGGAATCCTTTACAAGCATGGCTTTTATGGCCTTTTTTCTACTACCTATATAACCAAGATATCTCTTATGTTATCAAGGAAATGCATGATGGGGTTTGTAGAGGACACTTTAATGGCCTAGTTATTGCTAAACATATCCTTCACCTTGGCTACTATTAAGGCTGATATGATTATGTGAAGAAATGTGTTAAATGTCAACAACATACCAATTTACATTATACACCTAGCCATAGTCTCCAAATATCCAAGGATTTTTGGCCTTTCTTGTAATGGGGATTGGATCTTATTGGTAAAATTAACCCCCATTATTCATAGTGACATAATTATATCATAATTGTGATAGAATATTTCACCAAATGGGTGGATGTTATTCCTCTCATCTCAACCAAAGATGAAAAGATCATCGATTTCATCAACCATCACATTATCTACCGATTTGATGTTCCTCATAAGATAATCATCGATAATGGTAAATCTTTTGAGAATCAAAAAGTACAAGTTCTTTGTGACATGTTTGACATTATGTTAAGTTTATCTTCACCTTATCATCCAAAAGCTAATGGATAGGTAGAATCCTCTAACAAAATACTTAACAAAATGCTGACTAAAATGGTTAATGCATCTGGTCAGGATTGACATTTACACATTCCTTTTGCCTTATGGGCATATCATACTAGCATTTAAACCCCTATGGGTACTACACCTTTCTCTCTTATCTTTTGAGCAGAGGTTGTCTTGAATCTTGAAGTCTAAATTCCCTCTCTTTTCATATCCCTAAAATATATCATTTTTGAAGGTGATTATTGTCAAGAAAATTTTTCCCAACTTGAACTATTGATGAACATTATTTAGCCTCACTTTACCATCTTCTTGTCTATCAAGAAAAAATCAAGCATGCCTATAATAAGCACCTAAGAGAACATGAATTCAACATTAGAAACCTTGTCTTAAAGGAAAATCAACATGTAACCCATATGGATAAAATAAAGTGGGAAAGTTTGCTTTTAATTGGATTAAACCTTATATCAGAATGCATAAGTATGGATTGGGAGCTTACTAGTTATCCTCTCTTGAAGGGAAATTGGAACCTGATACTCTCAATGCTTTGCATCTGCATGCTTTTTTTTGTTAAATAGGATCGAACACACTTTCTATCTAACTTACGTTCATCCCTTATTTTATGAGATTTACCTTTCACCCCCTCACTTTGAGGACTATCGATTAAAGAATAAAATCATGTGATTTTCCATCACAGTTGTAGCCTTAATACTAAATATGGGTACCACAACTCTACCTATGACATTATTCTTATGGATACTTTTCATCCCTAATAAGATGAAATCCCATGGGCATTATCCCTTAATGAATCCTTTCACCCACTATTTTAACCTTTTTATGCTTGAGTTTTGCATTCATAAAGGTAAGCATTTTAGCCTATATCTGCAAGTCTATGTCATCAAAAACAAAAACATTAAGAAACATCTATCTTATGGGTCATCTCTATCATTATTAGACTGCTCCCTTGAAGGAAAACTACCAAAACACATCAAAATTGCTCAATGTAAGGTAGACTGCTCCCTTGAAGGACAACTATCCCAAAGCCTAAAACAAGTCTCAAAAAGCTTATACCACTCCATTAAAATATGGCTAGGCAAACTCATTTGTTAAAAATAATCAATTTCTTGGAAGCTTCTCACATCGATCAATTTCCTAAATCAATAAAAAAATATCAAAAAGACCCATTATTTGGAAGCCACAATCAACTTCCATGAGTAGACTTCTTACATCGATCAATCTACACCACCTATGAAATATATTTATTCATACTGAATCTTTGGCTACCTACAGAAGAGGAAAATATAACCTCACACAAAGGTTCTTTTGTCATTCATTCCCCCTAAATACCCTCTATAAAATAAGTGATTTGAGCTTACTTGATATTATGTGATCAAGAAACTTTTTAACCAACCAAGGAACACTGATGAAAAGCATGTGAAGGGATTATGTTCATAAGTCGATCTAGATTCTTTTTGTCTTGGTCCTCACCAATGAAAGAGCATTGTGTCTCATTTTTTTTCATACCTAATAATTGCTACATTCATCAAGACTTCATCTTTTGATTGTTTTATCTTTTCTTGTCTTTTCTCACATATGGTTTTGTTATCCAAACTTAATCTATGTGTTTTTATGATTAATCAACCTTCATCTAATTCAATGTAATTCATTAAAAAACATTTACATACATGTTTTATGTTTAGTGATTTGTTTCTACCTTATTTTTTAAAGTGTTTTTAATATATATATTTTTTAATAAATTAACAGTCTCATATATCAAAATCATCTCATCTCTCTAAGAAATCAATCACATCTCATTAATAACCATCATTTATCACATTTATAACCATTTATGAAACAATGAGTCTGTAGACACCAAAATCATGTCTAACCCTTGGTCATCTCTCCCCCTTAGTCCACTTCCTAGCATTCCTAACACACACTTATTAATTTAAAATAATCATCTATTTTAAATTAATAACATTCCCCCTTGACACCCCCTTGACACTTCACCCATGACACCTCATGTCACCCTTGGATTCCTTTCCCTTGGATACCCTCATTTATCACCCTATGACCTATTCCAACTTCCCCTCCACTAATCCTCATGTTTATTTATCCACTTTTGACCATTTTTGAATGACGAATTGACCCTGGCAGTTGGAAGAACGGGCGAAAGGCTAATTTTAGCCCTTTTTCCGTCATTCTAGCTGCCGACGTCAGTTACCAGTCGGCCAACGTCGACGGGATCACCAACGTCAGTTGCTTAAGACCAGCCCGAAGGTAAATTCTGGTCTCTCCTCTCAAATTCTCTCCCCAGCTGGAATGACAATCACAGACCCGATCAGTTAATCAATCAATCCTCCTCTCTCCTGACTGCTAATTCTTTGGTTGCAGGTACTCAACCTCTCTCTCTCTCTTTCCCAAACACACATCAAGTAGCATAGGCTACAGGCACTTAGCATCAGTGTTCTACAACAACAGCATCAACAAGAGGGCTTCTACACTTCTAGAGCTCCTCCCAGGCAGAGGTAAGTATCTTTTTTCTATTCCATTTCAATTATTTAAACTATATCAGTAATCAGTTTTCTACTTATTTCTTCTTCTTAACATCATCAACCAGACTGTCAACCAAATCACAACCCAACCTGTTCTCCAAGAGCCTTCTCTCACCCTTATCTCCCTGTTGCCTCTGTCTTCTATCTGATCCCCTTTTTAGACCATACTCTCTACCCTGTAGCCCTGTACAGACCTTCAAAAAGACTCTCAGACCATCCAAAAGACTCTTAGACCATCCAAATAGACTCTCAGAGCATTTTACAAACTATAAACCCATCCAAACCCTGTCCAAGACCATTGTCCTAACCAACATCAACTACTGCCTCCACCAATGTTGGTAGACGAATCGACGTCGGTAGACTTACCAACCAATGCTGGCAGACTAACCGATGTCGACGATTGTGGAAGACTGACAACAAATAGCAGGTACACATTATTTCTATTTATTTTGCTGTCTTTCACTTTTTATCTTTATCAGACATTATTTATCAACAGTGGACTGTCATCCCACAAGGAAGCCTTTGCACTTCTGGGACTGAGCTTTTGCTTGGTAGTCCACCTTACATCCATCTAACAATCTCCTTGTTCAAGTCTCTTTCTTCTGCAGGTGTCATCCTCCATAGCCAAAGAGGAGTCCCCTCAACGTCTAGATAACGGTGCACAAACCTCATTCGGGTATCATCTAACCCTAGACCATTTCTTAGTTTCTTACTTTCTTTGAATGTAAAAAAGCGAAAATAGTTTGAAACATTCTGGCACGCCCAGTGGGACCCTAGGAATTCTCCTTGGGTTCATACTTTTTTCTTCAAAGCAATCTTTTCATATAGGTGCATAAGGTCTCTCCTTGCATCCTTTTCTTCTATCTCTTCCAAAAGACACTATCAACAAAGTTAAAAAGAATCCTTCTTTTTCTTTCTTTTCTGCATCTAGAGTAGTAGATCTCATACTCTTGACCTTTTCTCTACTTGTCTTCATCTGAACTCACATTTTGACTTGGGCTTAAAATATTTTGCATTTCATTTCTGCTTGCTTGCATTATTAGCTCTCACATCTAGTAATTTAAACCACATCATGAATAAATCATAGTCCACTTATGTTACACGACCAAACCACTTGCACAAAATCAAACATCAAAACTCACTTGAGACAAGGTCCGACTAGGATTTCATCACCTTGCGGATACCTTACCTGTCCTGGCAATCCCACTTGGACTTCACCACCAAGGGGAAAGCCCACTCTATTCTCTGGCAGAGGATAAACTCTAGGGGAAGTATATACTGGCTAAGCGAGACCAGCTTATCATTGGGCTCATGAAGTGAGGGGGGTTTGCTCCTTAGCACCAAGCCACGTACAGAACCTAATACAGACTCTTGAGCACCGAAACTAACCTGAAACCAAATTTAGACTACTTCTTCTAGGACCCATTCTACAAGCCAACTTTCCAAACACATTCACTCTAAGGCATAAGCCAACAGGATTCTAAAAGTTTATTCTTAGGATTTAATGTTTATGGTCTGTTTGTCTTCATCTTCTTTTCTGTTCCTATCTGGTTTTTTGAGCTAGTGAGGATGTTTTCTTCTTTCTTCCAAAAACTCTCAAAATTTTTGAGTTTTTAGAAAACACAGTAACTAACATCAATTTTATCACTGATGTCGACAACCTTTTTTCACCGGCATCAGTTATCTGACCGACATCGGCAATATATTTCACCGACATCAGTTTTTCAATCGACATCGGTCACTGTCTAATTCTTCTTCTCAAAACAACAAGCTTAAAACCCTACTTTCTTACTGTCCAACCCCCATTCTAGATTTTCAAAACTGAAAAAACATAGTTTTTGAAACCTGACCCTTCTTGCCTTGAATGGTTTTGACACGCAGTCAAACCAGAACTCTTTTTGACCACGCAAGGCAAAAACCACTCCTGCCTTCACCATCTATGCCTAGTCCTCTAATGGAGTATCATTCAGAGACCAAACGAACTCCTACCCAACCAACTCCCAATCAACCTTCAATTGTCCCTGAAGGGGACCCAAACTTTGAGAGACTCCTTGACCACAACGTCAAGGCTCTCCAACACTATCTCGCAAGAAACCAAACGCGAGACCTTTCAGGTGAAGCGGTGATGACATCAACACCATCCGCTACTCAGCCTTTTATGACTCAGACTATTGCCTCAACCATTAACCTGACCATGGCCAATACGCAAAGTTTGGCCTCCCCATCTATTTTTGGACCAACCTCCATCAGGATTTTATTACCCCCTCAACCACACGCAATTCAACCAAGTTCTACATCATACTAGAACTTGATTGTCTCGACTCCACACACTCTTGCACCTATAAATGTAGGAGTGTCTACCTCCCCTTTTTCCAATGCCATCATGCAACCACCTTTGGTGGTATCTAGTTAACTTATGCCTTTTACCTTCATGACACAACTGCCCTTGGCTTCTACTTCTGTCCCTATGACTACCTATCAACATGTTGCACCTATACAAGTGCAACCAACTACGTCATACGCCTCTTCTAGCACCTTCCAAGCACCTTACAACCTAGGGGGCACACCATCTACCAATCCATTAGTCGATCTCATCAAGATGCTGATGGACAAAATGTCTAATCTTGAGGCTTCCATTTCCGATTCAAGTAATGCCCTTTCATATGACCAAATTTGCAATGAACCCATCCATCCCTCAGTCCCAATCCAGCCATATCCCAATTAGTGGGATCTTCCTAAATTTCTCGCTTCCAGAGTAAGGAAGACCCTCAGTAGCATCTACGAGCATTCAGATATGCTTGTTATCTCATAGCCCATGATGATGTGTTATTACTACGCACGTTTCCTATGTCACTTTCTGCCCCTACCCTTAATTGGTATAGCTCCCTTACCAGTCACTCTATCTTTTCATTCGCCCAGCTTGCCCAATTATTCTTTGACCATTTTTCTATCAATATCACCAAAAAGGTTTCAATCACAGACTTATACTCTATCAAACAGTTTGACGATGAATCAATAGCCAATTTCGTCGCCCGTTGGAGAGGCTTAATCAACCAACTCTCCTTCCCTTTACCTCAACCCGAGCTCATTGAGCTCTTCTCTCGAGCATGTGTCATGCACATCTCATCCACCTTGTGGGTTCAAACATTTCACACTTTTGACAAAGCTTTCACCATGGCTTGAAAGCTTGAACTCCGCGCTATTGAGGAAAATAGGGTCAAATTGCGTAATACCAATGCAAAAACTGATGACCCTTCTTCTTCCAAACCTTCTTCTTCCCACTCCAAGTCCAAAGGAGTGGCCAACACTATGGTCTTTAGATCACCATCCTCGACAACAATGACTGACCAACCTCAACCTTCAACATCTCAAAGCATCACCAAACAATTCCAACAATGGTACATATAGTGTCAGTATACTCCTATAAGAGAATCATACACTTCTGTTTTGGATAAACTTGTCAAAAAGGGGGTCCTCAATCTCCCTCCAATCTGACCACCTCAATTCGACTCTTCAAAACCTATCCTTACATGGTACAGAGAAAATGACTTCTATCACTATCACCGTGTCCAAGGCCATGACATCAACAACTGCCGAACCTTCAAGAACATTGTCCAAGACATGATAGATAAGGGAGATATTATTTTGGATAACCCAAACGTGCCACCCAATCAAAACATGGACATCTTCAAACAACCTTTTCCTAACCATCCTCCTAGCCAAAACAATGTCTAGACCATGGCTGATAGCTCCCTAGAGCATGATATACGCACGGTCAACACGGTCTCGCCCCTTGTCCCTGACCAACCTCCTCCACAAGTAGAAGAGCTTTCTTCTCCATTCGTCTATCATAGGTAGAAGATCCTTCTTCTCCTATTAGTTCTCTAATGACCTCTCTTATATTGGAGGACGTTTTGACCATACTAATGCCATTAGCCCCACCTTCATCCTTCCTCCTACCAATAGAGGACCCTACCTTGCCTACTTCCGAACCACAAGTAGAAGGCACTATCATCCCTGCCCTCTATCCTCTTGAGGAGTCACATACTCCAATTTCTTCTCCACCAAGAAAAGACCCTGTCTCTTCATCCACTTCGATCGAGGAAGACCTAGTGATGGTTTCCTCTTGCCTTTTGCCTGAGATCGCTACATCTCACTCACCTCCGTCCACATCTGAACCCAAACCCACATAGGTGTCCACCATGCCAAAAGAGATTAAATCTCTTGGTGTTCGCCCCATATCTAATCTTGCCTCGCATAATAGTGGCCCTCAAATTAAATCAAGGAAGGAAACTAAACCACACTGGAGAATTCCTCCCCCACCTTCATCATTGCCCTCTATTTTGGGCCCATATCCATCCACCTTAATAGGAGTGCTTCCTACTCCAACACCTCATAGAGGCAAATTGCCTCCATTATCCCCTTTACCCATTAAACATATATTTCCTCCAAAATGACCAATGCCTCCTACACCTCCAAAACAAAAGTCATCAACCCCTACTGCAAAAAAAAACACAAACCCATTGACAGGTTCTTATGCCTCGCTGTTATGACAATTGTTGCAGTCTTCTCGCATCAGTCTTCCACCTCTTAAACCATACCAATCTCTCAAACCAAAACTGCCCTGGTTCGATGACACTAAAGTTTGTGCGTATCATCACATGCCGGGACATGACACTGAGCATTATTGTGCCCTCAAGGTTATCATTCACCAATGCTTGGAAAAAGACACCCTTCTTCTTGACCATATTATCAACAAAACTTCAACATCGTCCCATGCCTCCCATACCTCCTCACTTTCACTCTCATCAACTCTCAGATCAAGACCATCTTGGTTTGACAACACTAAATTTTGTCACTATCATCGCGCATTGGGACATGACACTGAACGTTGTTGCGCTCTTAAAGCTGTCATTCGTCAACACCAAAAAAAGGATACCCTTCTCATCAAGGATCCTCTTGACTTCCCCTTTGCCAAATCTTTGACACCATCACATGCCTCACAAACATCATCGCCTAAATCGAGATCTCAACACCAGACTATGGTCCCTCCACTGCCTTTAACCCCATTATTCAAAATCAACACAATCAACTTGACCACCAGCCCACCAACCCAAAAAGATAAAGGGAAAAGACATGTTTCTATCCCTTGGACATCCCCATCTACCAAGCCTTCACCACAACCAAAATCCAAGATTACTGTCTTGGGCACATCTCGACCAGCATCCTCAAAGACAATCCCTGACTCCATGGTGAAAGAACCTCACCACACGACCCCTGTGAAAATGTCTTTGTATGATCTCATACAAAACTCTCCACAACATCATCAAACTTTGATCCTAGCCTTACAATCAATGGAGGTTCAGCCCGATGACCCCCAACCATTAGCCACTTTAATCAAGTCATTACCAACCATTTCCTCTATCACCATCCATGATTTTGAGATTCCTACCTCCACCCTGGAAGATCAGGATCTCGCCCTCTCAAACTAAATCTGTCAAACATTCTCCCTAGTAACTGGGGGAATTTGACCTTACCCTGACTATCGTAACATCGACCAAATCTCAACCAAACATTAACCTCAACCAAGTATCAACCAAGCCTCGACCAAACATCGACCCCCACCAAATATCAACCAAGCCTCGACCAAACTTCAACCAACTAAATATCAACCAAGCCTCGACCAAACATTTGACCTTGACCCAACCTCAACCAACCCTTTAATCATGACCTCAACCAATCATCAACCAACATGTGACTAATTTGGAACAAATAAAATGGGGAAAGTTTGCTCCTAATTTATTCGGACCTTACATCATGACACACAAGCATGGGTCAGGGACTTATCAGAACCTGAGCCCCTTTATGCCTTATATCTTCAACCAGTCTATTGTTAGTCAAGTAATTATTCACTTGAAATTTAACTTGAGATCGATCCCTTGAGCAACCTCTCGTCTTCGTCATTCCTATTCCCTATCAACCCTCAACCCTACAAACATTAGTCAACCCTTTTGTCAAGCATGAATGCTTTGTCCTAATAAAAGGGAAACCCTCTAAACCTCTATAGTCAAGTCTGTGACCAATAATTCAGTCAATATATATATATATATATATATATATATATATATATATATATATATTGGGATGCCTATCTCAAAGGTCATAAAAATCTAAATGTAGACTGCTCCCTCGAAGGACAGCTACATAATTGTTGTATTTACTAGACTACTCCCTTGAAGGACAGCTAGGCCAAAGTCATATCAAAAACATATACAAAGCAAAATAGAGACCACTCCCTCAAAGGATGGCTATGCCTAACTCTTGCTACAAACAACACTATCTCTGAAGCTCCCCGCATCGATCAGATTCACAACATGACTACAAAACAAAACAACATCCCCTAGCAGACTTCCCACATCGATCAGTCTGCCCCAAAAAAAAAAAAAAAAAAAACCTGACTGACAAACTATAAAGGCATGGACTTGTCTATAGTCATTCTCAGGGTCACCTATAAAAGGGTCAAAGTTGTTCCTACCAAAAAGGGATCCCCCATCCATATCACATATCATGCCTATCACCCCAACATACTCAAGGGATTTTGAGCTCACTTAACGTCAAGTGATTCAATTGCTTCTTTAACACAACCACTGGTCAGCGACGCAATGCATGAACGGGGCTTTCGTTTCTAAACAACCCCTTATCTATGCTATCACTATGGTCCTTGTCAATGAAAGAGAAATTTGCCTTTCACTTTTTTTCACACCTTTGGTCATGTCCAACCAAATCATTTTCTCAACCATACCCAACCAACCAACCAAACATTTTTAGACCACTGACATGACCTAGTCCATTTCACATAGTTTCTATGGAAACCAATACACATGGAAACTATTGACCAGACACAATTTATGTTAAGCATAAACCATTACTTGCTGAAGCATAAACATACTCAATTCATTTTTAGCATACATCCATCACCAATATGGAAACTTGTTAGGGATGAAAGACCACTCAACCAATGTTTCAGAATACACCATCACATGGAAAAGGCTGTGACATCATCATTACCCTCATCATTTCATCTCGACCAAACCAATCATCAACCATTTTGAATCTTCGTCTGAACTACATTGGTCTGAGGCCCTTCCAACATGGGCTATGTAGGTAACACTCAGATGACATGACATCTTCTGGGATTAGCTCAACCACATCCGTTTGTTCATCTATCTGATGGATAAACCCTTTCGACCTTTGACCATGACTTAACTTTATCCAAAGCACGTCCATAACCAACTCTCTTCCTCCCTTTTTGGGAGAACTACATTGGCCTGAGGCCCTTCAAATAGGGGCTATGTAGGCAACACTCAGTTGACACGACGTCTTCTGAGGTTAGCTCAACCATTCCTTTGTCCGTCCATCTAATAGACCAACCATCTCGACTCAACTCGACCAATGACCTTGGAGATCGCGTCTATCTCCTCAGACCTCGACCACTTCCAAGACAACTTTGCCTTAGTTGTTTTGATTGTATGTGTGCTACCTCATGAATGGTTAGCAGAATTGTCTGCAACCCACATTTTGACCCTCACAAGTACTAGGATCGCGAGCAAGTTGATCCCCACTACTTGTGACATTTTTCATGTTTTCCAAGAGCACTTTTTGAGCCTGTGATACTTGGAACATGATGACCATTAGAGCTACAGCTTGGATCGAATAACCCAATTAGCTATGACTAAATGCTGGGGCCTAATTATTTTGATTTTGGCACTCCTTGACCCTTAACCTGTGACAATTTGACCTGACCATCTCGTGAAGTGGTATGTGTGTAATCTCAACTTTTGTAGTGCTCTCACTCCATCTTCACCATATCCATCCATTCTCTATCAAATTAGCACCTAATTCTAGGTTCCCTTTCCTCAAATCCTGCTTTGAGGGTGAATACCTCATCCCATAATCAGGGCAACCTTCATTCATTTTTTGTCTTGCAGTTCACCAGAACAACCAACAAGAGGAAAAGACTTCATACCATACCTAGGGCAACCAACTCCTATTTTTGTCTTATAGTTTGTCCAGAACAACCAACAAGACAAAAAGGGGCAAATTTAGACACCAAAATCATGTCTAACCCTTGGTCATCTCTCCCCCTTAGTCCACTTCCTAGCATTCCTAACACACACTTATTAATTTAAAATAATCATCTATTATAAATTAATAACATTCCCCCTTGACACCCCCTTGACACTTCACCCATGACACCTCACGTCGCCCTTGGATTATTTTCCCTTGGATACTCTCATTTATCACCCTATGACCTATTCCAACTTCCCCTCCACTAATCCTCATGTTTATTTATCCACCTTCGACTGTTTTCACACAATGAATTGACCCTAGCAGTTGGAAGAACAGGCAAAAGGCTAATTTTAGCCCTTTTTCCATCATTCCAACTGCCGATGTCGATTACCAGTCGACCGACGCTGGTGGGATCACTGACATCAGTTGCTTAAGACTAGCTCGAAGGTGAATTCTAGTCTCTCCTCTTGAATTCTCTCCCCAACCAGAACGACAATAACAGACCCGATCAGTTAATCAATCAATCCTCCTCTCTCCTGACTACTAATTCTTTGGCTATAGGTACTCAACCTATCTCACTCTCTCTCTCCCAGACACACATCAAGTAGCATAGGCTATAGGCACTCAGCATCAGTGTTCTATAATAGCGGCATCAACAAGAGGGCTTCTACACTTCTAGAGCTCCTCCCAGGCAGAGGTAAGTATCTTTCTTTTGTTCCATTTCAATTATTTAGACTATATCAGTAATCAATTTTTTGGTTATTGCTTCTAAGCCATATTATCCAGACAAGACCCAACCTTCAACTAGACCAGGCCTGACTTTCTTCCCAAAAAGGTTGAGAGGCCTTTCCCATACTCTTACCCCTTTTCTTGACAACTTATCCCCTACCTTTTGTCCCTCCTAAAGACCCTGTCTACTGTCTAGCATCCTTTACATAGACCCAGACTACCACAGAACATTTTGCAGACCATTCTATCGACCAAAAACCCATCCACATCCTGTCCAAGACCATTTCCTTGACCGACACTGGCCACCAGGCCCATTGCCCCCATCGATGTCGGCAGACTAACCGACATCGGCAGACTTGACCAATCGACGTCGACAGCCTAACCGACGTCGGTGACTGTGGCAGACCGACAGCAACACACAGGTACATATATCTTTGTTTCATTTTCTTAGTCTTCCATTTATTGCTTTATTATCAGACACTTTCTTTATCAATCAGTGGACTGACACCCTTCCAGGAAGTCTTTGCACTTCTGGGATCAAGCATTGCTTGGCAGTGCACCTTACATCCATCTAACAACCTCTTTGTTTAAGTCTCTTTCTTCTGTAGGTGTCATCCTCCACAACCAAAGAGGAGTTCTCTCAACATGTGGATAACGGTGCGTAGACCTCATCTAGGTACCATCTAACCCTAGACCACTTATCTTAGTTTCTTACTTCCTTTGAATGTAGAAAAATGAAAATAGTTTGAAACAGAGTCATCACATATGTTATCCATCACTTATCTATCTAGATAATAGAGAACATAGATTCATTAATTTCAAACATACACATTTATCACATATAATTAAGCATGTATCTACTAATGAGATAAATGCTAATCATAACATCATCATCATGTACAATACCATCATAAGAAACATCATGAACATAAAATAAATAACCATTAACCATAAGTAACATCCATACAATCATAATCACATCACAACAGCATAATCATATCATAAAAAAACATCATAACATCATAATTAAATCATCAATAACCCATAACCATAAACCATAAGCAACATCTATACAATCATAATCACTTCACAACATCATAATCTTATTGTAAAAAAATCATAACATCATAAATTAAATAATCAATAACCCATAACCATAAACCATAAGCCACATCTATAACCATGATCACATCATGAGCTCATAATAGAAATAATCATATATATAACACAAATATCCAAGTATCTCATAAATAATGTGTACATCTCACTACACCAGCTCATAGGATGATATTAAAATCATATAATACATCAAAATAAGGGATCTCACAAAAGTCTAAGGTGGAGGAGCACTATTACTCCCTAGAGCCTATCTATCTCCTAGCCCTATATGTGCACCCATAGATGTTGCTCACTGACCTAGTGTTGCATTGATAAATACCCCAATAACCAATTCTTTATACTCACCATATTGAGGTTCATCAATAAGATATATAAAGACCAATGCCTCATAATATCTAAGCTCCTCAATAATGGCCACATACCTCTATAAAGGAATGGTCCTCAAAGGTCCTATAAGTGCTGGTGCCCACCCTCCTACCTATCTAAGGACATCTCTCTCCTATGTAACCAAGGATAGTTACACTCTATCCCGATCCCTCTCTTGTGTAAGAGTGGCCACCTAGCCTTCAGCCGTATTTCTCTCCAGGGGCACTATTGTTAGAGTTGCCTATGCTAATACTAGTTCTACCCTAGATTGATTTCTCTCTATGATGAGTATTTACTTGTTAGGGGTATCCACATCCATTTGGTCCCCATCTCCCTCATTCATATCAACATCCATGACCTACTTCCTAGCCTATCCATCATCTTCTCTAAACACTACCACATCATAGTGTGCCTAGAACCATACTATGTAGTCCTCAATAACACTTACATCATCCATGTCTACCCTCACTATTAGCATCTCATGATTGACATACTCATCATCTGGTTCTAGAGTAGGTAGGGGAAAATCAGCATCCTCCCTCTTATACCTCAGGAAAGTACGTAGGATATCCTACACTAGCCTGAACTCTCTCCTCACTCTATCAAAAGGGATCAAATATACCTCATGTTCCCATCTACTATAAATCCACCTATAGATCTATATTGATAAGGCCTACCTAACATAACCCACCCATCCTACAAATTTGGTATATGGCCTCCAAATGACCTCCCCATCAACCAAGGCCTCTATCTTATCCCTGTACCACTCTAGGTCTCATGTTCCTCCCCTTGGTAGTGTGAGTGTATAATCATACCTCCATCTCATGAAGCTAACTCTAAAATCCATCCAAGTCCATGCATGTCATGGCAATCCCCTGGTCCAAGTACCCTAATGTGCTCATACACCTAATAGTGTAGCACAAATATAATGATGATGCCATATCATCTTTATAACCTATAGACCTAAAGCTCTCAATAGATTTGCTCTATTAAAATTGGGGCCCAAGCATACACTATCTAGTTCATCATCATACCTATAAGAATGCCTAGTAATAAAGAGGTAAATATACCACTACTAGAGTCTGTCAGTGTATAATAGGTCATGGCCATCATCATCATCATCATAACAAGCCATCTCATTTCCCTATCCATGTGATATGGGGGTGTATAATGAAGGCCTACCACATGCCACCTAGCATGCACAAAATTCTCTTCATACAACACATTCATGAGCTACTCTTGATCCTCACCATTGATATTCTCTATCATCTCACCTTGTAGTAGTATCCAAAAAATTTGGTGAATGTCATTTAATAGAATGGTAATCTTTCTAGTCAATATCAAGAATGTGTTGGTTATTGGGTCCCATCTCTCAATTAGGGATACTAATATAAATACATCTCTAGGTACATATTGATAGTATCTAATGCCTCCTAGGCCCACTACTATCATGTGATCCCATTCCTAGTCTATCATTAACCTATGAACCTCATCTAAGAGCTGAGTCACTCGGTGATGCACCTATAATTGCTCCCTTACATACATAGTTAGATGTATGACTTAGTTTAATTTACCCTTAAACTTCACCTAATCCAACCTAAACCATTACTTAACATTAACCATATACTACCTTACCTAGTTTCCATAAAAACCTAACCTCACCCAACTCCTAACCAACCTTCACCCATTCCAAAACTATCCTCTAACTACATTTTCAACTTATCCTACCTTTATACTAATTATTAACATTTGAGTATTGACCAGTGATAGTTCCTTAAAGAAACATCATCAATCAACCCTCGACTATCGATGGTTTGGTGGTGAACCATTAATGGTCCACACACTGACCATTCGATGATCACCTATCGACTAGAGATAGTTGATAGTGACCATAAATTATCACTGTGTGATGGTTGTCAGAAACCTAGCCTTAGGTTTTTTCCACGCAACCCTCAAACCACTCAACCAAACACTTAAAAAATTACTTAAACATTCACACCCCCTCACATACCTCCACTACCTCAACCTATTATCACATAAGATTACACCTGTCTTGGATTTATAGCTTATTATGCAAGTGCCTAACGAAATAATATAAAAACCTCTAATGTTGTGGGACCTTGGAAATTTGAGGTTAAGATCTGGAGAAGGCCAACTTCCTTTCATTAAAACTTGATGCAAAATTATAAAATATCAGCCTTGTGAAAATCTCACTCTTTAGTGCTTTTTAGATCCTAAACTAGGGTTTTAATGAGAAAAGGGTTGAAGAATTGAAATTTATAAAACAATAAAAATATGGTGATTAAACCAAATTTATATAGTGGATTTAGATGCTTGCTTGGAAAGCACAATAGGGTAGAAAATAAATTGAGTTTATTTTAAACACAAACTTATGCAAATTTGGAAATTTGAGGCAATATTTTAGTTAATTTTCAACAAAGGGAAAAGATCCTTATTTTAAACAATATTATCAAAAGGGATAAATACCATAGATGAATTATCGAGACTAAAATAAAAGATAAAACCTCCATAAAGAATCAAATAACTTACATGACATAGAGATTCCAAAGACAAAAAAGGCTAAACTCAACTTTATTTCTCTCTAAAGGCTACAACTTGTAGTGAATACATTCAAAATGCAAAAAAATGTTACTAACAACAAAAGATAGATTGCTCCATGGGGTCTACCCATTTTTATACAAAATATCTCGTAGATGAGATGTAGTTAACAAAACTTGAATACCCATTTGAAGGAAATAATGCAATTCTGAAATACTCATGCAAAGAGGGTGAGTTCCTCTATTTTGGTGGTTCTAAACTTGTGAAATGGCTAGAAAATTGCATGCACAAGATGGGCATGATTTTGGAAGTAGGCTTGGCATAGAAGGAGATATTCATTGAAGGATCCTCGGATGATGGCTGGAAATAACTATCCATGCATGAAGCAGTGCTCAAAAATGACTTTGTCTTTTTCTAAATGAAAGATAAAATTGAAAATAAAATTTTAAGCTTCTTTTCATGTAAATCCTAGCGTACAAGACTAAAGTGAGACTTTTCAAAATGTAAGCATTTATCACTTTTTATAAAAAAGGGGGGTGTGCATTTTTATCTTATGATTTTGAACTTATGTTATTACATTAATCAAAATAGAAAGTGCAATTTACAACTTTATTTTTGCAACTTACACATTTAAAAGATATAAAGTGAAAAATACATGTATTCTCATTCTTTAAAAGAGTTATAAAAAAATACATAGATGTACTTTGTAATTAGTCATTACAATTACAATGTCTCAAAAATGAAATAACATGTGATAGAATTTTTTAAAAATATCTGAAAGAGAGGGAAAATTAATCAGTCTTCAAGCTAGCTTAAGCTTTCTTATCACTTTCTGATCATAGCTTATATGAGTATGCATCAAAGGCCTTGAATATTTCCTATATTCATTCTTCATTTGTCCCATAGGAGTAAATTTTAGAAGTGATGTAGTCTAATTATACATCAAATAACTTTATTTAAAAAGCCCTGATACCCTACATTTTAGTTCTCATTTGATCAATTTACTTCTCATAGTTTATGAACATGTGAATTGAACTTAAAACAAAGACTACGTCTTTTCCAGACTCCTTTTCAACTATTCCCTTAAAATGCTCGTTAACATGTTCTACCTAGTTTAGACTACTAGTATCATCTAGTGGTTGGCATGACATTAAATTCATCATGCCATTAATTTCATACAGTACATCAATAGCTTTATCATGAGCCTTCTTAGTTCACTCTGTAGACTCAATCAATATTCTTATCTATAATTAGGCAACCCTATCTAATTCCTCATGCTTAGTAGAGTTCTTCAATATATTCTCAATAATGAGGGTATTCATATCTATTGCCTTTATGGCTATCAACATCAGATAATACATGTTCAGAGATTGAATTTCCTCTTCTTAGCTACTAATTTATGCTTTCAAATTTTTTGCCCTCTCCATGATGATGCTATAATGCTCTAGCATTATTTTGAGGGCCCTGTTGTCACTTTTAATTAGTTCCTTAGACCATTATTTAGTATCCCTTACCATGTGAGCAATCTCTCATAAAAAATCAATTGTAGCTTAATTCAGACTGATTAGTTACATTGCTTATGGTTATTGTGATGTTTCACTAGGATTTATGAATTGGTTGAGTGTTTTGGTCAACTGATCAACCTTCCTTTTGAGTTCATCCTTGGTGGCTTTATGATGGTTAATTCTCTAGCAGAGAGAGTTAATACCCAACTATACATTGTGATTAATCTCCTTTCTCATTTATTGACCAAGGTGTATTTGAGAGATATAATCATCTATTGCCATAAGATCTCCCTTTGATTTATCTAGTGGGGGAACTATAATCTCCACATATCTCTCTCCCTTGTTATCAATGAATGTTCTCTAAAGCATCTTGGGAGTATATTTTGTCTTCTTCTTGATTTCTAACATAATAAAGTCCAAGGTGCTAGGGTTAATCATGGTTTTACTATTTTTACCTATTGATTGGGTTAACCAACTAGGGGTAGCCTTCTGTGTATCTGACATGGTCACCAAATAACCTATAGCTAAAGTAACTATATTAACTAACATTGTGACCAAATAAGACTCTTAGGAAGATGGCACTATAGGCTACTCAGGAGGTGTCTATGCAGGCTTCTCCTTACCAATATCTTACATACCTATTACTATACCAAGTGTTTGAGTTGATCAAGGCTCAACTAATGGTGTAGATGAAATAGTATAAGTAGGAGAAACAAAAGTAGGGATCATGAATTTAGGAATTGGTGGAAGGGTGAAAGCTGAGGCACTGAATGTGTCGATTAAGTATGTGGGGCCACTCAGGGTTAGTGAGGTGAAAATGATGGGTTGATAAGAAGAAGGCATAATACTCACTCTAGAGGTTAAAGTAGATTTCAAGATGGTAGTCAAGATGACTGAATCTAAGGAAATGTACTATTGAGTGGTGTTGGGATTAAAAGGTGATGAAACAAAAGGAATTGTGAATATAATGGAAAGTGGGAGTGGATCAAATGGGGAAGGAGAATTGGGAGGAAGGGAAAGTGAAGTAAGAATTTGGAATCCCACTATGGGGGGATCTTAAGTACGCCCTATACCTTTTTGTGCTATTGGCACTTGGATTACTGAGGTGAGTAGAGGGGTAGATGAAGTGGGTATGAATGGAGGGGGAGGAGCTAAAACTTGTGGTACAGTGGGAACTTGGGGTGTTTGAGGAGGAGAGGTAGCCAGTGAGAATGTTGAAGCTACCTATAATATAGGAGTAGGAGAAGGGGGAATAATGGCTATAGGAACCAATGTTATAGGATCCAAGGTAGCATATCCTTATGTTTTTGGTGTTGTATCTTCTATTGAAAGATCTATGGTTTCATCTACAAATTCTCCTTCCTTACTTATTTCCCCTTTATTAGCTTTAGTCTTTATTTTCCTCTTCTTCTTTTGTTCATGTCCTACTGATGACTCACTAGGGTCCTTTGGTATTGGTGTTATGCCTTTTATTTTTAATTTTCAGAGATTTTCCTTGACTCTTATTGTTTCTCTTGTAATCTTCACTCATTTACTCCTTAGGCAACTAATAGTCCTCTTAATAACATGGGTTATTTTATCAAATAGAGAAATTGACTCAAGAACTGACCACTTGACTGGTGGTAGGGGTTTCATGATGACCTGGGTGAGGTATAGTGGATCCATTATAGAAGTATCATCTTCCAAGTCATCAAGGACTATAGCTAGATCATAATCCTTTATTTACTATAGGGATATTCTTAAGTAGTCCCTCATTTTCACAATCTCTTCATCATCAAAATCCTCCAAATAATATTCATAATATGGCACATGTTCATATGATACCAACTCTAATGCATGGGTGATTTTAGTGTATAGGTCAAAATATGGTTGGGACTCTAGGGTCCTCAATGTTACTTAAATCATCTTTGCTTTTGCACCTCTAGCCTTCAACAGAGTTTGGCATGTATAATAACCAATAGAAATAGGGAAATGAATCCCTACCTTGTGTCTATCTAAGAGGATCTTATGGGTTTCTACTGGTTTCCACACTAATTATAATAGTGCCCATTTATCACTTACATACTTGGGGAGGGTGAAGGGATAACCACTAAAGCCTACTAACCTAATGTAGGAATATGTGGGGAATTATATAAATAATGATCCTCATTTGGTAATTTCCTCTTTTTATTATTTTGAGAACCTCTCCCTCTTAAGTTTTGAATTAGACATGGTGATGATGTTGTAGATGAAAGTATCATTAACTCTTATAAATTATTGCTTACTAACTTGAAGGGTGAGGTTAGGGCAGTAGTTTTACACTCTTGTTATTTCTTTAGGAACAACATTGAGGCTTGGGAACAATCTCCCCTTATCCAAAATATAAACAACATACGAGGTCATGTATAATTTGTTTGAGGTTTGAACCTCCAACAACTATTGATGGAGAGAATCAATAATTAATTGTGCCCAATGTATATATTATTTATTCTCTCATATAGTCTAGATATACTATTACATCCATTGTTCATAATATTGGGCATTAGGACTGCTAGTGACTCTATGTAGAAATATTATAACATCCCCTACCTCCTCTATAAAATCAGACCTATAATTATCTTGGAAAATCTAGTGGAGGAGTGCTTAGGTGTCTTGAGCCATTGTTTGTTGATTATCTTCTATCATCTATCTCTCTTCTCTTCATATAACTTTGCAGATGTTTGGGGAGTTATATCTAAATAAATCTCAAATTTAGGAATGGAAACCACCATGTTGATGTATTCAAAGTTAAGTTCCAAGATCTTTTTTACCTTATCATTATACACTTGTCTCCTATCATGGTCATAGTGCTAAGCTATTGTTAAGATTAATTTGGGAATTTGAACAATCAGGGGAAATACTATAGCTTATAGAAGTCCAAAGTCACAAATACTCTGTATCTAGTCATTTTTGAATTCTACCCCTATTATAGCCTAGATGTCTCCTAGGTTAATGTTACCTAAATTTGTGTCACTAATATCTGTGAGGTTGGATTCTAGACAAGAATCTACTTTAGGACCTTTAGATTTGAACTTCATCTCTTTGGAAGGCATGTAGATTGTAGAAAATTCTTTGAGTGACCAACTAGAGAAGTTGGCAAAAACTATTGGTGAATGGAGCACTTGTTCCTTCCAACATAACCTAGAGGTGTTTGGAGCATGTCTAGTGTCCATGGTGCATGTGACTTAAAAATATATGGTGGAGGTAGGACATGCTTAAGATAGGTCCACTCTCCACAGTGCTATAAGGATGTTGAGTTCTCAATGGAAGTGGGAGCTGCTTGAGGCACATCCATTATCCATAGTGTAATAGGAAGCTGTAGGGGTCAAAGGTGCTAGGAACATGTTCAGTGTCTATAGGGATGCTTGGGGAAAGGAATCTTAGATGGAATATTCCCTAGGTTTTGAATAGGAAGTATATGCTCTAGATTGGCCAGGTGACACCTTGAGATTTTGATTACAAAAAATAAAGAGGGAAAGTAAAGTCTTGGGATGAAAATGCCCTCAAGGTGAAACTTATAAAACCTTAGATTAAATAAACTATGATAGACATGCAAAATGGTCTTATGGAATAAACAAACCCTAAACTAGGTAGTAGATACGTAAAATGACCCCTTACCTACCCCAAACTAGACCTTTCAAATGAAGACCTCAAAATTAAATGAGAAAACCTAACAACTCAAAAGATTTTAAAAAAAATGGAAGCTTGAAGCAAACTCAACACAATGAAGTACTATTTTACTCATGTAGGTGACATGGCTTGAAATTTGTAGTCAATTTCACTTGGGGTATAGTTCATACGCATGTAGTGAGGGTGACCAGAGCTAAAAAACCACACTTTATCAATTTAAACAATGATAATTATTTGTAAATCCATTTTTATAGGAAAAACTTGTAATTAATGTGGATAATGGTGGTACATGGTAGAGGTTAGACCTACTTGAAGTAAGTCCACTCTCTGTAGCTTGAATTGGTTCAGTGGAAGGTGGGGTTCATCATGCACTTTGCACATTGTGAGAAAATGTAATGTGTACTTTAATATCCAGTTTATATGGAAAGGACTTGATAGGTTTGGTGAAAGTTAGACCTTATTTGGGCAGGTCCACCCTCAACCATTGGGATAATGAGTTGGCAGGGAGCAAAGCTTAACATACATTTTGTATGTTGAAAAAATGTGCAATGTGCATGCCAAGCCCCACTTCCCATAAGTGAGGGTGAAAGTAAAATAGTGGAAGTTAGACCTGCTTGAAGTAGGTCCACTCTCTATGGTTTGGTTGCTTAGTCAGTGGGATCTAGAGGTCATCATGCACTTTACACATTGTGAAAATGTATAATGTGCATACTAAGTTCTAGATTCTACTGGACAGGAGTGTGGTGGAGTTCAGAGCCCACCATGTATTTTGCACATTTGAGAATGTGCAAAGTGCATGAAAAATTCTAGATTCTATGGTGCTTGGGCTTTGGTGCTTTGTGGGATGCAAACCTATGAAGCAATTTATAGTGGTGCAAATTTCATCTAGAGTTCCAAATTCCGTGAGGTGAACAAAATTGATTTTTAGAGGGTTAAGGGTTTTTTCCAAAAAAAAAAGGGGTTTTTTTAGGGTTATAGATATAAATGAGATTTTTGGGTCAAAAAATCTCAACATTTTTGGCAACCTCTGTGGGATGATTACTTGCTAATCATAGATCTAGTAGCCTTTCAAGACATTGGTCATGAAGTCTAACCTACTCTGACAAAACTATAAACTAAGAAAGAAAAGAGCTTGGCTTGCCAAGACATGGAAACAAAATAGACAACCAAATAGGAAAAAAAAATAAAGAACAACTCCTAAAGACTAAGACATGTGAAGAAGCACTTATTGAAAACATAATCTAACCTTATTATTTACAAAAACTCTTAGGATTTTTGGAGCAAATCCTTACCTCAAAAAAAAGTTTTGAGGTATATCCCATTAACTGGAATTGGTAGTTCTTCACCATCAAGTTTGGAAAGATAGAATTCCTTGGTTCCTTTGCATTGAGTGCTGACATATGGACTGCTCCATATTGCATCAAATTTGGTGTGCTTGCTTAGTTTTACTTTATCTATATCCTACTTCAGAACCATAGCTCCCTCAATAAATTTTTTTGTAGTTACCCTTTTATCAAAAATATTTTTGACTTGTGATTGATTTACCTTTAATACTTTCATCAATTGATGCCTAATTTCCTCAAGTTCCATGAGCTCAACTAGTCTTACCATCATCTCATCGATATCAATCAGGTCTAATTGGTGATTATGCTCCAGTGACGATAGCTAGATTGATAGTGGCACTCGATCTTCTCTTTTGTACACAAACATAAAAGGAGAATTATGGATGGCTCTCTTTGGTGTAATTATATCAAACCATAGTACTGATCTTATTTTTATATGCCACATCCTTTGGTTATCTTTCATAGTTCATTTAATGATTTAAATTAAATTCTTGTTGGTGGACTCAACTAGGCCATTACCTTGTGGTTAATAATTTTAAGATGTTATCAGGTACACATTATGCTTTATGGCCCATTCCTTGACCTGATTACCCACAAAATCCTTAGCATTATTAGATATGATGGTGTGAGTAACACCAAACCTTGAAACTATGCAATCCATAAAATCTAAAATGGATTATTATGTGGCATATTTTAGAAAAAATGACTCAATCCATCATGTGAAATAATCCATTTATATAAGAACCCACTTGTGACCCATAATTAATGGTGGATTGATCATGTCGATGAAGTCTAGACCCTATTGGGCAAATGGCTGATCTGCTTGAATTGGTTTGAGAGGAAGTGTAACTAGCCTTTGCTTACTAGTGAAGTAAGCACACTTTTCATAATTTATTACCCACTAATGAGCATCCTTAACTAACTCAGGCCAATAGTATCCCCCTCTCATTACTTTTATGGCCATAGTCCTTGCTAAAAAATTCCCTCCTGATGGTCAATCATGAAATTATTTGATCACTTTGGCTAATCCAAGCCATTATTATTGTGCTGAGTCAGAATCACTGAGATACTCCCCTCCCCTCCAAATTCATAGAGGATAAAATCCTTCTCATATTTTGGGTTAACCAAGGTGGGGGCTTGGGAGAGAGCTTGCTTAATAGCTTCAAATCTTTCTTTCCCCTCCTACGTCTAGTTGATAAGATTTCCCTTATTTAACATTGGAGTAAGGGGTTTGTCCAAGGATGCAAAATTTAGTAAAAATATCCTCATGAAGTTAATCTTCTCTAAGAAGCTTTGTAACCCCTTTTTATGACTTGTCAATGCTAATATAGATATGGATCTAAATCATTCAGGGTTTATTGAAAGACCTTCTTGGGAAACTATATATCCTAGTAACTTGCCTTCATGTACCATGAACATGCGCTTCTTTAGATTAATAGAAATTATGAATTCTCTACATCTTTCAAAAATATTTCTCAGGTGATCAAGATGTGCACCAACATGCTTTGAATAGACTATGATATCATCCAAATATATGAAGATTATGTTATTGATCAAACCCTTGAATGCCATTATAGACACTAATTTTATACACCCTTATGTATTAACATGGTGCATCGTCACATGATTATGTTATTTCTAACATAATGACCCCCCTTTCATAATTATTTAAAATAATTACATCCACCCCACCCATTTACCTTTACCACATAGGTTAATTAGACTTAATTACTATAGTTAAATAGTAATTAACCCTATTTTTATCATTCTAACCATAAAATCCTAAAATCAAATAAAAATAAAATCTATCTAACCTCCCAATAACCCTTCCAACAACTTACCCTCATTAAAAATCTATGCAAACAACTTAGTGTTATATCCACTAAGTTTGACACATAGTTTGAAATAACTTAAACCATTTTAAACCTGATTAGGTTGATAAACATTGATCCTCCACGATCAACATTGATTCTCCTAGATTGACATCGATCCGTATATACATAATAAAACCTCCATGGCTCAGGAGGAATGGTGACTGTGCTTTTAGACTTCAAAACTCTACCAAAATCTCATTGCAACCTATGTATGGACTTTATCAACACCCTGCTATCTTGTGGAACCTTTGCTAGAGAGATTATCAAAGGATTTTGAAGGTTCATAGATCATCTTGTAAATTTTTATTATCAACCATAAATGTTAGAATTGCACTTCAATTCATTCACATTTTAAATCTATAGTCTTCTATGTCTGTCATTATTCTACATTCGATTTTTATTATTTTATCAATAATATAAGTTGTTATTATAGTCTATGTTTAAATTTTATAATTTTACACAGAATCGATGTCAATCCATCTAAATTGACATTGATCCTATAGTATTGACATCAATCCCTACTAAACTTTCAAAACATTCTTCCAATCTATTTTTCTCAGTCTTAAAACCTATCAAAATTTGTAATCTATTTTCTTAAAACCTATCTTTTACATGTAGATGACTCTGTCTAGATTAGTGCATGATATTTTTAACATATTTTAGCTTCTCATTGTTCAAAAACCATTTTTCATTGATCAAAGTGATATTGTATTTGAATTAGGTCTTTGTACTATGGTTTTCACACCTGATCAAGAAAGCATTAATCGGCAATTGGCTATAATTCAAGAAGATGTTGATATTGCTATTGAATTATGGGATAATTACTTTGATCATATTAATCTTGATATTATATATATATATATATATATATATATATATATATATATATATATATATATATATATATATATATATATATATATATTTGGGATTGTATATTTATATCTTATCCATATATATCTTTATAATTTCATGTTTATTTATAAACTTGAGTGTTAAAAGTGGGTTGACATCTGCCTAAGGAAGCTTATCACTTCTTGAGACTGGTTTCATACTAGGCAACCCACTCAACTTTCTATCAATCAAATTTTTATGAGTTATTTTGATTTGTAAGTTATTCTTCCCTAGCCAAAGAGGAGTTCTCACAAAGCTTGATCAAAAGTGTAAAAACCCATCTATATCTCCAGGTAATCTTTAAAAGCCTACATTTACTTTGTTTTTAGTAGCTAATTAGTCGACATTGAAAAAGAAAAAAAATCCTAAAACATTATGGCACACTCGGTGGGACCCTTAAGGCCTCATTTTTCTTATTAAAAAATAAAATTTTGAATTTTAGTCTCTTTCCCTTTCTTTCTTTGATGCATTCATCCAAAAAACATTAAAAGTTGCATTTTTTTCTTTTAAGGTTAAAATACATTGCATCCATATTTCTTTCTTAGGTTCTTTCACATAGAATAATGTAGGCAACAATCTATCATAGTCATCACTTTATCCACACACAAGCCAAATCACTATCATATTTTAACACATCTAAACACCTGATATAAGATAACCGATGAGGATTTCATCACCTCATGGCAACCTTTTTTCCAATGATCCCACTTGGATTTCACCACCAAGGGGAGGACCAACTCAGTTCTCTGGCTGAGTATAATCTCTGGACCATTGGTATATATTTACTAAGCAGCTTTACTGACTGTGGGATTGTGACATGAGGGGAGTAAGCCCCAAGTATCAATCCAAGTACCAATAACAATACAAATTTCCTTTGAGTGCCAAAAAAAAACCCCAAAACTATCCTTAGATTACCATTTATTAGGACATTCATTATCCTTTTTATTTATTTCTTTCCACATCTTAAAGTTAAAAGAGATAAAAAAAAAATTGGAATGACTTTAGTTTGTGCATATTTCATTCAAACCTTAAAAATGAGATAATTCAAAAAAAAAATTGTTGTTTTATTTTTGTTTTTACCTTTTCTATCTCATGGTTTTAACTAGACAATAGTCAAAGAAATAATCCAAGGAGGGTGTTACATCCTCTCCTATGGAACATATACCTAGCTCCTCCTCTACCCCTTAGTCCTTTGAGAATCCTATGTTCCCACACTTTTATCCTCAAGGAGATCCTTCCTTTGTGAAAATATTGGACAATATCCCCATTGCTCTCAAGTACTATCTTAATAGTTGAGCAATACATATTTATCCATTCCCCCATGCCCAAGATTCTTTGTATAAATACAAGATGTCTTTCAAGGGAACTAAGAAAATTGAAGAGTTTACCATGGCCATGGTAACCTTTTCCACTAAATCTCTTCCATCTAGTTGTAATACCTAGGTGACACAACCTTTAGAAAACCAACCACCCATAGTATCTATCAATTCTCCAACCTCCATTACTCAAACTTAAAATATATATACTACTCAACCTATATCCACTATTCCTCCTCAAATGTTAGTAGTATCAATTAATGCAAGTCTCCCACCTATTAGAATGAATCTAGCGTATAGTTCTCAAGCTCTACCACACACACAACAAATCCCACAGATAGAACAAATCCCTCTAACACAACCTCCCCAATAGTATGTCTCTTTGGATACCTAGTACATGGCTTCATCACAACCATCGGTAACCACTTACTTCCAATGTTCTACATGAAAAAATATTATACAAAAAATTCCACAATACGTGGCAACATCTCAACCCATTATTCCCACTGTAGTTGGATACTCTTCTTCACAACCCCTGTCTGCTTCCTTGCCAAAATTTTGAACTCTTTAGCAAGGTATCTTAGGGAACATGCCTCAGAATAACACCCAAGTAGACCTCATAAACATCCTTATGAATAAGATGGATAATTTGGAAGCCTCTACCTTTGAACACAACAATATGCTCACATATAAGCAAATTTGTAATGAAATTATCCACCATCTATTCCTATCCAACCATATCCCCCATAATGAGAAATTCTCAAGTTTACTAAGTTTTAGAACAAGGAATATCCCCAAAAACATTTTAGAGCCTTTTGAGATGCATATTACCTTATAGCACATGATGATGCATTATTACTTAGGACATTTCCCATGTCGCTAATAGGGGTGGCATTAGATTGGTACAACTCTATTCCTCATCCTTCCCTCTTTTCCTTTAGGTAATTGGCCCAAATTTTCTTATAACACTTCTTGATCAACATTGCTCAAAAAGTGACTATCATGGATTTATATGCCATTTGACAATTTGAAGATGAATCCATATCAGACTTTGTCATTCATTGGCATAACCTTATTAACTAGTTAACCTTTTCCTTTCCACAGCCTGAATTAATTGAATTATTTTTATGTTCTTATGCAAAACATATCTCATCCATGTTATAAGTTCAAAATTTTAATACTTTCAATGAAGCTTTTACCATGGCACAAAAACTCAAAATTCATGGCATTGAAGAGGGAAAAGTTAAGTTACACAATAAAAAATTCAAACCTAACCAATTGAAAAACAAAAGCAATAAACCAAAAGGGGAAAAAATGTTGCTATTTTAAAAACTTCTACCCCTCAAACACCCAATAAATCAAGACCATCCACTTCACAAACACAACCATCGAGGGGCGTTACTTTTTTTCCCCTAAGAAATATACCGCTTTAGGAGAACCTTACACTTCTATATTAGATAAAATCTTACATGCAAACATTATTAAGCTTCCTCTGATTAAACCAGTCAATGATATGCATCTTAAATCCACTTGGGATAAAGAGGATGAGTTTTGTGCTTATCATAAGGTAATCGGACATGACATAGAATGATGCCAATCCTTTATGGTTGGTAAAAAACATCATTGACAAGGGGGACCTCCATTTGGATAATCAAAATGCTCCTCATAATCAATCTTTAGATATTTTTAGAAAACCATTTCAAAACCATCCATCCACATCAAACACAGTCCAAGCTAAACCTAAAGAAACACAAAATTAGGCTACACATATGATTGATACAATCTATGATCATCTATTACCTAAATAAATTCCAGAGAAATCTCCAATCTTGGAGCTTCTTACGAGAGATGGTTTTGATATGTCAATTTCAAACTATCAAAACAAATCCAAAAACTTCTATAGAGATCCCTAATTTCATTACATGGGATCATTCATGTGAACCATCCCCTTCATCTTCTCACATTGAATCTTCTAAAGTGGAAAATGAAACTACTCCTTGGGATGTCATAGATAAACATCTTGATACTTTTAGAGTTGAACATTCCACCTCTTTGATCCCTGACAAATCTCTTCATGGTATGCACCTAATAGGATCCTATCATTTTGCCCACAACCAAGACCCTTCAAAACCATCCTGTATCATAATAACTCTTTACCTCAAAAATACTAAGGGAAAGGGTAAAGCTCCTATCATCGATAGCTAGGACAATTGTCTTGCTATTCCACCAAAGAAAGCCTTAGCTCATCCTAAAGTTAAATTCAATCTTTTTCAAGGGTTAAAATAAAAAAACCTTAGTCTATAAACCCCCTCTTTTCTCAACACATGAAAGAACAAAGGGCCTATACCTTTGGTATCATCTCCATCAGATATTTTAGGTCCCCATCCATCTTCTATCCCTGTCATAGGTTATTCTATTCAAACATGTTACAAATTGCAAAATATCCCCCCCATTATTAGCCAAACCTCCATCCCAGTATCCACTATATTTTTATAAAGGCCCATTTGAAGAAAAGGTGCCTAAGGTCATCCCTACTATAAAATCCAAATGACAAAACCAAATAGTCAATACTTTACCAATAGAGATTGTACAACCTACTATAAAACCACAACATGACCCTTTGAAAGGATCTTATGCTATAATCTTAAAATAATTATTAGATACATCCCTCATTATGCTACCACCTATATGGTCCATTACCCTTCACCCCCAAAGACTTGCCTAGTATAGAAATCAAGAAATATGTGCATATCATAGAATACTTGGACATGATACAAATTTTTTTAAAGCCCTTAAGGCCATAGTACAATAATTAATACAGGATGATGATCTATTAATTGATGATCTAGGTGATAATACTCAAGCAAAAATTCACCATTCCAAATATTCCATCCATTCCACCTGTCCATAATCCTGCTAGTCCTATAAGAGATAAAGAGTTAGTAGCTTCTTCGAACCCTCCATTATTACACATTGATGCTGTCCATTAAACCATCCCTTCTCAAAATAAAAATCCTAATAAAGCCAAGGTTTCAATTATAGGTGCTTCTACTCATAATATGCCTAAACCATCTAGACAAAAGCTTAAATTCTCTATTACAAGAACTGCCCTAGCTGAATCTAAGGAGTTAGTACAAATCTCTATATTAAAATAACTCTGTTGAATGCCTATAAAAATGTCATTATATGAACTTATCAAAAACACTCCACACCATCAACAAGTAATGATAAAAGCTCTTCAGTCTATTATGGTCTGGCTAGATTAGCCTTAACCATTATCATCATTTATAGGGGCACTTCAAATGATGTTGACTATTAGTTTCATTGATTTTGAGGTCACTCTTCTATCACCTAAAGATCACGATCCCCCACTTTTCATCATAGCTCAAATAAATCAAGCACAAATTAAAAGAGTTATGATTGATAATGGGGCCAGTATCAATATTATTTCTTCACACACTTTCCAATAGTTACAACTACCAAAAACCATTGTTTCCCAATCCTCAATAATTTTCTACATGTTTAACGACATGATAGCACCCAAAATATGAATGATCATCCTTCCCATTTATGTAGGTTCTTGCACCCTCCATGAACTCTTTTATGTAATAGAGGGAAATTTCCAATATAATATTTTATTAAGACGTCCATAGATTTATACGATGCAATGTGTCCCCTCCATAGTTCATCGATGCCTTAAGTATGAACATGAAGGCCATGTACACATCATCCCTATCAATCCTCATCCTTTCAAATCATGCAACTTCACTTTTTGACCAAGTGATGTTATAATAAACTCACCTAATACAATCCCATCTTCATCTTCTAATCAAGCCTTGACTAACATAACTGTTCCTACTTCAAAACTGCTAGCTCAAGAGTCTATTGATTCTATGATGCAACATATTTTTATAGGGGAATACCAGTTATTACACCTTAAAAAATTACCCTCTCCTATGGAATATAATCATCTTGACAAACAACCCATGTATTCACCTAGCCTAGGTGAGCTCATCCCATTTTGGCCATCTTTCTTATGTACTCACTCAATATATGGTGTGATCGATAAAACTACACTTGGAATTGATAATCATACCCATGATAAACTCTTCACCTCTAATTTCTCATTTCTCAATAAACCCTAGTTCACACAAACCTATTTTTATCATTATGCCTAGAAAGGCTTCAGCATGGGTAGATATGAGTAGGGTCCCCACGACATCACATTAGGAGATTTCAAAAAACCACATGAAAATCATGGCTTAAGATTTGAAAAAGACTCTAAATCTTCAACTAAACCCATTCCTATACTATTCTTGGAAGAATAAGTGCCATCTTCATCATCCAATACATCTTCCTCAACCAATGACACTGTATCCATCCCACCTAACTTTTTTTTTGGTCAATATGATTTCCATATAACCCCTCATCTTTGATCACAATGGGAAGACCTGAACCATCCATTTAGCATATCTTAACTTAATAAGACCTGATATGCTATCCTTATTCTTCAGTTTCAAGATGATGAGTCAATCTTGACTCATTTGGGTGTTGAAAACTCTTATTTACACAATTCCCTTCCACAAAAAACATTTAGACTTTTAAATGAAGCCATTACTGATATTAATATTGGATGTAAAGAAACCTTGAGAATTATAAAAATTAGAAAAGCCTTAAATTCTTAAGAAAACTAGGATTTTACTACTTTTTTTATCAAATCATAGTGAGGCATTTACCTGGTCTTATAGTGATATGCCTAGTATTGATCCCACAATTGTTATCCATAATATTTTCACTTTGATGCTAAGCTAGTAAAACAAAAGTTACACAAAATGCATTCTCATGTTGCACTCTTGGTAAAAGATGAATTTCAATGCCTTTTATCTTCTAACTTTAGTCAACCCATTGATTATCCTCAGTGGATGTCTAATATCATTCCAATCACTAAGCCTATAGGGGGACTTCATATCTATACTAGCTTTCATGATTTAAATATTGCCTATCTGAAAGATGATTTCCCTCTCCCTAACATCAACGAATTAGTAGACCTGATAGTTGGCCATGAAATTTTATCCCTTATGGATGCTTTTTTTGGTTAGAATCAAATACTTATTACACTAGGAGATCAACATAAGACTACATTCATTACTCTTTGGGGGAACTTCTATTACTATGTTATGCCCTTCAGCTTAAAGAATGTAAGAACCACCTATCAATGGGCTATGACTTATATATTTCATGACATAATTTAAAAAATTATTGAAGACTATGTAGATGACCTCCTTGGGAAGTCAAAATTTTGTAAGGACCACTTATTCATACTTAAGGTTATTTTTGATCATCTACTCTGGTATCGTGTGTGTCTAAATCCAAAAAAGTGAATTTTTGGTGTCTTGATGGGTAAAATCCTAGGTTTATTATTTCTATTTTTATAATAAAAGTGGATCTTACTAAAATCATGGCTATTTTAGAAATGCCTCCTCCATCCAACCTTAAATAATTATGCAGTTTACAAGGTAAGCTCTAGTCTATCCATCATTTTATCTCCCAGCTTTCTGATCGGTGTCAACCTTTCCACCATCTATTAAAGAAGGATAGTCTCTTTGTGTGATATCTTAATTATTAAGAACCCTTTAATGCACTCAAAACTATTTTATATCACCTCCAGTCCTCATTCCACCTAAGGAAGGGCAACCTTTCTTTCTTTATATCTCAGCTATAGATCATGGTCTAGGTGTTATGCTTACTCATAAAGATGAGAATCATAAAGAACAAGATATTTATTATATTATTCATACCCTTGTATAATATGAAACATGTTATCCACATGCCAAAAAACTATGCCTAGCATTGGTCCTTGTAGCCTCTAAGCTTCATCCCTACCTACTTAACCACAAGATGTATGTAATTACTGTTGATGCTGGAAAGTGCACCCAGCGGCAGGAAAATGGATTCCTGCCCTCTCCCCGCAACATGGAAACCCCTCTCTCGCCTGTGGGATGACGAAGCAGGAGAGGGGAGTCTCTAGATATGGGCTAGTTCCCTCTGATGTATCTTGTTTGTTTCAGATAGCGTGAAATATAGGTATGTAGGTATACTGGGGGGGATGAAAAGGGAGAGAGAAAAAGCATGAAAACAAACAACCTACTCTAAAAGAGGTGATACACCAAAATAAAGGGGTGACCTTCCAGATCCACTCTCAGAATCAAGGAAAATGCAAGTATACTCTACACATCTGGTAGAGGAATCAGACTGCTAAGACAAAGGGGAGGCTATAATGGAAAATACACCACAGAGGTTTACCAAGGTGCTGTGGAATGCACACTTGCAAGCAACTTACTCTGTTTTGTCTTTCTCAAGTATTGCTCTTCTCCTTTCAGCTGCAGAACCGGTCCCTGTAAATAGCTGGTCTGTTGGTATTACCTGTGAAAGCATGGAAGATAATGACTAAACACAGATAATACTCAAGGCATACACAGCAAATCAATCCAAGATGGAGGCAAAACTGTATTTTTATTGATTCAGGTGGGAAATTTGGAGAGTAGTGCTCTTTACAAAAGTCAAAAAGATCCTGATAAAATGACTAAGTCCCTGTATTTATAGAAGAAGAGCCAAGAGAAGTTTCATGGGAAAGCGTGAAAACACTATTGATGACATCACAAGTCTGCCAAGACCATGCTTGTTGCCTCGTTTTGTGTGCTAGTCTTCTCTGGCGGCTGGGCGAGTTTTTTCTTGTGCACTGCAGGTGAATTTTGCCACCCTTTGCATGAACTTCATATAGGATTCTCTGCCGACGTCGGCCGATAAGCTACCGACGGCGGTAATCTTGCCGATGTCAGTTCGTGTAATGTGCCGACGTCGGCAGTATTGCACATGGGGATTTCATTTTCACTGCCCTAAGGCGGGCTTTTACAATTCACCACCATAGGGCGGACTTTTTCAATTCGCCGCCATAGGGCAAACTTTTTCAATTCGCCGCCATAGGGCGGACTTTTTCAATTCGCTGCCATAGGGCAGACTTTTTTCCTTACCCGTCAGGGGGCGGGGTTTTCCATTTCACCACCTGAGGGTGGGAATTTCCAACTTTTGTGCCTGCCATTGTGCTGCCGACAGCGGCGGTTTTGCTGACGTCGGTCTCTGTAAGATGCTGACGATGACAGTATTGCCGACGTCGGCTGACGTCTTTCTTCTCTTTGTGTTGTGGGCGGCGAATTTGCCGCCCTCTGCATGTTTGTAGGTGGGCTCATTTTACCCGCCCTTGTAGTGGGCGGCAAATTTTACACCCTCTGCATTTTTTCTGCCCTCTTTTTTGCCTAAGTGTTGAACACTCCATTTTCTTCTCTTCTCTCGTGGATGTTTGAAGACTCTCCCTTTCGCTGCCTTTCATGACCAATGCTCTGTAACGACACTGTCGAAACCTGAAGGTGGACCTTGTAACCTGAAATGATTGGCCTGTAAAGCAGGTGTAAGAGGTGACCAAAATTTTGTCTGAGAGGCAAAATTGGGTCAACAAATTGGTGACTCACAGGGGAAGCGTGCCTGCTATGCTTAGAACCCAGTTGCCTTGCATATCCATTGGGTGCGGAGTCAGATGGTAACTTTGAAGATAGTTCACAACAGCTCAAAAAATTTTGCAATCAAAAATATAGAATTTACCCCCATTGCAAAGGGAAACGCACAAGACTAAAAATAACTAACTGTGCAAACTGCACTTAGGGAAAACAGGGAAAACAAAAAGGGAAACTATGTACAGCTGAACCAAAATTTAGTGGCAATGCTTCAGATGTATCCCGTTGACTGGGATACGCAATTCTTCGCCATTCAACCTGGAGAGCTAGAACGCGTTATGTTGCTTGCACTGAGTAATCATGTAAGGACCGCTCTAGAGGGCATCAAATTTTGCATGTTTTCTGGACTTAGCTCTATCTTCATCCCATTTTAAGACAATGTCTCCTTCGATGAAACTCTTTGACGAAGACTTCTTGTCGAAATGTCTTTTCACCTGATGTTGGTGATTGATCATAGAGACCATGGCCTGGTTCCTTACCTCCTGGAGCTCTATTAGTTCACACAATCTGACCTCCCTGCTGCTTCCTTCTTTTAGCTACAGCTGATGTGCGAGGTCCAGCGCTGGCAATTCGAGTGAGATAGGAAGCCTTGCTTCCCTTCCATACACAAGTGTATATGGAGAATTTCTGATTGATCTTTTCGGAGTGATTTGATCGGCCCATAGAGCTGTTTTCAACTTGGCATGCCAAGTTCTCTGATTTTCTTCCATTGTCCTCTTTATAATCTTGATCAAATTTTTGTTAGTGAACTCAGCCAATCCATTCCCCTGCGGGTAGTAATTTGACGAAGTGCTGAGGTATATACCATACCTTAGCGCCCATTCACTAGTTTTGGTTCCCAGAAAAGCCAAGGCGTTATTTGAGATTATAGTGGCTGGGACTCCAAAACATGTCACTAAGTCCTCATAGAAATCTAGGACTGTGCTTTCATTTGCTACCTTCAAAGCAATGGCTTCCACCCACCTAGTGAAATAATCCGTAGCAGTCAGGACCCACTTATGTCTGGCACTAGAGGGAGGGTTGATCATCCCTATGAAATCTAGGCCCCACTGCATGAACGGTTGCTCAACTTGAATGGGCTGTAGGGGCATGGCAGCCAAACGCTGCTTTCTGTCAAAGAGTGCACACTTCTGACACTTTCTTATCCAGGCATGGGTATCCTTGAAGAGAGTGGGCCAGAAATAGCCAGCTCTCATTATTTTTGCTGCTGTGGTCTTAGGGGTGAAATGGCCTCCTGCTGGCCCATCGTGAAACTCAGCCAATACCTTGTCAGTCTGACCGGAGTCAATGCATCTTAGAACCCCAGAGAGATCCTTCCTAAATAATACTCCGTCAATCAAAACATAGGGAAGGGACTGAAGTTTAAAATACCTTCTTTCGGCCCTACCGAGACCCTGTGGACATTCACCTGTAAGAAGGAAATGCCTCATGTCTAATGTCTAATCCCTTACGATAGCTGGTTCTTCTGCAGTGGCTGCATCATGGATCAGCAAACTATCTTCATCTTTTTGTCTCAAATCTACGGCTAGCTGTTCACACAGGCCCCTTCCTCTCACCAACTTGGTGATTTTGATGTCTATGTCGTACTCCATTACCTTGGTGATCCATGCCGCTCTTTTCTCATTTAAGTCTCGATTGGTCAAGAAATCTTTGATGCCAGGATGTGGAACCATGAGATGGATCCTGCTGTTTGATAACATATATCTAAATTTCTTCAAGCTGCACACCACTGCCAGGACTTGCTTTTCTACGTAGGTGTACCTGATTTCGAAGTCCTCTAACCCTTGGCTAAAGAAGGCGAGTGGTTGCTTGAGGTTATCACTATTTGCTTGGGTGAGCATGGTGGATATTACTTCTCCATTGCTGAAGGTATAGAGATTGAGGTATTTATTGAAGTTGGGGCTGATTAGAGCGGGAGCCTGGGTCTAAGCCTGTTTGATAGCTTCAAAGCTATCCTTTCTTGGCGTTGTCCATTTGAATTCTTCACCCTTCTTTAGCAAGGAGGTTAGGGGTTTAACTATTTCAGCAAAATTTGGAATGAACCTCCGAATGAAATTTATCCGGCCAAAGAAACTCTGTAGGCCTTTCTTGTGCTTTGGCAGGGACATCTCTAGAATGGAGCGGACTCTCTCTGGGTCAATAGACAAACCTTCCTTGGACATAATGTGGCCAAGAATTTTCCCCTCATGAACTGTAAATACACATTTCTTTGGATTTAGGGAGATGCCAAATTCCCTGCACCTCTCAAAAATATGCCTGAGGTGCTTCATATTGTGTCCTGCCTCTTTGGAGAAAACTGTTATATCATCGAGGTACACCAACACGTTCTCATTTATCAAACCACTAAAAGCCATGTCCATGGCTCGCTGGAAAGTAGCACCAGCATTGGATAGCCCAAAAGGCATCTTCTGGTAGGCGAACGTTCCCCATTTAGTGGTGAACACTGTTTTGTATTGGTCAGAGTCACGCACCAAAATCTGATTATATCTCGAATAGCCATCCAAGAGGGAGAAGCGTTCGGAACCAGTTACCTTTTGGAGGATCTGCTCCATGTTTGGAAGGGGATAATGATCCTTTAAAGAGACTTTATTAAGGTCTTTGAAGTCGACGCATAGTCTGATCTCCCCATTTTTCTTTCTAACTGGAACCAAATTGGCCAACCATGAGGAATATTTGATCAGAAATATAATGCTGGACTCAATCAACTTGGCCAATTCTTTCTACATAAGGAGCTCAACCATCGGGTTAACAGGCCTCTACTTTTGTGTGACTAGTTTTGCGCCTTTATCTAATTCAATGGTGTGCTGGGCAAGTCTTGGATCGAAGCCTTTCAAGTCGCTATAGTCCCAAGCGAAGACATCAGCGAACTCCTGACACAGCAGAATGAAAGTTTGTCTTTCTTGGAACGTGCAGACCTTACCAAGCGCTAGTAACTTGTCCTTGAAGATTTCAAATTTTTCATAATTCTCCTCTTTGGTAGTGATGCATGCTTTGTCATCTCTTAGTTGGTCCTCTCCATTGAAAATACTTTCAAGTGTGACCAGACCCTTAGGGAGTTTATTGTTCTTCAATTGAACAATCTAATTTCCATATTGCTGCTGCAATTTCGCTTGATTGTGGACCGCAAACTCAGCTTCCTCCTTCAGGAACAGGGCTATCTATTGGTCACTTTTGAAGACCTGCCAATTTGTAACATTGTCTGGGATCGAAGGCCGAACCACCACCTTTAAATGGTGTGAACCACAACCCCTGCTTATCTCTTTTGAAACATCAAATTGGGCGCCAACAGTTGCCAACCTGTCAGCCTGCTTGTTTTGTTCCCTGGGAATTGAGGTAATGTTAAGAGCAAGGAAATCCTCCATCAAGTCCCAGAATCTATGCTTGTAAGACTTCAGCAAGGAGTTCTTGGTTAGGTTCAGGCCTCTTATTTGGTTCACTATTAGTTCGCTGTCCCCCAGGATTTGCAATTTTTTGATCCCTCTCTTTCTTGCCCACTCAAGTCCATGAATCAAAGACTCATACTCTACAACATTACATGTGCAAGAGAACTGGAAATGAAAAGCTAAAAAATACCTTTCTTTAGAAGGGGAGATTAACATTGCCCCACCACCAGCACCCAGTTTGCTTCTGGAACTGTCAAAGTATAACTGCCACAGGCCAAGGTCTTCTTTGTTCTCCATTATATTGGGCATGATGGCGCTTTCTTCATGCAAGCAATAGATGCCAAGGTCTGCCTCCTCAATAAACTTATAAGGATCGTGCTCAAAGTTATCGCTTCCCCACTCATCCAAGAGTAGATCTGTGACTCCTTCAAGAGCAGAAGATGAGGACTTGTCTATTTGAGAGTCTTTTGGATCAATGATAGTGTAACTGACATTCGCTGCCTTGGGTGAATAGGGCTCTAGGTGGTCCTTGTAGAGTGGCTCAGATTCGATTTTCACTTTGGTACCGTATTTGGTTCTGAAAACTAGATATGACCAATTCGCTGCTAGATAACCACCTATCTTGGACGTAAAGTCCCTAGACAAACAGATTGCAAAATATGGAGGAACGTCTGCTACCACTATATCTTGGGGGATTGAGAATGTCGGGCAGGCATGCAATGTTAAACTCAATCCTTTCAGGACTCCGACTGTCTTTGCGGGTGTCCCATCTAGTTGCAAGACTCCTTTGTTCATTGCTTCGTACTTTAACCCCATCTTATCAACAATGCATTTAGGCATTACTGAAGTGCTAGCCCCACTATCAATTATGCAATTATGTACTAAGAAATCCCCTATGATCAAAGATACATAAAAAGGGGGAGTCTTTTCTTCTTTCTTTACCTGACCTAGAGCCGAAGGCTGCCCATTCATCATTAGGACGTTATTAGTGTCTGTTGGGATGGCTTGGCGATCTAGCTCATGCAATTCTTTCTTCAATACCTCCTTTTGTCCCAGAAGAGACAATGAATCCTATAGAGAAATGCTCACATGCAATTTCTTCATTTGATCAACTATATTAACTTGGGGACTGACTCCTTTCATGTTTTCCTTTGGGCTGATCCCGATTGGAGCTGTAGACTGAGGAGCTGGAGGTGAAAATGGTTGTCTGGGAATTGGAGCCTTTTGAAAAGGGTGTGGTGGAGGATTCGCTGCTGCCTGAGGGGAAGCTTGCACTTCTCCAACTTCTCTTCTTTTAAATCTCGTATTGGCTGCAATGCAATCAGCATGATTGCCTGTGGCACCCCCATGATTAATTACACAGAGCTCGCCCTCTTCGTGATTTATCAGGGTAGAATCTGGCTGAGTTTGATTGTTACTTGTGCTGGGTTGAGCTGGGAACTCAAAAAACTGAGAGAAATCAGCAGCCTGATTTTCTGAATTCTAAAAAAAATTCAACATATCATTCGTGTGGGCAGCTTGCTCTTGACCCTGTCTCATGGTTGAACAACCTAGCTGCTCCTGCACTAAATTATTCTGAATAGGCACCATAGCTTTAGATGACAAAGAGGGGCCTGAGTTATAATTTTGATAAGGCCTGGTTGTAGTGAGCTGCCCCTGACCTTGGTTATAATTTTGAAAGGGGGGTCTAGGGGCATGGCCATAATTCTGATAACCCTGGTTTGGCTTGTTGCTTTGAGCTTGCTGCCTTTTAAGGGCAACAAGTTCGTTTGACATGCTCTACAACAGGCCCTTAACTTCATTTAATTCATTGGATGGAAAAGCAGCTAGTTTCTCGATGATAGGTAGGGGAGCAATTGTAGGAGCGACAGCTTGAATTGGGGGCAGCGGTTCTGGAAAAAGTGGCATGTGAGGTCTAGGGGCAATTTTCCTGGCTTGAATTAAGCAATTTTCGGCCGCAATGGCTATGTCATACATAGTTGGCAGTATGTGTCCCCCCATAGATTGGATCATCATGGCAATGTCACTATTTAATGCTTTTAGATAGTACAAGAAAGCATAGCTGGGGGTCAGCCTTACCAGGATGGGAATCCTATCCCAAGTCTTTTGGAACCGCGTGTTGAAGTCCTACATGTACTCGTGCGGAGCTCTTTTTATAGTTGTCAGCTGCTCAGCAAGAGAGAGGCCGTCACTTTTCTCCCCAAAATGATCAGTCAAATGGATGCCCAATTCGTTCTAGGAATGTATGGAGTTCACAGGCAAGGTGCCGTACCAATCAAGAGCTTTCCCTTTCAGAGACAAGGCTAACAGTCTGATGGCAATATTTTCTTCTATTATATTGTGAATATTGCAAAGGTTGGCAATATTTTTGATATGCTCAACAACTGTAATAGGTCCCACTCCATCAAAAGAAGGCACATTCTTTAGAGCTGTTCCTGGGATCAGATCATAGCGTGGGAGGTTCAAAGGGCTCTCACCACGAAAAGCTACAAAAAGCAATGCCATGGCTGGGACAGGTTGTATTTGTGGCTGAGTTGGGTTGGTGTTCCTAGCAATAGGTCTAGGAGGATTTACTAGTGGATAAGGGCGAGTTCTTTCAAACCTGAGCCTTTTAGCAAAGTTTAAAGGTAGTTCAATGAACTCAAAGGGGACCCTTCTTGAAGCTGACCTAGTGGTAACTTTTGGCATAGAAGTTTAAGTGACTGGTCTTAAAAATAAAGAGCTGAGCTCTCCCCAGCAGAGTCGCCAGATGCTGGAAATCTTTGAAAATCACTGTAGCAGGACCAACATCAATCCTGAAATACTACTGCATTAGAAACTACAGTCCCACCGGGTGTGCCAAAACTGTTGACGCTAGAAAATGCACCCAGCGGCAGGAACACGGATTCCTGCCCTCTCCCCACAACATGGAAACCCCTCTCTCGCCTGTGGGACAGTGAAGCAGGAGAGGGGAGTCTCTAGATATGGGCTAGTTCCCTCTGATGTATCTTGTTTGTTTCAGGTAGCATGAAATATAGGTATGTAGGTATACTGGGGGGGATGAAAAGGGAGAGAGAAAAAGCATGAAAACAAACAACCTACTCTAAAAGAGGTGATACACCAAAATAAAGGGGTGACCTTCCAGATCCACTCTTAGAATCAGGGAAAATGCAAGTATACTCTACACATCTGGTAGAGGAATTAGGCTGCTAAGACAAAGGGGGAGGCTATAATGGAAAATACACCACAGAGGTTTACCAAGGTGTTGTGGAATGCACACTTGCAAGCAACTTACTCTGTTCTATCTTTCTCAAGTATTGCTCTTCTCCTTTCAGCTGCAGAACCGGTCCCTGTAGATAGCTGGTCTGTTGGTATTACCTGTGAAAGCATGGAAGATAATGACTAAACACAGATAATACTCAAGGCATACACAGCAAATCAATCCAAGATGGAGGCAAAACTGTATTTTTATTGATTTAGGTGGGAAATTTGGAGAGCAGTGCTCTTTACAAAAGTCAAGAAGATCCTGATAAAATGACTAAGTCCCTGTATTTATAGAAGAAGAGCCAAGAGAAGTTTCATGGGAAAGCATGAAAACACTATTGATGAAATCACAAGTCTACCAAGACCATGCTTGTTGCCTTGTTTTGTGTGCTGGTCTTCTCTGGTGGCTGGGCGGGTTTTTTCTTGTGCACTGTAGGTGAATTTTGCCACCCTTTGCATGAACTTCATATAAGATTCTCTGCCGACGTTGGCCGATAAGCTGTCGACGGCGGCAATCTTGCCGACATCGATTCGTGTAATGTGCCGACGTCGGTAGTATTGCATGCGGGGATTTCATTTTCACCACCCTAAGGCGAGCTTTTACAATTCACTGCCATAGGGCGGACTTTTTCAATTCGCCGCCATAGGGCAGACTTTTTCAATTCACCGCCATAGGGCAGACTTTTTTCCTTGCCCGTCAGGGGGTGGGGTTTTCCATTTCACCGCCTGAGGGCGGGATTTTCCAACTTTTGCGCCTGCCGTTGTGCTACCGACGGCGGCGGTTCTACCGACGTCAGTCTCTATAAGGTGCCGATGATGGCAGTATTGCCGATGTCGGCCGACGTCTTTCTTCTCTTTGTGTTGTGGGCGGCGAATTTGCCACCCTCTACATGTTTGTAGGTGGGCTCATTTTACCCGCCCTTGTAGTGGGCGGCGAATTTGCCACCCTCTGCATTTTTTCTGCCCTCTTTTTTGCCTAAGTGTTGAACACTCCATTTTCTTCTCTTCTCTCATGGACGTTTGAAGACTCTCCCTTTCGCTGCCTTTCATGACCAATGCTCTGTAACGACACTGTCGAAACCTGAAGGTGGACCTTGCAACCTGAAATGACTGGCCTGTAAAGCAGGTGTAGGAGGTGACCGGAATTTTGTCTGAGAGGCAAAATTGGGTCAACAATTACGACTATCAACCCCTTTAAGTTGATGAATTATAAACCTTATGTTTTGATAACTTTTATCTATTTCAAGTCTAGAGAAAAAAAAGAATGATAGGGATAAGTGATCAAAATGAACTTGAATTGGTTTGCACACTGTAACTAGAAGTTGTGAGCACTCCTTTTTGGCTAGGAAAGACTACCTACAAATAAGAAAACACTACCATAAAATGTTTATTAGTAGGTAAATGAGTGGGCTGCCAATCTACGTGCTTGTTCTAGGAAGTGTGAAACTTATTTAGATATGACAGTCCACTTTTGAGAGATAAAAGAGTAATAAATAACTAAAAAAGAGGTAAAGAGAGAGTGAAAGAGAGATAATATTATTTTTATTCGCAACTCAAGTATAACAGAGAGTGATAAGGTACAGGTGGTATATTTTATTTATATTTTAAAAATTAAATAGGTAGGTTTTGAAAAGGTTAGGGAATCCAAAATCATCGATGTTGATAGGGGAGTGACTGATATCAGTTATAATGCCAAGGTTAGTGGAGAATGTGATTGATGTTGGTTAGGATATCGAGGTTGGTAGGGGAAATAATTTAGTAGGAGCTTATAGAAGGCTTTTTCAAGTTTAGGAAATGGTTTTGATCAGGTCTGGGAGGTTAGAGAGAGTTATAAAAAAGAGAGTATGGTTCGATAGATCTGGTAAGAGGTTTGGTGTGTCAAGTCAAGGGGAAATAAGTAAGAAAACTTTGTAACACCCTCATAGGGGTTCATTCAGGAGTGTATAAAGAAATGAATAGTAGATATGAAGTGATAGCAAAGTAAATACTTAAAATACCTATAGAATAAGTGATGTTCTTAGTTGTAGTGGTCACTGAATGATAAGTGCTAGATTGATGGTCACCATTAGGCAGTTTGAATCGATGGCCTAAATAGAGAGAAAAACTAGGTGTTATTGGTCCTCAAGAGCTTAGTTTTTGATTGTGATTAACTTATGTAAGATGATAGTAAGCCAAAATGTCAAAAATTGAATACTAAGAGCTTGAATGCAATTAAGAATGTATTTTTTTAATTTCTATTGACCTAAACTTTAGGTTGGAGTTTGGATTATATCACTGACATCAGTGATCCCATTAACATTAGCGGCCCCAAAATAGGTAAAGCTTATTATTTTTGGCTTATTTTATATTTATCTTCATGCCAAGTGTGGTACCCATTACAAAATGATAAAAATAAGAGGTTAAGAAGGAGGTAGTTGATTAAGAAATTAATTTTAAAGTGAGATAAGTCTTGGGTAGTTAGGATGAGGGGACCAGGTCTTAAGGTGACTCATCAGGTGAGAATTAGTAATAGGGTGAGGTGGCTAGGTAAGGTGGAAAAAAGGGGATTTTAATTAACTTAATTAAGTATTTTAAATTAATTAAATGTGTGAGGGGTAAAAACATGGGTTAGGGAGGTTAATTATTATTATTGAAAAATGGGCTAAAAGAGGTTTCGACATAGGGAGTTACATACGTGTGTGTGATGTAATTTTGGTGTCTAAATTTTCCCCTTTTGTCTTTTAATTTGTACTAACAAGTTTTTAATACAAAAATAAGATTTAGATGTTCCAAGTATTGGATGAGGTATCTGCCCTCAAAATGGGAATCAACGGAGGAAAAACTAGAATTAGGTACTAGTTTGATAAAAAGGTAATGGGTGAGTGGTGAAGAATTGAGTATCACTTCATATGCACATAATACTATGAGATATAGTTGAAAAAGTCAAGAATAGGCAAGGTTGAGGAGGATTCAGATAGAAATAACTAAAGTAAAACTTGTAAGTGATAGCTGATAGGTTAAAATAATCAAAGTTGTAGCTCCAATGGTCGATTTGTCCCAGGTATCCAAGGTAAGAAGTTCCCATAGAAAACATAAAAATGGGTTGAAGGTGATAGGATGAGATTGGTTGCCATCCAAAACACTTAATATACATGTGTGTGTTCAATATCCAACTATAATAAAATAGCGTAAGCAGTTAAGACAAATAATGCAAGGTTGGTGTAAAAGGGTCAATGAACGAGGAGATATTTGTAATCTTCAAGAAAATTCATCATTGGTGAAGATTTAAGTGATATCCAATGTAATTTTTCATGGTTGGGGTGATATATTTGATCTTTAAATTACCCCAGAGTATGGGTAAAGTCTAAAAAGTTGGGGTTGATTTTTTGGGGAAAATATTATTACAATGGTGCTGACATCAGTGACATTGCCGATATCGGTAATAAACAATACCGACATTGGCATATTAGGGAAATTTTACTGATGTTGGTAGGCATAGGTACTGACATTAATATATTAGGTCAATAATGTTGACAAAGAAAAAATGTTGTTTCAAATTTATGCTAATCTCAAAAGGATGAAAAGTTACTGGGAGGACCTCTCAAGGAATTTAGACTTATATTAGGTTCAGGTTTATCTTTCCTCGTCTTTTAGTGTATTTTTTGTTATTTATGTGATTGTTTTCACTGTATTTGGCCTTATTTTGGCATAGTTTCTCTCTTGGTCTATGGTCGACGTCTGTCTCTCTTTTGTTTGTAATTATGTTAGGGTTTCAGGACCCTAGTTCAAAAAAATCCCTATCTTTAACCTTAATTAAAAAATAACCATGTGATGTGTCTTGATGTATTGTGATGATCAATAGTTGAGGTGACCAAAACAATCATGCAAAATTTTACTTGAATATATTATCATGTATAATCATTACTTGCGAAGGTTGAATGAACATAAATTTGTCAATTTTTTACAATTGTGCTAGATGATCAACCTTACAATTGGATATAATTGATATTTATGATGATAACATCAGTAGGAATAAACCCAAAAAGTTTCCTTCACCTTAATGTTTGATATTATATATGAGTAAGAGGTTCATAGACATGTCTAGAACATGGATAATTTTGTTGAACATGTCATTATCCATGTTAATTATCCCTTCCCCCTAAAAAAATAGAGGACTAGATTTACCCACAAATTTTTTAATTATGTATCATTGGTCAATATTTTTAAATAATGATCCATCATGTGACATATGGCAAGAGGATCCTGAATCTATAATCCATTCAAATGAAAATGATCATGTTGTTACAAAATGTGTTGCTCTTGATTCACATAGAAATGCTAATTATGGCCTAATCATTAGAATTCCCTATGATTTTCAATTTCCTAAAACTAATTATGGATTGGTAATATAAAAATTGATGCTAAACATATAATACTAAATCATATAGATCTACCAAAAGTAACCAAAATTATTTTTTGAAATACAAGTCTGAGGTGTGTTTGATCTGTAGACTCTCTTTAATATATGAATTCAATTTTTTAAATTTTGAATAGGCTCAAATTGCATTGACTATAGATGTTTCCATCATCCAATTGTTGTACTATCCCATCACTAAGGAATGTAGAGAGTAACCTATTACTACACCACAAAATCAAATGACCAAGAGGCTTCTTATTAGTAAAAATAAAAATCTTAGACACTTATTATATATCATAAGGTGTGTGGAAGATAACATCTATATACAATGTTGTTTGATGGATTGATTATTGGAGAAATACCACTCACATCATGGATCAGGTAAACCTATTTTTTTCTTTTCCCAAAATGATAACTCATATGGGTCTTGCAATTTTAAAAACATAGTTATAACCTAGGGGATTTATATGAAATAAAGTCGATCCAACCCTTCATACCCCACTATTCTCACCAAATTTGATTATCCAAGATTCCATAAGGATGATCTAAGAGCATAATATTGGTTATTTACAATAGGCCACTAAATCTAGGCATGAAATTTAAAATGTAAAAAAAAAAAATTACCTATCTAAAAACTAAAAATAATTTTGAATATGTAGAAAAGAATGAGAAACTATATATCCATTGTTTAAACCTACATGTAGAAGGATGTGAATCTTCTATAGGTCTGATACCATATTAAATTTTTTGATAGGTTTGATAATCATATTAGCTACCATAAGACAAACACCCACAATACATGCATAATAATTCTATGAAATCTTAGAAATAAAATAACACAAATTCATCTAAGTAACATAAAAACCTATTTTTATTAAGAACACTAACCTAATTATTCAAGTATAAATGTAACTCTCATCTAAAATATGCCTTACCCACTAGCCCTGTATATTATTATATAGATAAGAGAGGAGGTTAGGGTTAGGTTTATGATTTTAGAGAGTAGTTACAAATAGAATAATAAAAAGCTAGTATTAGTAGAATTTAATTAAGTATTTACTTAACTGATAATATTAGTGCCTACCCAAGAATTATAAATAACTAATATAAGTGCCTCTTAAAACCACACAATAGTGTATGAGTAATTAAAACACTAACACTCTTAGTTTGAGGTCAATCCTTTTGATACACATTTACAACTTATAACTACTTATCTCAAACACAAGTTCAAAGTTATGGTCTACTATGAGACTAAAAAATCTCAAATACATGCCCATCTTCACTAGATTAAGGTTGGAAATAAATATCAGATATAATTTTTAAATATTTGTGAGTTAAGTAAGATAAAAATCATATTCAATCCATTAATGTTTCCCATATCTAGCTTATTTAGCTTTTATAGATTTATTTCTAAACCATTATAAGTTAGTGTTTAGCTATATTTTGATTCTTAATATTGAGCTCAATATTTTTAAGAATGTCTTAATGTGGTTCCTCATAATGATATCCTTTTTTCTCAAATAATATGTGATGCATCACTATCCTTTGAGAAGTTTCATGTGATTTTTCTTAAAATGGCCAATGATAAAAATTTAAGCCTTGATGGATTTCCTTATGAGTTTTATAGGACCATTTTGAATTTTGGTTGGATAGACTTGCATAAGGTTTATAATTAAGATATGGAATCAAATTACATAGGAAAAAATATTAAACAATGCAATGACGATTTTATTCCTAAAGCATAGAATATGGAGTTGGTGCAAGAGCATTTGTGTAAGGTTATAAATCTTACATCACTAAAATTTTCAACAAGTTTCATAAGCAGTCATCTTGATGTGGTAGATAATTTTTTATTTAAATTATAAAAAGGTTTCCATTATTACAATAAGGCCTATGAGGCTTGATGAAGGTTTATGATCAATAAGAATCCATGAAAGCTATCAATAGCTCTATTATAATATAAGGATAACTAAAACATAAGAAATATAATGAGTGGGAAGATTTTTCATTATTACTCATAACAAAGACACTATCTACTTCATCAATCTGATATAGATAGTTGATACAAGAGCATTTGGTTTCAAAATATATCTTAATTCAACCCAAAATGAGTATGATAGGTAGTGTTCAAGCTCCTAGGATATTTAGTTTTGTATGTGCATTCATACAAGGATGCCATTTTGGTGAAGTATATATATATATATATGTATGCTCGGCTTTTGATAATGACTGAATAGTTCTATGCAACTTGTATTTTTCTACGTATGTGAAGCTATACACATATTAATTTTTATTTTTAAGTTCCCCACACTTCATTAATACTATAAGGTTCAAATAAGTCATGCATAACTTAATTTATTTACATATATGTTGAATTATACACAACTATGATTTCAACACCTATGCATGAATTTAAAGGCATAAAATATCATGTGCAAGACTTGAGTTGTCATTGTTTTTATATAAGGGCTATTAGGTCTAGGTTTTTATTCATCCATAAAAGCCATTATACCTACCTAGGTAGATAGGATCTATGCATCCTATGTAGATACCCCATTCAAATATTCCACATAAAGGGGAAGTATTTGACAACATCAACTATAAAACTTACATGTGGAGGAATTAAATGGTCATAGAATAAACTACCTCATAAAGTCACCAAGATTTTTCATCATGTTACTCTATGTAGTAATCCATTGAACACTTGCATAATTTTGTGTAAACTACACAATACTTTTTAATACACTCATACTTTAATTTGTGCACACAGTAAATTTTCAAACCCCATATAATGGATATTAGATAATGTAATGAATAGAAGTTGAATGGTCACCTCATGAAGATAAAACATCACCCATGGGAAAACTAAAATAGTCAAACTTATGTAACATATATTGAATCATGTATTTATAATGATATAAACTCATTATTAGAATAATTTATATATAGATAAGAATATAATTCATATATTTATAGAGATTATGAGTAGGGACTTATTATAGTGCACTGGCCCAAGGGAAGAATTATAGGATTGAATCATGTGCTTGACTAAATGAGGTTTTAGCATTTGCATAATTTATAATTTTAGATTAAAATATAGGTATTTATTTTTTATGCATTGTAATTTTCCTCATGTAGATCAATAAAGATCATATTTTGCTTTATACTTTGTGCATGGATTATATTGTCTAATGTCATCCTTTATTGTATACCCTAACCATGATTTCATCAACTAGTATTTGATAAATGTTTTTACTTGATGGGTTGAGTGTGTGATACTCTTATATATTTATTTTTAAGTTTTTAAAGATTATCATGTATTTTTAAGAACCATAAATGACACATAAATGAGGTCCCAATGGAATAATGGGAAGAGTTCTATGAATAATTTTTTTGGAAAAGATGATGAGAGTAATTCAAGATCGTTTGGAGGATATGGAAAATATGTAGTGTAATGGAGTTTTTTTAGAATTACTTGACGGTGAAGAGGAAAGAAAAACACATAAGTTTTAGGTGGAAAAATTGGTATATGAACTAAAAGATATATTTTTATTGGTCATTAATAAAATGGGTAACAAGCCATGGTTGGACACTCCTAGCTATTTTGGTATCTTTTGTCTCAAATAACTCATTCATTGGATCATTGAGTTGGAGAAATATTTTTAATATGAATAGATTGAGGATCCCAATAAATTAAAATGTTTATATACAAAGCTAAAGTAACATGTATCATTATGGTGGGATCATGTGTAGAGGGAAAGAGTTAGAAGAGTTAAATAAAAAATCAAAACTTGGGATAGGATGATTACAAAATTAAATTGATTTATATATTTTGATTAATAGATGGGTTTGTTAAAAAAATATAATTTGAGGCAAAAAGAGATGAATAAAAAGGACTACACAAAGGGATTATATAAACTCACCATTTGAGTTGGTCATGTTGAAGATAATATAGTAGATATTTTGAGGTATGTGAATGACCTCCATATTTCCATACAATATGAATTTGGAATGATAAAATTGTGTTCTCTAGAATATTAATTCTAGTATGATTTTAAGGAAAAGGAGAAGTTGTCTAGAAGAGAAAAAAATATAGAAAGAGGAAGAGGAAAGTTTGTAAGAGTAAGAGAAAAATATATGCATGAAGGAGAAACAACTACTTCTCTCAGTAGAAATGTTACATCAAGAGGCATATTTTCAAGAGGAAGATGATATCATGTTAAATATATAAGAATAGTTTTATCTATAAAATTTTATATATGTGGAGATATTGGTCATAGAAATTTTGAGTGCTCATGGGATCATAGTGATGGCAACATAAAAATGATAAAAGCAATCACATTACACATGTAGATGTAGATGAAAAAATTATTGGATCGCACAATCATACAGAAGAATTAGAACATGGATAAAATATCATGATGAGGAGAATGTTATTAAAACCAATTAAGGAAGAAGATGAATTATAGAAAAGGAATAATATTTTTAGAACATATGCAAGTCAAGAGGTAATAATTGAAAAGTTATTGTTGATAGTGGTGGCACTAATAATATTATTTCAAATGAGATGGTATATAATATTATTCTAAATAATATTACACACCCTAACCCATATAAGGTGTATTTGTTGTTAAAAAGACATCAGTATGGGGGACCTTCAGTACGTAGTGTGTGTAAGAGTGTTTTCCAATCAAGTCATGGAAGACTTTTGTCAATGCACTAAAAGAGGAATATTACCCCCTTTAACACTTGTAATATGAATACATCAAGTTCCAATAAATGTGTTAATGTAAGGATAAATTAGTGGAGGACTATGCCAAAACATTCCATGACTACTCTTGCACCTATGAGAGAACTTGAGCAAACAAGGTGTTAAAGTACATCAATGGAATCTCACCTTATATCTATGAAAATATGGAGTTTTTTTACTTATGACATGTTGGGGCAAGCATATTTCAACATCACCAAGATTGAAGCCAAGTCAAATATAAAGCAACATTCCACTTCTTCATCCAATGTAGTTTGAAATGGCCATCCTTCACATAAATCCACATCATAGCCTTCTATATAGAAGTAACACACTTATCACAAAAGTGAGAAACCTCAAAATATTTCTCAATACTCTAAGGCTCATGTGTCTTCTACTTTATATAAATGAAAAAATAATTATGGTGATAAGTGGTGCCACCACCATCACTCATCCACTCACGATGATTTTAAATGATGTGTATACTAATACTTACTCACATAATCTACATCAGGACCCATATTGATGGACAACACTGATCTGGATACCTCTTCTCTAAGTACCAACACCACTATGATCAACATATATGGGCATAAAAAATGTCTCTTCCACATTAATTTTTGGGTGAAGGGTCATCCTTTTCATTTTATCATAGGTAGTGATAATCAAAACATCTGCATGTAATCCACAACTCAATTCCTTAGTCTTACCACTACTGCATATCCCAATCCATATTATCTTGGGTGGTTACAATAGGGGAAATATATAAGTTTGATGATAATGTAATTTTCAATATAAATTCAAGCCTACAGAGGATAATGTCACTTTTGACATTTCACCTCTCTAGGTTTGTGACATCCTAATGTAGATATTATATTTATATGAATGAAAAGCTACATATCAAGCCAAGCCAAAAAAATTGACTATTCATGCATAAAATCACTTCTATAATATCTATGATTTAGTTCCCATAACCAAAGTAACCTTGATCTCAGCTTAGCAATCCCATAAACTTATATCAAATGCATATAAGTTCATGTTACTCATGGTTCACCCTAACATACCTATGTAGAAGACAAAGCACACTCTAGTACCACACACCACTCATACAATATCATAGTAGCATCATATCAATAAGGTATTGGAGTAGTGTATTTAAGTCTTCACAAATATTTAAGGTCTTACAATTCACTATGCATTAAATCACCAAATCAATTTGGTTTTTAGATCCCCTACTTTGAATATCCCTTATATGACAACTCAGTTTAGGAGAATGATGAAATCAAGCACCAAATACAAAAGTTCCTTGATTAGGGAACAATCAATCCTATATCTTCTCTTTTTAAGATTTGGATAGTCCTCACACCCAATAAGAATTGGTCCTAAAATTTTTTCATAGACTATCACACAATCAACAAAATAATGGTGAAGAATTGATACCTACTACCATGCATTGACAAGCTTTTGGATTAGTTCTTAGGTACACAATACTTCATTAAGAATCAACTTGATTTCAAGTTACCATCAGGTTCTAGTGTATCATGAATATGTCTAGAAGACAACATTCAATACATGGGAATGAATATACAAATGGTTGGTCATTCATTTTGGTCTAACTAATGTGTCAACCACTTTCATGTGTTTAATGGATGATCTACTAAGGCCTTTTTTAACTCATTAATTATCATATACTTGGATGGAATAATCATATTTAAAAAAACTTGTGATAAAAATTTAGAGCACATCTCACATTTCTTAGACACCTTATGTCAACACAAGTTATAGTCCAACTTGGCAAAGTGTACATTTGGCATTGCATAGATTTAGTACTTAGGATAGATCACTAATCACATAGGAATCCATATATATCCAAATAGTATCAAATTGATCCAATATTATCCTAATCTAATCAATCTCACATAATTGATGAGTTTTCTTGGACTTGTTAACTTCTACCACATGTTTTTCCTTAGTTTCTTGCACATCACTTGGGCTCTTATTTAGATCACAAATGCAAAAACTAAGTTCAATTGGACTCATGCACAAGAAGACACTTTTAAGGCACTCAATCAATGCCTCTATTTATAACCTATTCTTATAATGATTTACATTACACATTCCTTCAAAATTCAAATCAATGCATCTGACTATGCACTTGATGTAGTGATTATGCATCATGGACATCTAGTCACATACAACTCAAAGACATTTAGCAATAAGGTGTAAAGGTACTCCACCTATGTGAAATAACTATATGTTATTATGAAATCAATCAAGTAATGACACCACTATATTCTAGGGAAGGAGATAGTTATTTATTCAGATCATATTCCACTTTACTTCCTAGAGACACAAAACAAGCTGGAGAATGCACAACACATGAAATGGATGACTTACCTATAGTATTTCCATTTGGTGATAAACCAAAAGAAAGGGAACGATAATAAAGTATTAGATTTACTTATCTAAAGACTAGTTCACATGATCATCACTATGATGGACATTTACATCCATAAATTCATAGACTAGATATCCCTCTACTCAGTTGATCAAGACTTCATAGTGACTTATACTTGCCTAACATAAGGTAAACATGTTCAAGAGTTCTACTTGTCTGACTAGGTTCTCTACAAGATAAGACATCTCTATGTTCCTAATGGACCACCTTGCCAACAAATCATCTAGGAGGCACATTATGATGAGACATTAAGACATTTCAACATGACAAAGTCTCTAGATGCATGCAGTTACACTATTTCTAACCACACATGCACATAGACATGGAATGCCACATCAAATCTTGCATTCCTTGTTGCATCACCAATCCCAAAAAAAGAGGCTAAGAATTTACACACATCTACTAGTTACATCTATACCATGGGAATATATTAACATGGATTTCATGACTGGGTTGATTATGATGTCATACTAACATGACCCTATGTTCATTGTAGTGAATACATTTTTCAAGATGGATATCATGGTCACTTGTAAGAAATATATTGATGCAACTACCATTACACAAGCCTTCTACAACCATGTTTGGGTTCATTTTGGGCATTTAATATCCATCATATCTAATCGAGATCCATTATTTGTAAGTCACTTTTGGTAAGTATTGTGGGACTTGATGGGTATGCAACTAGATCAATCAACAAATTTTCATCCACTGATAGATAGGCTAACTAAAGTGGTCAATCACACACTTGTTCATCTTATATAAATGTATAAACATGCACATGATCACACTTTGGATGATAATATCTTGTACATTCAACATGCCTATAATAGAGCCCTTCATAGCTCTATGGGTCACAATCCATTCTAGACATGTCTTGGGTTTCAACCTTTAACACCTATATAAATCTCCTACCAATCTTCTACCATGCACCAGCTAGCACTGAGTCATGCACACAATAATGGGAAGTAGACAAATATTAAAATTTTCTATGACATCCAATAAACTCAACAAATTATATCTCTCACACAATAAAAGTAAAAGGATTTATAAGACACACATCACCAACCTCATGCATTCTAAGTTGGCAATAAATTTTGGCCACACCTTCAGAAGCAATGCTTAAAAATTCCACACTAAAAGATAAAACCTATGTACTATGCTCCTTACACCATTTTATGTATAACTAGTGACAACACCTTCATTGTTGATCTACCTTCATACTTAGGCATGCACCTAGTCTTCAATGTGAAACTTATATATCCCTAAATTCCCCCACTTCTTGAGCCAATAATGACATAACATCCTTCTAATTTGGATCTTGAATACTTTCACCTTGTAGATAAGGACTAGATCATCTAAGTGACAAACACACACACCTTCCATGACACGCATAAAATTTTTTAATTGATGAAGGTTGGACAATATGTTGATCAAGCCAAGTGGTACACTACTCAACAACTTCAAGTGTAGTTTTTTCAGATGTACATTGATGCAGTGGAGACCATTTCTATTCAAGAAATGGTAAATCATCCATATGTAACCTATATATAGATAAAAACACTTCTTGTTTATTATTTTGTGCATATCTTTCACCTCTCACACAATATTATGCGCTCCCTACATGATTTGTTCTCATACTCTTGTGAATAAGTCCCACACTTACTCATAGACTTTCATGTAATTATCACCTCGGATCACAACCTACACATCTTAATACATAATCCTTATCTCAAATTTTTTGTGTGCCTTATTAGCATTTGCTTGTAGACTAGTGTACTTCATTAATCCCCACTTTAGCATAACTACATGACATCCTACCCTGAATGTATGCCTCGACTAGTAGCCCAAACTAACTAATAACCTTAAGATTTATTACCATTAGTTTTAAGTTGGGATTCTCAATATCATGATTGTTAGTGAACATGGAATCATGTGACTATATTAGTGGTCACCTACTAGTTGAAAACTCAATTTTCAATATACAAGGAGGGTGAGATGTGTCAAATCCACCTTCATTATACTCTACATTAGTTCTTGTGACTACCCTTGTAATCATGCATGTTAATTATGTAAAATACACATCCATCTAGAGGAAGATATCATACATAGTCATAACATAAATAGTGATCCATAAACTACACTGATGAACTCAAATTGAGGTTTTAAAATATGGATACTAAAATTCTCAAACTTAACAAATTATTGAAATACTCAAAAAAACTTGCAAAATTTTTGGAAATTAAGTGTTCTCAGTTATCAAATTGGATTGGAACTATCGCAAGACTTTTTACTTCCATTCACCAATTAAACTGGTTTGTTTATAAAAATGTCATAAAATATAAATTTTAATCTTTGCATGAATTCATAATTAAAAATTAAAAACTAAAATAAAAAAATGCAATCAAATGACAAATTACCATCTGACATTGATAATGGAGTTTGACATCTCTTGCCTACGTCTCTGGGTCCGCCCAATAGTGAGGACCATTTCCATTAAATTTGTGTAACAAATGGCTTAAAATTTTTATAAAACACTACACAACCTCCCTCAGGCCTGATCTCTGTACAAGAACTCCACCTTCATTGATATACTCAAGCTTGGCAACATGGAATCCTTCCTCAGTCTTCAATCCCCTCTGTGTATCAGGTCGGATAACGGATCATAATCCATTTTTTAGCTATCTCCAAGCTTCCATCTAGCTCTCAGCCTCTTAATAAAATACACAATCTAGCAAAAACTTATCTTCAAATAGAAGTTCATTCCTTTTATATTGTTTGCCAGCTCGTAGCATGGTCGGTCAAGACTTATGTCTTTTGCATGATAGGTGCAAGGTTCAAGTCTTCGGCCTCCCTTTTTGGGTGCTTGGGATTATCCTTTATCCCACATTGGTAAAAAATATTGGCTTTCATTGATACGTAAACTCCACTGATTCAACTCAAAGTGAAGTTCAAAATATGAATATTGATTTCTCAAAACTGATACAAATTCTTGAAAAACTCAAAAGAACTTGCAAAATGTTTTGGCATAAAATGTTCTCGATTATTGAACTGGTTTTTTAATAACATTGTGTTATAATTGTCATAATGAAAATTACTTGCATGAGTTCATTTACTAATTAAACCAAATCAGCAAACTGAAACAAAATCATGCATCAAAATGACAAATTACCAAGAAACATGAAACGTGATAACAGAGTTCGGCTTAACAAATGATGCCTACATCTCCGGGTTCTCCAAAGGAGTGAACCATTTCCATTAAGGGCATTTCAAAAACCTGGAAAACAATAAACAAATTTCCTACAAGTTGATCTCTCAATGTGAAAATTCACATTCACCATGATTGATAATCAAGCCTGGCACCTTCGAATTTCGTGAGTCTTCACACTTGCAAAGTTGCTTCAAAATTCCTAAAAATATCCTCTATGGGCTTAAAAATACTCTTCCAATATGCAAATTAGATAAAAAGAGTATTAAGACTGAGTATCATGGCCATAAAATGGATAAAAATCCATTATATAAGATTTCTCAAAGCTTTTACAAAGTCTCAGCCTTTAAAAATTAAAAAAACACAGTCTAGAACCTGATTAAAACAAATACAAATTTGTGCTTTTATAATCAGTTGCAAGCCTGTGGCATAGTGGCTAAGTCTCCTAACTTTTTTCCATAAGGTTAGGGGTTCAAAACTGGCCACCCACCTTTCTAGGTGCCTTGCATGAATTTGAATTTGTCTCCTCCTTGTTTGGTGCATCGGCCTCCTCCTTAGGCACTTCAAACTTTGTCTTTATCCCACATGTGTGGGTTGAGTAGTTAAGTAAGGCTTAAAATAGCCTTTGACCACCATTTTCCAATGTGGGTTCATCCACATGATGTGTGCTTGGGGAAGGGAAGAGTTTGAAAAGGTCTTTGGCTGCCCACTTGGCATGTAGCTTCAGCCACCTAAGACTCCCTTGACTCAAGCTCGAGCTGAGTCTTTCCTTGGAGAGTGCGCCATGCCATGCCATGCCACCAGATTTTCCACCTTGCTTGCCACATGGCTCAGTCAACAATATTATCTTTGAACTTAATCATGCCATGTGTCAACCTCCCATTAGTCCACTTGTCACATGTAAATAATGCCACGTCACTTGTCGACACCAAATTTTTACCTATCGAGCCAAAACTTTAGCGGTCTATAACTTTTGCATACGGTGTCCATTTTGCAAACCACAAAAAGCTCTTGACAAGTACTACAATGTGAAATCATTTTTATTAGAATATGGAAACTTTTATTTTTTCACAAATGGAGAGATCCACCTGGATCAAACCTCCCCACTAAGCGCTTTTGGACCCTAAAAGCATGTTCTCCATTTAAAAATGCTTCTACAAAAACATCACTGCAACATATCATAGTAATGATTCAACATTCAAACTAAATCCTTGGAATGTCAGTGAAAAACAAATATCTACCCATTGCCACATTGTAGATAGAAACACACTACTTGCTCAAATGTCGCATCTCAAAAATGGTGCATCTGCCAATCACTGCAAATTGTTCACCAAGTGCAACTGCAAACCAATTTGTTAGTGTAATAATTTTACATGCTATTTGTAACCAAAATTGACAGTTACAATAAAATGCACAAAAATGAATAAGGGTCTTAGAGAATGTGCAAATATCATGCATGGCTATAAATAGTTTGTATAATTATTATAATTACAAACGGTGCCCATAAAGGGTCTTATAAGCCTCTATTTGCACAATATATAAAAGAATACTGCAATGCAAAATAGACATACTGCTCATGTCCATATAAACTACATATACTATTGTCAAGGTTTAAAAATGAAGTTTCAAAATCCTAAACATGAGAAAATATTCCAAGTATGTTTAACCTGTCCCTTGGTTGTTCTCTACGGGCCACTCCAATCAACCATATCAACATTCAAAACATGGTGAATGTCCTTTATGCATACAACATAGATTCCAAAATTGATTTGCAACATGAATGCATCCACTAATCATGACAACATGAATGTCAAAAATTGTTTACCAACCCTCTTAATCTAATTTTCCTGATTAGTTGGTGAGATTTCTTTAGTGGATTTAGTAACATTTGTATGAGTTGATTTAACTTCATTAATTACCTCATTGATAGGTTTATAGGCCATCTTAATCTTACCATTTCTAGGATGGTGTGATGGTTGAAGTCTCCAACACTTTTCAACCCGGTGTCCACTTCTGTTACAATGAGTACAAAACCTTTTGTCCATTCTATTGGAAAACATATTCTTATTGCTACTCTCAGAACTCTGTCTAGGAGAATAGTCTTTCAAAATCTTTCCTAATAAAGATTTATGTTTCCAACATTTGGCTACACAATGACTAGATAATCCACAAAAATTGCATAGATAAACGTGCCACAAATTTTGTGTACCATAATCAAAAGGAACATTGGAATATTTATGTTGTCTGGTAGAATTAGAATTAACATGATTGCAAGTGTGGTGAAAAGAATGTGTTTTACCTTTCATCCAAGAAGATTTACAATTCTCCATAACACATCTTGCTTCTGCATTCTTAGAGCATTCACTTGTTTCATTCTGAATACCAGATCTATATCCTAACCCTACACGATTAGGCTTATTCTCTACTTGAATGGGGTTAGTATCACCTTGGCCATCCTTTTCTAGGCCTTTTCCATTAAATCCCATTTTAACAAGTAATTTTGAACCTATTCCTTTTATATATTGTTCAAATTTACCAAAATCATTGTTAATAGATTCTTCATGGGAAGGAAAATCAATTGATGACTTACATGCACTTACAATGTTTTCATCCGTCATAGTGCCTGCATCTACAGTGGAAGGCAAATCCTTCACTTGTCCACCATTCTGTAGTTTTTCCATGAGCTCATCCTTCGCTCGTAACTCCATTTTCAATTGGGAAATCTCCTCATCCAAGGAGTTCAATCTTACTCTCAGGAAAGCATTCTCTTCCTGGTTTTGTTGGTTATATGCTTCAAGCTCATCAAGCTTGGCTCTGTTTGATAACTTGCCCATTGCACCTGTCGAATCACAAAAATTGAAACAAATGCCAAAATAGAAGCAAAAATAACAACCAATTGTTAAATCTTGTTGATCAACTGCTCTGATACCAACTTGATCCATAAACTCCATTGATTCAACTCAAAGTGAAGTTCAAAATACGAATACTGATTTCTCAAAATTGATACAAATTCTCGAAAAACTCAAAAGAACTTGCAAAATGTTTTGGCATAAAATGTTCTCGGTTATTGAACCAATTTTTTAATAACATTGTGTTATAATTGTCATAATGAAAATTACTTGCATGAGTTCATTTAATAATTAAACCAAATCAGCAAACTAAAACAAAATCATGCATCAAAATGACAAATTACCAAGAAACACGAAACGTGATAATAGAGTTCGGCTTAGCAAATGATGCCTACATCTCTAGGTTCTCCAAAGGAGTGGACCATTTCCATTAAGGGCATTTCAAAAACCTGGAAAACAATAAACAAATTTCCTACAAGTTGATCTCTCAATGTGAAAATTCACCTTCACCGTGACTGATAATCAAGCCCGACACCTTCAAATTTTGTGAGTCTTCACACTTGCAAAGTTGCTTCAAAAGTCCTTTAAATCTCCTCTATGGGCTTAAAAATACTCTTCCAATATGCAAATTAGATAAAAAGAGTATTAAGACTGAGTATCATGGCTGGAAAATGGATAAAAATCCATTATATAAGCTTTCTCAAAGCTTTTACAAAGTCTCGGCCTTTAAAAATAAAAAAAACACAGTCCAGAACCTAATTAAAACAAATACAGATTTGTGCTTTTATAATCAGTTGCAAGCCTATGGCATAGTGGCTAAGTCTCCTAACTTTTTTCCACAAGGTTAGGGGTTAAAAACTAGCCGCCCACCTTTCTAGGTGCCTTGCATGAATTTAATTAGTCTCCTCCTTGTTTGGCACATCGGCCTCCTCCTTGGGCACTTCAAACTTTGTCTTTATCCCACATGTGTGGGTTGAGCAGTTAAGTAAGGCTTAAAATAGCCTTTGACCACCATTTTCCAATGTGGGTTCATCCACATGCTATGTGCTTGGGGAAGGGAAGAGTTTGAAAAGGTCTTTGGCTGCCCACTTGGCATGTAGCTTTGGCCACCTAAGACTCCCTTGACTCAGGCTTGGGCTGAGTCTTTCCTTGGAGAGCGCGCCATGCCATGAGATTTGCCACCCTACTTGCCACATGGCTCGGTCAATGAGCTTATCTCTAAGCTTAATCATGCCATGTGTCAACCTCACATTGGTCCACTTGTTGCATGTAAATAATGCCACATCACTTGTCGACACCAAATTTTTACCTGTCGAACCAAAACTTCAGTGGCCTATAACTTTTGCATATGGTGTCCATTTTGCAAACCGCGAAAAGAATCAGAAGCTCTTGATGAGTACTATAATGTGAAATCATTTTTATAAAAATATGGAAACCTTTAATTCTTTCAAAAATAGAGAGATCCTCCTAGATCATTCATGTCTTTAGATAGGTTGGCAGCCTCCTTAAACAATGTTGATGCCCCTTTTGGTGGGCTTGAGGCACCAAAATTGGCATGTACATTGGTTGGTGTACCAACTTAGCATGGGTAATCGTGAGCCATTCTCGAGTTTTATGGCTCAGCATAGGAGATAAGTCACAAGCTATATGGAATCAGACGTGGAATTTTTCATGGTCTCAAAACTTAGCATATAATCTTGAGCTTGACTCAGTAAGGTGGTTGGATGTGGTGTGGCAATTATTGGTTCTCCCATGTGTCTTAATGGGTAATGGTAATTACAAAATCTTACCAAGCTATTTAAAAAATATAATTCAATTGTCCCACATGCATCTAGTGGGCATAATATTATGGTTTAAAACAAATTAAAATACATTGAAATGTGAAATAGAGGCCAAGGCACCCCTCCTTAACCAAGTATGTTGACCCTTGGTAAGGACCCCCAATGAGCCAATAATGGGCCCCACGGTTCTCCATATGATCACCTATCAAAGACTGGAGGCTGAAACCAAACCAAAACACCAAACCAAAGTTTTGCACAAATGTACAAAATGGACTGCCATGTGTCAATGAGTGATTGGTCCACTTGTTGCATATAAATTATACCACACTTGTGACACCTCCTTATTTTGCCTATCATAAAATAACTTTAGAATCCTATAACTTGGGCATCTAGACTCCATTTTGTGATCCAAAAGAAGCACCAGAAAGCTCTCGATGAGCTCTTCCATGTGAAAGAGGTTTCATCATGACTTGAGACCTTTTTTCAAATTGAGCTCTAGATCACACCTCCCTACAAAAGAAGCTTTTGGTCTCCAAAAGTCTACTATCTCCTTGAATTAATAATTGGTCTATTGCATCACATCAAATAAAACCCAATCATAACAAGAGATAAACATTGGCAAAATACATGATTCACAACTCAACTAAAAATGCCTACAACATGGCATGAGTAAAGGAATCTGCAACTACCAATAAACTGATCACAACATACCAAAAATTGTCTACCCATGTCACATCCTATAAAGTGGTGAACTATTAATAAACTAAAATAATTCTTAATGTAACTAAAAAATAAGTTTGTTAATGCCAAAAACATACAATAAATGTTGTAAACATGTTGAAATATAATGCCCTAGTATGGGACTTATAATGCCAAGCAAATGCAAACAACATAAAGTGTATATTTCTTAACATCCAAACATGCCCATAAGGTCTTACAATGCATCTATACATCCATGTGCCAAAAATAGATACATTCTCAAAATAGTAGTTAAATATGAGACAAATGTTGTAAGAAAATTAACTCAACCCACAACATGAATTTTGCTATTATCTCCAACTGATCAAATGAGTTAAAGTCTTATAGATAATTCTCTCAGCATAAACAAGAGATTCCAAAATATAGAGCTATTCAACATAAGGTGAGAATTGAAATACTTCGAATGATAAACCTATCTCAAAATGTTCTCACAGGCTCTACTAATGCATCATCAAAGCTTGTTCTTTCCCTTAACCGAATTCTTAACAATGCTTTGAAAAAGAAATGCATTATAAATCCACTTAATCAAATATTTTGCCTAGTTAACTTGATTTCCTCAGTGGATTCATTAACATCATTATGTATGGATTTAACTTCATTGACCTTATTAATATGTTGATAAATCATCTTAGTTTTACCATGTCTAGAATGAGAAGATGATTGAAGTTTAAAACAATTATCAATTTGATGTCCACTCATATGGTAATGAGTGCATAAAACCTTCTTAGGTGAGGTCTCTCTTTTACCTCTTCTTGCTTTTCCATGATAAGAATGGTTTTTAACACCTGTAATCTACTTAATCAAAGCATGTCTCTTCCATTAAAATGTAACACTGTGGTTATGCATCCCATAAAAAGTGCAAGGAAATGATTACATCATCTTCTAAATGTTAAATCCAAATTTCTTAAACATAAAAAGTGGATTAGAAGATTTAGTGCTAACTCTAGTGTAGGAACTAGGAGGTGGAATCTCAATACCTCTTCTACTTGTTCTCTTACGCTACACATGCTCTACTAGTGGCCTTGGACCTTCGCTATCAGAAGCTTGTCTTTCTTTAGCCATGGAGGAATTTTCTCCAATATCCATCTATTCACTAGTGTAACCTAAACCTAAATGAAGAGATCTATGCTCTACCTATATTGGGTTAGTAATTCCTTGGCCATCTCAACCAAGACCCCTTCCACTAAATCCCATTTTCTTCAACAATTTGGATCCTATACCCTTAGTGTGTTTTTTATAACTACCAAAAGCATCATTACTTGAATCTGAATCTAAATGGAAAGAAGAAGATGAATTACTTGATGAATAACTTATAGTTTACTCGGTCATAGTCTCTGCATCTGAAGTAGAAGGTATTGTCTTCTTTGGTTCACCACACTGTAATCTGGTCAAGAGCTCATCCTTAAATTCAAGCTCTAATTTCAAACTTGCAACTTGTTCTTCAAGATCTAAGAGCTTTCATCTCAGGAATGCATTCTCATCCTGAATCTGGGTATTCATGTTTTCAAGCTCTTCCATCTTAGCTTTATGTGACAACCTACCCATGGTTTCCTACAAACACACTGATTCCACAACTACACAATACTGAAAATCAATAAACTACAAGCAACTATCAAATCACACAATCAAAAGTTGACCCTACTTTTTAACTACTCTAATACTAATTTGATCCATAAACTACATTGATTAACTCAAAGTGAAGTTTTAAAATATGGATACTAAAATTCTCAAACTTAATAAAGTATTGAAATACTCAAAAGAACTTGCAAATTGTTTGGCAATTAAGTGTTCTTGGTTATCGAATTAGATTGGAACCGCGCAAGACTTTTTACTTCCATACACCAATTAAATTATTTTGTTTATAGAACTGTCATAAAATGTCAAATTTTAATCTTTGCATGAATTCATAATTAAAAATAAAAAATTGAAATAAAAACATGCAATCAAATGACAAATTACCATCTAACATTGATAACAGAGTTTGGCATCTCTTGCCTACGTCTCCAGGTCTACCTAATAGTGAGGATCATTTCCATTAAATTTGTGAAAAAAATGGCTTATAAATTCTTTGAAATGCTACATAACTTCCCTCAGGCCTGATCTCTATACAAGAACTCCACCTTTGCTGATATACTCAAGCTTGGAAATATGGAATCCTTCTTTAGTCTTCAACCCCCTCTGTGTATCAGGTCAGATAATGGATCATAATCCATTTGCTAGCTATCTCCAAGCTTCCATCTAGCTCTCAGCCTCTTAAAAAAATACATAGTCTAGCGAAAACCTACCTTCAAATAGAAGTTCATTCCTTTTATATTATTTGCTAGCCCATAGCATGGTCGGTCAAGACTTATCTCTTTTGCATGATAGGTGTAAGGTTCAAGTCTTTAGCCTCCCTTTTTGGGTGCTTGGGCTTATCCTTTATCCCACATTGGTAAACAAAATTGGATTTTATGTCTTTAGATAGGTTGGTAGGCTCCTTTAACAATGTCGATGCCCCTTTTGGTGGGTTTGAGGCACCAAACTTGGCATGTATGTTGGTTGGTGTACCAACTTAGCATGGGTAATCGTGACCCATTCTTGATTTCTATGGCTCGAGATAGGAGATAAGTCATAAGCTATATAGACTTTGACATGGCATTTATCACGGTCTCCAAACTTAGCATATAATCTTGATCTTGACTCAACAAGGTGGTTGGATGTGGCATGGCAACTGTTGGTTCTCCCATGTGGTTTAATGGGTAATGGTAATTAGAAAATATTACCAAGCTATTTAAAATATATAATTTAATTGTCCCACATGCATCTGGTGGGCACAATATTATGGTTTAAAAAAAAATTAAAATACATTGAAATGTGAAATGGATGCCAAGGCACCCCTCCTTAACAAAGTGTGTCAACCCTCATTGAGGGACCCAAACAAACTAATAATGGGGCCCATGGTTCTCCATATGATCACCTATCAAAGACTAGAGGCTAAAACCAAACCAAAACACCAAACCAATTTTTTGCACAAACAAACAAAATAGAATGACATATGTCAACAGGTGATTGGTCCAGTTGTCACATATAAATTGCACCACGCTTGTGACACCTCCTTATTTTGCCTATCATAAAATAACTTTATCGGCCTATAACTTGGGCATCTAGACTCTGTTTTGCAATCCAAAAGAAGTGCCAGAAAGATCTCAATGAGCTCTTCCACATGCAAGAGGTTTCATCATGACTTGAGACCTTTTTTTGAACTGGTCTTTGGATCAAATAGCATGCTCCACATATCTATTTTATAACATACAAGATATAACACATTTTAGGATTTTCCTTATTCTTTACTATCAAATGAAAGTTGCATTTCCTAAAAATAAGACTTTCATTCCATTGAATGTGTTTTTTTATTGTTATGTCTAAATACATATCTACACATTCACTCTACACAACCAAAACTTGGTTATCCCCCACATACTTGATCTTGAGACCCATGGTATGGATCATTATTTTTAATGTATCATCATTCATATGGATGTTTTTCATGTAATGTTGAGAAGGCCTTGGTAGTTTGATATAAATGTTTTACATGATGTTAGGTTAAATACCTACACTTTTGGGAAGGATAGTAGGAAGTATAACTTGATCCCATTAAAATAAAATAGAGAGGAAGTGGATTTTAGTCTAAATATCTTGTTAGTTTCAGGAAAGCAATTCTTAAAAGACATGGGAAAATGTGAAATCATGTATTTTTATTTTTTCATTCCCAATAAAATAGAAGCTGGGAAAAAATATAAGGTAAGTAATTTTTGAAAATAAGTGAAATATTTATTGGTGAGTATAAGGAGATCCTTTAAAATGACCTATAAGTATTTCCACCCATGAGAATCATTAGTCATCACATGGATCTAGTGTTTGTATTTAGTTTACCAAATAAGGTAATGTATTAGAAAATTCCTATGGAGAATGAAGAAGTACAGAAGCATGTACAAAAGATAATGTATAAATGGATGATAAGGTAATTTTTTATTTTCATACGTTCATTTGTGGAAAATTATATTTTCTATTAGCTACATGGATGTGATGTTAATTCTCAAACCTTCAATTCACCAAGACTTTCCTTATTTGTACATAATTGATCATTATCCTAATTAAAAGAGGTGGGTAATTAGCTCAAAAAAGAACTTCATCATTGATCATATAATCCTATGAAAACTAAATAAATGATTTTTATTTGGTTGATGATGGCATATAGTTTCAATGGCATGAAATATAGTAGGGTTTAGACCTTTGAAAGGTTGACTAGATGGTTCATTTCAATTTTTTGAAGGTGATTCTTATATATCTTGAAATTTTTTCATGAGAAAATTTTGATGATATGGTTATGTTCTTATGGGTTACATTAAAATAAAATTTTAAGGCATAATGTAAATCTTATCCTAGAAATTCCATTGGGATGATTTTGGGTAAGAAATGTAATATGATTGAGGGGAATAAATAGGATTGGCTTTGAGAACTAAGGTAGTAGGAGGATTTTAAGCATTAGGTTGAGATTCCATTGATGGATTGGACTTATTACTATGTAGGGTGTTAGATATAAGTTATAATACTTTTAGGAAGCTTGTCTTCTTTGGAAGGTTCCCCATTGTTCATAACAAGATCTTTGTGAGTAGGCTTATAATGGTAGTTAACCTTAGCCACATTTATGTATTGACAATTAGTATAATAATGGTTGTAACTAGAATTAATATAACCTAAGAAGTTGTTCATAAAGGAATTATTAGGCTTAGATTTTTAAAAGGTTAGTTTTGATATTTTTTTATTTTGGTTGTGGTGTTTATATTGGTTGGCTTGATAAGATTGATTAGAATTATAGGATTAGTTTGATTGGGGTTTATAGGTTTTTTGATATTCTTGATAGCACTCTTTAGACATAGATTCATGGTTGAAGTGTTATCTTAGCATAAAATCATTTTTTTTTTTTGAGTTCATGATAGTTTTATTAAGAATGACCAACATAAGTGTGAAACTAACAAAACTTGTTAGGATAATACCATGGTCAGGGTAAAGATGAAGTTAAGGGTTTAAATGATGGCATAAACTTCTTAAGTTGTCATAAACTTAAGGAGGGTGGGTAGGGTGTTAATTTTTTGGATAATTTTGATAGGAATATCTTGATTTGGATTTTGGGGAGGTTTTTCTTGGTATGTGCAAACATTTGGATGTTTAGAAAGAGTCCCTTTTGGAGTTTTGATAAGGTTCAAATTGAATCATAAGGAATTATCATTTTAACCTGGTCAAAGGATTCATCCAAAGTCTTAGGGGAGAATATTTTAAATTTTTATTAGGGAGGATAATTTAATGTGGTGATAAATAGTTTGAATATATTATTTATCATTAATACTATGATCCTCTACTTGGATAAAAGACTTACATCACTTGATGAAATCATGAAATAATTTATTAGGTAGTTGCTTAACATCAATGAAATTACTAAGGTTTTTTTGGGGAAGATCATGATATTAAAAATATTTAAGTAGAGCATTGAATAAATATTCTAGTTTGGTAATGGAGTGTATTGGAATTAGATTACACCATTCTAGTGTATCTCCAATTATCTTTTTAACTATAAGTTTGGTACTCATTTAGTTATCAGTTTGAATCCATTATTTTTAGATGTTTCCAAATGTTTTAAGATGTATAGGATTGGTAGTTTCAGTTTGAAGAATATTATTATAAATGAGAGTATGGGAAATGGGGTTCCTATCAACATCACTAAGAGGAATATGTATAGCATGTTGAATACGTTAATTCTTAATGATTTATTGAGGTTGATTAGAAGAATTAAAAAAATATGATTTTACATTTGGATAATTTTAATACTATTAGAAATTTTCATAAGGGCCATTTGTTTTAGCACCTAGGCAAGGACTTGAGAGCTATATAGAGTATTTTGAGTAAGGGCATTACTACAATTTTTGGTTGGAGGAAGATTACTATGGGGATTTAAAACATTTGTATATGAGGACCACTATTATATATCTTTCCATTGAAGGAGAGATTTAAATGATTTATGACTCCTATTTTTATTTTAGGTGTACATAATGTTATTGTTAAGGTTAATGATAAGTTGATTAGGATATTTTAGATTGAGAGATAAATATATTTGAATGGTATTACATTTGGTATATATAAAAAATTTAGTAGGGGGATTGTTGGAGTTTTTAAGAGGAGGTGAAATTAAAACCACATTACACTATGTTGTATTAAAGAAAAGAATGCTTATTATTATTGTATAAATAGGTTTGAATGTTTGTGTGAATAGGGGAACATAATGTGATAATTTTATCATTACTAATTTAATGACACTTATGTTTGGAAGGAGTATAAATAGTATAGGGAGCATAGATAGTATTGTTTTCAATATTTTTTATTTATCTTTTAGGATTTCCTAGATCAATCATGATGTCTTGGATAGGTCAAGATTGATGTTGAGATAAATTACACTGTGAAGAGTTGCCTTTAATTTAAAATATGGAAGGAATAAATTATCAATTCATATGGAATCTAAATGGGTTGAGGCTTTCTAAAAATATTACGAATTTAGAACATAGAGAAATATTAATGAAATAAAGATGAAAATAAAATGCAAAAAAACAATACAAGAGAGACACATATTTAATATGGTTCACCCAATATGAGCTACATCCACATAGAAACAACCAGTTCTTCTCTTATTCAGTCCAACAAATGAAGGGATAAACCTATAATACATCCACTACAATCTCCTCTTCTCTCACACACAGTGTGCTACCATGATTTCAATGCCCTCATATAAAAGGAGGGTTACATATTAGGGCAAAAATGTATCAACATAATTTCTAACGTTAGATATACGACCTAATAGTGAACGCTATAGATTTATTATGAAATTAAAATATTTTTTAATTTAGTTTTTTCCACCTCCCCCTAGACCCCTATGGTGATCATAATGGGGGGAATACCTCCGGCCCCCGCCCCCCCCCCCCCCCCCCCCCCCTATTGGGAACTAGGCATTCTAATAATATTAGGCTCCACTATCCAATAATCTCCCACTTGGAGACTAATTTTTGTAATTTCACTGTTATAAATCTTCCTTAGATTTTTCTTTGAACTTTGACCCTAGAATGTTTCTCATCTTCCTTGTTATACCTAAAGACCTATTGAAACTAAAAAACTCTCTAGCTTCTCCTTTGTGACTACATTTGTTAAAATATCTATAGGATTTTGACTCATATGGATCTTTTCCAACTTCAGTTGACCATCCTCCAAAACTAAATGAATGAAGTGATACCTAAGTTATATATGTTTGGTTCTTGAGTGGAATGTTCAGTTATTTTTTAAATGAATTCCACTCTGGATACCACTATAAAACCTATAAAATTCTTACTTTTGTCTCAACTCTTCCATGAATTTTACATCCATATCATCTCCTTGCTTGCTTCTATAGCTTCAACATACTCTACTTGTATAGTAGACAAAGCAACTATCTTCTATAATTTTTAAATCCAACTAATTGTTGTGTCACCAATAGTGAATACATAACCTATGGTGCTCCTACCTTCTAAATGTTTAGCCATGTTTGCATCAACATAAACTTATAAGGTAACATCTGACACTTCATAGCACAACTATCTATCAGTGGTCCCTCTCAAGTACCTAAGAATCTACTTGACTACATCCCAGTGCTCCTTTCCTAGATTATTCATAAACCCATTGACAACTCCTATTGCATGAATAATGTCTAGTCTTGTGCACACCATAACATACATTAAACTTTCAACTGTTGAATGATAGGGCACTTCGGACATGTAATTTATTTCTTCTAGCATTTTAGGACATTATTTCTTGTTTAATTTGAAGTGCCCTTCCAAAATTGTACTCACTAGTTTTGCATCTTACATATTAAACCTCACTAACACCTTCTTAATGTACTCTTCTTGAGACAATGTCAATTTTTTATTTTTTAGTGTCTTTTTTATTCTCATACCAAGGATTTGCTTTGCAGTACCCAAATCCTTCATTACAAATGAATTTGCTAGTTTTCTTTTGAGATCATTTATATCTTGCATGCCAGTCCCTTCAAAAATCATGTCATCAACATACAATAATAAGATAATATAAATTCCATTATCTAATCTCTTAAAATAAACACATTGGTCAGAATGACATATACTATAACTTTGTTCTATCATAAACATGTCAAATTTCAAGTACCACTACCTTGGATCTTGCTATAAGAGATACAAACTCTTCTTCAACCTACACAACATGTTCTCCTTACCTTTTACTACATATCCCTATGGTTGATCCATATATATTTCCTCCTCCAAGTCACCATGAAGGAAAAAAGTCCTCACATCTAACTGTTCAAAGTTCAAATCTTGTACTGCTACCAAACTTAAAATAGTTCTTATGAAAGTCATTTTAAAAACTAGAGAAAATATTTCATCAAAATCTATACCCTTCTTTTGCGCAACCCCCTTTACAAGAAGTCTAGACTTGTACCTATTTTTGCCTCCATCTTCTTCCTTCAACCTATAAACCCATTTATTCTGCAATGCTCTTTTACCTAAAGGTAACTGAACCAAATACCAAGTTTGGTTATGTACCAAGGAGTCCATCTCCTCTTTCATTCCTTTCTTCCACTTCTTTTTGGTTTCTACTTGTATTGCTTCTTCATAGCTTTTTGGCTCACCACCATTAGTCAATAATAGTTAATAAAGTGAATGAGAGTATCATTTAGAGAGTCTACTTACTTTGGGATATCTTCTAACTACACTTTCAATATTTTGAGGTACTTTTTTTTGTTGTTGTATTTGTTACACATTTTGATATTCTAGCACTTTTGGAATTTCATTTCTAGTGATTTCATCAAGTAATGCAATTATGTATTTGGCTTTTCTTATTTCTTTCCTTGTAACTGATCTCTATAGATGACCTTCTCATTAAAGATCACATCTCTACTCATAATGATTTTGTGATTTTCAAAATCCCATAGATGGTAACCAAAATCATTAACTCCATATCTAATAAAATTACATTTCTTGGATTTTTTTCAAGCTTGGTTCTATTTTATTTATCAATATGGATAAATGATTCACAACTGAAATTCTTTAAAAAAGAATAGTCTACCTTTTTACCTATTCATGCTTCCTCTGGAATGCCACCATCTAAAGGACCTCAAGGCTCTCTATTTATTAATTAAATAGTAGTATCCACAACATCTACCCAAAACTATAAGGGAAACCTTGCATGTAATCTCATGCTCCTTGCATACTCCATGATTGTCCTATTTATCTTTTTTGACACACCATTTTATTATGGTGTTTTTGTAACCATCTTGTCTCGATGAATCCTATGAGAATAACAATAATTATCAAACTCTTTGTTGCAATATTCACCTCCATTGTCTAATCTAACACACTTCAACTTATTTCCTATCTCATTCTCAACCAAAGCTTTCCATTTCTTAAAAGTATCAAAAACATCATATTTTTTCATATGTAATAAACCCAAGTTTTTCTAGTTGTATAATCAATAAAAGTAACATAATAAGAAGAAACACCAAGGGATGATACCTAAGTCAGTCCCCATACATTTATATTCATAAGCTCTAACTTTGCATCCTTATTTTCCTTCATAACTCTGATAAATCTAAATCTCTTCTATTTTCCATACACAATGCTCATAGAAATCCAAATCCACCTTCTTCAAATCTGGCAACAAATTCTTTGAGTGGAAAACTTGCATCCCCTTCTCACTCATGTTCCCAAGTTTATGGTTCCATAATTTTGTATCCACTTCTGTAAAAGATAAAACAATAGAAGAGTCAAAATTACTAGTAGATAAATACAATGTACCTACTTTCTCTCCTTTTACTACTGCCAATGACCTTCTATGAAATTTATACAAATGTAACAATGTATCCCTCACTTCCTAACTACCTTGATGAAAATAGATTTATTCTCAACTTTGGAATATGCCTCACCTCTTTCAGTACCCATTTTTTTCCATTCTATAATTTTATTTGTATCTTACCCTTTCCAAAAATTTTACAAGGTTCACCATCACCCAAATAAACTTGTCCAAAATCACCTTAAACATAGTCTAGAAAATATTTTTTATGGGGTGTAGCATGAAATGAATCCCCTAAATATAACACCCAATAATCATTAATATTATCTAATGAAAGGATTAAATCATCTTGTAGCACATCACTTACTACATTTGCTTCCTAATTTTTATCTTACTGTCCATATCCTTATTTTCCTTTTCGAACTAAGAATATTTCTTTAGGTGTCCTTTCTTCCCATAAATTAAACACACCAATGTTCCTCTAGATTTATATATGCCCTTCTTAGACTTCCCATGATTACTTGAGACCTTTTCTCTATCATTTTATCTTCTAGTGTCTTACATAGTCAAATCATTACTTGATGTCACACCTATGATTTTCCATCATATTTTCTTGCTAATAATAACACCAATAACATCATCAAACTTTAAAGTGTTTGAACTAGAGATAAAATTACTTATATCCATGACCAAGCCATTCCAACTTTCTAGTAATGATAAAATAATCAAAAGAGACCTAACATCATCATCAAATTTTTATTCTATAGAGTTTAACTGATTTGTGACCATGTTAAATTCATTTAAATTATCAACAATAAATCCAAATTATGATATCTCCATATGAAATAAATGCTTCATAAGAAATACCTTGTTAGAGGCTGAGGGTTTTTCATACACTTTATCCAATGCCCTTATCACATCCTCTATTATCTTTTATTTTGAAATATTGAAGGCCACCAATGTTGCCAGACATAGTCATATTATTCCTAGTGCCTTTTTGTCAAGAACCTCCTATTATTCATCCTTTGTAGTTGTTGAATTCTTTGCCATTCCACCAAATAGTAGGAAAAGATCCTTTTGATATAGATGGTCCTCCATATGCAATTTTCATAGTTATTAATTTTATCTATTTAACTTCTTGACCTTAAACTTGCCTTCTTCCACCATTGCTCCCACTTGAACCAAGAACCCTCTTTTCTTACAAGTCTATTTGAAAAATAAACCTTCATCTCTGATACCAGTTATTAGGAATATAGAATTAAAATCAATAATAATGAAATAAAGACACAAATAAAATGAAAAAAACACAATATAAGAGAGACATAGATTTTATGTGGTTCACCCAATATGGGCTACATCCACACAGAAATAACTAGTTATTCTCTTATTTAGTCTAACAATTGAAGGGATAAACTTAAAATACATCCACTTTAATATCTTCTTCACTCACATGCAGTGTGCCACCATGATTTTAATGCCCTCATATCAAATTAGGGTTACATATTAGGAAAAAATGCACCAACATAATTTCTACCATTAGATATATGACCTAATAGTGAACAGTCTAGATTTACTATGAAATTATAATATTTTATAATGCATTTTATGCTTCACCCTTAGACCCCCATGGTGACCATAATGACAGGTGTTCCCCCCCACACCCTACTATCAGGAACTGGGGATTCTAATAAGATCAGGCTCTACCATCCAACAAAAAATACCCTAAGAAGAGACATCATTAAAAAATAATTTCAAAATATAGGAAACATGAAAATTAAAAACATGAAAATGATCCAACTAGTGGTGGGATAAGATTCATATCAAGTTGATTAGATTGTATTGATGATAAAAACTATATACACCAAATATTTTTCACTTTAATACTTTATTAACACATTCTCTTGAAAAGGCTTGTTGATGCATCAATGCCTTAAGGGTTGCACCAGGAGTTGGGTGGGATTGAATCATGGTACTTTTTGAGATATGTTCACATACTATCTATTCATACCTTAATTAATGTCAATATGACCACCTCAAAGTCTATTTCTATCTTCCCTATCTATCTACTTTCCTTTCAAGTTTACTAACATCCTTGTATCCCACTATATTGGTTAGGTTGATATAGTCTATCTCATACTTATCTTTCCCTATATTATATTATCCTGACTAATATAATTTTGAGTCTATCCCTATCAATTATACTATATTGGCCTATATAATACATTACTACATCAAATGACATATTTCCAACTATATCATCCTATCCAACACCATCATCTTAGAGTTTAGGTTTAGTTTTGGATATTGGAACCATATATATAGGCATCATATTTCATTCATAAACCATACAACACACTAATTTTCTCTCCTTGTGTTCACATTTCTTATTATAATTAGTATTTATAGGAGTTAGATGATTATAATATTATATTGGAGGCTTAATATTGGTTATGGTATTTGATGCCCAATAGGATAAGTTGAAATAAGGATACCTTGGTATTCAACCTACAACATCTCTTACAAAGTGCCAATTGAGCCAAAGTGAGAGATGGAGGCATTGATGAGTCCACCCAAATTTAAGTATCTCTATCCCTATCTCTTTAATTTATTTACTTAGTGGATTATTAGCTGTTTAATTATATCTATTGTTTATGTATGTGTTTATACTTTCATATTCACTTCCTTATATTGAATAAGTTGGTATCGACACAAGGTTGTTTAGGTTTGTTATTATCACCTTAGGTTGATATACTACCCATTATTTAACCATTAAATCACTCAATTTATTATTAGTTTAGTTTTTATAGCTATCTTGGATTCTATTACCCTTTTTCATCAATTTATTGCATGTGGTATCTCTGTTATATCCTTGATACATCCATTTTTCATTATTGTTACAATCAATTTTCTACATTTAGCCCTAGAGAGAACTATACACCATGTCATAGGCTTAGGATTTGGAACCCTTTTTTGTTGATATTTGAGTGTACATTACCCTCTACTATGTCTATGGTTATTTTTTGTCCCTACCTACATTCCAAGTATATGCAGGCTCTATTGTGATGATCTTATTTGAGTCCTAGTCTATTAAGATAAAGAGGATAGTTATAGGTCATCCTAACCTATGCATACATTCTGGTGAACCTGATATGATTATTATTACATCTCTAGTTGGATTATTTTTGTGCTTTTCCTTTTTTACTTTTCAGCATCACCTTCACTATCATCATACATTTTAAATAAGTTTTTAGACAAATTATATCGACTATCTCAAAATAATTTTAAAGATTTCCTATCTCCATAATTTTATTGGCCAAAATGATACAATTTTTTAATTTCATCTAATTATATTAGCCAACATGATAAAATTATTTATTTTTCATCAGATACATTAACCAACATGATACAATTCATTTCTCCAAAAACACTATATCAGCTAATTCAATATAACATCCTCTTTCCTAGTTCCATTTCTTAATGTATCAACAAACATGATACAAATTTTCTTATAAATTTTATGTAACCAATTACATTGGCTATCCAGATACAGTTATGTTTTGCGCTTTCAAAATGTAGCATCTTTTAGAATAATCTGAAGATGAAATCCACTAGGATTTATAAAAAATTTATGAAAACAATCCCAATGCCATGGAATTAACTATCAATATATTTTATAAAAAGCATTCCATGCCTTATCATTTTTATATCTCTTAATATCATTTAAATAATGACTATAATGTATCTTCTACTATATCCAATTCTATGAGCCATATAATAATATTAATAAACCTATATAAGGTCACCTACTCCCAGAGCGTGAGGTTGAAGAGGAATGTGACAAAGAATATATTGATGAAATGAAAAAATTATCTAAGATCATCCTAAGCATAGGGTAAATGAACCTATACTTGTGTATCACATAATAATGATAATCTATATGGAATATAATCCTTCCCATACTTAAAATGTTTCTACAATACTTGGTGAAAATCAATTTGTGAATTCCCTCTTTCCTTCCTCATCCACCATGCCTAGTATTACTATTAGCATTGTAGGTCTTTATTTTAGTGGGATTACCTAAAGTTATAATGTTAATACCAATGTATATAATAAATTTAATGTTTCCCAACATGCCACTTAAGCATCTATTTAAACTCAAAACATTCATACTCCTAACCAAGTTATATTACAAACAATGATCCAAATGGCTAACATTAAATCTACTAATAATTCTCTAATGATGTAAATGCAAGATAAACATTAACATGTTTAGTGTGGAGTGCCAAATTTAAATCCCCCCATGCACCCCCCAACCCACCTTAGAGATGTTCTTGGAAACCTCATTATACAATCCTCACTTAACAAAAAAGTTATCAAACACCTTCAAAATGAACCCCTAGTCCTTCAAATTTCAAACATTGGCATAGGTGATATAAATCCTATAGTATCCTATAATGTATCTACTAATCTTGATTTGCATTTTGAATTCCTTTGGCAATCTCCATAAATTTTGGATTAAACTTAAACATTGACATTTAACCAACTACTAGTTAAAATATTTTATAGTGATGCTTTAGAATGGTGCAATTAACTAAGATGTAACTTTATTTATATCTTGGAAGAATTGGTTAATTATTATATGAGTTTTAATCCAAAAAATTTCCTAAAAATAACTTAGCTCACCTTAGGAATGTAAAAATTTTGAAAATGAGATTTCCCAAATCTTTATTCAACATTGGAAATCCTTATCCAACAAAGCTAAGCATAATATGACAAAAGAAAACCTCTTCCACCTATTTAATTATTCATTGAATTCCAAAATGCAAGACATTGTTAGGAATATTTACCCAAAATAATTCAATTAATCCTTAGACTAAGATAAATGATAATGTTACCTAATAATAAAATTTAAGCCTTGCCAGCCTAAGTTTATAACTCAAATGCTTATGATAGCTAAAAATAATCATGATACTAATGATGGTGTCTTTGATACTTATGATAATAAGATAACCATCCATGCCATTATTATAGGAAGATCCAACAAAGTAACTCTCTAAAAACCTATAAAGGGAAGTACCTTACAACATCCTCCTCCTTCTTCACAATTCAATAGTTTTGAAGTCCATCAACATATATCATTGGATCAGATTAGGAGATGCTTTTCTAGATCATCACCTAGAGATATTAATACTTCCTATATTAATAACCATTAGTATAACCCCCAATTTTTTTTATTGGTTTCACACAATCTGTATCATTCTCATGAAACTTGTAATCAAATTCAACACTTAAATTTTTAATTATTTTTTGGTCTAAAATCTGATTATGAAGTCATGATTAGAGATCATCACCAAGCCTATGATAAGGTATATAAGGCTCATAAATCTAATATCAAGTATGTATAAATTCTTAAAGATGATGTTCACCTTACCATATATTCCAATCCTCTTCAAAATCATAATCAAATTAAAAAGGATAACAATAAACATCAAACCTATTCCTAAAAGCCATTAATGATATTGAAACAATGGTTAACCCTCATTCTTATAATGATGTGAAAAATATTTTGAACATAAACAACATGAAGCATGTTATTTACTACATCAATCATTCTCCTATTCAAACTCACATTCCTCATCTAACTTATAAAATAGTTGAGTAATATCTTCCACATTATTTTTTAGCTATTGGATATGTAGAAATCATTACTTTTTAACTTTCTAATAGCCCAATTGTATCAGCCACCCAAGTATAGTTCATGTTGATAATACTCTATCATCTAACTTGATATAGTTACCTATCTCAATAACTTTATCAAATAATCCAATATAATTGAAAATTAATCCTAGTGTATCAACTAAATTAGTATAATTTTTTTATTCAACCAGTTATGTTCCCACTGTATCATCTAGCTTGGTGAAATTTTTTATTTCTAATTTAGGTCCAACTATATAGACTAGCTCGATATAGTCTATTTCTTTGATTATTTATGTTTCAATTGTATTGACTAGCTTGATAAAATCATATTTGACTAATCCTCCCTCTAGTGTATAGATTAACTTGGTATAATCTATTTCCTTACCTAGTTTAAACTCTATTTTATCAACCAATCCAATACAGTCTATTTCTAATGTTTATATGTCTACAAATACAATGGCCAAGCTAATACATTTGTCTCAACCCACTCAACTATATTTATAGTGTTTAAACCATACACTTTTACTCAATATAAAATTTAATTTGGTCAAATTCAATTATATATGATCCACTTAAGAATTCAATTCTTATTTTGTAGTCATATCCAACTCACATTAGCTTTAATGAGTAGGATCCCATATAATGAATTTTTAGACTCCCATATCAAATATTATTTCTTGAGATTATGAGGACTTCTCCATAACATAGAAACTAAATTATGTATTTTTTTTAATTTAAACATTCCTTGACCACCACTTATGGGGTAAGAAGTTAATTTTCTTAGGTCTGAGAAAAACATCTTGCAATAATGCAAAAAGATGTTTGTTCATGTAGATCACACTATAGATATGTTTTTGTCCCTAAAATTTTCTAACACATCTATGATCCCAAAAACATATTGTGGATAACCCTCCCTTATTTATTGATATCTAAGTTGGTGACATAAAATTCAAGTGATCCTTGATAGACAAAGGCTCCATCACTTGTGTCACCCCTTTAGAATTCATTAAAACTCTAGGATAAAACATTAATTATACTCAAAATAAATGATAATGATATGAATAAATAAAAATGCCTCTATTAGGATGTGTTTGGATCCCTATCATGGTACCACCTATTATGGTTATAGTTAATGTCATGATATTTAGTTTCTATTTATCTTATAACATTTTACTCAACCATCCTTGGACTCATTATATGAGAGTTGTGGCCTCTTAGACATAAAAGTGCATGAATATTAATTACATGGGTACCATTTATAAGGTATAAGGTGATAATAATCCTTTGCATTTCATAAAATTCCAATAACTTAGTGTCTATAAAATACCAACACTTAAAACTTTACCTAGCATACCATTTTGTGAGTATTAACATTATAACTATCCCATTAACTCTAACTGAGGAAATATTGGTCACCTTGAGTTTATGGAAAAAAATACACTAAACCTCATTGATTTTAATGATGATGAGCCTAAGGATATTATTTTGAAAACAAAAACGTAGGACCTTCCTCAACCCCTCCCCTCAAGCCCTATATATCTATCTAGATTTTTTTGTCTCTCCCCCCTCTATTTTTAAACTAAACTAAACTAAACTCTATCTACATCCATATATAGAGAGTGGGCCCTAGATAAATTTTTTGATGTATAGCTTATACCAAATGATCACACTTAACCTTGTTTCATCTCACTTCCTTTCACAATGGCCTTAGTTTCAATATTTAAGAAATGATATCAATATTTTTACCCATATCTCTTATTCTTTCTATTTATTTTGAACTTGATTTATATGGGTTTCATTATCCTCACTTACCTCTCAATAACTCTATCACAACTTCCCACTCTCAAGTCTTCACTTTACTCAACTTTGCACACACTTGTCATTATCCTTGTTCAAAGGTTATCATCATCCAAGAGATTGAAATTCATTTAATGCTCTTATGGTTTAAATTATTTTAATATCGATTATTAGGATCCATCTTACCTCTATAATAATTTACCAACTCACCAACATCTCATAAATTCTCCTTGACAACTCTGTCTTCTTCAATCTTAGTCCTTGTAGCTCTATTTAGGGGTTTTATTGCTCTGTATGGAATTGTACCTTATTAAATCTAAAAAAAATTCTTGTCATAGATACCACATATAAAAATATATCTAACCATGTAATTTTAAGTCCCAACTCTTTGTTTTAATCACCTTTCAACCTCACTTTCTACCTTTATTTAGGCCTATTATGCCTATTTTAGGCTAGTTCACCAATAGTCCTCTTTAGATGTATGTAAACATACATAAAAACTATGGAAAAATAAAAATATATTCTCTCACATAAAAACACATCTTTCCACCAAGTTATATGAATTTTGGATGGCTAGAATTGCTTACATCCTCCAAACCCTAGTTTAGGGTTTCCAATGGCTCTATCTCAGTCGAGAGCCTACAAAAATCCATTGGGAGCATTGTAACAAGTTTAAATAACCCAAAATATATTTAAAAGGTATTCTTAGACCTTAATAAACTTACCAAACCATTGGTTTTTCTCTAACATTCCATTGTCATCCCTTTCCTACTCAATACACACTTGATTGTGCAAAGTAATTATACCCAAATAAGTCTAAGTTCTGTGTATATAGATAAAACACATTTATAAGTAATATAAGTTGTAAAATATCTTAGTACACATTATAAACACTTATAAATAACTTCTTAACTCATTTAAATATAATTTTCTTGATATTTTCTTATAATGAGATACATATACAGTCCTTTTATACAAGTCTACTATAATAAAATAGGGCACATCATAGTGTAGATTATGGAGTAATGAGTCTTTCTAACTTAGGAATATTTTCCAATCCAAAAAAAGGAAAATATTCCTTCAAATATTTATGTAAATACAACTTTAATGTTCTTTATTTTTCAGTGATATAACACAATCTACACTCACGCAGATTAACTCTAAACAAAGGTCTATCCATGAAACTATTCAAATACCAGATGATTTGAATTCTATATCTTAAATATTGTAAAACTAACACATTATTAAATTATATAAGAAACCCTTAAATTAGTTATCAAATTCCATGTAACCATCAATTTCATAAACACTATCTTACAATAAAATAGACCACTTATTGATAGGGCTTGTATCTGCATATTCCTGAATAAGACTTCCTTATCTTAGTTATTAAAGAAAATACTCACATAGAAAACATTAATTAGCATTCATACATACTTTGAAAAAATTCACATTTTGATATTTCTTTAATAAATCACATATAATGGAAGCAATATTAAAATTGGCCTCAAGTTTGCATTCTTCGTTCATTCAAAACAACAGGGGTTACAACATCAATCCTTCCCCCCTTCAAAACCAATTTGCTCAATACATTTTTATCTCTCCATTCGTCTCCTTGAATGGAATTATCTATCTAACTCTAAAAAACTAACTTCAAGATCCCTATAGAAATTCATAACTAATTTTTGGCCAAATTTTCCACGTAGTCTTGTGGTTATATTTTCATTTTCTTGATTTCAACAAAATTTGACTATATTGAACATAACCATAGGCTAATGACTACCTAGTGGACTTACTATAGTGTCCAAAACCTCTAGAAAATTTTAACACGTATTTTACCTACATAAATTGCACAAAATTCCTTTTACAAGGATTTATAAGATTCAAATATTTAAAAAGGAACTTTTGGCAGGAAAAGGAATAATTCAAAATCTATGCACTAGAAGATAACCTAGAGTTCTCATATGGACTATTTAGAACCTCTATTACTTGTAAGATACCTGCTAAACCAATCTAAGACAAAATTAAACAAATTTTTGGTTCCTTATAGGATGACCCTGCATCATTTTCTTTGGCCTAATCTCCCTAGATATAGATAGATGTTGAATGGTTCAATAATCAAGAATAAAACCTTGTAGATCTAGTGCTATCCATAGTTCTATATATATAGGATTTTTGGCCATATATATATATATATATATATATATATATATATAAAGGGGTCACCTAGTAACATTTTTCAAATTCCACATATTTTGTGACCCTATTCTTAGAAGAATCCAACTAAAAAATTTATCACTTCTTTGATTATTCCTAAGAAACCTTCTTCTCATATATCTTATAGTGACATAATGGTTGAATCCCTTAAATTATATCTCTCCATTCTTGATTATGATGATGGTTTCACCTTAGATGACCATATTTATTTGGATACACCCAAGCTAAGGATGTGGAAATCCTATATTATTATTCCTCTCTTTAACTCTCTTATGAGCAATCCTCACTTTAATTTATGAATAATTTAGCTGTAATTGTTTAACTTAGTTCTCTTACATCTTTTGAATTACCTAAAACTATCCCTTCTTTTATTATTGTGGCTAGATCTGATATGGATTCATTTTCTAATTTTACTACACACATTGTAAATTTTGTTTCCTAGCTTATTTGGAGCATGTTTAATGACCAATATAGGATAGGACCTTAACATTTTGATAGATATTCCAATCCATTGATTTTATTCCTTCAAAGATGTTAGATATGATTCTATGTCCAACACTAAGGATATATCCTAAGGAAATAATAACACCATATTATTCATTTCATAGTCTTTGGTCACTCACAACACCTGTGTCAAGTGTATTAGAGATATATAGAAAAATATAATAAAATTACTAAATCCAATAACCCATTCCCTAATAGTGATGATATGGGACCTCTAGATGAGACTCCAAATATAACTCATTATGTTCCTTCACATAGGTTTGATAAAACACCATACCCACCTACCCTATAGTAAAAGCCATATTGAAAGTTTCATAAAGTCTCAACCAATTAGCTTAGCTGTAGAGATTTATAGTGATTTTCATCATAATAGAAGTTGAAAGGTTTGACTCCTAAAATGGACAATCGATCACATATCTTCTACTCTTGGAATATTTATTTCTTCCAATAGACTAGTACACATTTTATTAACTATCAAACTCTTTAACAATATCTATAAATACTTTGTATTGAGGTAGTTAATTTTCCTCTTCATCCAAACATGTCACCTCCAAATATTACACATACTTATATCCCAAAAATGGGGAGGTGTACTATACTTGGCATGAGTGTTATACACATTCCAAGATAAGTGTAGAACTATTTAATAAGATATAAGATAATGTATGAGGAACCTAGCTAAATATTCATAGTAGCATTTACATGGTCTACATGGGATGGATGAAGAACCTCTCCTACAATAAAAACCACCCCTTAGACTAGAAGATGTGTCCCATTCCTTCCCAAGTGGCACCATATCTTCCTCACTTATCTTATTCTCATCAGGAGGTTTCATGTCCTAATTTTAATCTGCCTACATTTTATTTGGATTTTTAGTTAATGTAAAATTCTCACTATTTACCAATTTTAGATACTCATGACAATTTTCATAGTTTTAAGTGAAATCAACTTATTTTGTTTAAAATGAAGTTCAATACTGATTAAAAATAGCAAATAAATAAATAAAAGTAGATAAAATTCAAACCAAATTGATAATGGAATTCACTGTTTGGGGGGATACATCTTCAAGTCTAAAAAGCACTTAAACTGCTTTATTAAATGGTGCAAAGTACACTTTTCATATAGTGTTTACACTAAAATATGACTTTGGTCTATAAATATAACCTTTTCTCTACCTTTAGGATGTCTCTGTAATAATATTTTGTATGGTTGTTGTTCTTTCTTGCATAAAAATACATGTGTTTAGTTGTTTCTTATTACTCTCCTTCAAAGAGATAAAAAACAAGTTTTCCTCTTTGCCATTTTTCAAATAAAATAATGAGCCTTTTAATGTTACCAAGGCCTTTTTTATAGGTTTAAGCCTTATCTTTTTACTCAATATGTTGGGATTCAAATCCCCCTTCCATTTCCTTGTTTTTAGGCTTGGATAAGGCTTCTATGCTTTTTGTGTGGGATTAATCCCATATTAATAGGGATTTTTTAATAACAAATTTTTAAATAAAAATTTCAATGCCATATGAATTGGTCTTAAGACCAATATTTTCTTGAAATTCATAACATGTCTTAGGTATTTTTTTGGATGCTCTACATGTCAAAGATACCATTAGTACATGTATTAATCCCTGATTTGGCCACTTGTATAGTCCAATCACCATGCTAACATCATTATTATACCCTATATATATATATACATATATTATATATATATACATATATATATATATATATATATATATATATATATATATATATATACCTGTTTGGATTTTAATTCATTAGGCCATAAATTTTTCATATGAAATCTATTTGACTCCATTCAAATTTCAATGGAAATATCTCAAGGAGCTCTTCAATGTGTGATTACTTTCAGTAAAATTATATACCATATAATTGGATTAGTATGGAGATAATCCTAGATCAAACCTCCCCTCTAAAAATATTTTAGACCACCAAAATTTTGGTCTTCAATTTGAAAATAATTGAGGGTATAATTCCCTCATTTTTCCTCTTTCCATCCACCTTGTCTTGTTTGGATTTGTTCTTTTTAGGCCAACTCAAAGGTATTCAACATCTCTTCCTTATGATCTCATTATCTTCATGTCAAGAATCATGTCTTATTGCAACTCATTAATATATTCAGGATCAAAATCATTGATAGAGGGAACTTGAACATTCTCACCTTGATCTATGATCATAGGTGGTTCATACAATTTTAATTTTTCCACGTTTATAATTGAATACATTTGCATGTAAGGTAGTAATTCCAATCATAAATCTTCATTACCAATCTTCTCCAAAATATTAAATGAACCATACCTGATTTTTTATATTTTTACCTTCACCTTTGATGCGTTCTTTTCTTATGTGAATCCAAATTAGATCACCAACTTAGAAGTGATGATAAACCTAATGTTTATCATGCCTAGCCTTGTACTTAGCTTGGCTCTTTTTTAATTACTCTTGGATATCTTGATGAATGGATTGGACCTTATAGATCAACCTATTAGATTTGTCTTCATACTTACTTTCATTTGTCATTTTTTCTTGTCCAAAAGTGAAGTCCAAAGTAGACTTAGGAAAATAACCAAAACAAGTCTCAAAATGAGATTTACCTATAAAAGAATATGTGGTTGACTAATTCTATTTGATGATCAATTGATGGATGAATGTAGTGCTCTTCTTAAATTTTATGTCTATCAAGTCCTACAACGCTAACCAAATTTTTTAAATGAACTGAGAATCCCAATTTGAAATAATATATGTGGTTAAACCAAAATGAACCCAAACATTGTTTAAGAGTAAGTTTGCAGTCTCCTCGCATGTGATACTTTTCTTATAAGGCACCAAAACACACATTTTACTAAGTATTTCCACAACCATATATAAATAGTCATGATTATTTCTAGACATAGGCAAGCCACCCACAAAGTCCATTGAAATACTCTCCCATGGATGGTTTGGTATGGGAAGTGGGGTATACATGTCCAACTTCCTATTACTAGGCTCGCTATTAGCACAAATAATACAACATTTTACATATTTGGATATATTTTCATGCATACAAGGCCAATAATAATATATTTTCAATTGTGAAACTATTTTCCCAATGCCAAAATGACCTAAAATAAGAGAAGTATGTGCTTCTCTAATCACACAAATTCTTTCATCTTATGGAATCATAGCTTACCAAGATGATATAATAAACTATCATGCATGTGATAGTCTAGTTTTTATACCTAAATTCCATGGTTTATATATTTATAAATATCCTTAAAATTATTATCTCTAGTATATTGTGATTTATAACTTTCATGCATCAAATAACTATGATATAAGATAATAGATGATAAAATAGGAGGTATTAAAAGCATATCAACTACCTTGTTTTGTGTACCTTGTTTATAATTAATCATAAGATGGAATTATTGTAAAAACCCCATCCAATAAAAGTGTCTTGATTTTTGTATCTTTGAATATGATTGGACATAATTTAAAGGTTGGTGATCCATGTGGATGATTGTCTTTTTTCCAAAAAGGAAATTCTTCCAATTTTTCACTTTGAACCAAAGCATACAACTCTTTATCATATGTAGGATATCACCTTAACTCACTTGTGAAGGTTTCATAATGGTTAAAAATAGGTTTCACTTATGCATTGAAATTAAATCCATGGAATAATCACTTACATTGGTCTCAATATTGAATGGCTATTGTAAATCGAGAAGTGCTAACACTGGGTTGTGTTTATATTTTTTTTAGCATGTCAAAGTATTTTTGATTATTTCATCCCAAATAAAATAATTATTTAGTAATTATAAAAGCATGTAAAGGAAATGAAATCAATGAAAAGTTATCAATAAACTTCCTCCAAAATTGGATTACCCCTAGGAACCTTCTAACTAAAATTACATCATCAGGATTAGGCCATTTCATTATGGTTGTAACTTTAGAGGGATCAATTTTAAGTTCACCACCCCATATTACATAAAATATGTATACTAAATATGTTTATCCTATATAATCTATAATTATATAATTCAAGCCAAGAAATCTAATCTAATCTAATATAATGAAAACTAGAAACATAGACTTCAATAATAGAGTAGAAAATGAATAAAATCAAACTAAACACACACACACACTTACAAAACCAAATTGGAATAAGCTTCCTCTGTTATGATTGAATGCGATTTTATCCTAAATGTAATAGATGTGGGCGATCAAATATTCTTTAAGGCAAAGGGAATTGGGCAGAATTTTGGTATGCAAGAGGATTTTTAATGACTTAGATTCACTTGGATTTGATTGAAAATTTGATATCACTTCGATAACATAAATGTGGATGATTGAAAGTGATGGATTACATGTCACTTTATAGGCATATAGGAGATGGTATGAACAGTCATTTTTTTTTTTTTTGAATTATTAAAATAATCAATGGTTAGGAATTATTCTTTATATATGAGAATGATGACCAATTCCATTAGTTGAGAAGAGTAAGGAGTTGGTTGAGTGAGTCGACAATAACAAGTCAAGTTAGTTGGTTGAGTTAGCTTATAAGTTTAAATGTTTTAGGGTGGCTCACAATGTGGTTGATAAATTTGAGGGATTATTTGGATGAGTCAACATATGATTGAGATAATTATGGAGGATGTATGGGTGAGGTGGAAAATATAGATTTAATTAATTTTGGAGAAAAATAAGTGTGCATGATTTAATTAATTAATTAAGAATTAATCAATTATTTAAATTTTAGAGGGGAGCGATGTAATTTTGAATTTTTATTGGAGAATGTGAAGGGTTAGCATGTCAAAGTTAATTTTGGTATTAAAGGGTGAAATTTAAGTTTATGCATTGCCAAATTCTTATTTAGACATCTTTAGATATAATTTCTCCTTGCAAAGTTTCTAAGAATTTCCTAATATGTTTTACATGATCTTTCTAAGTTTGACTATATATATATATATATATATATATATATATATATATATATATATATATATATGATATTATAAAATCATCTATGAATGGCCTAAATACATCATTCATAACCCACATAAATGTGTCATGTGCATTAAAAATATCAAAAGTCATAACAAACCTCTCAAAAAACATTACTTATCTTTAAATGTAGTTTTCCAAATATCACATTCACTGATTCTAACTTGGTGATAACCAATTTTTAAGTATAACTTAGTGAAATAAATATAATGTTTCAATTGATATAATAAATCATCACTATGAAGAAGAGGGTATCAATTTTTCATGGTAATCTTGTTCAATGCTTAGAAATCCACATACAATCACCAAGTGCCATATTTTTTTGGAACCAAAATAATTGGCAAACCACATGGATAAGTGCTTGGCATAATGAGACCTTATTCAAGAAATGCTTGAAATTGATTTTTTATTTCTTAATTCTCTACCACAGACAACCTATACATGCCAATATTAAGAAGAGGTGTATCTTTTTGTATTTGTATCTCATGTTATATATGTCTTTTAAGAGGTAAACCTTGTGGATCTTGGAAAACTTAATTATAGTTAGACATAATATTAAATATTTCATACTTATGTTTAGGATTAAAAACTTATATATATTTAGATTTATCATCACCCTTATCTTTTGAAATCATGAGTACAAAGTTCTTGTTTACATTGACAAGCCTTTTTATCTATCCTAAAAATACAAGTGACAGATTTGCCTTTATTTGATGGGATCTTAAAATGTATTGAATATCATATTTAAAAGAAAATATTTATTCTCTTACCTATATATTATTAATTTTCTATCATATAAATAAGGACTTCCCAATATAATCCCACGTATGATAGTTGGAACCACATCTAACTCTACTTCATCAATGAACTTAGAGGTGATTGTAAATCTAAGTTTAAATGTTTTTATGACCTCCAATTTAGCATCATTACACACCTATTATAAAGGGTATGGCTTAAAATTTGGTTTAGTTTCAAGTCTTAATTTGTTCAAAACTTATTCAAAAATGAGATTATCTTGATATCCACTATCAAAAAGAGTATATATCTTAGTATGCTTGGAAATTACTCTAATGTGGAATAAATCATTTCTTTTCTTTTCATCATGAATATATTTAGAGTGTAAATAAGAATGATAATTAATATATTTAGTGCTAGAAGAGAAAAAATATAAACCTTGCATGCCCATGGTGGTGACATTGGTCTCATCACCAAAATCAGAGCCAATATCTTGTTGTACTACTACATTAGTCTTCTTACCTTTCTTATTCCCAAACCATTTTGGCCTACGTTCTGGGTGGAAATTCCAACAGTTAACATATTCATGTAATTCTCTCTTTTAATAAGATCAAAAAGGATTCCCATCCTCTATCTTGATCATGGAAGTATGTTTCATCTTATTCTTTCCTTTACCTTTACCTTTAGGTGGTTTACTTGGTTTATTTGTGAAAATTTCCCTGTATTTGGTCACTTTACCCCTTGATTCAATATGGGTAGCTTGGACATAATCTTCATCAAGATTAGTGGGGTTAAACATGAGTATTTATGCCTCAAATAACTATGTAACCCACCAATATATTTCAAAAGAGTCTTTTGAGTGTAAAGAGGAATGCCTAACACTAATGCCCTCTTTATAAACTCTTGTGTGTAGTCTTGTATAGTTTGACCCTTAGTTTGTCTTAAATTTTACCAATCCATAATAGCTTGTTGAATATAACCCAAAGGATAAAATTGGTTTTTAAATGCAAAAACAAAATCAGCCCAATATGAAATAACTTTACCATGTTTTAGGAGATCTTGCATCTTAGTCTCCCACCAAATGAATTTTATACCATCCAATTAAAGAGTAGTTAAATATTTTTTGCTTCCTCATCATCAATTTTTTGAACTTACAATATACTTTCATATGATGGATCCAATGATCTAATTTCTCTTCACTAAGCTCTCCATTGTAAATTGGCAAATCAAACTTAACATCAAGCTTTATCATGGAAGAAACAAAATTAGAAACTTTATTTTTTATCAAGGGAAGAACTATAAGGTTTGGAAGGAGATGGAGGAGATTTAAGAGGTTCTTATCCTTTACCCTTACCATTGGTTGAGGGTTCTTCCTCTTTTTTACCTTAATTATCACATTCAATATTATTATTCATTCCATGGTAAAATATTCCACCATGATATCCATCTCTAGAAAATCTTGATAGAATGCCTCTTCTGAATCTGGTTCTCTCCTAGGAGAATCCATGGCTTGACTTTCCAATTTTTGGGCTATAATATTCAAGTGATCCTTCACCATGCTTGCTCTTAGACCGAGTTAACATATAAAATAGAAACTTTAAAATCCAAAAACCATGTTAAAATATCCTAGATCATCAACTATGATACCAAACTTGATCTGAAATGTTATTTAATTCAAAACACTCACTATTTACTAATTTTGAATAATCATGACAATTTTCTCAATTCCTATATTTTTACAATAATTGACATAGTTGGTTGAAAATTAGGCTCAATAATGATTAAAAATAACAAGTAAATAAATAGAAATAGATAAAACACAAACCAAATTGATAACAAAGTTCACCCTTTTGGGTGTTACATCTCCATGTCTGAAAAGCAATCAAACTAATCTATTAAATGGTGTAAAATACACTTTTCTTATAATGTTTATACAAAAATATGACTTTGGTTTGAAAAGATAACCTTTTCTCTACCTTTAGGAAGTCTATGCAATAATATATTATGTGGAAATTACTCAATCTTAAATAAAAAGATGCTTACTTGTTTCTTACTCTCTCTCCTTCAAAGGGCTAAAAACAAATTTTCTTCTCTTCACTTTTTCAAATACAATAATGATTCTTTTATAATGTTTCGAAGGCCCTTATTTTATGGGTTGAAGCCTTATATTTTTACCCAATATGTTGGGATTAAAATATCCCTTTCATTGTCTTATTTTTAGGCTTGGATAAGGTTGCCACATATTTTGAGTCAGATTCAATCCCACATTAATAAGGATTTTTTAATAGCAATGTTTTAAATAAAAGTTTTAACACCATATGAATTGGTCTTAAGACCAATCTTTTCTTGAAACTCGTATCATGGCTTAGGGATATTTTTGGATGATACACATGTCAAGATATAATTGGTATATGTGTCAATACTTAATTAGGCCACTTATACATGTCCAGTCACCATGCAAACATCATCATTATACCCTTGTATATTGTTTTTACCTATTTGGATTTTATTTCAGTAGGACATAAATTTTGCATATAGAGTTCCATTGAATCCATTCAAATTACATTGGAAATCTCAATATGAGCTATTCAATGTGTGTGAAGTTTCAATAAAATTATAGACCATATGATTGGATCAATGTGGGGATCCTCCTAAATCACTTGTCTATAAGGTAGCCCTTGTATAGAGTTTCAAAAAGGTATGAGTGACTATGGATTGAATTATATATTAGTTATAGAAAGACCTGACAAATGTTATTTATGATGTGTGATCTTTCACATCATTTGTGATGATATATTTCTTTATCACATTATTACATGATTTGGTTTCATTCTTTTACTATTTCTAGCATACGTGATGCTTATTGTATATATCTTTCTTGTATCATGATATTTACTTTTAATGTTTTATTTTTAACATATTATATGATTTATAAATTTTTATCATACATTTTAGTCATCCATTGTTTTATTTTAGGTTCTTTGGTATCTTTTTAGCTTCCCCCTCTTTTGAGATGATTTATAGTCAACCTTCATTTCCCTTATGGATCTTAGGTTGCACCTTTGATTTTATTGTTATAGCATTATTTTCATACTAAAACCAACCTTAGTTTCCTTGTGATTCTTTTCTATATTTTTAGTTTATTCCTCTTTTGGTATGATTTACAGTCGACCTTCATTTCCTTTGTGGATCTTAGATAGCACCTTCAGCTTTTATTTTTCAACATTTTACTTTCCCCATTTTTTGAGATGATTTACATTCAACATTGGTTTTAATTTTAGATATTAGGTAACACTTTCAAATTTGTTTTTCATGACATGTAGCATATTTACATTCAAACTTACTTTCCCCATGATTCTTTGGTCTATTTTGGAATTCCCCCACTTTTGGGATTATTTTTCTTATCAATGCATGTGCTAGACCCTTTGTAGGTAAGTCTGGTTTCCATAGTGGCATGATTACCATATTTTATAACATTTACATTATTTTGGTTTCCATTATTTTGATTTTATTAGTGTAAGTTTTTATTTTTTCCCTATTTTTTAATTAAGGAAATTGTATTTCTTGTGCTTACATGGAGTTTTCCTACATTTGTGGGATAGGCTAGCTTATGTGGAGGTGTGTGTCATAGATGTGTCATAGGTGTCATAAGAATGTCATAAGTAAGTCCCTTGATGGGAGTTACTTCTCTATTCTTAACACCTTGTCATCACCTTTCATGGAGGAGTTACAGTCTATTTTTGGGGTGCCTTGTCCACTTTTTATGGAGGTGTTACTTATGTACTCTCCTATATGTATTCCTCACTTTGGCCATCTCATGTTAATTAGATTTTGGTTTTCTCTATTTTCTCTTGTGAAATTTAGCTTCTTGTATAATTTCAAATTGCTTTAGCATCTATGTGGTGTGTACTTGCTTCATCTCGTGTGATCATGTCTCCATTGCATTCGCATTATCTAGATTCTAGCAACAACTCTGATATGGTATCAGAGCAAACTCGATAATCATGTGTCTGGTTATGCTTTTAGTTTATTTTGAAATCAAGAGGAGTGGAGTTCTCTTTGTTTTTTTATTTCTAGATCTGATCTAAAATTTAAAAAAACTTTCAATATCATTTCTTGCATCTTTTCCTTGGGATCCTTGGCCTTTGGGTGTCTTGGCTATCTTCTCTTCAGTATTTATAGGGTAGTAGCAAATTTAGGCACTGGTTTTGCAATGGTGGCATCCTTGCAGGCCTTTCGACAACCTTCTTTGCAGTGGTTGGGTCAGCAGTTGGCTTGGCAGCAACGGCCTGCTTGACTGCACTTTTTTGTGCCTTATTCTACTTCAGCTTAGGTGCCATTGTTGAGTGTAGGGAGCAGAGGGAGGAGCAACATTAGTAATAACACCTTCAGCAACTCCACATAGCAGTCCTTCCAACAATGCGTTCAACAACAGCCACACCATTAGGCCGTACGACGTCTAGCATCTAGCAAATTCAGGTCTATTTTTTTTTGAAATAGGCACCTTTTTTCTAGTCTTATTCTGCCTAGACCTGATGTGCATTAAAGTCAGCAGATTCCATCATCTTTTCTTGCCTAGAAAATTAGGACTATGCCCTTTTTTCTTGGAGAGAGAATTTTGTCAACTATTTTTTTTGAAAATGGCACTTTTTTCATGTTTGGCGTCCCATGTGGACCCTTAGATGCTTGGCCACAGTTCATTCTGTCTTCAAATTTATTTTTTTTAGTTTAAAATTGACTTGTAAAAAAAAATCAGTCAATTTGACTGAATATTTAGTTTTTTAGACAGTTTGATAATTTGGGGGTTTTCATTTTAAACTTGTATCTTCGCCTGTCGAAGATGAAGGGTGAGGCCCGAGTTGGCGGGAGGCTAATTCCCCCTCACACAAACCTCCTTTGGATTCCTCATTTTGTGCCAAATCCAACAAGTGGTTGGAAGGCCACTTTCTCTCTCAAAATAGGCATTTTTAATGTTTTAGTGTTTTTTTTGCAAAAACACTAGTTTACGAAAAAATTGAACCTTTAATATCTTGCAAACGGTAACTCAGATTTGGGTGCCATTTTTTACAAAAGTATTTGTAATTCAATTATCCATAGCATAGGCTTGTTATTTGTCAAAAATGCACTAGTTTATAAAGTGCCTAAAATTTGGGTCTCTCAGCACACGTTTTCGGCTGAGTCTGACGTCCTATTTGCTTTAAGTCTTGCACTGATTGCTCTAAGATGCATTCTCAGTTAAGCCTGATGTCTTTTGAGTGTGCACTTGCATATTTTGGGTGGGGGTCTCAAAATTTTAGGGGGATGTGATTGCTTTTCACAACTTTCATATCTTTGCTTTCATTCTCTTTTCTACATAATTTCACAACTTGAAATCAACACAACTTCACCTAAATTCAGCTTAAAAATGGATTCTTTTCAACTTAAACCCCTAACAACCTTCAACTATCATGAATGGAAGGTTAAAATGTCAATCATTCTTAGAAGCAAAGGGTTGTATAGGATCACTATGGGTATTGAAGTAGAACCCAACACTGATGCTGAAAAGGTCAAGTGGTACAATCGTAATGATGAAGCTTATGGATTACTAAGCTTGTCTGTGTGTCCAAAAATTCTCTTCCATTTATAATCCTCTAAGACTCCCAATGACATATGGGACACCTTAGAAAACTTATTTGGGAAGCTTGATGAGATGAGAGGTCATGAGATTGAAAATGAACTCATAAGTCTAAGTCCTAGCAACTTTGACACCCTACAGGACTTCTTCACTAAGTTTAAGGCCCTTAGATTGCAATTGAAAGAATGTGGGATAGAGAAGAAAGATGATCAACTCATCCTTTCTATTCTCGCTAAGTTAGGTCCAAGCTATTCAATCTTTGTCTCCACTTTCCATGCCACAAAAAGTGCCCTTGGCACTACATGGAAAATGCCTTCTTTGGATTCATTCATTATCGACTTGACTAGGGAGAAAGATAAGCTAATTCAAATGGGCACAATGAAGTCTACTCAACCCCAAGCTTTGATAGCTGGAAATGGTAAGGATAAAACTTCAACAAAGGAGAAGAAGAAAAAGAACAAGAACCAGGAAAAGAAGAAAGAAAACAATAATCCTGCCAAAAACAACAGTGAGTCTTCCTCCTCTAATGTTAAACATAAGAAGTAGAAGGTTAAGTGTGCCTATTGTAAAAAGATAGGGCATGATGAACACAAATGCATGAAGAAACAAATAGATCACCTAACTCATCTTTTGGAGAAAACAACATAGGTGTTCTTGAGTCCATCAAGCAAAATTCATCTACCCAAGATTCTACCAAGGCAAAAGGCAAGGGTAAGGAGAAAGAAAAGGGCAAGGCCATTATAGCTACTATAGCTTCTACATCATCATGGGTCATTAATTCAAGTGCTTCTCACCACATGGGCTCTTCACTAGTTGAGTTTTCATCTTTAGAGCCTTGTAGCATGACTTCAATTAGTTTGAGTGATGACAGATCAATTTTTGTTGCAGGGAGAGGGTTAGTTGAAATGGAAGGAGGAACATTCAATAATGTTCTAAGTGTTCCTTCTCTTTCAACCAATCTCCTATCAGTGTACCAAATCACTCACATTGGTCAGGGCATGAGAGTTGAGTTTTCACCAGATTCGATGGCTATCATGGAGTTGCATAGTGATATTATAGTGGTAGTGGGTAGGGTAGATCACCAAGCAAGGTTATACACCTTCTCAGACTTTGCATTAGATTCTTCTCCAACAGCATTGCTGACTCATTTAGATGGAGTTAGCAAATTATGGCATGAGCGGTTTGGCCACCTTAACTACCGCTACCTTGAGCAACTTTGTAAAAATGACATGGTCATTGGCTTGCCTCGTGTCCAATTCTCAAAAGGACTTTGTGAGGGGTGTTCCCTTGGGAAGCATCCCAAAGCAAAATTTGACAAAGCCAAAGCTTGGAAGGCTTCACAACCTTTGGAGTTAGTCCACAGTGATGTATCAGGACCCTTTCCCAAACCATCTTTCATAAGGGCCAAGTACATCCTCACTTTCATTGATGATTTCTCTAGGTACACTTGGATATATTTTCTCAAACAAAAGTCTGAAGTGTTTGAAATTTTTCTAGACTTCAAGGCTCTTGTTGAGAAACAGAGTGAAAAATCCATCAAGGTTTTTCGAACTAATAATGGAGGGGAGTATGTCAACATCAGGTTTGAGCAATTTTTCACCACAGAGGGGATTGATTTGCAGTGCATAGTCACTTACAGTCCTTCACAAAATGGGGTTGCAGAATGCAAAAATAGGTTCTTAAAAGAGATGGGTAGCTGTATGATTCACTCCAAATCCTTAGCACCACAGTACAAGGCTGAAGCAATCAATTGTGCTTGCTACATTCAAAACAGGGTTCTTCACAAAGCTTTAAAAGGGATAACACCCTTTGAAGCTTGGCATAAAAGGAAACTTGATGTTGAGCACCTTAGAGTTTTCAGATCCCCATCCATGACCCGCATTCTAAAGAAGAAATGCAAATCTATGGAATGTCAGTCCAAGCCCTGCATCTTTGTAGGATATCTAGATGGTATTAAGGGGTATCACCTTCTAGATCCAGTCACTCATGAGTTGTTCATCGAGAGAAGTGCCCATTTCTAGGAGAGTCCTAGAGACTCAACACTTGACACTTCTTCTCCCTCATTAGATCTACTTCTTCATGATGATTCCTCATCAGATTTAGATCAGCCACAATAGGTTCTTAAGCCAGAGACATCTTCTTCTTCTTCGAGTTTAGACAGTGAGGACAGTGATGCATAGTCATCCACCTCTAGTCAATTAGAGGATGAGGAGTTAGCACCTGACTCACCCACTTCTGGGCCACTTTGGGCCAGATAGACACTTGAGAGTGTTGGCACTTGGGTAAGAGATCCTGCAGATGACAAATGTACTAGGGGGATTTTTAGAGAGATCCACATGCCTTTTTTGCTTCAATTTTGGATCCAAAGACTTTTCAAGAGGCATCTGGGGTACCTAAGTGGGATAGTGTTATGGAGGAAGAATATTCTTCCTTAATCAAACATCACACTTGGGATTTGAATTCACTTCCTAAGGGAAGAAAGATGGTTTGATGTAGGTGGATATATCAGACCAAGTTTACTGCAGATGGGTCAGTTGATAAGAACAAGGCGTGATTGGTCACTAAAGGTTTCTCACAAGTGGCAGGCATTGACTACTCAGAGACCTTTGCACCCATTGCAAAGATGAATTCTATCTGAATCACCTTGGCTATTACCATAGCACATGGTTGGGATGTGCACCAGATGGATGTGAAGAGTGCCTTTCTTCACGAAGGCCTAGAGGAGGAGATCTACATGGAGCAGATGTTAAGATTTGTTCAGGATTCTTCCTTAGTACACAAACTTAAGAAATTTATCTATGGCCTCAAACAAGCCCCTCAGGCTTGGTATGCCAAGATGGATTCCTTCCTTCTCACAACAGGTTTCACTAGGTGTCATTCTGATCCCAATGTCTACTTCTTACATCTGGATAATTCGCTCTTGATTTTGGTTCTATATGTTGATGAGTTTTTGCTCACTGGGAGTTCTTCATTAGCTATTACAGTAGTGAAGGCATCTCTACAGGATATATTTGACATGATAGACTTAGGTTTGTTGCACTACTTCCTTAGCATTGAGATTTCATAGTCAGATTCAGGGATTTCTCTTACACAGCCTAAGTATGCTCTTGACTTATTGGCTCAATTTCACATGGCTGATTGCAATCCATCTCTGACTCCCTTTCTATCAAGAGTCAAGCTTGAGGCTGATTGTTCTTCACCATTGGTTGATGTCACTCAGTATCAACAACTTGTTGGTAGTCTCATCTACTTGACTCACACTAGGCTTGACATATCATATACAGTGGGACTTGTCTCCAAATTCATGCAAGAACCTCATGAGCTGCATTGGAAAGCAACTAAGAGGATCTTGAATTACATACAAGGTTCACATAGATACAGGATTCATTAAAAATTTGGCATAAAGGTTGACTTGGTTGGATATATAGATTCAGACTAGGTTGGTGATTCACAGACTCGCAAGTCTACTTCTGGTTATAATTTCTCTCTAGGTTTTGTTCCTATCAGTTGGTCTAGCAAGAAGCAGAATGCTATTGCTATATCATCCACAGAGGTAGTGTACAGGGGAGATATTAATGCAACTATTGAGGCTATTTGGCTTCAGGGGATACTTTCTGAGTTTGGCATTTCTATCAGGCAACCCACCATCATTTATTGTGACAACCAGAGTACCATTTAGATTTGTAAGAATCTAGTTCAGCACTAGCAGACCAAGCACATAGAGATTCACATGCATTTCATTCAGGAGCTTATTCATAGTCAGGTCATTGACTTGATATTTTTCCATTCTTTAGATCAGGTTACAAACATCTTCAGCAAATCTTTCACTGAGAGTAAGTTCATTCATCTATGAGCTCTTCTTGGGGTGCAGTCCACATCTGTAGTAGCAGCATCTTTGGGTGGGGGGGCACGAGCCTCTTCTTTCTTTTATGTCTCTCTTTTGGGGGAGGGGGGGTTTCTTATGGGTTTTATCCTTTTCTCTATCTTATGAGAGATTTCATTTGTACATGGGTACCTCATCAGGCCTAGTTGCCAAGACCCATTTTATATTTCCACACTGCCCACCTAAGCTGCGCTTATGGGGGGTATTAGTGTAGGTTTTTATTTTGGAATTCTTTCCCCATGATTCTTTGGTCTATTTTGAAATTCCCCCACTTTTGGGATTATTTTTCTTATCAATGCATGTGCTAGACCCTTTGTAGGTAAGTCTGGCTTCCATAGTGGCATGATTACCATATTTCATAACATTTACATTATTTTGGTTTCCATTATTTTGATTTTATTAGTGTAAGTTTTTATTTTTTCCCTATTTTTTAATTAAGGAAATTGTATTTCTTGTGTTTACATGGAGTTTTCCTACATTTGTGGGATAGGCTAGCTTATGTGGAGGTGTGTGTCATAGATGTGTCATAGGTGTCATACGAATGTCATAAGTAACTCCCTTGATGGGAGTTACTTCTCTATTCTTATCACCTTATCACCACCTTTCATGGAGGAGTTACATTCTATTCTTGGGGTGCCTTGTCCACCTTTTGTGGAGGAGTTACTTACGTACTCTCCTATATGTATTCCTCACTTTGACCATCTCATGTTAATCAAATTTTAGTTTTCTCTATTTTCTCTTGTGTAATTTAGCTTCTTGTATAATTTCAAATTGCTTTAGCATCTATGTGGTGTGCACTTGCTTCATCTCGTGTGATCACGTCTCCATTGCATTCGCATTATCCAAATTTTGGCAACAACTCTAATAGATTTGACTTACATTTTCATGTTACTTCATATCCCTCTTTTTCTAAGTCACTTCTTAAACAAAAATCTCCCTTCTTATGGTCAACTATTAGCATATCCTCATTATATCACCCTTTGGCATATAGATGGATATTTCACAATCATCATCTTCCCCTCTCCTTTTATTTGAGTCACACTTGGGTTAGTTTTGATATTTTAAATTTTTTTATGGTGAAATTATATGATTCTTCACACATATCAATATTTAAGTTCTCTTCTATAGTGGCTAGGTGTAAGTTTTCTTATTTTAGTCTTATTTTGCACCTATGGTTGGTATTTATGAATTTTTATGGAGGAATAAAATTACATAAAAATTCATAAATACCAAACACAGGTGCAAAATAAGACTAAAATAAGAAAACTTACACCTAGCCACTATAGAAGAGAACTTAAATATTGATATGTGTGAAGAATCATAGAATTTAACCATTTAAAAAATTAAAATATTAAAACTAACCCAAGTGTGACTCAAATAAAAGGAGAGGGGAAGATGATGATTGTGAAATATCCATCTATATGCCAAAGGGTTTGGCATATAGATGGATATTTCACAATCATCATCTTCCCCTCTCCTTTTATTTGAGTCACACTTGGGTTAGTTTTGATATTTTAAATTTTTTTATGGTGAAATTATATGATTCTTCACACATATCAATATTTAAGTTCTCTTCTATAGTGGCTAGGTGTAATTTTTCTTATTTTAGTCTTATTTTGCACCTGTGTTTGGTATTTATGAATTTTTATGTAATTTTATTCCTCCATAAAAATTCATAAATACCAAACATAGGTGCAAAATAAGACTAAAATAAGAAAACTTACACCTAGCCACTATAGAAGAGAACTTAAATATTGATATGTGTGAATAATCATATAATTTAACCATAAAAAAAATTAAAATATCAAAACTAACCCAAGTGTGACTCAAATAAAAGGAGAGGGGAAGATGATGATTGTGAAATATCCATCTATATGCCAAACAGATGATGATTGTGAAATATCCATCTATATGCCAAAGGGTTTGGCATATAGATGGATATTTCACAATCATCATCTTCCCCTCTCCTTTTATTTGAGTCACACTTGGGTTAGTTTTGATATTTTAATTTTTTTTATGGTTAAATTATATGATTCTTCACACATATCAATATTTAAGTTCTCTTCTATAGTGGCTAGGTGTAAGTTTTCTTATTTTAGTCTTATTTTGCACCTGTGTTTGGTATTTATGAATTTTTATGGAGGAATAAAATTTTATATATATATATATATATATATTCAAAATAAAAATCATAATAAAATAAATGTTAAAATTAAAATTATATCTTAAGATTAGATCACACCAAAGATGTGATCTTTTTGACACATCTTATATTCTAGTCGAAGCTCAAACTCCATTGTTTGCTTCATGATAAATCTGATGTCCATTGCAACGTGGTAGGAAAATATCCTTGGGTAGGAGGTCTCATTATATAATTAAATACTTATAGTGCCACATACTTTCTCAAATAAGTATCCAATCTTCACAACAAACTGACAACTCTGTGAAGGGTCCTGTGTAGCAGGAAAAACATTATGGGAAGGTAGGATCCTTTTCATTTTTCATGCATTTAGAATTTATGGGATGCCATATATAATTAAAATGTTATCTTAATCTTACATTTTATAGGTGGGGTTTTCTATGTCATTGATATCTAAAGTTTTTAGCCTTTCCCACTTGATTAGGTTGTCTTGTCTCCTCTAAGGATTTTCACATCACCCTTATGGCACCTTGTATTTTTATATTTAAATCATATATTTTCCCATAACCCTATGATGGATATTTATTTTATTTTATCATGTACCTCTTTTTTACATTCCTATTTTTCTATATATTTTATTCAAATTTGAATTTTAACTTCCATTTACAATGCCTCTTAGCTTTTCAATTTATGATTTGTATTGTAAGACCTTGGGTAATATAACCATGCCTTAATCACAAAAACCCACCAAAATTTGTTTCTCATATACACCATTATATTTATGTATTTATATGGTCAAGTTTTTATAACATTGCCCTAGCACAAACACTAGTTTTGAGTTTCCACTCATTAAGGTCTTTGCTTATCTTATTGCAATTCCTTGTTTGATCTTATTTGTTTTTACCTATCTTACATTAGATGTAATTTACAATCGATTTATTACTTTCCTCTATGTTAGATTTAATTTTTATTTACTTATCTTATATTGGATGACATTTTTTACATATCCTTGTTTGATTATCTTTCACATTTTATTACATTGGATATCTCTTTCTACAATTAGTTTTTGCATCTTATGATTAGCTTTATCTTACATTTCGATGCGAATTATGAATTTTTGCTTACAATTTATTTCATATCTTATATTTTACCTTAATATTTTCATCATACTTACATTTGGTATGTTTTAAATCCATTTATTCATTTTATTTATTTAAATATTTTAATTGTGGAATTTTTTTATCTACTTAAGATGCCATTTTTCACACCTTAGTTATTATTCTTTTTTACTATTCATTTACTTAGATTTTATAGAAAATAATAAAAAATACATCACATTATAAAAAATTTTGATAGTATGATATTAAAAAAAATGTGTGATATAAATATAAAATCATAAGTACAAGCCCATTTAGATTTTTAAAAATGACACACACACACACACGTGTGTGTGTGTGTGTGTGTGTGTGTGTGTGTGTGTGTGTGTTTCATTATTTTATACATAAAAGATAAACAATATATACATAATTATCTCAATGGTTTACCTTAAATCCACACATGGTGGTAGGTGAGGTGTCATTCTTCCTAAAGAGCCTACTAGTGTCATTCCCTATAGAGACATCGATAATGTGGGTCTGATATCATAATTCATAGACCTCTCATGTAATTTGACTAATTTTGTCTCTATCTGGTGCACTTGGGTCATAGTCCCCCTATGGTTAAGGATCTCCTCATTTATATCTCTCTATATTTCATCCAATTTCTTCCATAACATACCATATCCTCCTGTCAGGACTACCAGTGGAGTAGCAACCTAATCCAACTAATGTATCCTATGTAATAGTTTTAACTAGTCTGAACTAATTAGCATACGGTCTACCTAAAAGTACCAATGAATTTTCCATTTGAGTGTCACCATGATTTGGAAACACATCATAAAAAATATTATTATTTGAAATCTCCACCATGGATGTCCATCACATCATATCTATTTTTGCATCTAAAAAACACAAACCAAATTTGTCATTAGATTTTAATACATATCAAAATGAAAATTAAAACTATCAATAGTACCTAACATGTATAAATATAAGTATCAAAAATGAAAGTGAAAACAAAATATTAATCATAATTCCTTTTTTACTTTATCATGGCACAACTCCATGATGGCCTTATTGTTTGATTATCCTCCTAAGAGAGGAACACTATCTTGATTCAAGTTGGGTCAATCACTAACCCATCTCTCCCTTCATAACACCAAGACCTGACCTCAATATGGTTGCATTCATATTTGGATGGCCCATATATAACATCATGTTACCTTCCCCTTTACCATATATAAATCATGGGAAGCCACTACCTACTCCTCCTCTCACCTTATTATGTGTCACTTTTGTCATTATCTCATGCCACCATTTAGGAATGATGTGGTCTCACTACTTGAATCTTAGTTGAGATAACTCATCCTCCCACACCATGTGGATCTTTCAAAATGCCTCACCTAATAGAGTGAGACCAAAAAAATATATTTTGGGTGTGTCAGCACAAACTAATCTTATATAGTATTACAAAGGTGAGGCTTAGACCATTAGGTGTAATGACTAGTGATTCAGCTCATCATTTGTGTTAATATCATGGGTGGCCATAATTCCCATATATCCACCATACCCTAGTAGGTCATCTTTAAAATTTTATTTCTAAATAAAATATCCAAATATAACTATAGGGAATCACTCAATCTATGTGATCATGGGCCCACCTTTTCACCCAAGGTAGGTGGTCCATGACCTAGTGTGACACTCCTAGCTTGTACATTAGGAAGCCCTCATATATCCAATAAGAAAATTGTATCATAGGGCACATTAAATGTTCTCCATGGTTCATCATAATATAAAATTGATGCATAATATTCACCCACATGATAGATTCTATATCATATAGTGTATCCTAATCAAAATTAGAGTAACATAAATTAATAGTATACAAGGGCACAACCCCATCCTAATTTTGGCACAACACTTGCATGAACATAAGTTTGATTATGGCTTTGTGGATATTCAAAATTCATGACACATAAAATAAATATTCATATGATGATCTTATACTCATCAAACTAATATGATATTGTTTTGCATTGGGCCAAATCTTAATGCTCATCTACTGGTATTAGCATGATACATCATAAAAGTGCCCCCAATTGACAACACTAGTATGGCATGAATATCATCAATGGCGATTTCACCCCCATGGTATCCCCATCCATCACCCATATGAAAGTATCAATAATCACCTCCTAGTACCCATGAATCATTTTGATCATTTTAGCACTCATTGGGACTTTACACATATCCATCATGCCTCCAAAGCCCAAACTAAATAAGCTAGATCGATCGATGGATGAAAATTATTCTAATAAATCTGGCAGCCAATGAGTGTTATCACACCTCCATATTCATTTACACCTATAAAAATATCAAAAATCATCACCCAATCATATTTTGATTCAAAAATAAAAACTAAAATAAAAAATTTGACTAAAATAACAACTAGAATAAAAATGGTCCTTACTTTTCTATCATACTAACCATCTTATTATATATTTATTACAATGAACACATATAGTTATATTGTATCAACCCCTGATACCTTCCTAGTTCATCAGCCACCACCTATGATACCAACCATGTTTATCACATTTATGATTATATTAGCCATACAATAAAACATTAACCATAAAAACATTTTTAGAATGACACCAACTAACTTTATATTGTATCAACCATGTCTCCCTTCTATTTCTATCATATTTACCACCCCTATAATACCAAAAATATCAATATAATTTTTTATATATTTGTATTAGCCAACTTATATGGTACCAACTACATCAATAGCCTATTCTACATAACTACATTAGCCATACCATATGGTATTGGCTAAAGTTACTATTTCCCTCTGGCTAACTGCATCAACCTAGTTGATACAATTTCCCACTAATAGTGATTTCTTCTTTTAGCCTAATAAATTTTCTTAAACCTAAATTTGACATTTCATCAATTACCCATTCCCTATAATATTTTATTCTATGTTTTAACTCTTGTTGATGAAAATTATGCTACATGTATTTTTCCTAGCATCTAGATTTCCTAATCTAGCCTATCTACTCAAATTTAGTAAATACAATACTAAATACATCACTTACCCACATGGATCTAGTGACTACACCTAGTCAACCTCATACATGCATTCCATGTTGTGCTTGAGCCATTGTGCTAAATTTGGATAATCAAATTTATAATTTTCTAAAAATAAAAAATATTCAAATGGAATTCGTTTACCTAATTATAGTAAAAATTTAAATTTTCAAGTTTTTTAGTTATTTACATCTACATTCTATATTTTTCCCATATTTTTATTTTCGTTTGTCCTTTACATGAAATGGAAGAAACATTAAATCTTAGAGAAGTAGATAATTTTAGTTTCTAATAAAAAATGGGTTTTTCATTTTTTTAGGTCAAACCTTTGTTCTTCTCATTTGTGCCTTCTTTTATCTACAACATATAATGCCACATCTACATAAAAAAATCTAAGTGAAGTTATGTATTTTCATTTTATTTACTTTTAGTTATTTTAGCATTTATTTTTATTTATGCTTTTTTGTGCTAATATGTTTCTATTGTGAAACACCATCCTACATTATACTATTATGACATACGATGAGATTTGGGTGGGGTATATATATACACTTGATATTTTTCACTTTATAACTTTACTAACACTTTATCTTGTAGAGGCTTATCAATGCATCAATCTCCCTATGTACACACCTTTCATGGTGTACTGGGAATGGGGTGGGATCAACTTGTGATAATTTGTGAAATATGTTTGCATAATATTCAATCATACCTTCATTATTATTAGTCTAACATATTTTGAGTCTTTTTCTATATTATCTCTTCATCTACTCTCTATTCATGTTTTTTAGTTTTCCTATATCCTACTATATCGACCAAGGTGATACAATCTATTTTATAATTATCTTTCCTTATATTTTATCAACTCAACTAATAGAGTTTTGATTCTATCCTTTTAAGTTGTATTATATTAGCCTAGTTGATATAACAATGTGTTATCCAACATATTTATGACTGTATCAACCTATTTAGGACTGTCGATTTAGAGTTCAAGGTTAATTTTAGGAATTAGAGCCATATATATGTTTGCATAATATTCAATCATACCTTCATTATTATTAGTCTAACATATTTTGAGTTTTTTTATATATTATCTCTTCATCTACTCTCTATTCATGTTTTCTAGTATTCCTATATCCTACTATATCAACCAAGGTGATACAATCTATTTTATAATTATCTTTCCTTATATTTTATCAACTCAACTAATAGAGTTTTGATTATATCCTTGTAAGTTGTATTATATTAGCCTAGTTGATATAACAATGTGTTATCCAACATATTTATGACTGTATCAACCTATTTAGGACTGTCGATTTAGAGTTCAAGGTTAATTTTAGGAATTGGAGCCATATATATAGGGGTCATATTTCTTTCATAGACCATATGTCAAACTCATATGATCTACTTTCACTTAATTTTCTACTTTTAAGTAGTATTTTTAGGATTTTTAGTTTTAGAGTCTTATTTTTATTGTTTGGTATTGTTTATGGTCTTTGAATATATATAGGAGAGGTTAAATTGAGGAGTCACACTTGGTATTTAGAGTCCCCAAATAAGGATGCCTATGTATTCATCTTTCCATTTGATGTCTTCAACCTAAAACATCTCTTATAAAGTACCAATTGAGCTAAAGGGGGATATTGAAGCATCGACATGTCTACCCAAAGGTAAGTATCTCTATCCTTAGTCTCTTTCATTTATTTACTTAGTAAATTAGATATTTATTTGTTATTACTAAAGTGAATGTGTTTTTTTAATCCTTTCCTATACTCTTCCTTATACTAAATAATTTGGTATAGATACAAGGTTGTTTATGCTTCAATTATCACCTTAAGTTTCATATATTTCCTATTAGTTGACCATTACACCACTCACTTTCTTATTAGTTTAGTGTATAGCTACATTAGATTAGGTTACCCTTATTTGTCAGTTCCTTGCATGTGGCATCATTTTTGTATCCTTGATACACCCATTTTATCAATATTCTAATCACTTATCTACATTGAGCCATAGAGAGATATACCACATGTCATAGGCTTAGGTTTTGGAACACTTTCCTCTTGACATTTGAGTGTATATTACCCTCTGCTAGGTCTACAGTTATTCTAGGTCCCTACCTTCATTCCAAGTACAGGTAGGCTCTAATTTTATGACCTTATTTAATTCCTAGTATAATTAAAGAGATGATAGTTATTGGTCATCCTAGCCCATGCATAAAAATATGATACAATAAAAATTTGATAATGCTAAAAAGTGAAAAAATGGAGATGTGAAATGACTCAACATGGAAGTGGGGCAAGATTATTAAGTTAACTAAAATGTATATTTGTAAAATATGTTTTTGATAAGGTAAGGTGGAAAACCAGGGGCTAAACCCTTAATAAAGCAAAAAAGACAAGAAGGCAATCAAACAAAATATGCCTTTAGAGAAACGACGGCACTAGCCGAGAACAATAGACACCAAAACAAAACACAAGGAATAAAAAGACCAAAGTCAAAGAAGACTCTCCTTATAAAACCATTGATTTGAGAAGATCATTAAGTTTCTCAGTATTCTCTATGTTGTCAGCATGCCCAGTATTGTCCACCTCTTTTAGCATAGACATATTCAGAAGAATTGTATTCTAGATTCCCTTGGCAAAATTCTGCTCAAGCCTTTGAATACAATCCTTCAAGGCCCCAATTTCAGCTTTCCAATTAGCCTCATTATCAATATCCTCACCCACTTCCTTGACATACATTTTCCCCTTATTGTCAATAGTTTCCATAGTATCAGCACCCTGCTCCTCAGTAACCTCAAAATCCCTAGTCTCCTGCTTCCCTCCAGTGCCCTCTAAAATTTCCTCTATTTTTAGCTCCTTAGACTCTTCCTATTGTGTTGCTTCTTATGAAGCACTATCTAAGTAATCTACCAGTTTGGCCTTTAGGGCAGGTTTACCAACAATTCACCCCAACCTTCTAACTCTGGAGGAGAATCCTTCCTTATTAATTTTGGAAGACTTGTAAGATTTACCACCTTGGCCCCTTGTGGCCCTACCCATATTTTTGTGGGTCCCCTCCTTGGTATCTCTAATATTTTCTTCCTCTTCATCAACCTTTCTCTTCTTACCCTTTTTGCTTGCAAAGGAGCTGAGGGTATCAACAGGGGTCTCTTCAGGGGTGGAGAAAGAAACATCTTTTGTTTTGGTAGGAGCAGGCGAAAATTAGGACTCATCAATAGCGTCCCTAAACACCAAGTTGGAAGGAATGTCTTCATTATCCATTATGATATTCTTAGAGGGCTCTAGGGCTTAGTGAAATTTGTATAAGTAGAGAATCAGCCCTTGGTGTAGGGGGATAGGGTTCATATCTGACTTCTTAGCCATTTTAGCTCTCACCCTAAGGATAGAGTGTTCCAAAGAGGAGAGAAAGTAAAAAGGGAAACTAATAACAACATTACACCTAAAGTGATTTAACAAAGGGAGGTGGTAGTTGTAAAACCTGGTAAATCAACCTTCAAGTGTGAAGTACTTCATGAGAATGAAGCACACCCCATCCCATGGCTCTAGAAGTTTAGCACGCTTGAATCCTCCTTGATATGGGATGAGTTCTTCTCCCTCACCTAAAAATAGTTTATGGCTTGCAAGATCCATAATTTTAGTTTTCCTTTGAAGTTTTATACCCTGCATGGACATTCCCATGGCCATAGAAATCACCTTTTTAGAGATTTTAAAACTAATTCCACCCACCGTGATCTGCCTATTTAACCAGGATCTCACAAATTGCTCAGACAAGTTTTTATCATAACCATTAAGCCTTTCCAAATATGGGTTGATTCCCCCTTCCTTACAATAATGCCAAACCAGTAGATTATCTTTGAATTCACAACAGGAGATAGGTTTAGTGAGAATACGATCTCCTCCCATTTTGTATTTGCAGACCCAGACTGTGGAGTTCTTAATTTTAGCCTTCAGCTTTGAAATGGCTGCTAACCCTTTTTTCCATTTATGCAAAATGAAGATGTGATGGCTCATTACGCAAAATAACCTACAGAGATGATGTTGTCTACTCCCATGATTGGACATATTTCCCCTTGATTTTCATGATGATACCCGCACACCTCATTCTCATGATACAATGAATCATGAATGATTGTTAAATAAGTACCAAGGTTATCAAGTTTTGTAATCCACAATGGCCCTCTCCAAATGGACCACCTCCGAGAGCTACCCTTGTCATAAATGCACCCCATTCTTGACAAGTCATCTCTTTTTGAATAATATCCCTAATGTTTAAGGAAATATGAGCACCTGGTCACCACACCCTCCAACCTAAAAATTGTTGACCAAGGTTGGCACAAGCATCAGCGACCCTGTTTCCCTCTCTATAAATATGGGAAAACTCTACTCCAGAGAACTTCTAAAAAAGAAATTGGATGTCTGTAATGATGTCCTTTAGCTTAATTGCCACATTTGATGTTTTATTCACAGCATCTATGACCATTTTAGAGTCACCTTGTATACTCAAGTTCTTTATTCCTAAGGATATAACCAACTTTAACCCCCATAGTAAAGCCATTGCTTTATCATAGTTGTTGCTCTTGCATCTTATTCCACCAGCATAGATAACAGACATCCATCCTTTATCATTCCTTATAATTCCTCCTCCACTAGCTTTACCATCCGACTTGGATGCCCCATCAAAGTTGAGTTTCATCCAATTGGGCTTTGGAGGGATCCATTTAGTATTTAGTCTCTATAGCATTTTAGAGTTATCATACCCAGGGATCTGGTTTAAAACCTTCCATTTGGCTGTAATTTTGTTCTCAATTTGAGATAGGGGTTTCTCTACAGCATGAATATGAGCTGTTGTGACACTTTCCATGATGGTCTTAACAAAGGAGTGGACCACCTGAGATGCATTTCTAGCAGTGTCCCTGAAAATTCTGTGGTTGCACTCTTTCCATAAAATCTAGCTCAAACATGGAAGAGTTTTCTTCCATAATTCCAAAAGCCAAGGATGTGTGAAGGTTGGGTTCCAGCTGAGAATTAATTCTTTGAGGTGAAAATTATAGATCCATTCAATACCAAAGTTATTAAGTATTATGCTCCATAATTCTTGAGCAAAATCATAGTGGATAAAAAGGTGTGAAAATGATTCCTCTTTTAAACCACACAAGAAACATCTATTAACCAAGGTAAACAATATATCAATATATATATATATATATATATATATATATATATATATATATATATATATATATATATATATATATATATATATATATATATATATAGGAAAGAGAGAAGACTGTATTGGGACCAACTACATACAAATTTGTTCCTCAAAGTGGGTTATGACAATAAGTAATAATTGTTTATAAAATGGATATCAAAGATATAATAAGGAAACTTTATGTAAAGAATTTAAAAATAAGGAAAATATAGATCCAATATTGTGTTAATCTAAGTTAACAATATATAAATTCCAAATGGATATAGAGGATTGTAACTATTTGAAAAGTTATTAAAAACTTGCCTAACCATAGATAAAGGAATCTAAATATGATTGAATTTGTAGGCTTAGATAACATACACTAGTATAAGCATAAATAAAATCTGTGTGAGGAATGAAGTGACAAAACATAGTTATCTAACACTATGTAAAATATATCTATCTACTAAAGTAAATAAAAAAGGTTAGGATAGGATACTTAATGTGAATCAGTCCTTATCAACACATCAATATCCTCCTCGGCTCTAATATAACTTTAAAAGAGATGTTTTAGGTCAAGGGATAAGATGGAAATCATGAAGACCTAAGTTTAGTTAATTTGGTATTCCAAATACCAAGGAACACCTCCTTATTTAAACTTATTTATATTCATCTTCAAATACCTTGATTAAAACTAGACCTCCATAAGAATTATATCTTATCTCCCATTTCTTATTATATACTTAGAGTAGAATTTTCATTCATAATTAGATTAAATGAGTGTTTTTATCCTATAAAAATGACATTTATGAACCCTATAAATATTTTTCAAGGTAATAAAAGTGGCCTAACTAATATTCTAATGAAATTAATCCAGATTGATTCATTCTAATGAATCAATAAGAATAAAATATTGGATTGACCATATTGATGTAGTAAAAATAAAGAAATAAATAAATAAATTAGGATTATTTTAGTATGAAATAAAAGGTATGATATATAGATAGATCAATCTATATCAATATAGTAGGATAAATTCAAGATACTAAGTAGAATGAGAGAAGTGAAGGGAAAATAGACCTGGAGGAGGCTAAATAGAGTGAAAAGAATGGCAATGATGATAAACATGTATAACAAGATAATATTGGCATCTATCTAAAATTACTATAAAATTACCTCAACCCTTTCCCAATGCACTCCTTAAAATGTTCACTATGGGAGATTGATTCATTGATGAGTTCTCTAAAAGATATCATCAATGACTAAAAAATACATGTATACAATAATACATGAGTTGCTAATTAAATGAATGATAAGGTAAATATTGAGACCATGCACAATACTAGTATTATTGTAACCAAATAAATATGGATAATGGTAAACATTCACATTTTTAGATCCATCAATAAGATATAAATAAAGTACATTTTCCATTGCCTTGAATGGATGACTTGTTGGATTATTAGAGAGGTGCAAGGTAATTCATAAAGATTAATCTAAAGAGTAACTATCACCAAATCAGAATAAGATAATGTGATTATTGTATGATAAATTTCATAATGAAATAAGGGTTGTATGAGTGGTTGGTTATGCCATTTGGATTGACAAATGCACCCAATATTTTTATTAGACTCATTAATGAAGTGTTGAAACCATTTATTAGTATGCTTTTCATTGTGTATTTATATGCCATTATTATTTATAGTAGGATAAGAGAAGATCACTTGATGTACTTAAGGAAAGTGTTGAAAATATTTAAGGAGGATAATTTATTAGTTAATTTAAATGAATATATCTTCATGAAGGAAGAGTTTTATCTTCTTGGATTTTATGATGTCACATCATGGATGGCGGATGGATCTAGAAAATGTAAATGCTATTATTGAGTGACCATCACCAAGAACCATGATTGAATGAAGAAGATTCCATGGTTTATTAATATTTTATAATAATTATACCATAAAATTTAGTAATATATGTGCACTTATCACTAAGACAATAAGAGGTGATAGAAAAGTGCTTTTATGGACAACCATAACTAAAAGTAGTTTTCAAAATTTGGAGAAGAGCAACCAATATTATCATTTCCAAATTCAATAAGGTATTCCAACTTGATTTTGATGTTTTAGATTAGAGGTAAAATCAGGTTTTGAAGGGGCCCCAAAACCCTTTAACATCAGAGGAGATATAAACCTTAAGCTCACCCAGGAAACAAAATAACCTGGCACAGGCTAAAGCAAAACCAGATTAGCCAGTAATCTGAAGACAGCAGACATAAGCTGGACAAACAAAAAAATAACATAATTTTTTTTTTACAAGACCGAAGAATCATATCTAGAGGGGGGACCTTAGGCTTAGACTTCTTCCTTTTAACTGCTGTCCAACCATCCTCTACCTTAGCTGCCTCAGCAACCCAATCCTTAGAAGGCCATGATCCATGAAATCCAAGGGGTACCGATGCCTCTGCAGGATCCTTTTGAAAACCAGCGAACTCCTGGCTCCTATGGGAATCCTTCAAAACAGGTGGAGATACCACCACCTCCTCAGTAATCGGTTCTGAGAGATCACATAATCCATTCTCCAAAATACCTTCAACAGGATCTTTCACCAGCAGAATCTCCCGATCCGTCGATTCAGAATGGATACTCTTTTCACTCTCATTCTCTGAATCAGTCATATCTTCCCCAGGTTGTTTAGCTATATAATGTTCATTAGTGGCTTTAGACCACCAAGAAGGTGATCTTCTGGATTTGAATTTCCTCGTAGTACACTGAGCTGCAACATGCCCCATCAAGTGACATTTTCTGCATTGAAAAGGTAAACCTTCATAATCTAACATTTGCGTCCAAGAACCCCTAGGGGAGTCCAGAAAAATCACCTCAGGAAGGCCCTTAGAAACATCCACCTCTACCAATAGGCGTGCACAGGTTGAGTGGTAAAGCTTCTTAGATTCATCATTATCAGATAAAAACTCCCCTATAGCATTTCCTATGGTTTTAAAAACCGAATCATGCCATAGAAGTATTGGAAAATTAGGGAGCCGAACCCAGACACAGATTTTGTTGAAGGTTTTCGTGAGAGGATTGAAATCCTTGTGCCATCATTTGGCCATAAGAGGGTATTTACCCTGCCAAGAAAAATCACTGTAGGACAGAATAGTCCCCCTGTCCTTAGAGTTTTGGAATAAAGCTAAAAAAAACCCTTTAACACAAGGTTATATTTCCACATTTCCGTCAATCAATGGCAACTAGAAGTTGGAGATCCAGCCATGTAGATTTGCAAGAGAGGGCCAATAGCCATGAAATCGAAAAATAGCCCCACGCTCTGAAAAATGTTCTACCCGAATAAAGATTGATTCAATTGTTTCAGGATCGAGATTTACTCTAATAGGATTTAAAGCACTTATAGGCATGACGCTCGAACTCCCAGAAGAAGCATGATGATTTGCGTCATGGATTTCAGCTTCATAGGCATCGACATCTGCATAAGTTCTTCCCTTTGAAATAGGGCACGAACCAAAAACAGGGGAACCTTTTGTTGTATTCGTTGCCGGAATAGAACCCCCATCCGCAGAAGACTGGGCTATCAGGATCCTGTTTGCATACACAGATGGAGATCCTCCTATGGCAAAAGCCGCTTCCACACCAGCCGCCAGATTAACGGTGACCTGGTTCGGGATTTGGGGTCGTGCTCGCTCACGCGCGCGCTCAACGTTCAAATTCTGCTGCATCGCACTCAACTTACCTCCATAGATATAAATCATGTTAATATCAATATAAATAACTTGATTTTGATGTTATTATAACAATAATATGAGTATATATGAAATAATAGGATAAGCCCATTGCTTATGTTAGTAATAATTTGAATGAAGCTAAGTATAAATATTTAGTTTATTATCGATAACTTTATGCCATAGTGAAAGCCCTCAACAAGTGGATGAATTATTTATCTCCTAAGGAATTTGTGTTGTATATAAACCATCAAAAACTAGAATTAATGAATAATAAATTTAATTCAAACTAAAAACACATGAATTGGGTTGAGTTCCTATGAAGTTATTAATTTGTGTTGAAGCATAGAAGTGGAAAGTCTAATAGAGCTAGAGATCACTGAGTATAATGTGTCCCTTATTGAATGAGATGCCAATGGAAGTCATGAGATTTGATTTTATGAAGGAGATTTATACAAAATATAATGACTTGAAGGATGTATAAGAATCATGCATAACATCATTGAATTTGTAGATAACACCATGGTTAGGCTATTTCATATAAGAAGGATTATTGTTCAAAAGAAGAGATTTATGTATAACTCAAGGGTCTACTCAAGATAATGTTATCAAAGAGAATCATATTAGATGATTATTGTTCATTTTGTAATTGAAAAAACATTGACATTACTAGTTAAGAATTACTTTTGGCTAACAATGGGCATGGACATGAAAATGTCTATGCAATAATGTAGAGCTTTTTAGTTAGCACAAGGTAGAAGTTAGAATGTAAGGTTATATCAATCACTTCCTATTCTATATATACCATGGGAATATATCAACATGGACATTATCTTAGGATTATATAAAATGTAAAAATCCCATGATTATATTTTTGTGATTGTAGATAAATAATCTAAAATGGATCATGTTTTCATCAATAATGACTAATGAAGTTATGCATGTATTTAATTTTATTTAAAAGGATTTTTTATGCTACGTGGGTAATAACAAAGAATAGTAGTTGGTAAGGATATAAAATTTATTGGGAATTTTTGGAGGACATTGTGGAAGAAGTTGGATAACAAGTTATAGATTAGTTCAGCATATCATCTTCATATGGATGGTTATAAAAAGGTAGTCGATAAGAGGCATGGTAAGTTGTTGTGATGTTTGGTTAGAGAGAATTCAAGATTGTGTGACTCAATATTTGTGAAGGTTAAATTTATTTATAAAACTTGAGTAAATAGAAGCACTAGAAGGACACCATTGTAGTTTTCAAGCTCCTAATATTGATGTCTTCATGTGACAAGGATGTCCTTATGATGGATTATAGATAGTTATGTATATATTTTGATAATGATTGAATAGTTTTAAGCAGCCTTAAGTATACCTACTTAGTTATGCATATGTTTTGATGTGTTTTTATAAGTATGTGAATTTATTTGCATACTCTTTTTTACTATGAAGTTTCACACACTTAGTTAAGATTGGAAGGTTAAAATAAGTCATGTGTAGCTTTGATTATTTTTTTAATCATCAATTTTTTCAAAACTATGATTTTAGTACATGCACATAATTTTAGAGGTCTAAAATATCATGTGTAACACTTGAGTTATCCTTATTTGGTTAGAAGGTGTTTCAGGTCTAAGTTTTTGAACAAGTTCATATTTATGCACACCCATGTCATTGTGTGAAATCACATAAGTTAGTCTACCTATATAAATAGACAATTTATACACACTACACATAAATACCTCATCCATAACTTTTGTACATAGTGGAAGTCTTTGGTCACATTGAATGCCAAATTTTCACTCAAAGGAAGGAAACGGTTAAAGAATAAATTAACATGTAAATTAGACAATATTTTTCATCATGTTTCTCAACATATTAAATTATTTAATACTTATAAAAGTTAGCACAAAATGTGCACCATTTTTTAAAATCATTTAATCTTTGTCTATGCACACACCAACTTAACATGCCTTTACACCACTTGTTAGAGAATGTAATAATTGGAAGTTTAAATTTCACTTGAGCAAGATGAAATGTCATCTATGGGGGAATGAAAATTTTAAAGATTCCATAACATTTCTTGGATCATGTATTCATAAGGATATCCACACATACTTGTAAGGTTTATTCCAAAGGAGAAGATAACTTAGAACATTCAATGAGTGAAAGGATATACTTACTATGAGTGCACAAGCCTAAGGGGAGATAGGATTTAATCACATCCATGACTATATTTATTTTGTAACATTATATATTTTATAAGTCGATATCAAGATGTATGTAATTATTATGTGTGCATTGTAATTTTCCTCATTGAGGTTAATAAATATAATATGTGTTGCATCTACTCTACACATAAATTGTATGTTTTTTAATTGTTGTGTGTTGAGTCCATAGGCTACATGGTCTATGTTCATTTTCAATGGACCTACTAACCATTACTTCATTAATAATATACTTCATCAAAAGTCAAATATGATTGTATAAATGTAATTTTTTAAAAATGACATTTGATTTTGAATTTGTATACAAACATTATGGCTTCCATAAGTTTACAAACCTTCTTTAGTGATGATAATGTTTGTCTATATAATATAAAATTTTATATCCCTATGTGGAGTTTTTTGAACTTATAATTTATAGTGAGAGACACATTTTATTATGTCAATTACATAATAAAGTAATGTTTTATAACAATAAGTGTTATCAACTTCAAGTTTTTATGAACCTTATGGATTTAAAGGGACATCTCCAAAAGGTATAAATAAATTTATTTTAGATGTAATATCAAAGAATAAGAGGGTTATCTTTTCAGAAAAGGTTTAAGAGATCAAGGAGGAAGGTGGAAAATCTTAAAGATAGGAATCATGTCCCAATTTTTGGATATGTTGAATGTAATTCCTATACATCTTCAATTTTGGACATTTTTCTTAATCCCTAAGTCTATACCTTCTATATATATTTTGTAAATATGATTATAAGAATAAATTAACTTATTTCCATGTGTAATTTATTCTTCAATAATATAGATAGTTTGCTTTGGTTTTTAGGAAAGGTTAATCTTTAACTGGACTCCCTATCCTAGGATGCATCATTTGCTATTAGATTTGGTTAAAGTTTTGGGAAAAGAAGAGCTAAATAAGTAAGTCATTTATTATATAGATAATTATTTAGAATAATGTGTAGATAAAACAATGAATGTGAGGTACTCCACATGTGAGAGAGAAGAATAAATTTTATCCATCATTTTTAGATGGGTATAAAACAAAGAGTTGAAGAATTGGACCAGAGAATAGTCAAGAGATGGAAAAGGAGTGACCTAAAGTCATATTTTTCAAAAATAGCAAAATATGTTAGGATAAATATTTCTCGATTAGACGATATAATAATAATAATAATAATAATAATAATAATAATAATAATAATAATAATAAAATAGAGGAAGGTTGCTAAGAAAAATAATCTTGTGGATCCAAGAGGAGAAAAACCTAAAAGAGAAAAGAGACAAACATAGGTTGTTGTGAGTAAATATGGGGATACTAGTATAAATACCCCTTTATTTTTAGGTATAAAAATATTGAAATATTTGATGATTTGGATAGTGGAGTTGAAGTATCATTTTGAGGAAATGAGGATTAAAGAGCTGAAGAGTCTAAAGTTTACAAGCATAAGTTTGTTTGGATATGTCAGTAGATGTTGGGAATATTTCCAAAAGTAGATGAAATACAAAGTGAAGTTGAGACTGAAGATTTTGGATATGATGGTTTATAATATTATGTATTGTACACCCAAGAGATTAGTCAAGAATTATAAGTAGACTTCATGAGATGAGACTAGGAAATAAAATGAAGATTATTGTAGTGGAGCCATAATATGGATGACCAAAATATTATCAATGGAATATAAAGAAGATATTAATTTTATGATTAGATATTACTATAAGTATCATAAAAGAGGAGAATATTTTAACAACATGCAAGTTGTATCAACTATTATGAACTCCAATACCATGCTCTGTAATGAGCTACACATGTAATATTATTTAACACAGTTTTGAAAAAATAACCAAGATCATTTGTATATTAAATTGCACAAATATTTACATAAAAATTCTCATTTAACATTCTAAAAATAATTGAGAGGATTTCTAAGATAAATCCTAAAGAGCCTCATAAATTTAGGTGGTTGTATTAATTCTAGTGGTTGGATTAATGTAAGTGGTTGGGAGTGGAGGCCCAAAAATCCATTTCAATGGCTTTTTTAAAGTTTGGTTTTGTGGATGGCCTAAATCCCACTTTAATGGCAAACCTAAATTATAATTTAGTGTCTAATTTATACATTAGTGTAGTTAGGATATGGGTATGTAACTTTGATTAAGTTTAATTTATAAATAGGAAATATTCTTAATAATTATTTTTGAGTCATAATGGTGTAATTAGTAATTTGTACCAACACCCCCATAAGTACAACTTATTGAGGAAACTAAAATGTGAGGTTTAACCTCAGAATTGGATCTTACCAAAAAGGTCTGATGAGGTACCCATATAAAATATGCTCAAGAAGGAAGATAGATTCATACTAACCCCTCCCCCCAAGGGCTACATCATTTAAATCATATGCCAAAGGTTGTGAAATAATGAAAGTCAAAAACTAAATGGTGTTGATTATTAGGTCTTCTACTTGAATATTGAATAAGGGCCATCTACAATGAACATTATTTCTTTCTTTTACAAAAGGAAGAGCATAAACAATGTACTATACATCTACCCATTCCATGATGGAATATACAGGTAGCAATATGATTATCTCTAAAAATGGTCTAAAGCCAAAGTGTGACATATGTCTAGTAAGATCATGTATACAAACTAAAATTAATGCCATTGAACTATACTTGTCAAAATAAGGACATGGAGTAATCACTAAAATATTTTCCATATGAGGTGGAAAGCATGTCTCAATAACCCTTGAAAATGAATGATGAAGATCCATAAGAAAAGTTCTCTAAAAATGTGGAGGTACCACAAAACATAGTAGGGAAACTCCCATTGATGGATATAAAATAATCCTATGAATTAAAAATGGATTTATAAAAATAAGGGAAACACTTTATACATGAATAAAGGTCGAGTTTAAAAAAATACATCCCATGTTTGGTAAAAAATTATCCCAAAGAGGTGGCTTTAAATAAAGAACATAAATTATTAACATGAATATATCATCACAAGAAATAATAGGAGAGGAAATTATAATCTTAGAATAAGTGTCTCCAAAAATATTTTGAATAATTTTCCAAACAATGCAAAGACACTTTGTGTGCTTCAAATGGTGGTGTAGAGGCATGGAACCATACATCAATAAGTGACTAAGGATAATGTCACTTGAATTGAACCAATCATTGTAATTTTTTATGAGGGTTTTAACCACACCAATCTCATAATGAAGTAGCCTCTAATGTTTTAAGATCTTGATGGAGATGAACTCCACTCTAGGGCACGGATTGTAGGTATAAAATATTAACAACCTATTGATGGAGTAATAGGTAGGGCATGTAAGTTGTTAACAAGGTTTTTGGATGAAGGGGTGGTCTATTAAAAAGGAAGTGAAAATATATATGAGTTGGATGGATGTTTGGTTACTACTATAGAGTGGGTAGGTCTCAAAATAATCTCAAAAATGAGGGAAGGGTAAGGCAAAAAAGAGAGGTCATGTGGTCTTCAAGAATCACTTCCCTAGATGGTTCCTAAGTGGAAAAGTGCTTTTAAAACCTATGCCTATTGCTAGTAGTTATTGTACACACACAATCAGACATGGTTAATAAGTCTAGGGGAATATTGATATAGGAAACTCATAGGCCTCAGTCAAAGTTTTCTCATTTTAGAGAAGCTATTACACACCCTTAATTAGGAGATTATGGTTTAGGCTTAGTGAGGTATCTGAGGTAGCTATTACACACACAAAAAAATTATATTAAAAAAAGTACTTCTACACACTCAAAATTATGAATCAATCAACTTAACTATCAATAATCAATGTTTTTACCAATCATTCAATAGTTTTTGCACTTCTAAGACAAGAATATCAATCAAGATAATCAAGAACCCATTCACTACTTTTCCATACTAAGGATTATTTAATCATACAACTAAAGAAATAAAATTTGATTACACAATCAGTGGAAACAAAATATGCAAACACATGAGTGGACAAATGAAATTGCTTTGCTCCTATATATTAAAAATTCTTTGACAAATAAAAAATTTATATTACAATTATTTAAATAAACTTGAGGAATGGGTTGTCTCATCCTCCAAGTTCATGAAAAATTCATTACATGTGATAGTTAGAACTTGAGTTCTAACTGTAGTCAAAATCATACATAATTTATCTGTAAGTTGTTAAATAGTCTAAGTTAGTCTTTACAAAAAACCATGTAATGTGTGCATGTGTATAAAGATAAAATAATAAACTTTACAATAATGGCTCAAAATTATAAGAAAACTACAAAAATATATACGTGATGCTATAAAATGTTCATATAAGAAATCTTAGCCTTTTAAAGTTGTGTTTTCTAAATAGTTGCATGAACCTTAGTCAACGTAGTGGTGGTGGTTATAGATGTTGAAACTGATGTTGTTTATGTGGAACTGGAAGTAACAACTTGAGCTTGATTCTTCTTCACTTTAATCTCCTACCAACACTTATAATAAATGTCATGCTACTATCAAATTATGTCTAAGTTCAATAAAGGTGGTTTGTGTACTCTACTAACTTGGCCTAGGAGCTTTGCGTGTTATATTTTGGTTTCCTAAAAGTTGATCTTGAATATCTCAAATTTAATAACCTTCTTCTTGGTGAATCTTAACTCAACCTCTATGTCCTCCAATGGTAGCCCCTATAGACTTTGATTTAAGTTATCTGTAGCCTCCTAAATGAGTTGATCAAAGTTGATTTTGTTGATCAACTTCCCTGTAGTGTCTTTTACCTTCAATAATTTTGAGTCATTCAAACTTTGAAGAATGAGAGCATTGTGCTCTTGGTACTTGGGGAGTAAATCCCTAGCTGCTATCAACCATTCTCAAGATTCTTTTATTTTGATGACTACCAAGTTGAGGGCATTAGATGCTTCTAGTGGTGTCATAAGATCCAAGTGGCTATAAGCTTTATTGCCTATGTAAATGATCAACATTTTCAATTTATTTCCTTTACTCTTCAAATAATTAAATAATTCATGATTTTTTGTAGCATGTGGGGCTAACTTAGCCTACATGAATTCTAGAGCTTCCAAAGAATTATAGAATTTTGAGGCTGCTTCTTGTACCTTGCCCTCAATGCTAGCTAGTATGTATATAGTCTTCTATGGTTCCTTAAATTGTTATATCTCAACCTCCAACTCTTATTTGTCCATCTTTTTACCCTCATGGTTTGCCACCATGACACCCTTCTATGCTTCAACAAGATATCTAAAGTCTTCAACATAGGGGGATTACCCAAATTACTTGTTCTACCTCTTTGTGAGGGAGAAAACCTATTGCCTCTCTTCAAAGATCAATTACCTACCTGCATCATCTTATAGATTCCTCTTCTTCACCCTCTAAATGATTTTAGAGGGTTTTTCAAACAAGGTTTTAATGTATAGGATCTCAATTATTTTAAAATTAGGAAATTGAGAGGTCTTGGCCCTTAAGTCCATGGCCCAGGGAGGAATTGTCAACTAATTAACATTTATCTCCTTTGAGGTTGTGAATACAACCTCTTCTTCAGCCTCCTCAGCTACTTTTTACTTCTTAGATACTTTGACAATGGTGTTAGTCAAAGAGGGATAGATAATTTTAGATCAATACAATCCTCCAAGCTTAAGGAGTGGATGGATTGTGACTATTTGAGTCTTTACCCTTTTGTGCTTGCTTGAACTAGAGACAATGGTCTCTTGTGATGGAGTAATTGATGCCATGGGGAGAGTGATTTAGGTGGATTGTACATGGAGTTGTGGGGTGGCCATGGTTATTTCCACCTTCTTGGATGACCTTTTCCTTTTCAATGATCTAATAACAATAGTTCTAGAAGGAATATTAGAAGTAGCCATAATGGTGGTGGATGGCACGGGGGTGGAAAATGGATCAATGGTGATGGATGAAGCAACAATAAAAATATCCCTATCAAAATTTGGGGTGAGTAAGGGGTAATGCAAGAAATAAATTATGGTGAATGGATCATCAGAGGTAGAAGTGGGAACTTACACCTTAGGGGTTCTCAAAAAAGATGATATAGACATAACACCAAAAATAAGAACAGAAGCAGACAATAAAGAAGTTGTCTCAAGAACCTACGTACCTATGGTGTCCTCCATAGCTGATGCTTTTACTTTTTAAATTTCAAGGCTCAAATTTTTATCTACTTCTAGCTCTATTTCCTTATTAGAATCTTCTTCTTCTCAATCTAGTTTAATTTTTTCCTCCTCTCCTACTTGATAGGACATTATAGGCAAGTTTTATGATTTTTCAATTGTAAGATTACTTGTGGGAGTCTTGGGATTATTCTTGTATAAAATGGTGGTTTTTGGCTATGAGGAGGAGCCTTTCTAGATCAAGGAAGATAATTCATCTATTGATACCCTTGAAAATGTAGGATCTTGTGCTTGGGAAGTAGTTATAAGTATATGAGATGTACTAATAACTGGTTGTTCATGTACTTTATATTCCTCATCAAAGGAGTCTAAAATGATGGGGTTCCTTGAGCTCCCTTAGGGTCAGGTTCACTCACACTATGTTCCTTTTCAACAAATTTTATCTTAATAATAAGTCTCTATGATAGATCTTCTTACTCCTTTCATTGCTCTGTGGACTAACTCTTCTAAAAGTCTAAATGTGTCCATCCTACATAAAGTGGAATTCTACCATCTAAATCCCTCATATAAATTGAAGTTTCTTGTTTGATTACCCTTAGGCATTCTTCTTTCAAACTAATAATTCTAGCTCTTTCCAATATTTCCTCATCGTTCTGTGTATTCATAAATAAGAAGTCATAAGGATAATTCTCATGATTGTAATCGATATTAAAGCCCTAAAAGTAATTTTAGATGGTTCCATGTGGATCACAATCCCTATGTGGAAGTATGGGGAAATGATATATCTTCCTCTTACTATTGATGTCTCCAAAGTGCTTCCTCATGGTATATACCATTCTACCAATAACTATGTGGTTGCTAAATAATGTGATTTTTTTAGTCCTGGTTAGGTATTCCTCTATGATCCACCATAATTGGAAAGAAATTTATTGCTCAAATAATTTTTTAGGTACATACTTTGGGAGGAATAGGGGATGAAACCTATTTCCCTAGATCATAATGACACTATAATTTGGATATAGAAAATAGTCTTCTCTTGTAGACAACATCTTAACAATGTTGGCTCTAACCCTGAGCATTGGTGAACCATGTATAGCTTGCAAAAATTGAGGATAAACATCCTCAACAATCCTCACCATATTCTTAGTGTAGGCATAAATTTGAATAAAATGAAAATGATCACAAATTCTATTTTTGACACAATCGGTGGTTTGACTCCATAGCTCATCGAGGACTTTGTATACTATTCCAATAATAGTATCTAATTTATATGACATCATATAAAAATGGCCTTTAGGAGTGGGATACTTATCCTTATAGATGACCTACTCTCTCAAATTAAAACTGATAATCTTCTCCAATGCAAATGTGGCATCATTGGTTAACATCATATGTAATAATGACACCTAATCCAAATGGAAAAAATGGATGTTGGGCATGCCATAGAGTCTATTAAGTAATTCCATGCCTATCCACACCCCCATCCTAAATTTTTTAATAGGAGTGAGACCCTTAAAATTCTTACCTTTGAATTTAATTGTCTCATTCACAAGGAGCATGAAGACAACACCTTTTCCATTATATTATCTTGATTCCATTGAACTAATTTGTGCTTATCAAAATAAACATCAGGTATGGGTAATGATAAGAACCTTTGAAAGTCATCTTCTTTGATGCATGATATGATAATTTGATCCCTAAGCTACACTAAATCAACTCAAAGTGAAGTTTTAAATACGAATACTGAATTTCTCAAAACTTAACAAATTCTCAAAAAACTCAAAAGAACTTGCAAAATGTTTTGGCATAAAATGTTCTCAGTTGTTGAACCAGTTTTTTTTAATAACGTTGTGTTATAATTGTCAAAATTTGAATTAATTGCATAATTTCATTTACTAATCAAAATCAAATCAGCAAACTGAAATTAAATCATGCATCAAATGACAATTACTAGAAACATGAAATGTGATAATGGAGTTCAGCTCAACAATTGATGCCTACATCTCTGGGTTCTTCAAAGGAGTGGACTGTTTCCATTAAGGGCATTTCAAAAACTTGGAAACAATAAACAACTTTCTTGTAAGTTGATCTCTCAATGCAAAAATTCACCTTCACTGTGACTGATAATCAAGCCCAGCACCTTCGAATTCCGTGAGTCTTCACACCTGCAAACTTGCTTCAAAAGTCCTAAAAATATCCTCTGTGGGCTTAAAAATACTCTTCCAATATGCAAATTGGATAAAAAAGAGTATTAAGACTGAGTATTATGGCTGAAAAATGGATAAAAATCCATTACATAAGCTTTCCCAAAGTTTTTACAAAGTCTCAACCTCTTACAATAAAAAACACAGTCCAAAACTTCTTCTATTCAAGTAAAAAATAGTGCCTTTTATAACACTTCAAAACCTGTGGCTGAAGTGGTCAAGGCCTTAACCTTTTACACGGGAGGTCAAGGGTTCAAAACTTATCCCTTCCTTATAGGGCACACTTAAGCATGAATTTTAAAACTTCCCTCCTTTTTGGGCATGCTCAGGCTCTCCTTTTTAGGTGCCTTGACTCCTTCTTGGGTGCCAAGTTTGAATATTTCCTTGGGTGGCATGATAGACATGGCAAGGTAGCATGGCATGCTTGAAAATTTCAAATAACATGTGATAAATAACACCTAACCAAAATTTTTTGCACCTAATTTTTTTTTGCCACATGTTAAATGGCTATTGGCCCACTTGGCATTTCAATAGTGCCATGTGCAACCTCCGATAGGTCCAAATGTCTAAACGTCCTCGAATCACATGCCAAATGTCGCAATGACATTTTTTGAGAAATCTTCAAATGACCATATCTTGAGCATCCAGACTCCATTTTGCGAACCACAAAAATTACCAGAAAGCTCTCGATGAGATATATAGTGTGCCACCACTAAAACTCTGACTTGAAACCATTTTTCAGAACCCAATTTCTGATCATAATTGGGTTATGGCTATGATGTAGGAAAGTGTCTTGCATGACTTTGCCTGTGTAAACAAGAAGTCATGTAGGAGGTCGATACATGGCATCACTTTGGGCTTGGTAATGATAAAATGCAATCCTTATATTTTAATTGCTAGTAAATCCTTGATGAATGGTCACTCAAAGGGAGATATATTGACATCTAATTAAAATATATCCGTAAAATCAATCACGTCCCATAATTCTTAATAATGTACATACCTATTGTCTTAAATTGAGATTCAAATATTGTATCCATAAACTTTGTTGAATCTTTAATCAAAAATGGTGATAGAAAAACTACTCCCATGAATGGCCTAGATGAAGATGTCATTGTTTCTAATATGCAATTTGAGGTGCTTATATTCTCCTCTATGTGTTATAAATTCTCTATGAACAATTTTCATTTCCACTAGTCACTAGTTTTACACATAGTACTCTCATAAATATCTAGGGTTTTTATCATGTAAGATAGTAGTAGACATTGAGTGCAAGTTTGTTTGTAAGCATTGAAGGCTTCAATGGATGCACATCACACACACACACACACACACACACACACACACACACACACACACACACACACACACACACACACACACACACACACACACACACACACACACACACACACACACATATATATATATATATATATATATATATAAGCATTGAATTATGATTCATGTGATATAAATGCCCAAAATTCACCTATTTTGTATTTTATGCATAGTTCAATTTTTATTAGTTCTAGTTGGTAGGTAGCTTTAGCAAATTATTAAGAAGTATTTTGTCTTTTATTTGGATAAGTATAGAAAGACATGGGCATTCATAATTTGGATATTCAGGATTTATGTTGGTACTGGTCTTTATAAAAGACCTAAATAAAAACCTTGATGACCTAATTCCCATTGGATAAAATGTTCGAAGAATATCTAAAGTTTTATGATCTTTCAGATAAAATGTTTGATGTAAAAAAACCTAAAGACATATAAAATCTATCAAACAAAATGTCTAATTTTTTTTTAAAGATCCAAAACTTTTGATAATGATATTTCATTTCAAGATAATTATTTCAGACAAAATGCCCAATGCAAAAAACCCTGAAGACTAAATCTGTTTGAAACAAAAGTTATGAAAGACCAAAAAGTTCCATTGAATAAAATCCTAAATGAACAAGTGCTGATGAACAAATTCCAAATATTTTTTTGGACAAAAAACTTGAAACAAAATACTTAAAAACCAAACCTATCAGACAAAATGTATGAATAAAATGCCCAAACAAAAGGCCCGATGAATAAGTCTAAAATGCCCAAACAAAAGGCCTGATGAATAAGTCTCTAAATGAATTTCTCTAAATAAACTAAGTCCTAAAAACCTACATAGTTTTAAAAAATCATGAAAAGGTATTAATAGAGTTAGTCCATAAAATATGCAATACCATTTTAGATTACTAAATTATTCTAAGTATGAAGACTAAGGATCAATATGCTCAACAAGTTTCACAAATATATAAAAGAAAAGGCTCAATAAATAAGGCCAGAATATAAAAAAATCATGTCCCTATTTCTTTAAGAAGAAAAGGGGGATGTTGGGTAAAATAAATGGTGACTTAAAAAATGAATACTCTTGAGTATTCGAGAACCCAAAACTTTGGTTAGTTATCTCAAATCAATCATGAACTATGTCATGGAAGAATACTAAAATTAGAAATATGAAAGAGACTCCTAAGCAGATTCACAAAACATACTTGTCTTCTTATCCTTGGATCTGTGTGTTGAAAGTGAAGTTCATTTAACCCTTGTTATGATGAGTTTTTCAAAGGCTTGATGAAGTTTCAGGTTTCATTCTTGTTTATGTTAAAGCTCATTAAAATAAGAGGAGCTCAAGTATTACTCTACTTCCAGTTAGAAATCCATAGCCTTGACAAAGATAGCTTAGGTTTCTTCTCATCCCTTTCCTTCATTCTTTTTATTATGATGCATGGTACATTGACCTTATTTCATCATTAGAGCCTTTTTATTTTCTTTAGATATTCTTTTGACTTGAGTAATTTATCTTTTGAACTTGTTGGTTCTTTTTAAATTTTCTTTTTATTTTATTTGAATGGAAAAAGGAAATATAGAACCCTAGTGAATTGGTATAGTTATAAAAAAAATCATTACCAAAACATCCCTACCAACCATATTTTTACTGAGAATTATCACTTTCAACAAGTATTCAATATAATAAATGTGCATCATCTAGTGAAACAATAAAATGTTCTAAATTCATATGAATTACTTTTGAGAGAAACTTCCACATACCTGGTGAAAGTATTCAATTGTGACACAATCTAATATGGTTCATGATTATCTACCTTCATCTTGAATACTCTGAACATAGAAAGATACCCAATTTGTGAACAGGTCCCAAGTTATAACTCTTTTTCAATTTTCCCTTTTTTACACATCTATTTAAACATAAGATAAGGGCTCAGTTGGTTTGAATTTTAGCTTGGTTACATTAGAGCAAACACAATTCATATTGTCACAAGAAGCATAAAAAATAACTAATATAGAAATCAAGAAGATCTAATCTAAGAAAGTAGGAAATATAATCTAATAAAGAAAGAAATCTAATCTAATAAAACAAGAAATATAATCTAAAAAAGTAGAAAATATATCCTAATCCCACCTCTGCCATGTCCTTTCATCAATCAGTGGTACCTTCATATGGCACATCCATGAAGTAATGCTTTAGAAACTACCCATTGACTGGATATGTGAGTTCATTGCCTTATAAGTACTTTAGATGAAATGCATTATTATCTAGAATCTCTAAAATATGATATAGTCCAATCTATAGTGGAGAAAATTTGTCATATTGTCCTTTTTTTTTATGGGCTTTATCCCAAAAAAGCATCAGATCTGAGATTCTAAATGCCTTGACCTTGGATCTCTTATCAAACCATCTCTTGACTATATCCTAGTGTTTGTTGAAGGTCTATAAGGATTTAGTCCTCGAATCCTCCATTTGTATTATATCCAATGGTCAAGACTCAATTTTATCACTTGGTTCTATGTAATCTTGGATTAATTAATAAGTTTGTATATTCAACATGATTGAGAATACTATAGACACCTAAATTTGGCCACCAATGACCTCTAATCAGGCTTTTGATCAATTTCCATTAAAATGCACAATTTGGCATAAAAACACTAAATCACATTAAAAGCTTTGAAACTAACATATTCAAGTAATAATTTTGTCTAGGGTATCATTAAATGGGGTAATGCACTTTATGGGCTAGCTTACTTTGATCAAATCATTCTGAGTCAAAATGTCAATTTTGCACCTAGGTGCCCTAGATTTCTCTTTCTTATAAAATATTTTACACAAGACATGTCCCTTTGTTATTTTTTATTGGTAACATCCTAAATGGGATAATAGATCCAATGCATCTGACATCAAATTTAATTTGAATCCAGTCAAATTTCAAGCCAATAACAAGTCATTATGATCAATTTGAGTAATTTGTGCACAAGATGCTGAATCATGCTTAAGAGCTATTAAACCAAATTAGGGTTTAATTAATAACTCCATGGAAACTTGTTAAATACTTATTTTTGGAAATGAATATTTAATATCTACATCATCAGGTGACCTCATTTCTTGGGATGACATCCCTAGGCCATAAATGCCACAAATATCAGGATTCATGCCTCCCATGCCTCATCAATGCCCTCCATTCCTCTTAATTATTCTTATATCCCAAATATTGATGAGCCTATTTATAAATTTTAATTAAAAAATTGGATTAATCCTTATCCACAAATCTCAATCTTGAGATGGATAATTCAGGTTGATTCTACCCATTTGCAAAAATTTATAAGTAGGAGGCCTTGCCACTTGAATTTTAAGTCTTGATAATGCAAAGTTATAATGCACAAATGATTCCAAAATCTATTTAAATTAGTGTTACCAAGACAAATTGATTTTAATACAATCCAATCCAAATCCAAAGGTGCCACAAAAAGATGGAGGTAGCCCAAGCTTCCATTGATGCAGACTTCATGAGCACAAGCTAAACAAGCCACCACTACAAAAGCATTTGGAGCATCCAAGGAAGGTGAAGGATTCTTTTAATTCCTTACTTTTTAGTTGTGTTTGTCATTTGTTTTTTTATTAAGCTCACCCTAGTAACTAGGCATGAAGATGTTAGTTTACTGTGTTGTTTATCAATTTGCTTTGTTCATTTTGTCATTAACATAATACTAATCTCCTCTTCTTAGTCAAATTCCTAGTTCACATAATGTCATGCTCAGTGGAACTGAATATCTTCACAAAACTAATCACAATTATCCCTCAAGTAACTCATTAACTTTTTTTATGCATAATCTTAGAGTGGGAGACTCGAAAGAGTGAAAAAAATTAAGTAAAACATGTTTTTCTATAAGTGGCAGGTTTGGCTGGACATAGTTATGAGATTGCCTTATAACTCACGGTATTGTCATTCAAACTCACAATATTATGCTTAGCCATTTTGACTAACTTTATGTTTTTGTGTAGGGTTAACAATACCGCTACTTTAGAAGCCATGGGATTTATTTGTAACTCGTGGGGTTACTTAACCGAGTCATGATATTGTCTAACCATTAGTAGTTAAGCGACAATACCATAACTTTTAAAGTGGCAGGATACTAAGTCATGGTATTGTGACCAAACTGCCTGTGGTTTACAATACCATGAATTTTATAGTTGTGATATTATCTTGTAAGTAGTGGGATTGTCATTCAGAGTCATCATATTGCAACTAAATGGTTAGCAATTAATCATAATATCATAACTCTTAAAGTTGTTGGATTGTCTTCTAAGTAACATGATTACTCTGTTGAGTAGTGGTATTTCACCAATATGTCAACCCAAGAGCTCATTTTCCTAAGTTGATTATTTCATCTTTAAAAATGCTTCAAAGCTAAACCACATGCTAACATTTTTCTTGTAGGAGCAACTTAGAAAATTGGTAAAACGTGTTTAAATCATCTTTTGTATTCTTTAAAATGAACTAGGAACATTATTTTGGTGCTTAATATAACATTTAGGTGCTTAAGTAAGTTTTTATCATTAGTTTTCAAAGTTTAAAATTTTAAGACCAAGGGGTCAAATTAACACCACCAAATCTTTCATTTGGGCTTAAAATTGAATACACTTGTCATTTTTGTCTTCAATAGTTGCTTGATCTAATTTTGTTTAGCAAAGAGAGGGGTGTTGCATGTATGTTATTCCATTTGTCCCCTTTACATAACCCTTGGAATCAAAAGTGACATTCCTATTACAAATTGCCTAGTCCAAGGCATAAAAAGAATGTCATCTAAAGCACTTCCCAAAAAATTACAAAAGTATTGGGTGACCTTCAAAATGACCCTAAAGTCTTTCTATTTTATGCTTTCTTTATTTCATGCAAACTTGGATTACGAGGGGGACGTCATTACCTCCCACAATTTTCTTAGGTAAGTTTTGACCCAAGGTTTCATCTCTCAGTATTGACTTCATTTGGCTCCATATTGGAGTTGCACATGGGATGTAGTGGCACTTTGGACATCGCACTACACTGAGTAAATAACATGATGTAGTAGTTGCAAAAAGGACTAAACCTTTTTAAAATAAGCCAAGTGATATGGACCCAAAATGCATGATTTTATTTTTCATTGTTTGACATGAAAGTCATTATGTAATTGATTCCCTTAGAATGTTTGAAAACTTATAGATCTTAGATAAATCCCTACTTGCCATGAAAGTATTATTGGTGCAAGGTATGCCTCAAGGTCCATGTCATAGTACTTTCATTTTAGAGAAGGGGGGATGTAAAAACCCTACTATATAATTCACATTTACTTTTGGATGAATACTTAAAATCCTCTCAAATGACGTATATTGATGGATTTCAACAATACCAAGAAACCTTGTTAGTTTAGGATCTAAGAGTGATTAATTAGTTGGTTTTATCCTAGATTAAAGTCTTTTTTGGAGTCAAAACTTGGTGTAAACAAATTATGAAAACTAAACATGTGGTCCCCAATTTTTTTTGAACAAGGAGGCGTTATGTTGTGCATGTGAGATCATCAATTTTCTTTGTTCAAAATTCATCAAAACTTGGAGTCATATCATCCACTTTGGTGTAGTTATACTACCTAATTAAGTCTAGACCTTTGTCAAAGTTGTTTAAGTACTTCATATATAATCTAAATTCAAAATTGCACCTTTATAATTTCATATAGTTGATGTGTTAAGTGGGTTCACCATTTGCACTAAACTTGAGGGAACTTAGGTTCAATGTCCAATTTGGATTGAAGGTTGTTTAAGACTAATGATCATTATCACCACTTGATAAACTTAAGTCATTTTGTGCTAAACAATTATACTTTTATTCTATGCACCAAAACATTTTGAGTCAAGAAAGGTAGTGTTATGTTGTCAAATTTGTGAGAAATTATCTTTTCCTTAGAGAGTTTTTGAAACAAGTATTTTGTTACATCTTTTGGGTAGTCTAGCATTGTTACCCTGCCTAAAAAAATTTAGATATTGTTTCATAGACCCTCTTGCATAGAGTTCAAATTTTTTGCTACTTTTTCAAACCAATCTGAGTATAAATTTATGAACCTTTGTCTATCACAGTTATATTTTTCACTTTTTGTCTAGCTTATTTGTCAAAATAACCAAGTTTTTTACCATTATTTGTGAGAAAACAAACCATCTCTAAAGTGTCTTTTATTTCATACCTTATACCTATTTGATCGGGTCCATGTCTAAGAATCAAATTCCTAGTGTTTTTTATAAGTGTTTCAAATCCATTAGATTAAAAATTTCATCTATTTTAAAGTCTAGCTTTTGATGCCATTTGGCCAAGAGTCCTACCACATGCCTTGTTTGAGCCTAGCTTTTGACACTGTGTTTGGCCAAAAGACCTAGCAAATTTTACTTATCCTAAATTAGAATAATTTGAAATGCTTCAACCTTAGATTTTGGCATTTTGATTTTTAGTTCATTTACTTAATCTATTTGTGTAACATGTGTAACATTAGACTATTAATGTTAGTTTGTGTTATCACAAATCTTTGCATAAACCTTTTGATCTTTTTGATGAATCTAGACCAAGTTTGAACATCAGATTTTAGACATTATTTTTTTAGAGTTTTCAGAACTCTTTGACATTTTATTGCAAAAACATTTACTATGGATCCCAACATATATTCTTACACTCGTAGTGGACTCATGTACAATCTATGGATTAGTAATGTGGTTGCACAAGAAGAAAAGGTGCAAGACCCCTATGTAGATAATATTACTTATGAGTTGAATCCTTATCCCTCTTATAATACTTAATTAGGGGAACAAATCCATGATCCTTTGTCTAAGTATTTGGTTAATACACCACCTTATTCAGAACAAGACCAAAAATAAACTACATAATACCTAGCTACAATACCTATAGTTGACGAACTAGTTCTACAATAGTCATTCTCTACTAATACACCTTCCACATATGATCCATTTTTATTTGAGTGTCACTTTTTGTAGAAAAAAGATGATATTTTTGTTAGAGTCATAGAGGTAGGGGCAAAGTTTCTAGTAGACTTCCCCCATGATAATTTACCAAGCCTAGTAAGAATTCCCCACAGCATAATTTACGATCAACAGTCTTCTTCTAGAAATCCTTTGGCTCTATTCCAAACAATATATCAGGTCCCTAATATGCCTAACAAAGTCAAAAACCTCATGTAATACCACTTTAACCAAACACAGATGGCATGTCAAACCTACTTGAATCTAGCACATAATTTCAATCAAATGACCATTGTGAGCAAACCTCTTATAGATTTATTTCCTTCAATAGTAGTTTTGATAGGGTTAACTAGTCAAGACAATTAGATTTCAGATCCATTCATATAAAATGCTTTGGTAGACAAATTACTACATGTACCCATTATTAAGGAAGTGTTTTCTGCTTCTACGTAGAATAATGAGAAAAATATAGTGAACAATGTGCAAGTAATGTCTAATCCAAATCAAGGTGGTACTAATGCATGAACAACTAGTCAACAAAATGTGCCTTTAGTTAACACTACAAGTGGGTCTCCAAATTAGGGAGTAGGAGTTCCTACATCCCAACTTCAACCAACTACTTTATCAACCATGTAACCAATAGGATTAGGTAGTCAAATGACACCTAATGTCAAGCCTCAATAATAAAATGTGATGAATCCTACTCCTCAATAAATAAAAAGTAGTATTCCACAATAGTAGGCACAATCTAATGTACCAACACAATAGAGGTTAAATATATTTCCACCTCAACAAGGGATAACTAATGTTCCACCTCATTAGGTAGTGGTAAATACACCTCCTCAGTCATAGACTAGTGTACCAATATAAAACTAAATGATGACCAGTCAACAACATGTAATTATTGGTCAATGATAGATGCTAAATCTTCAACATACTTTTTCTTCCCAATAAGGATTCACACAATAAGGAGAATCTCATGTTTTTCAAGTACCTACTAGATAATAATCAGTTTAAAATGTGTCACAAGTTTAAAGATAGGGTATTGGTTCATAAGATCCCACTCAATAGAAAAGTTTGATTAGTCAATAGCATGTCAATTTTCAACCATAGTAGGCATAGTATAGTTATATCCCTCCATCCCAACCACAAAATCCTCCAAGTCAAACATTTATAGCCAACCCAAACTAGATTATCTCACAACCAAATGTGCAATTTCAAGTACATCTTAATCCATGTATGTAAATTCTTGGTCCATTTCGCAACCAAACCAATGTAACCCAATAGATATCTCCACCATACCCTAGTCAAATTTTCCCACTTGTGACCTCCCAACCATCTACCCAAACCAATGTTCCTTCCAATTTCCTATCCTAAAAATTACAACAGATGAAGGATGCAATTGCTACCATTCAAGCTAGGAAATAGACTAAAAAGTTTTAGTTAGATGATGTGTGATCTTATCCATTCAACATGGAGTACTTCTAGATACCATTTTCTCCAAGATACAAACCACAAAAATTTGACAAATACAAAGGGAAAGGTGACCTTAAGGCCCATTTAATTGAGTTCTTTATCACATGTCAACTAGTGGCATATAAAGATATATACTTTTTATTATTGTTTCCAAGGAGCTTAGCTAGACAATCCTTGAATGGTTCTTAAAGTTTCCCAAGAATTCAGTAATAGATTTTGATGATCTTTTTGATAAGTTTGTGCAACACTTTTCCTATAATCTTGAAGATGAGATTTCATTAGTTGATTTAACATAAGTAAAACAAAAAGCTGGTGAGAGTTTTGTAAGTTATCTATAGTGATGGAGAGCCCTTATAAGCTGATTCACCCATAGTTTACCAGATAAACAATTAGCCATTGTGTTTACTAAAAATATACATAGTGAGATAGCTTATCATCTAGAACTACAATGTGCACATACTTTCAAGGAGATCATCGACAAAGGCTTGTTAATTGAGAGAGCCCTTATTAATAAAGGGATCATCAAGCTTACTTCAACTAATTATAATCAAGGTACCAATCAGGGAAGTGGCCAAAACCAACATCCAATCCAAGCACAAGCATCACAACTAGCACAAGCCAATAACCAAGATAGACCAAAGCAATCCAACCATATTCAGAAGTTGTGGGTAATGGAATAACTGAGTCATGTCATGTCCAAATAGTTCAAACATTGTCTGAACCAAATTTTTAGCTTATGCCTACCCAAAAACCTCTCCAACAAATGATGTAAGCATAACAAATGAGACCTACATAACCAATACAACAACCTTTACCATTACAAACCCCTCCTCCAAGGAGAACTCTGCCTACTCATTGTGTCTTTAGTGACCTAGGAGAGCCTATTGAGTCTATATTTTGAAAATTTTCCCCTGTTAATTTGATTATTTGGCCTATACCAAATCATTATCCATAAGGCATTCCTTATCCTAATTGGTACCATGAAAATGAATTCTATGAATAGCATTGGGTCAATGGGCATAATCTATGAAGATGTGTGAAAATCAAGCATTTGATTGAGAATATGTTGGAGAATGGGGAGATAACATTGGATAATGGTGCTTCCACCTCAAATCAAATGGTTAGGATTTATCAAAACCCATTTCCCCAACATAAAACACAATAATAGCATAATAATACAACAACCTTTACCATTAAAAACCCCTCCTCCAAGGAGAACTGTGCCTACTCATTGTGTCTTTAGTGACCTGGGAGAGCCTATTGAGTCTATATTTTGAAAACTTGCCCCTGTTAATTTGATTAGTTGGCCTATACCAAATCATTATCCATAAGGCATTCCTTATCCTGATTGGTACCATGAAAATGAATTCTATGAATATCATTGGGTCAATGGGCATAAACTATGAAGATGTGTAAAAATCAAGCATTTGACTGAGAATATGTTGGAGAATGGGGAGATAACATTGGATAATGGTGCTTCCACCTCAAATCAAATGGTTAGGATTTATCAAAACCCATTTACCCAACATAACACACAATAATAGCATAATAATAAACAACAACACCACCAACTGGTACAATAACAAAATCAACAATATCAAAATCACAGGTTGAACCAATAGAATCAACAAAATTAACAATAGAACCCACAACATCAAAACAATAAACAAACCCAAGGTTAGAATGGTAACAACCAACAAACCTACCATGTAATTACACATGACTACAATAGGTTATAGGTCATATTAAAGGGGGTATCATTAATACCATCTCCATTAATCCTAAACTGAGCACTAATCAATCTGGACCATTGCTAAATAATACCACTCAACCAAATTGCATGGATAATCCTTTTTTGACCTAGGACCGCACATAAGCAAACCAAAAAATTGAGACTTCCACTTTTGGACCTTATACTGATAACTCTCCCTTACCACATAACCACATACAAGTGCACCAGCCACCGAGACTTATCTTATCTGGTCCCACACCATTCCTAACATTTGTTAGTAATTATGGTCTAGCATCTAATCCTAATTATGCAATCACAACTCTAAGGTGGAATATTACTATCTCAAGCCCAAAACCATATGCCACTTTGCCTATTACCCAACCAATCGTTTAGCCTCAGAATAAACCATTCACCATTGACCAAGATAAGAAGTTTGATATTGTGGAACAATTATAGAAGACACCAACACAAATTTCTATTATGAACATTAACAATCCACAAGAAAATTTTGAATGAGTTTTTAACCCAATCTACTATTTATAGTGACATATCCCCTGATAAATTTCAATGTTTGGTTAGACACCTAGCTCCAGCCCAATAAGTCACATTCAACCATAGTGATATGTCTTCCCTTGGCCCGTTCCATAATAATGCATTATACATAGAAGTTTATATAAATCAACATAAAGTGAAACATGTCATTATATACAATGGATTAGGCCTCAACAAAGTGTCTCTAAAGCTCATCAAGCTTCTTAGGTACACAATGGAAAATCTCCATCTAGAAATGATAATTATACAATCCTATGATAATCAAGAAAGAGAATCACAAAGCACCATTAGCTAAATAGTTATCATTGGGCCTTTGACCCATGATACACTTTTCCATGTGCTTGATCTTGAGTTTTCATATAATATGCTTCTAGGTAGGCCTTGGTTACATGAGATTCATGCAGTCCCATCAATGTTGCACTAATGTATCCAGTTCTCCCACTCAAGAGTGGAAGTGAATATTTTAGGATATTTATACCCATATGAGCACTGTAAACATCTTGAGGCTAAGTTTCAAAGATAAAATTAATAATACGGCATGAATCCAAGTTCCAAGTAGGATAAAGGAAAGGCCATACTTATTGATCCTTCATAAGATAATTGCATAGATCCTAATACCTTGGATTCCCTTTCCCACATGCCACCTCCTGAAGCTTCCAATAATTTAAACATTTCAAATAATGACCCAGGGTAGTATGTGACCCATGATACCTTCCATATTTCCAATCTTCCTCAAAATCCAAAGACCTTTAGATGACCTAAAAATACCCCATACATGCATTGGCAACAAAAGAATAAAAATAAAGGACCTATCATGTTTGTATCAGCATCTGGCCTAGAACTAGACCTTCTTGAAGGGGATGAATCATGGTTATACAATGACAACCAAGTTGATTTTCATAAAAGTACAAAATATCCTATTCCCAATAGGATCATGGAGCATCAAGATTATGAAGGAAGAGGTCTTGAATTGAATCAACAAGGAACCATTGAGCCAATTTCCATGACTAAGTACAAAATACCTTATGGACTTAGATTTAAACTATTTGGGGGTGACCCCATATATCTTATTCAAGTTCCATCACTGATGGCTATTGATGATGATGTTGATAGTGAGGTAGAGTCCAATAATAGCCTCACCTTTGATGACCTAGCTAAGAATAACATATTTGATAATAATGCCATATATACTCTTACCCTAGTCATTCATCACAAACCATTTCCATTATACTATCCATAAATGATAGATTAGAACCAACAAGAATCCAATTTGTTGATTGATGAGTTTTAGAATGATGAGGCATTCTGTGACTTTTTAGGCCTTAGAGACAATATTTTATTGGGAGATCATAAACTAGGATTCTTAATTACATTAGATCTTGAAGCCTATTTTAGAAAGTGGGTGAAAACCCTTAGCCAAAAACAAATAAATAAAACATTGAGGTCCCAAAGTGAAAACCTTTTTGAGGTGCTTTTTGACTAGGGAAAAAGTAAAGATAAAGGCCAGTCTAGTGGTGAAAACCTGTTTCAGGCATCATTAGATGGGCGTGTTTATTCTTCTTTGAGTTTAGAATAGGAAACCACTAATGATGAACTTGCCTATAGATCTAAGTTTTGTTTTATGCAACAAGTATTTAATCAAATTCTTCAAGAATTTTTTACTATTTTTGTCACATGGCGAAATCTCCCATTAGGGGACTTAGATTCATCATGCTTAGGAGTTGTTGAAGATTAGGTCCTAACAAAAGACCCTGATATAGTCCAATAGTTCAAGTCTTTGTCTACTATCCTATAAGACTATTTGATCCTTCTAGTTGAAGATATAATAGAGACAAACATCAGTACTCCATCAGACCTAAAATGGATAAAATTAGGCATGTCCCTCACTGAGGAGGAACATAAAGTCTTTACAACTTTATTAAGAGAATTTATAGATATATTTACATGGACATATTCTGACATGCTAGGTTAGGACCCCACCTTGGTTCTACACCACCTTGTGGTCAGTCTTGATGCCAAACCGATGAAACAAAAATTATTTAAGATTCATCTTTGCATTGTTATCTTGGTAAAGAAAAAGTTGGAAAAACTCTTAGAATCAGGATGTATCTGGTCCATTAACTACTCAATAGATATCTAATGTTATACCTATTAGCAAAAAGCCTGAAGGAATTAAAATTTGTACTAATTTTTGAGACATAAATAAAGCTTGTCCTAGGGATGACTTTCCATTACCTAATATTGATATGATCATTAAATCCATAGTAGGTTGTGAAATGCTTTCACTCATGGATGGATTTCTAGGATACAACCAGAATAGAATAGCACCAAAAGACCAACTTAAAACAATATTCACAACTTCATGGGAAAAATTTTATTACATGTAATTTCATTTGGTATTAATAATGTTTGAGATACATATCAAAGGGCCATCACTATCATATTCCATGATATGATGCATGATATTTTTGAAGACTATGTTGATGACATATTAGGAAAATCCAAAACCAAGGTTGACCATCTAGCAGTGTAGATAGCAGGAGTACAAAGTTAGACTCAACCTAAAGAAATGTGTGTTTGGAGTAACCTCAGGAAAGTTACTTGGCTTCATCATGTCTTTTAGGGGTATTTAAGTTTATCTAGCCAAAGTCTATGCTATACTCGAGATGCCACCACTAACTAATTTGAAACAACTTCGTTATTTATAGGGAAAGATCTAGTCAATCTAACATTTCATCTCTCAATTAGTAGACAAGTGTCACCCATTTACATATCTTCTGAAGAAGTGATTTTTATTTCACTAGGATGATCATTGCCAAATAGCTTTTCAATAAGTCAAAGACTATCTAGTTAATCCACCTATTTTGCAACCTCATATGCCAGGAAAGCCATTCTTGTTGTATCTATCAGTTACTGACAATGCTTTGATGGAACTTTTGTCTCAACATGATAACAATATGCAAGAGCATGTAGTATACTACTTAAGTTGTACCTTGTTCACATATGAACACAACTATGTACCTATTGAAAAAGCTTATCTAGCCATGGTCTTAGCAGCTCAAAAACTATGCCGTTACATGTTGAACAATAAGACTATGGTCATTTCAAAAGTAGATCCACTCAAGTATCTACTATCTAAAATAACTTTACAAGGTAGAATGACCATATAGATCAAGATTCTTAGTGAGTTTGACATAGAGTATGTCAATCAAAAGGCAATCAAATAACAGGTCCTTGTAGATCAACTTACTGAAGTACCCCTTGCAAACACAAAGCCACTCACATTTCATTTTCCTAATGAATCCATAATGACTGTCATTAGCATACCTCTTGAGGAGAAACACTAGAATCTATATTTTTATGATTCATTTACTACACATGGATCAGAGGTAGACCTCTTATTTATTACACCACATGGGGATCTAATCCCTAAATCACTCAAAATTAGTTTTCCTTGTAAAAACAACATGGCTGAGTATGAATCACTTATCATAGGACTTTGATAGGTATTACAATGGAATATATCTCATCTAAAGTTTTATGTTGATTCTTAGTTAATCATCAATCTAGTCATAGACCATTTTTAGACCAAAGATGACAAGTTGGTTCCATATAAAGCTATGGTCAACACTCTCAAGCAATAAATTATTAACATTCAATTTGAGCATATACCAAGGGATAGTAATAGAAGAACAGATGCCATGTCTACTCTTGGCTCTCTAATTTGACAAATAAACAAAGCTAGAGAGTACCAATTCCTCATTGAGAATTTATTGACACCAGCTCATGAACCTTCAATTATTGCAATGATTTATGATATTGTTAGTCCTAATTCTATCTGGTACTCAGACCTTTACAACTACCTTCATGACCAAGTTCTACCACCTAACCTATCTTAAAAATAAGCCAAATCCTTTATTCATCACTCTACTCATTATACTCTACTTAGATCCACCCTTTATCATCATAATTTGAATAGAACTCTACTTCGTTGTTTAACTTTGATAGAGTCTACACTAGCATTAAGAGAAGTTCACGAATGAGTATATGGAGCTCATTCTAGTGGGGCAGTCCTATCCAAAAATCTCTTGTGTACTAGTTATTATTGATCCATGATGGATGCAAATACAACTACATATATAAATAAGTGTGATAAATGTCAACATCATGCTAATCTAATTATTGCCCTAACACAAACTCTAAAACTGATATTGACACCATGGCCATTTTCTACATGAGGACTCGACCTCATTGGGAAAATCAACCCCACTTCATATAATGGCCATAAACATATCCTTACCACCACCAAATATTTCACTAAGTGGGTTGAAGCTATATCCCTCACTTACATGAATGGAAAGCAAATTTTCAAGTTCATCTTCAACCATCTCATTTGTTGTTATGGTATCCCCTCTGACATTATATCTGATAATGGAGGATCATTCAAGAATAAGGATTTTGATAAGCTATGTACCGAATACAACATCACACAACATTTTTATATGACATATTACACTCAAGGTAAGGGCCAAGCTAAAGCATCAAACAAAATCAATGTCAATATTCTCAAAAAGATTGTCAATAATGTCAATCGTGATTGGCACCTACAGATGTTCCCTGACCTTTGAGCATACCATACAAATGATTGTACCCCCATATAAACCACTCCATATTCACTTGTTTATGGTACTAAATCCATCCTTCCCATTGAGGTCAAAGTACCTTCACTACACATATCTTTCAAGCATGTCCTAGATGATCATGACTATCAATTAGCTCACCTATAAGAGCTAGAATTAATGAAAAATACAAAACTATACTCAATAATATTTAGGCATATCATAATCAACTCAAATGCCACTACAATTAGCGTGTCAAGTATATAAAATTTGAACTTGGTAATCTTGTTCTTAAAGAAAATGAAAAGAATACCATAACTAAAAAGAAGCATAAAGGTAAATTCAAACCAAATTGGATAGGGCCTTTCATCAATACTATAGATTATGGATCAAGAGCATACAGGCTTGTCACATGAGATGAAGATGAACTTTTTGAGTCGATGAATATGATTCACCTCAAGTTGTATTATGCTTGAGCACTAAGGTGTATTGTCTGTAAGGACCATTTCATGTTGTGTCATTTTATCACTATTTTTCTTTGTACAAATATCATGCTTATCATTCATTTTATCCCATTATATCTACTTTACCATACTGTTCTATCAACCAAACATGTTCTAAATCTTGTCCACCCAACTTGTTTGACCTTGGTTTTTGGCCATTCATTGTACATTTTTAGCATCAAAGAATCTAATTAGTTTCATTAGTTGTTTCAAGTAATTTAGAAAGAGATCATATTTTGGATTAGTATGATAGAAGTTTCAACAGTTTCTTCCTTCGTATGTCATTCATTTCTTATCATAGGTCTTTATACTAATTATAACTACCTTTATATGAATTAGTACCCTTGATCTATGTTATTTTATCCTAGTTGTAACTGCCTATGGGTAAACTAGGGGTAACATTTGTTTATTAAACTTTGACATACCAACTTGCCACTTACTATGCCATACTATGCCTTTTTACCAACTATTCTTATTTTGTTTGAATTGATTGCTACACTCATTGAATTCTTTCGTTGTAAGGGTGGAACTACAATGACTTGAGGTCCTACTCTAAGACTATGTAGGTAGTGCTCGATACTTATTGAGGTTAGCTAAGTCACCCTTTCCACCATGCTCTCACCATTTTTTAAGCAACTTAAGTTTTAATGCTCTCACCATTTTATGAGCAACATAAGTTTGAACGCTCTTGTCATTTTGTGAGCAACCTAATTTTGAACACTCTCACCATTTTGTGAGCAACTTAATTTTGAATGCTCTCATCATTTTGTGAGATTGAACCATTTAGTGCCTCATCATTCTTGATCAAGTTGAGATACTTCAAAAATTTCCAAAAATGTTTTTAAAATCATTAGAAAAAACCAAAAACATTGACAACTTCTTTGCCTTAAGGATCATAAAAACCCTTACTAAGTTACAAGCAACATCACTTATTTTTTTAGTTTTCCCATCCTTTTTAGCCTTTTGCTCTCATGCACTTGCCATTTTGCAAGACCATTCCTATTCTCCTATCACATCCATTTTGTTTTTTCATTAGTTATCACATTCTTTCCATTCCCTGAGAGAACTACATTTGCCCTAAAGTTTTTTTATTGGATATTACATTCATGAAACTATATAGTCAATGTCCAATTGCCTAGTGCATATGGAGACAACTCATCCACCCCCTTCCTTTTCTTCTATTCCCCCATTTTTTTCATTTTTTAAGTTGTCAACTTTTTTCTAGGGGCAATGTTTGTATGGTTTCTATAACATTGTTTGTTTGTTTGTTTCTGCCTATTTTGTTTATCTGCCTATTTGTTTGCTTCAATCACTATTACCTTGATTTAGTTTATGTGTGTTTATTAAGTGATTCCTTGCCCACACTTATACTTGAATCCATCCATATTCATATGTTTACATTGTCATCGTATTTTCTATCATTGGTGCAATATTTTTTAGTGAGTATTGGATTGTGAGAGTCAGTCCTTATGCATATTTTGGCCAAGTCTTCATGTTGTTATACCATGATGCCTACTGACACATGCTATAATCAGTCTTAGCTTCAATAAGTCTATTTTAAAATGGCAACATCAACATCTCTTTAGCACTAGCATCCTAATTCAATCCCAATCATATCCTAAATAGAGTAATCAACCACAAAAGAATTTTAATGTTTATTGGTTCAAACGAGCATCTCCCTACTAGTAGATTGTTCCAATTCATCATTACCCTCTATGTTAAGTTATCATCATCCTCGACCAAGTTTGTCATGTTTACCATAATCGGGATCTAATGATTATAAATACCTATGGGCAAATCATTGCACATTGTCCCACCTACTTTTCTCAATGATTATAACCATCTTTGGAAAAATCATTGTGTTGTCACCACTTTATATTTTTTGCCCATAAAAGGGCACATTATTATCTTGTTTTTCTATCCTAATTAGTGCATCTCCATCTTCTCAATGTTTATAACCACCTTTGAGAAAATCATTGTGTTATCATACCACATTGCCACTATCAGGGTACAATGCTTATAACTACCTTTGGGCAAACCATTGTACACCACCCCACTTGTATTCTTAATGATTTTGAATACTTTTTCAATATCATTGTGTTTTCACCCCATCATCTTTGTTTTCTTTGGTCCCCTCATTTCACTTCTTTCTTTTTGAGGGACCATTTGCCGACCTACTTGTGCTAACCATTCCCTCAAGGGGGTATCTTATAGTTATTTTATCATCATTATAGTTGTAGGCATACAAGACCTTTTCATTCTTTGAGAAGATTTTACTATGATTATAGCTTGAAATTCCTTCCCAAATAGGGGTAAACTATAGACACTTAAATCTGGCCACCAATGACCTCCAATCAAGCTTTGGATCAATTTCCACTAAAATACATAATTTGGCCTAAAAACACTAAATCGCATTAAAAGCTTTGAAACTAACATATTCAAGTGCCAATTTTAGCTAGGGTGTGATTAAATGGGGTAATGCAATGTATTGGCTAGCTAACTTTGATCAGATCATTCTGAGTCAAAATGCCAATTTTACACCTAGGTGCTCTGGATTGCTCTTTCCTATCAAATATTTTGCATAAGACACGTGACTTTGTTATTTTTTATTGGAAACATCCTAAATGGGATAATGTTTCTAATGTATCTGACATTGACTTCTAATTCTAATCTAGTCAAATTTTAAACCAATAACAAGGCATTCTGATCAATTTGAGTAATTTGTGCATAAAGTGCTTAATCATGCTTAAGAGATAATTAAACCAAATTAGGGCCTAATTAATAATTCAATGGAAACTTGTTGAATAATTATTTTTTGAAATGAATATTGAATATCTACATCATCAAGTGACCTCATTTATTAGGAAGACATCCCTAGGCCATAAATGCCATAAATATCAGGATTCATGCCTCCCATGCCTCATCTATGCTCTCCATGCCTCTTAATTTCTCCTCTATCCAAAATATTGATGAGCCTATTTATTAATTTTAATTAAAAATTTGGATTAATCCTTAGCCACACATCTCAATCATGATATGGATGGTTTAGGTTGATTCTACCCATTTGCAAAAATCTATAAATATGAAGCCTTACCACATGAATTTTAAGTCTTGATAATCCAAAGTTATAATGCACAAATGATTCCAAAAGATATTACAATTAGTGTTACCATTCCAAATTGATTCCAACCCAAGCCAATCCAAAGCCAAAGGTGCTAAGGAGATATGGAGGTAGCTAAGCTTCCATTGATGCAGACTTCATGAGCACAAGCTGAGCAAGCCACCACTACAAAAGCATTTGGAGCATCCAAAAAAGGTGAATGATTCTTGTAATTCCTTAATTTTTAGTTGTGTTTGTCATTTATTTTTGTTATTAAGCTCACCTTAGTAACTAGGTATGAAGGTGTTAGTTTAGTGTGTTGTTTATCAATTTGCTTTGTTCATTTTGTCACTAACACAATACTAATCTCCTCTGCTTAGTCAAATTCCTAGTTATCAAATACTAGCCTATGTACATACACCAATAGATAGGGTGAAGCTTTAAGGGCTTACTTGTATCTTATTCAGTCTACCTAAAGAGCATACTGTTAAGCATGTAATATATTGAGAGGGGGGTGAATCAGTATATCATATATCTTATAAAACTTTTCCTTAATCAAATTCCACTTAATCAAACATTCAAGATATGAAATAAAACTAAAATAATAAACACCACACAAGAGAGAGACACCAAATATAATGTGGAAACCCAATATGGGAAAAACCATGGAGAAGAATCTCAAGTATATGAATGAGCACCAACCTAAACAATATTCACAAGCATCAACTTGCAGGAGCACCAACCCCTTTGCTGAGCACCAACCCAACAACTATTCATGAGCACCAACCCACAGGAGCACAAACCCCTTTGCTAAGCACCAACCCACAAGAGCACCAACCCAACAATAATTCATGAGCTCCAACCCATAGGAGCACCAACCCCTTTGCCGAGCACTAACCCAACAATAATTCATGAGCACCAACCTACAGGAGTACCAACCCCTTTGTTGAGCACCAACCCAACAACAATTCGTGATCACCAACCCACAGGAGCACTAACCCCTTTGTGTATACCACACACCTATCTCTCAATGTTGCTATCTCAACAAATGATAGTTTAATACAACATCTCTTTCCTCTCTCTCACGTTTGCTCTTCTAAGCTAGATATAACAAATACAAATCATATTCATCTCTCACAATTGCTCTTCTAAGCTAGATATTACAATATCAAATCAACCTCTATCTTCCTTATTACAAATAGCTTCTCAAGCCTTTATTTATAGCTTTCCAAATAACCTTTGGCCTTCCCCCTTTGTGACCCTTCAATCCTCAAGGAAAATGTCACCAAACTTATATGACCCTTCATATCCTTGCCTTTGAAAAGTCATGTGGTGACCCTTCATGAGCAAAAACGTCCTTCCCTCTTTTGTCCTTATCTTGGTGACTTTTCGTATTCCTCAAAGTGTCCCTTCATGAGAAATTGTGCCCTTCCTCTTTTGTCTTCACTTGGTGACTCTTGGAATTCCCCAAGATGACTCTTCATGGGAAAATGCATCCCGTCCATATTTTGTCTTTACCCCATGGCTCTTTGACTTCTCCATGGGCCCTTCTTTTGTCTCATATGCAACCAAAAATATATTCATTAATATTAAATAAATATTAACTCGCATTAGCCAAGATATATCTATTACAAACAACATTAATTGCAATGGGGCCTTCATCACCAATATTGCTAGACCTTTGACATCAATGACAATATTTCAAACACATACTTTAATAGATTTTATCAATCCTTAGGCTTATCCCTAGTAGATTTCTTAATTGCATCTATCATGTTCTTATTCATTGATTCTTCCAACCCATTTCCTTAGGGGTAATGGTTAGAAGATGCCCTGATAGTGATTTAGTTGTCATGTGCCCACTCATTGAATTCTATTTATATGAAATCTATTCCACTATCACAAACTAGAGAACTAGGGGTACCGAATCTAGTTATGATGTGTTCCTCCAAGAAGCAAATCACATCTTGTTCTCTATAATTTTTTATGGCTATGGCTGCAGTCCATCTAGTAAAATAGTCTTTAGTAGTGAGTATGAATTTATATTCAACTAAATAATTTGGGTTAATGACACCAATAAATTCTAAACCCCATTGGGAAAATGGCCTTCCTTTAATAATAGGTTGTAAAAGCATTGTTGCATGTACTTCCCTCTTAGCTAAATCTTGGCATTCATGGCATGTTTTCACATGAGCATGAGCATCCTTGAAAACTATTGGATAAGAGTATCCTATCCTTAAGATCTTTTGGGATGTGGTATTCATAAAGGGGTGACCACTTCCTATCTTTTGATGTAAGTTTTATAGACTCTCTTTAGTTTCCTTTATAAATACATACCTAAGATAGATGCCTTCATAGTTTTTCTATAGAGGACTCCCTTCTTGATCATGTAATGAGAATATTTGAGCCTCAAGGGTCTCCTTCATTCTCTATTGAATTTTAGAGAAAAATTACCTATAAGTAAGTATTGTATTATATTAGTATATCATTCTCCTTTAGATACCTAAGTTTTACATACCACTTCAATAGTGATGTGGATTAGGTTCACTCATGAGTTGAATGATACATTGATCTCGAAGATCTTCACAGGCTTGATTTCTATGTTAAATTCTTAAATATTTACCATCCATTTACCTCAGCATTCTCTAATTCATTTTGTGATAGGGTGAACTTGACATCAAGATCATACATCATGGAAATAGTCTTATTCCTTAAGATATAGTGTTGAAATTTATTTATTAATTTGACAAAAGCACAAATTTGTTTATCAATGATGGAGTACCTAAGTTTTGCATCTTTCATATTTGTGCTCATAAATGTAATTGGATGTTTAGTCTCATCTTTATTTTGTGTTATAACAACAATAATTATATGTTCTAAAGAGAATGAGTACAAGTAGAAATCTTTCATGAAATTTGGACTAATTAGTATTGGGGCCTAAGATATTGCATCTCTAATGTCTTGAAAAGATTTTTGGGCCTTAGTTGTCCATTCTATTTTGGCATACCACTTGTGCATTACATTCAAAGGTCTAACAATATTTATAAATACTAAAATAAACTTCCTTATGAAGTTAATCTTCCCAAAGAATGATTTGATCTCTTTCTTATTGTTTAGTGGTGCAATCTTTGAAATCTCCTAAATTATGTCTAGATCAATAATGGTCCCATCTTTAGTGATAATATGTTCTAATATTTTTCTTTTAGTTACTCCAAATATGCTCTTATTTGGGTTTAGTGAGATACCAAACCTTTTTCACCTCTTGAATATTGACTAGAGGTGGCCCATGTGGTCTTTCTTATTCTTTGAAAACATAGTAAGATCATCCATGTAGATGATTATATATTTTCCTGTTAATCCTTTGAATGCATGATCCATGGTGCATTAAAAGGTGGATCCTGTATTTATTAAGCCAAATGACATTTTCTTATACTTGTAAGTGTCCCACTTCATAGTAAACACAGTCTTCATCCTATCCTCTAATTGTACTAGTACTTAATTATAGCCTAAAAAACCATCTAAGAAGGACATAATTTCAGAACCACTTACTATCTGAATCATCTCATCCAAAGAGGGTATGGAATAGTTGTCCTTTTTAGAAGCCTTATTCATGTTCCTAAAATCAACACATAATCTGATCTCATTATTCTTATTTTTTACTAAAACCAAATTGTCCACCTAGGTAGAATGTCTGATTGGGAAGACTATTATTGTTGTTAATAACTTCTCCACTTCCCTTTGAATGAGAGGCTTTAGAATAGGATTAAATAGTCTCTACCTCTATATAAATAGATTATGGTCTAGTTTCAAAGGAATTTTATGAGTAATGATGTGAGGATAATAAACCTTCAAATCTTAATAAATCCAAGCAATGACATCTCTGTATTGAGCGATTAAATCCTTCACTCATTGTTTTTCTTCTAGGGTGCAGATGAGGCTAATCTTAACATAGTGTGGGCTATGTTTATCTCCTATATTTTCTATTTTAAATTCAGATTCATTGGCCTTGGGTTTTCTAGGATATTGATCTTGAGGATCTATGGCAAATGGTCTTTCTAAGGAGACCAACCCAGTTGGAATATGATTCTCTTTGAGCTGGAGAATGCCTTCCTTATCTGAACCCTCTTGACAAAGGTGATTAATTTCCTTAATCAATGATTTGGGACTCAAATTCCCCTAAATTTGTTAGAAAATAATATATTGTTCATCATTAAAGACTTGGAATTTTTTTATGTTATCAGGAATATAGGGACAAGGCACTAGTTTAATAGAGAATATTTTTACCTTAAATTCTAGAAGGGGATCCAAATTAATAGCAGTAGTAGCTAGTGAATCTATAGCTTGATTATTCTCTATGGTAATGTCTACTATGTTGAAATATTTAAAGCTCTCAATCAAGGCCCATGCTTTGTGTTTGTACCTTCTTAAATAAGATAACTTGCACTGATATTTATTTCTGACATAGTTGACCACTAACTTTGAATCACCAAATACTAAAATCTACTTTACATTATTCTTGAACGTAAATTATAATCCCAAAATTAGAGCTTCATACTCAACCCTATTATTAGTGCATGGGAATTAAAATATATATGCTTCCAAGAATTTCTTACCCTATAGATCAATTAGTTCAATTCCTATGCCTGATCCTTACTTGGATCTAGCACCATCAAAGTGTAAAGTCCATATCTAATCAGAACCTTTAGACTCTAGCATTTGTACTTGACTTTTCATAGTGAAATTGTAGATACCAAGGTTAGGAGATTCATACTTTAGCTTTTCATTCTTGATGTTATACTCCATGATAGGATATTCATCTTTGGTTCCCTATCAATCTGGATTTGATTTATAATGCCTCTCCATGGTAACTAGATGTGAGATAAATCTATAGAAATATATCCATTGAGCATTTTAAACTAGTCCCTATTTAGTAAATAGTTTGCATCCTTTAGGTATGTCTAGTATGAGGATATCAATGGTCATTTGGACTCATGGTTCAAATGCTACTTAAATACATACATTCATCAATTCTCCAACTACTGGTACCACTATTTTATCTAGTTGTGAAACTATTCTTTTTGAATGTCTTGGAGTTAGACTAAGATTTTGACATATGAAAGTAGGCATAATAGATTTAGAGGCTCAATAATCAACTAAATAGTTATGAATATTCTAACCAAATGATCTGATAGTTAGCAAGAAGGGTGAAACTTTTGGCTTGATTTTATAGATGACATTAGTGTTAGTATCTTTCATTTTATCTATATATGCTTTGGTTCTTTCCATAAGGGTCTTCCCTATAATAGACTTACATAGAAACTCCTTCTGTTCAGTAATCTGAGCTAACTCATGAAGAGTTATATTTAATTTTATCTTCTTCATGTCTTCAACAATGTTGTATCCTCCTTTGCTCTATTTCTCCTTGTTTTGAGGCTGATCATTCCCTCTTAGGGGAGGTGGATTGTTATCATCTTTAGGATTGGGTGTAATTAATGTGTTATTTAGAGGAATAGACATTGTGAATGGCTGATTATTCCTTATATTATACCCACCTCTCTGAAACTATTAGAAACTGTGAACCTCATCAGTGTTGTCCTCTAGTATGTTATCATCTTCACTTGGAAAGGGTAACTCATGAGTCTCAAAGAATGTGGTATTGCTTAAAGAGATAGGATCTTGATGGTATTCTAGTGGATTATGCATCTGGTCCTATCTTACTACTTCTCTTTGAAATATTTTAAATGTTGCACAAAATTCCATGTAATCAAGCTCCCTGTACTGAGAAGTAATATGAATTTTGTACCACTTGGGTAGAGTTTTTTTTATTATGTTGATCTTTGGGAGTTTACTAGGCTGATTCATATTGTTTATAGGTTTGTTGAATGGTCTATTATATATTTAGAATCTATTATTCTAATTACCAATTGGGGCATTAATATTACTAATCTTTTATTACATGCCTAGGAAGCCATTTCTTAGTTTTTGGACCATCTTCTAAATAGAATCCAATTTTGCCTTTGTAGAGTCAATGCCTTGTATAATAATAGTAAAATATGTCACCAATTTTTTATTCTATTGATAACCATTGATTTTTGCATGATTATTCAAGAAGCTATAATTTGGTTGTGTTTCCTATGTCAATGGAGGCAACATATATAACTAGTTCTAATTGAATGCAGGAATGCTCATCTTTACATGTGGAACTAGATTCAATGTTGAGAAACCATTGTTAATGTTAGGTATTCCAAAAACCTAAGGATTGAATTACCTATCAATGTCGATGCCCTCTTCATATGGCAATGTTAAGTTGTTGGTAATATCTACTCTTCTCAGGGATTGAGTAGTGATTGGATTTAGAACATTCTTGTACATCTCTAGTGATAATGTTGCTTCTAGTTTATAATATGTGCTTAACCAAATATACATATTTTGAAACCTTACATTGAAATCCTAGATTGGTTTATTAGGTTCCATATTCATGTTGGTGAAGTGATAGTATATCAAATTAGGACTTGTGACCTATCCAAATTATGCAATAAAAACTACTTGACATGCATCCCAAAGAGTGATGGAATTTTCTATTAGATTCAGATTCCAATCATAAGAAACATCAATTAGTGTAGAAGGAAATAATCTGCATGCAACATCCTCTTTGATAACATTCATTAATCTCAAAGCATCTTTAAAATATTTAATGTGTACCTCTACTATCTTTGCTCCTGAAGGAAAGAAAGATGACATATAATTTTTAGGATTTCTAGGTAAATCATGCACATCTCCATGGATGGAAATAAAAGATCCAACTAACTAGGATGGCTAAGCCATTAGATGATTAATAAGTAAAGGGTTCCTTACTAAAAAGGGGTTCTTAGGTATGTTAGGGACAATTGGTGTAATTATAAGTTTCTTATGATTTTACAAGGGTGAGACTAGAATACCAGCCTAGGAATTAGATTAGGTCACTCTCTTGGGTGATTCTAGTGTAACTCTATGTAGAAACTAACCTCTTTTATTAGAGATACTCACCCTTCTTCTAGTGCTAAAAGTATTATGTTGATGAGGGTTTTAACCAAACCAATCTCATAATGAGGTAGCCTATAACATTTTAGGATCTCAATGAAGGTGAACTCCACTCTAGAGAATAAGTTGTAGGTATGCAGTCTTAACAACCTCTATATAGAATAATAGGTAGGGAATGTAGGTTATTAATAAGATTTTTGGATGGAGGGTGGTCTCATAAAAAGGAAGTGAAAATCCATATGAGTTGACTGGATGGTTGGTTTCTAATCTAGAGTGGGTAGGTCTAAAAATAAACTCAAAAAAGAGGGAAGGGCAAGGTAGAAAAGAGAAGTTTTATGGTCTTCAAGAATCACTTCCCTAGCTAGTTCCTAAGTGGACAAGTGTTCTCAAAACCTATGCTTATTTCTAGTAGATATTTCACACACATAATCAAACATGGTTAATAAGTTTAGGGGAATATTGATATAGGAAACTCATAGGCCTCAGTCAAAGGTTGATCCTTTAGAGTAGCTATTTCACACCTTTAATTAGGAGATTATGGCTTGGGCTTAGTGAGGTATTTGAGGTAGCTATTACACACACATAAAAAACTATATCAAAAGAAAGTAATTCTACACACTCAAAATTATGAATAAATCAACTTAACTATCAATAATCAATGTATTTACCAATAATTCAATAGTTAATACACATCTAACACTAACATATCAATCAATACAATTATTATATTCAGATTTTGCTTTTATTTCCTCAAGATGAAAGAGTAAAAAAAAAAGGTAAGGTTGGTAGAACCTGGATTTAGTTTGTGCTTTGTGATCTAGATAGTTGTGAGAGCTTATCTTTCACTTAAGAAGATGCCCTGCATAGGAAATAAACTAGAAAATGGTTATGTTAGCTAGGTAGGAAGGTGGATTGCCTAGCAAGCTAGATACAGGAATTGCATGACTCCCTTGGAGGCTATCAATCCACTTTTTAAGACAATTTAATGCTGATAAAATAAGGTTACTTAACATATATGAAAGTTCTTAATTTAGGTGAAATAAATACTATTCAGAAGAAATGCTTAGATTTTAAAAATAACATTAAGGTGAATGACAAACTATCAAAAGGTTGGTTCAAGTTAGGGTCAGGTTACTATTTCTAGTCTGTATTATGATAGAGGTCAAGAAAACAAAGTTATGCTTGAAGTTGATAGGTGGTAGTTGCTTGGTAGTTTTTGGTGTGATAATAACCATTAGTGGTCAGGCTAATCATCGATGGTTGAGTTAACCATCGGTGGTTAGACAACTAACCATCAGTGGTTACTATCAGTCTGGTCTAGATCAAATAAATTAGTTAGGTGAGGTTGATTGATTTGGTTCAAGGTGGTTTTGGTTGGCTAATGCTTGTGAGATAGAGGGCGAGTCTCAAAGATGATTGGTTTACATTTTGATTGATCATGTGGTCAAGAGGTTGGGGATTGGGTGCAAGCTATATAAGGAAAATTAAATATCTTGGAATAATGACAAGATACTTGGTTGATAGCTTAATGAATAAGAAGTTCATAAATGGAGATTGCTGGTGATGATTGTTGATGTTGATTGATTGACCTAAAAAATAAATTCTAACCTATAAAGATGATAGATGTAGATGGCTCTTAATAATTGTAGATAAAAAGGTTGTGGATGGATCCCTTTTCACCTCTTGAAGTTCTCTTTTTATAAGAAAGAAGGGGAGGTAGAAGGGTAGGTTCAAGAGGGTTTCACATCACATCTAAATTTAACTTGGACATGCATTGACTCGCATAAGCTAATTATAAAAAAATAAGTTATAGTTGATGCTAGAGTTAATTGTTCAAGTAGTGGATAGTTGATTGTCAATGGTTGAGCTGACCATTGGTGGTCCCACTAACCATCAATGGTTAGATCACTGACCATCAGTGGTCAGATTACTGACTGTCAACAATTGAAGTTAAAAGGTTAAATTGGTCAAAAGGGTGGGTTTATCCAATTGGAGGTTTGGTAGGGTAAATGGCTAGGAGATGGTTCAAAGAGGTCAGGTTGTGACATGTAAAACTGTGGTGTGTAGTTTTTTGGTGTTTATATTTTCCCCCTTTTTGTTATATATTTTATACATCAAGCCACAAAACAAAAATAGATTATGGGTATAGGTGAAGGTGAAGGTTGGTCCAAGGTCAAGGTTACCCTGAGTATGGAAGGAGGTGCTCCCCCTCAAATTAGGAAGCAATGAGGTAAAATGAAATTTAGTATTGGCTTGATAAGTGGGTAAGTGGGTGTAAAAGGTTGGGTATGATAGGTTAGGCATTAAAGTGAAAATAAGTGCATAAAATATGACTAAGTGTGATAGTCAAGATTGTGTATGGATAATATTACCATGATTGGTAAAAATTAAGGCCAGTGCTAAGGGACAAGTGAATAGTGTATCATGTGACCACATTTAAGCATGGCGGCTGAGTACACCTATTAGTATCCTAAACAAGGTCAGTGTTTTTATGGGTATCCAAGGTAGGAAGTGCTCCTGAGAAGACATAAGTGGGTCAGGTATACATGAGGTGGTATAAGTTAAAAAATTGGTCAACATGTTAATGTTGTCATTGTGGTCAAAGGACCAAGCAAGTCAATCAAAAAATATGTGAAAGGTTGGGCCATAACAAGTTCAAGAGGAGTGGAAAAAGGCAATCTCTAATGGGTCAATGGTTGATGCAGAAGGTAATCTTCTATGGTTGGGTTGGTAGAGAAAGGTGATCTCTAATGGTTTGATGGTTAAGGGAGAATAATCTACTCTCCAATGGGTTAGATCGAAAAGTCAAGGTTGGTAGAGAAAGGTGATCTTTTGGTTAGTTGTGTGGTGTTCAAATAGGTTGCCCAATTTGGTATACCACTTGGTTTGGCCAAAAGGTGCCCCATTTCTTGGTGAAAGGGTAAAAAAGTTGGTAGCTAAAGGTTCAAAGACCTGAAAATGAAAGATATATGTGTTGATAAGTGTCATGAAAGGTAAAAGGAGGAGGTTAAACACTCTGATTAACAAAGACCATAATGGCAATATGGGTGGGCTTACAAACATAAACCCTTCATGTTTTGTGTTGATGTTAGTTTGTTAGTTAAAATAAGTTACTTGATCATGTAGTGTCAAGTAAGCTCAAAGATCCCTTGAAAAAAGAGGGAGATAGGTGAAGATGGAACCTTTTTGTGAGACTATTGTGTCTCTTCTATAGGTTTCCAAAGAGTTAGTATAAACAAGTCTATATTATATAAAGTTTAGACTGATAGATGTGAGAAATCTAATTATGAGATTTGATTGTGGCTTTCCAAGATTATGGTTTTTATGAGATCCAATTGTAGATTTCAAAATTCTTGTTTTTACTTGTGGGTCTTCTACTTATTTTGATTTTGTTTGGATGGTTGGGGAAGCTGATCGATATGAGAAGCTTCCAAGAAATTGCTAGATTTGACATATGTTTTACTTAACCATCCTTCAAGGGAGTGATATAAGTTTATATGGTTAGTTCAAATGCTTTTGATATCTATTCTTCAAAGGAGCAATCTACCTTAAATTTTGTAATTTTGAATAGTTTTTCAATGGTGATCCTTTAAGGGAGCAGTCTGTGAATGCTAAGAATGACCCATGATTTATTTTTGATTTTTGATATTGTCTTTTGCTTTTATTTGATTTCACTTGACATAGAATTTCTTATACATACTCAAGGGGTTACCTTTATGAAGTCAAGACTAAGATCACATGAATGTTGCATAGGTGAAAAAATTATTAGGTGACAATGACCATGGGAATGGATCTCAAAGAAAGATGGGAAGTACCATGAGAATCATGCCATGGATAGAGTTATGGTACCCATAGTTCAAGATTAGGCTATGATTGTGATGGATAATCACATGATTTAGTTGTAGTTGGTTGCACCTAAAAAGAGGGAAATGAATATGGTGTGAAAGCAAGGGATGAGCTTAAGTTATACACAAGGTGACCAAAAATTTAGTTTAACAAAAGAAAATGATGTGAATGCAAAGAATTTAGGGGTTTAAGTTCTGATATACCCTAGATCCATGCTTGCATAAATGGTTCACATCAATCAGGAGAATAGATGTCCCTAAATTACTTTCCAACACTTGATAAGATGTGGAAAATATTTGAGTTGAAAAAGAGGTTAGGTTGGTTAGGTGATAGTTTGGTGGAGAAGGGTAATCTCCAATGGTTGGGGGAGAAGGTGACTCTCAAATAGGTTGAGTGGTGTCCAAATAGGTTTCCCCAATTTGGTATGCCACTTGGTTCAAGTTGGGTTGATAGAGAAAGGTAATCTGTAATAGTTTAGAGTTGGTTGGTTGATAGGTTGAGGCAAAAATGCCAAGGTTTAGTTCAGTTAATTTTTAAGGTATGGTTTGGGTTGATAATTGGTCAAAGTCATATGGAGGCGAAATTCCCCCAACTTGCTCTTTCCATGGATGGTTGAAGATGAAAAAATGATTCCAAGGTGAGGTGTTGTTTAATAAGAGGGTTTATGAGGGGTGAAGATGACTTCATCCACCCTCTAAAAGTGGGTATTAGTTGTTAGTTGTTAGTGGTTAGTAGGTTATTTTTATAGGTGGTGATTCAGGTGAGATCACTATTATGGTGCTATGGTGAGGAAAACATTGTTGGGTCATATTTGGATAGGTTTGAGGTCCAATAATGATGTTGGGAAATCATCCTGAAATAGAGGCTGAGTGGATAAAAGTGTAGAATTCTCCCAATGAGGGAGCTTAAGTGAGGCGTGGGTAGTTTGGATAAAAGGGTAGTCAAGATTCAATAAATCTTAAATAGAGGGTTGATGTTGATTTATGTTGATAGATAAATTATGTATGGTTGGATTAAAAGTGAGGTTGATCACAGTGAATTGATTTAGTTTAGAGGTTGGTTTGATTGGTTGAGGGAGGTAGGATGGGTGGTTGATTCAACTTGTTGGTTGGGTTTTTTTATTTATTTGGTTTGTTTGGTAAGGTAAGGTGACCAAGATTTAACCCTATTCAAAAGGAAAATGAACCATAGACAATGTCATTAGGTAGATGAAAACTAGCAGATTATAGAGGAATTGAATGGGTTTGATTTCAATTAAGGTTGGGTTGGATTTAGTTATAGGGGAGGTGCTTTGAGATTGGGTTGGATCCATTAAAAGGGGAAGTGGAAGAGGTGGGTTAGTTTCCTTAATGATAGTTTTAAAGGAAAGTTAAGAAGACTCTTCTTGGTCAACAAGCGAGTGGTTTAAGGTTGATTCTTCCTTAGTGATGATTTTAAAAGGAAGTTGAAAAGGGTGTACTTGGTTAACAAGTGGATCGATTGGGGTTTCAATCATGGTTTCCATAGTTATAGATGCCCGAAAAACCAAATCTAATGAAGGGACCTTATTGTGTTGAGGGCTTTGGTCATGGGCTTGCACAATAATGGGTACAAAAAGAGGTTCAATGATTGATTATTTGAAGACATTCAAGGTTAGGTTAGGGGTAACAAAAAGAATATTGTTTGGAATCTCCTTTTGATTGATAAGGTTTTGGATGACCATCTTAAAAAACCCACATATGTCTATCACATGTCTATTTATAAGATTGGTTGGTTTATTAAACTATAGGTTGGTTGGTTTAATAAGATTGGTGGGTTAGAAAAGTTTGGTTGGTTGGATTAGGTAGATAAGGTAGGTTTGTTTGAGAGGTTGTGTAAGGTTGAGGTATTTGATGGATTTGACATGTTTGATATAGTGGGTAAGTTATATATGGTTGGGTGGTCTGAAAATATTGATTGGTTCAATATGGTAGGTTGATAGTTATTAGTTGGATTTGATGGGGTTGATAAGGTTGAGAAGGTGGGTAAAGTAAGTTGGATTGATAAGTTTGATAACATCGGTAAGGGTGATAGGATTGATTAGTTAGAAAAGTTTGTTTTATAGTTATTGGTTGGATGATTATTGGTTTTATTTGATGAGGTTGATAAAGTAGGTTGATAGTGGTTGGGTTGATAGTTGGTGGTGGTATGACTAGGGGATAGACCAAGTCTTAGTTTTGAGATAAATAAGGTTGTCACAAAGGGGGTATAGGTGATTGATATGATGGTTGAGGTAGGTAATAAAAAGTTTGATGTGGTTGAGGTAATTAATATGATGGTTGGGATAGGTAATCCAAATATTGGTGAGGTTGAGATAGTTGAGGTGGGTTATGACAAGGGTCTAATAAGCATTAAAAGGTTGTTGGTTGGTTGAGGTGATGATCATGTGGTTATTTAAAAGTTGTTAATTGGCTATAATTTGGGTTAAATTGATTACTATCAAGGTTGGGTTGGTTATAAGTGAGGTAAGGTTGGGTTGGTTATAAGTGAGGTTGGGTTGATTGTAGGTGAGGTTAGGTTGATTGTAGGTTAGGTTGTGTTGGTTATAGGTGAGGTTGTGTTGGTTATAGGTATGGTTGGTTTGATTGTAGGTAAGGTTGGGTTGGTTATAGGTAGGGTTGGGGGTATAAGTGGCTCTTGATGTAAGGTAATGTTCTAAGGTAAGAGGGTTATCTTCTAGGAGTCTAACAGAGTTAGGATCTCCTAAAGAGAATATAGATGGGCTCCCCATTAAAAAAGGCAACAAAGATGAGGTAGGTGAAGGTAAGATGGTAGAATGTTACCAAAAAGATTTAGATTCCTCAAAATTCAAATAAAGAGAAAGCAAGAAAATGATCAAAGAAAACTAGACACACATTATAAAGTACATTAAGCATAGAGGTTAGTTTTAATCTTGTTTTTGGCTTATGTCGTAAGTTATAAGAAAGTGTCATAGAAGTTGGCTTGTAGGCTAGGTACTATAGAAGCAGTCTATGGTTGGTTTTGGGTTGTTTGGGTAATCAAAATAATCTATACTATAATCAATATGTGGCTTGGTATTGCGGCCTACCCCTTCACTTCACGGTCCCACAGTGGTAAGAGTATCAAGCACTTATCCAATATATATTGATATCTAGAGTTTATACTCAACTAGAGAGTTGATTTGGTTCTCCCCTTGGTAATGACCTCCAAATAGGATTATCAAGAAATGGTAAGGTGATTGCTGGGTGATGAAATCTTAGTTGGGCCTTGTCTAAAATTATTTTGATGTTTGATTGATGAAAGTGGTTTGGCTAGTGTGTGCAACAAAAGTGCTGCTATGATAAGATTAATGTACTTTAATTCAAAGTGAACTAATGTTAAAAGTAAGAAATGGGTGCAATTGATTTAATCCCAAAATAAATTTTAGCTTCAATTATGAGCACAGAGAGAGAGAAGAGCATACAAATGCAAAGGAAAATTAAGTAAATACACTAGGTCCCACTGGAAGTGCCAAAATGTTATACTTAATTTTTATTTATTTTTCCTAAAGAGGAGATAATAAAACTATAAATAAAGGGTAAGGTTGGTATAACTTAGATTTGGTTTGTGCTCTGTGATCTAGAAAGTTGTGAGAGCTTATCTTTGGCTTGGGAGGATGACCTACATAATAAAGAGACTAGAAAATGGTTGTGTTAGTTAGGTAGGAAGGTGGATTGCTAATAAAGCTAGATCCAAGAATTACATGACTCCCTTAGGGGTTGTCAATCCACGTTTTAAGATAATTTAATGTTGATAAAAGAAGGTTGCTTACTAGATATGAAAGTACTTAATTTAGGTGAAATAAATATTATTCAAAAGAAATTCTTAGATTAATAAAATAAAATTAAGATGAATGCCAAACTATCAAAAGGTTAGTTCAGGTTAGGGTCAGGTTACTATTTCCGGTCTATATTGTGACAGAGATCAAGAAAACAAAGTTGTGATTGAGGTTGATAGGTGGTAGGTAAGTGCTAGTTTCTTGCTAGTTTTTAGTTTGGTAGTGATCATCGATGGTTAGGCTGACCATCAATGTTTGAGCTATTGTTGGTGGCTAGACAACTAACCATCGACAATTAGATAGTTGACTATTAGTGGTTAGATAGCTGACCATTAGTAATTACTATCAGTCTAGTCTGGGTTAAATAGATTAGTTAGGTGAGGTTGATTGATTTAGTTCAAGGTTGGTTTTAGTTGGCTAATGATTATGAGATAAAAGGTGAGTCTTAGAGATGATTTTTTCATAGGTTGATTGCTCAGTAAATCTAGAGGTTGGGGATTAGGTGCAAGCTATAAAAGGAAAACTAAATATCTTGGAAAAATGACAAAATACTTAGTTGATAACTTAATGAAGAAGTCCATTGATGAAGATTACTGGTGATGATTTTTAATGTCGATGATGAGTGATGTTGATTGATTTACCTACAAAATAAACTCTAACTTACAAAGATGATAGATGCAAATGGCTCCTGATAATTGTAGATAAAAAGGTTTTGGATAGATCCCTTTTCACCTCCTAAAGTTCTATTTTTATAAAAAAGAAGGGGAGGTGGAAGGTTAGGTTTAAGAGGGGTTCAAATCACATCTAAATTTAACTTGGACATGCATTGACTTGCATAAGATAATTATAAAAAATCAAGTTGTAGTTGATGCTAGAGTTAACTATACAGGCAGTGGACAACTAACCATCAATGGTCAAGCTGATCTTTGATGATCCTGCTAACCATCAGTGGTTAGACCATTGACTATCAATGGTTAGATTACTGACTATTGATAGTTGAAGGTCAAGAGTTAAACTGATCAAAAGGGTAGGTTTATCCAATTAGAGGTTTGGTGGGGTAAATGGCTAGGAGATGGTTCAAGGAGGTCATGTTGTGACATGTGGAATCATGGTGTGTAGTTTTTTGGTATCTACAATAATAAAGAAACCCATTCATATATTTTTCACATTGAATATTATTGAATCATACAACCAAAGAAATAAAATACAATTACATAAATAGTGGGAAAAAATATGCAAACACATGAGTGGAAAACCGAAATTACTTTGTTTTTGTATATTGAAAATTCTCTGACAAATCAAAACTATGGATTATAATTATTTAAATAGACTTGGGGAATGGGTCACCTCATACTCCAAATTCATACAAAATTAATTACATGTGATAGTTAGAACTTGATTTCTAACTATAGTCAAAACCATATAGGGTTTATTTGTAAGTTGTTAAATAGTAAAAGTTAGCCTTTTAAAAAACCATGCAACGTGTGCATGTGTATAAAGATAAAATAAGTAACTTTACAATAATGTCTTGAAATTATAATAAAACTGTGTGTGTGTGTGTGTGTGTGTGTGGATACAAAATGTTCATGCAAGAAATCTTAGCCTTTTAAGGTTGTGTTTTCTAAATAGATGCATAGACCTTAGTTAGCATAGTGGTGGTGGTTATAGACATTAAAACTACTATTGTTGATGTGGCACTGGAAGTGGTAACTTGAGATTGATTATTCTTCACTTCAATATCCTACCAAAACTTATGATAAATGTTATGTTGCTATCAAATTATGTCTAAGTTCAATACAATTAGTCTATTTACTTTGTTGACTTAGCCCAAAATCTTTTTATGTTCTATTTTGGTCACTTGGAAGTTGATATTATATATCTCAACTTCAGTGACCTTCCTAGAAAAGCTTAGCTTAGCCTCTATGTCCTCTAATTTCAACCCCTATATACTTGCATGAAGTTATCCATAGCCTCTTGAATGAGTTGATCAAAGTTTATCTTGTTGATTAACTTCCTTGTAGTGTCTTTTACCTTAGATAATTTCAAATCATTCAAAATTTGAATAATGAGAGCCTCCTGCGCTTGTTACTTGGGGAGTAAAGCCCCAACTATTGTCAACCATTCCTAAGCTTCTTCCATTATGATGACTACTAGGTTAAGGGAATTATATGCCTCTAGTGGTGTCATAAGATCTAAGTGGCTATAAGCCTTATTGCCTATTTAAATGATCAACACTTTCAATTTGTTGCCATCACTCTTCAAATAATTAAATAATTCATGAGTTTTCGTAGCATGTGGGGATAATTCAGCCCATATGAATTCTATATCATCCAAATAATTATAGTATTTTGAGGCTATTTATCACACCTCAACCTCAATACCAGGTGGTATATGCACAGTCTTATATTGTTCCTTCAATTACTCTAGCTTAGCCTCCAAATCTTGTCTGGCCATCTTTATGACCTCATAGATTGCCACCATGGCATCCTTCCATGCTTCGACAAGAGATCTAAAGTCTTTAACATATGGGGATTTCCCCAATTTCTTGTTTTACCCTTTTGTGAGGGATAAAACTTCTTGACTCTCCTCAAAGATCAATTCCCTACCTACATCATCTTTTACCTTCCTCTTCTTTACCCTCTAAATGTTTCAAGAGGGTTTGTCAAACAAGGTGGTAATGGAAGGGATCTCGGTTATTTTTAAAATGGGAAATTGAAAGGTCTTGGTGCTTAAGTCCATGGCCTTGAAAGGAATTGTCAACTCATTAACATCTATCTATTTTGATTTTGTGACTACAACCTCTTCTTCAGCCTCCTCAATTACTTGTTTCTTCTTGGCTACTTTGACGATGGTGTTAGGAAAGGAGGGATAGATAATTTTAGACCAAACCAATCCTCTAAACTAGGGGAGTGGATGGACTATGATTATTTGAGTCTTTGCCCTTTTGTCCTTACCCAAAATAGTGATAATGGTCTCTTATGATGGAGTGGTTGATGGCATGGGGAAGGCGATTTAGGTGGATTGGACATGGAGTTATGGGCTGGCCATTATTGTTTTCAATGATCTAATAATAACAGTGCCAGAAGGAATATTGGAGGTAGCCATAATGGTGGTGGATGGTATGGGTGTGGAAAATGGATCAATGGTGGTGGATGAAGCAATAGTATAAATATCCTTCTCAACCTTTGGGTTAAGTAAGGGTTAATGGAAGAAATAATTGGTGGTGAATGGATCATCAGATGTGGAATTGGGAACTTCCACTTTAGGGGTTCTCAAAAAAAATGATATAAACACAACACCAAAAATAAGAACAAAATTTGACAACAAAGAAGTGGTCTCAATAACCTAGGTACATGTGATATCCTCCATAGTCAATGATTTTCCTTTGTTAGCTTTAAGGCTCAAAGCCTTAGTTGCTTCTAGTTCTACTTCCTCATCAAAATCTTCTTCTTCTTCCTCCAAGATAACTATTTTATCCTCTCCTACTTATTGGGACATTATAGGTAGGATTTGTGATTGTTTAATTGCAGGTCTGCCTATGGGAATCTTGGGCTTCCTCTTATAGAAAATGGTGGTTTCTAGTTGTGAGGAGGAGCTTTGTTAGATTGAGGTAACTGCATCATTTATTACTACCCTTATATATGTAGGATCTTGTGCTTGAGAAGTAGTTGTAATAATATAAGTTGTATTAGCAATTAGATATTCATGTACTTGCTCTTCCTCATTAGAGGAGTCCAAATTGATGGGGTCTCCTTAATCTCCCCTAGGTTTAGGTTCACTCACCCTAGGTTCCTTTTTAACATCATTTAGATTAATAGGAAGTCCTTGTGATTGATCATATTGCTCTTTTAATTTCTCTATGGACTTGCACTTCTAAAAGTATGAATGTGCCATCCTGTGTAAAGTGGCATTCTTTCATCTAACTCACTCATAGAAATTGAAGGTTCTTGTTGGATCACCGTTAAGTGATCTTCCTTCAATCCAAAAAAATTATCTCTCTCCAAGACTTCCTCATCTTTTTGTGCATTCATAAATAAGAAGTCATAAGGATAATGCTCATGATTGTAAGGGATATTAAATCCCTGTATGTGCTTTTGTATGGTGAAATGTGGATCTCAATCCCTGTGTGGAAGTGTGTGTAAATTATAGCTCTTCCTCTTGCCACTAATGTCTCCAAAGTGTTCCTCATGGTATATACCATTATGCCAATAACTATGTGGTTACCAAATAATGTGCTATTTTTAGTCTTGATTAGGTTTTCCTCTATGCTCTACCATAATTGGAAATCAATTTATTACTTGGATAATTTTTTAGGTACATACTTTGGGAGGCATAAGGGATGAACCATGTTTTCATAGATCATAATGATAGTGTAATTTAGATATATAAAATAGTCACCTCTTGTAGACAACATCTTAATAATGTTGGCTCTAACCTTGGGTATTGGTGAACCATGTATAGCTTTCCAAACTTGAGGATAAACATCCTTGATAATCCTCACCATATTCTTAGTGTAGGCATAAATGTGTATAAATTGAAAAATATTAGATATTCTATTTTTGATACAATTAGTGGCTAGGCTCCATAGCTCACCAAGGAATTTTTATATTATTCCCATAATAACATCCAATAGATATGACATCATATAAAAATGGCCTACAAGAGTGGGTCATTTATCCTTGTGGATGACCTGCTCTCTCAAATGAAAATTGATAATTTCCCCCAATGCAAATGTGACATCACTGGTTAACATCATCTTGTAACAATGGCACCCAATCCAAATGAAAAAAATGGATACTGAGTATGCCATAGAGTTTATTGAGTAATAGCATGCCTATCCACACCCCCATCCTAAACTTGTTAATGGGAGTGGGACCCTTCAGATTATTACCTTTGAAATTAATTATCTCATTTAAAAGGAACCACAAAGGCAATGCCTTTTCAATTACATTATCTTGATTCTGTAGGACTAATATATGCTTGTTAAAATAAGCATCAGGTGTGGGTAATGATAAGTACCTTTGCAAATCAGCTCCTAAAATGCATGTTATGACCATTGGGTTATCAATATGATACAGGAAATCATCTTTCATTACTTTTGCTATGAAGAACAAATCATGCAAGAGGTTGATGCATGGCATCACCCTAGGCTTGGCAATAACAAAATTCAATCCTTGTCTTTTAATTTCTAGAAAATCCTTGATGAATAGTTATTTAGAGTGAGATATATTTCCATCTAATGAAAATACATCCAAATAATCAACTGCTTCCCATAATTTTGAATAATTTATGTACTTGTTATTATAAATGAAGACATCAAATATTATATCCATAAACTTTGTTAAATATTTAATAAAAAATGGTAACGGTGGAAATGCTCCCCTAAATAGACTAGATGAATATGCCATTATTTATTATATGAAATTTGAGGTGCTTATAGTCTCCTATATGTGTTCTGTATGCTTTATGAACAATTCTCACTTCCACTAGTCGCTAGTTTTACATGTAGTACTCTTGTAGATAGCTAGGGATTTTATTGTTTAGGATAGTAGTAGACTTTGAGTGCAAGTTTATTTTTAATCAATGAATTCTTAAATGGCTTCACATCACATATATATATTATCATTAAATTCCATTTTGTGTGATATAAATGCCCAACATTCACCTATTTTACATTTTCTATAGAGTTCAAATTTTGTTAGTTCTAGTTGGTAGGTAGCTTTAGCAAATTATTTGGAAGTATTTTGAATTTTATTCGGCTAAGTATAGAAAGCTTTCGGAATTTGGGAGTCAAGTATTCAAGATTTGTGTTGGGACTGATCTTTATGAAAAACTAGAATAAAAACCCTAAAGACCTAATTCTTGTTGGACAAAATGTCTAAATCATATCTTAAGTTATATGATCTTTAAAACAAAATGTTTGATGCAAAAAAACTCAAAGACAAAAAATACATCAGATAAAATTTAAAAATAAAAATTCTTAAGATCTAAAACTTATAATAAAGATAAGTTATTTTGGGATAATTATTTCAAACAAAATGCCCGATGCAAAAAACCCCAAAGACTAAATCTATTTAGAACAAATGTTTTGAAAGACCAAAAAGTTATGATAAATAAAATTTTGAATGAATAAGTGTTGATGAACAAATGTCAAAGAAGTTTTCAAAAAAAAACCCAAAAACCAAACTTGTCAAACAAAATGTCTAAACAAAAAGGCTAAATAAAAGGCTCGATAAATAAGTCTCCAAATGAATTTCTCTGAATAAACTAAGTCCCAAAAACCTACATAGATTAAAAAACTCCTAAAAATTTATTAATAGATTTAGTCCAAAAAATATTTAATACCATGCTATATTTCTAAATTCTTCTAAGTATGAAGACTAAGGATCAATCTTCTCAACAGGTTACACAAATAAGGCCAAAATCTAAAAAATGTGGGTCCCCATTTCTTTAAGAAAAAAAGGGGGATGTTGGGTACAACAATAATAAATTTGATTAGGAACCTATCCATGTATAAATGGATAAAATCCCTACTTAGTGAAGAAATGTTCTACACACAGATGCCACAATGTATAATTGGTTCTAGTAAGAACTAGTAGAGGTGAAAATTTCATCATAGTGTTCTCTAAAAATTATCTCTCAAACAAAAAATGAGTAGGTCTACATGACCATAAGTAAATTGAATACCTAAAAATGAGATCAGAGACACCACAATGGGCCTAAGTATCATACACACAAAAACATGTAAAAAGGTGCTTTGACGGAAGCCTCAAGTGTGTCAAAAAATTATTCCCCCAAAAGGCTTATAAGGATTGAAATGATAAAATAATGCCCCCATAATTTCTTATAAGGATGAAATTTAAAAAATATTATGTATGCATGGTTTAGGATTAGCCTACAACTATCTTATCTCAATAGATATAAACTCAAATAAGGTTAATCAAATGGTGATTGTGATACCTATCAAGTAGTGAACAATGGATCTACAGACCTAGAATATGGTTTTCTATATCAAATATACCAAGAGTAAAGGGTTATAAATACTAATCCTATGACATAATGAAATATCTCTAGTTAGACCGATATGGAAGTAAATGAGTGAAAATAAGTCATGTAAGTATTTATATAAGTAAAGTAAAGTAAACTAAGGGGAAAGGGTTAGAATGATAAAAAAAGGCCAAAGTACCACAGTTAAAAAAGTGGGTCGAGGCAACCTAAAATTAAATATGGAAAGTATAGGAAATCCTATAGCTACTCTAGATTATTTAGTGTAGAGTGAACCTATGAAGGATACTCACACATTCATTCACTAAGAAAAAAAACATCTAATCAACTAAGTAAATAAAGGAACAATTATAAGATTAGAAATGCTTATCTTAGATTGGACTTGTTGAGCCTTAATCTCTCTTGGCCAATGGTATTTTCCAAGATATTTTTTTGGTTGTGAAGACTTAAAAGGATGGATAACTCTAGACCAATAAAATTCCTCCTAGTGAATTTTTAAGAGTGTCACAAGATAAGATTATAGACCTAACTCTTCCAAATGTAACTTAGGGTAAAAGTGTGAGTGAAAACAAAACAAATAGAGTGTATATGATATATTTTTAATGAAATAAGACTCCTCTATATAGTTTTCTAATACCCAAATCCAACCCTAAGTTCTAAGCCAATGGTTTTAGCTAGTCTAATATAGTACAAATATGTCAACTAATATTGAATTACATCATCCATGCTGATACAATAAAAATGTCAAAAAATATGCTTATAATTGTGATCATATGAATCCAATAAGTGAGGTTAGTAATCTTTTAGTTCAAGTAAGAAAACTCAAATAAAAACACACTAAAACTTACACTCCAAGCCTAGAACTTAGGGAGAGCTTAGTAACAAAAGGCAAATGAAAGCACAACTAAAACATAAAAGACAAAAAATACTTTACCTTCCTTGGGATATCCAAATGATTTTTTGAGTGGCTTGCTTGGCTTGTGTATCAATTAATATTTGGAAAATGAAGCTTGTTGGTTCCCTCTCTGCTTGGCATCATGGCTTGTGTTATGGCTTGGATTAAGATTTTAGTAGTATAACACTATTTTCAAGGCAATCTGGGCATTACAACACTACATCAAAGATCTTGTTGAAGATATTTGAGCATAATAATTTTTAACTAAAATAGATTAGGATTCAATATGCAAGGCATTGTATTTACAACCTAAGGATTTAAGTCTCACCCAAGGTGAGTTAGGGTGGAGTTAAGTCTTGGAATGGGTTCCAACCTAGCCTAGATAAGTTAAATATAATTCCATTAGAGTTAATAGTTTTCAAGTAATTATGATTTGAAATTATTAGGCATGGCTCTCCAAAATATATATTTTAGGATATTTTTAAAGAAATTGACAATCATAAAGCTAATGATGAAAGGCTAGAATATTTTGAATTTTTGAATTTATTTTTTTAGATTTTCATTAATTGTAAATAGATAATTCAATTATGAATTTAATTTGGTTTAGCTTGTTAATTAATTCTGATTAACCATTTATCTCTTTCAATATTTAATATTTGTTCATGTGCCCCACTTAATAGGTCCATAGGCCAAATTGATTATTGTGATACCACAAGATTATTAAGGATGAATCCATGAGAGGTTATTATTGCATATGGTAGGATACCCCAATTAAGGATACCTCAACATGATTCTAAGATTTCATGTATGATGTGCAAGTAAATTTGGGATGTTCAATGATTTCTAAGATTAATTTTCAATTCCTAGTAGGAATTGGTCTAAAGTCTAGTTGGAAGCCAATTGTGGATAGTTTTAGGTGTCTACACTTTTCCCATGTTTGGAAAGGCATTGAAATCTATAAGCACAATAACATATTCTCAAAGAATTAAAAGGTCTTATATGCCTATGAATTTAATGGCAATGGATGAATTATAGGTTCTCCTTGAGGGAATGGTTGGCAAAAAGGGTCGGTGATCGATCCTTTGAAAGAAGGAAATGATGGGACAAAAAAGATGAAGTGGGGTAGAAAAGATTGATTTACCCATATGTTATTATAATCATTGGTATATAGAACTTCCCCAGTTGGGAAGATAGACATGATGATTTTCCCACAAGCAGTTATAATCATTGGCATAGGTGGGACAAAAAAGGTAATGATTTTTCCAAAGGTGGTTATAATCATTGAAAAGAAGATTAGGATAACAAAAAAATGATTTTCCCAAAGGTAATTGTAATCATGAAAGGGAAAACAATGATTTACCCATAGGTGGTGAGAATAATTGGTAGGATAAACATGCCCCAATTAGGCAAATAGAGATAATGGTTTTCCCAAAGGTGGTTATAAGCATGATCATAATGAAAACATGCCCCAATTGGGTAGAAGGAAGATAATAATTTTTCCAAAGGTAGTTAGAATCATTAACCTTCAAATAGATTGAAACATAATGATTTACCCATAGGTAGTTATAATCCTTGGCATAGCAGGTGGGATGAGATATAATGATTTGCCCAGAGGTGGTTATAATCATTGGTACATGATGATGGAAAATATAATGAAAAATTGGAATAAGGGTCTTACATACTGAATTCATGTGCAAATATTAAGAGTAAGCTAGTACAGAGGATAAATATGAATTTGGGTAACCTGCTAGTATGGATATGCATGTTCAAAATAGCAAGGGTTAAAATTATTTCATAATTTAATTACTCTGTATATGGGAGATGATTTGGGTAGATTGGGAATTTTTTTTAGGTGCTAATGAGAAGTATCATTACCTCATTTCTTGTAATACTTTCCAAGTGTATTTTTTTTATATCATGTGATGGTAGGAATCATGAGATAACACCATGATAATGTAGCTAATATATGCATATACATTGACATGTGATCCAATACTCAATTGAAAATAATGCACCAATGATAAAAACCATGATGATAATGTTGATGTAGAAATATGGATGGATTCAATAATAATGTGTAAGGAATCACCCAATAAACGTACATAGACTAAATCAAGGCAGAACAAGAAAGAAAATAAACAAGCAAATGAATAAATATAAAGAGAAAACACCAAAATAAAAATAAATCAAAAAACTAAAATAACCCAAAACATAAACAATAGTAAATCATAATGTTAGCACAAATAGAGGATAAACAATATGATGACCATTTCCCCTATGGTATAAGAGACAAAAAAATAAACAAATAATATGAGGGAATATAAGAAAAGGAAGGGGGTAGATGAGTTGACTGTAGATGCACTAGGCAAGTGGATGTTGCCTACATAGTTTTATGGATGTAAGATACAACATAATATTTAGGCTAAATGTAGTTTTCCCAAGATATGGGATAGAAGAAAAATAAATGATAATAAAATATGGTGATTGTGTTGTAGAGGAATATGGGAATGGTCTCTCAAAATGGAGAGAGTGTGGGATGTTAGGCTAGTAAGGATGGGGAAAGTAAATGATAAGTGGTTGCTTGTGAAATAGCTAGGATTCTCAAAATCCTTAAGGCAAAGAAGTGGTTGATGTTTAGGATTTTCTAGATCTGTTTAAATTTTTATAGAATTTTTAGAATATCTCAACTCGATGGAGGATTATGAGACACTAAAAGGTCCAAGCTCATAAAATGGTGAGATCATGTAAATTTGAAATTTATCATAAAATGGTGAGAGCATAGCAAAGGGTAACTCAGCTAACCTTAATGTGAATTAATCACTACATACATAGTCCCAAGATGGGACCTCAAATCACTTGTAGTTCTACCTTACAATGAAAGAATCTGACAAGTGTAGCATCAAATTCATAAACTAGGCAAAGTAAGCAAATGACATAATATGACATAGGCATGCCAAGGTGGCACTTCAAGGCATGAGAAACAAGTGTTGTTCCTAATTTTCCCATAGGTAGTTATAATTAATAAATAATAAAATAGGTCAATGATACTAATTTGACCAAGGTGGTTATAATTAGTATCACAATGGTGAGACACTGATTTGATGAAAGGTGGTTATAATCAAGAATACTTGGTATATAATGAAATAAGAAATGAAGGATGCAACTGCCAAACCACTATCATACTACTCCAAAAGACAACCTCTATTTAGAAAATAGAATAAACTATTGAAACTTGATCTAAATCTTATTTCTAAAATCAATCATGAAACCAATGGAATGGAACCAAGATCAAAGGTATAGGTAGGGAGGGTAAAAACAAATTAGATGATAGGAAAGTTATGTTAGAATGGCATATAATAAAACAATATGGTAAAAATAATAATGTCAATATTATGGTATAAAATAAATGTGCCTCATAGATAATACACCAGGTCTCTCAAGCAAAGTAATGCTTGAGGTGTATAATGTTCTTTGGCTCATCAAGTTCATCATCATCTAGTGTAGCAAACCCATATACTCCAATGCCATAGTTTATAAAAATGATGAATGGGGATATCCAATTTGGTTTGAACTTACCCTTGTGCTTCTTCTTGACCATGGTATTCTATTTATTTTATTTAAGTATAAGATCACCAATTTCAAATTCTTTGTGTATGACCTACCAATTATAGTAGCCACGAAGTTGGTTCTAGTATGCTTGAAGATTTTTAATTGTAGCCATTCATTTCTCATCAAGTAATTATAGCTCTTGTAGGTGATTTAATTGATAGTTTTCATCATTTAGGACATGTTTTAGTGAGATGAAAAAAGAAGGTAACTCAACCTCAATGGGAAGAATGGCCTTAGTTCCATAAACAAGGGAATATGGAGTGGATCCTATTGGAGTATGGTAATTGGAGTGGTATGCCCAAAGGGTGTGGAATATTTGGAGATGCCAATCATGGTTGAGATCATTGAAAATATTTTTAAGGTTATTGAAAATGGTTTTTTTAGATGCTTCTACTTGGCCATTACCTTGTGGATAAAAGGAAGTAGGAAAATGTTGAGTAATCCTGTACTCGACACATAGTGATTTAAATGATTCACCATTATCGGATATAATATTAGATGGGATACCATAGTGGAAAATGAGATGGTTGAAGATGAATTTGGAAATTTTTTTTCTAGTCATGTAAGTGAGGGGTATAGCTTCGACCCACTTAGTAGAATATTCAATAGTGATAAAGATATGTTTATGGCCCAGATGAGATCGGGTTTATCTTACCAATGAGATCGAGGTCCCATGTAGAAAATGGCCATGGGTTAAGCATTGGTTGAAAATAATTGGTCAAGACATGAATCAGATTGGTATGCCTTTGAAATTTATCACAATTTTTAACATACATAAATGTATTTACATCCATCATTGGCCAATAATACCCAAATACATAAGATATTTTTGGCTAGGATGGCCCCACTAGTATGGGATCCTTATACTACTTCATGAACTTCATGTAATGCTAATGTTGATTCTATCAAAGTTAAACAATGAAGAAGAGTTCCATCAAAGGTGTAGTGGTATATGGTTGGTATGAGTAAGGTATAACATGTGGCATGGTGGATAAAGGCTTTGGATTATTTGCAGGACAGGTCAGGTGGCACAATATGGCCATGAAGATAGGCATAAATCTTTGAATACCATATAGATCTAGGAATAATAATATCATAGATCATTATGATGGTTGAAGGTTCATGAGTTGGTTCTAGCATATTTTTAACAAGGAATTGGTATTCTTTTGCCATGTTTATATTATGATGTTAGGAATTTGATGATGGAGGGGAGGTTAGATCAAGTTTTATTTTTCATATAAAGTAATCAAATGAAAAACACACTAACAAGCTTAACACCTCCATGCCTAGATCATAGGGGGAGTTTATTGAAAAATAAATAAATGAAAAAACTCAACTAAAATACAAAGAACTTACAAATTTATTTACCTTCCTTGAATGTTTTGAATGATGTGTTCATTTGGATTATTCATCTTGTGTTCAAGAAGTATTTGGCAAATGGACTTGTGTGTCCCCTTCTCTCCTTAACACAATTGTTTGGCTCATGCTTCTTTGATGTATCTTGATGGCTTGGCTTGTGATTTTGGCATTATAACATTATATATTTGAATCATGCACCAAATCTTGCATTATAACTTTACTATTCTCAAGCTCTCTCTTTAATTTAATAGGTAATGGCTTCTATTTATAGGTTTAGTAACTAACCCCAACCCAAGTGAGTTAAGCTATAGGTAGAGCCTGAAATGGGTTCAAACCTAACCTTAGTGAGTTAATTAACCCTAGTAGAGTTAAAAGGTGTCAAATGGTCATGATTAGCAATGAATAGGCATGTTGAGCTATTTTAGGATATTTGACAACTCATAAAAAGGTAATTATGAATTCCTAGGATATTCTTTGATTTTTGAATTTCCTTTTTTGATAATTAATTAAATTCTCATGGGTAATTAAATTATGCATTTGATTAGGTTTTACATGTTAATTAATTTTGTTTAAGTATTTTAAAATTTTACAAGATTTGAATTAATTACATGTGTGATTTTACCCCATTTAATTGGTTTGGTGGCCAAATTGCATGCTATAAATCCAAATTTAAGACATTTAGTGATTCTTAGGCTTGATTTTCAAAGGTTGGTAAGAATAAATCTAAATTCTACTATAAAGCCATTAGTGGCCAATTTTAGGTGTATCCAATTTTCCTCTATTTGGGAATCATGACATGAGGTGTCATCTCTTGACAGTGTTTCAACCTTGCTCCATGGTGGGGTATATAAATTAGGGTAAACTTAATTTTAGATCCAAAGGGTTGACAGGCTAACCTCTCATTTCATAATAGAGAATTTATTCAGGTCTGGTCAACTTAAGGATTACACTAAGTAGTCCATGGATGGAATCATTATGCAAAGGAATAGACCCTTGCATGATAAGTTGATTGTTATGAACTTAATTGACATGATGCTTATATTGTGTTAGCTACACTTAGGATAAATCTATATGGTCTTTAATTATAATTTTTATTCAACCCCACTTTCCAGACCTTGTTAGGATCAATGATGATATACTTATTTATATTTAGTCTTTTTCCCTTTATTACTTTGTGTTTGTGTTTAAAACCTATGTTTATACCATGTCATAAATGAGTTTGTTTGTCTACACTACTCTATTATTTTATGAGGTAGTATGCCATCCATTTGACACCTTGATTTAACTTAGACTCTTTATGTCAAAAATGTTGTGTGTATCACTTGATTAAAATGGGTAATGTTATGTTGCCCAAATCAATTTGAGTATTGAGCCATAGAAGTCCTTTGAAAAAAAACATTGTTTTTACCTTTTGAGAGCGATAATGTTGTTATGGTACTCAATTATTTCAAGACTTGTTTATTTTGTGCCCAAATTCCATTTTTTTCAAACCAATGCCATGTATGCTTTTTTGAATCTTTATCTCGTACCGATATGCCATTTCATTGTGCCTAGTTTGTTGTTTGTTTGAAGGTGCCTAGTATCCTAAGTTGAGTTTTTAATCAAACTTGCCAAGTTTAAATTCAAACATTGATTCATTTTTATTTATGTCTTTATTAATTGAGTCTTAGACACCAATCTTTCTCTATTGGGTTGTGTAACTTAGGTTAATTCTTTACCTAATTTTGAAAACTATTGATTGGATCTTTGTCTAGTATCTTCATGTTATTCAATTTTGTCTATTTTGTTTGTTTAAAAGAGCCTAGTTTTCATTATTGTTTATGCCTTTATTTGGGATAAAATAGTCTCTCTCCATATGCATCTTTGATTTATGGTTTATGCTAATTGACCAAGTTTATGTTTTATTCCATATACTAGGTCTATGACAAAGTGTTCCAAGTTTGTTAGATTAAAATTTCACCTCTGTTTCAAGTCTAGCTATTGACACCATATTTGGCCAAAACTCATAGCACATGCCTTTGTGTAAAGTCTATATTTTGATGCCATATTTGGCTAAAAGTCCTAGCACGTGCCTATTTTGAGCCTATATTTTGATGTTGTGTTTGGCCAAAATACCTAACAACTTTTATTTTATTAGATTAGATCTATTTGGAATACTTTGGACATAGATTTGACATGTTAGTTTTTATTCAGACATTTAACCTTTTGTGTGTGGGACATTTGACATTAGACATTTTATGTTATATTATTTTATACCAAGTTTTTGCACAGACCCTTTTTGATATATAGCTCCCATAGACAAAGTTAGACCAAGTTTGAACCTTTTATCCTTTGGACATTATTTTTTAGAGTTTGTATAACTCTAGACCTTTTTACAGAGTATTATCATTAACATGGATATGTCTAGCTACACTTATGGTGGAGTCACATATAATTCAATTGGAGACCCTACTAGTATAATATTGTTTGTGAGGAGGATTCTTATCCTCCCTACAATACTCAATATGGGAAACATAGTCAAGATACACAAAATGACTTTGTTAAAGACCCTTATAAAGATGATGTTATTTAGGAAATATATCCATACCCTCTTTAAAATAATTAATCTAGGGAGAAAAGTGAAGAACGTGCTTACGATCCAATCCAAGACCCCCATTCAGATAGGGATAAATGGTTTATGAGAAGGATCCATACCCTCCTTATAAAAATTAATCTAAGGAAAAATGTCAAGAACCCACTTACAACCAAGACCAAGTCCCCTACTTGGATAGGGATAGTATGGTTTATGAGGAGGATCCATACCCTCCTTGAAATACTTAATACAAAAAATAAAGCTAAGACCCTTAAATTAGGGATTTAGTGATCCATTTTTTTAGCCATTTGATGTATTATACTCATCCTTTCATGACCACCCATTATCCCACATATATAATTAACCCTCCTTTATACTACACAAGCTATCAAGATCCATAGTGTCCAAGGACTACAATTACCATTCCAGGACTTCATCTTTTAGATTATGCAAGTAATCAAGCTCTATGATGCCCTACCATTTATATTTTAGGACCTCACCCTTTATCTTGTGTGAACAACCAAGCTCCATGATGCCCTACCATTTCTATTCTAGGACCTCATCCTTTGGATTATGTGAGAAACCAAGATCCATGATGCCATACCATTTCTATTCCAAGACCTCATCCTTTGGATTGTATAAAAAACCAAGCTCCATGATGCCCTGTCATTTCTTTAACAAAACCTCATCCTTTGGATTGTGTGATAAATCAATCTCCATAATGCCCTCTCATTATCGAACCACCAATAATTATTCAACTATTTCCATTTGTTCCCCACTTTAGAAAACCCTTGCTAATTATCCAACTTAAACTAATCAATACCTTTTCAACCAAGCCAATCATTCAGAACTAAGATGTATTCAAAACTAGTATTTTACAATTGACTATAACCAAGGCCAATAAAACTAGCCAATCCATGATATTTTTATTGAACCAACCTGTTTTTGTATGATTTTTGCTTTCACATTCAAAGAGAGAATAAGAAATTAAAAGAAATGGTCTAAGGCTTGTATGTACCTAGATGTAGTCGTGTGCACCGTAATCCAGATGATAGCAGGAACTCCTCTTTGGTTGTGGAGGATGACACCTGTGGAAGAAAGAGACTATAACATGAAAAGGTGTTAGATGAGGAGATGGTGGGCTGCCAAGCAAAAGCTTGATCCCAGAAGTACAATGACTTCCTTGAGGGATGTCAACCCACTGATTAATAAAAAGATGTCTAATAAAAAGTAGAATGATAAAAGACTGAAATGATTAAAGACTGAAAAGGAAATAGAAGCAAATGCTTACCTGAATGTTGTTGTTGGCCTGGTCATAGTCATCGGCATCGGTGGTCCTACTGGCGTCGGTTGGTCAAGGTCTACCGACGTCAGTCAGTCTGCTGATGTCAGTGAAGGTAGTGGTCTCTGTGGCCGTCGTCGATCAGGGCAGTAGTCTCTGTTGCCAGCGTCAGTCAGGGAAGTAGTCTTTGGATGAGGTCTGGTCGGGTCTTGTCAAGTTTTAGGGCTGTTGACAGGTCTGAGAAGGAGTTTGGCCCTATTTGAATGGTCTAAGAAGGGGTCTGGGTAGAGTTGCAGGGACAATGGATAGAGTGTGGTCTGAAAAAGGGGGGCCTAATAGAGGTCAGGGTGACAGGGAGACAAGAATTTGGGTCTGGTCTGTTGTAGTTGATAGTCTGGTCTGTGGGGGTGATATTACTTAAAAGCAATAACTAAGAACATGATAAAAACACAGACAAGATACTTACCTATGGCTTGCAGAAGGAGTGTTAATGGTGTTGTTGCTTATGCTGTTGACGAAGGTAGAGTCCCTGTTGTTGTTGTAGATGATGTTTACTATATGGAGGACCTGTGAAAGAGAGTGAGAGGTCTAGTGGATACCTGAAGTGAAAGGGTTAGCAGTCAGGTGCCGAGGAGATTGAAAGATTGAAGATTGAAGGGTTGAATGAAAGAGGTCCCGAATCTGAATTTACGTTCACAGGTAGATGAATGGATGCAAAAAAATGGTTAAGGGTAACTGACGCTGGTAGAACCACCGACGTCGGCCATAGACTGACCAACATCGACAGTTGGAAGGTAGGCAGAAAGGCTAAAAATAGCCTTCAGTCCATTTTCCCAACTGTCGGGTCAGCGGGTGTTAGAAAATGGTCGAGAGGGGGCTTAAATAGACGCGAGGATGAGGAATAGGTCATAAATGGGGTTTAGGTCATTAAGGGATGGGAGGAAGGGATCCAAGGAGAGGAACCCAAGGGTGGTGAGGTGGCATGGGGAGAGAGAGAGAGGGAAGGAGAGAGAGGGGAGAAATATTAATTTAAAATAGATAATTATTTCAAATTAATAAGACATAAGATAGGTTAGGGATGGAAGTGGAAAGGGACCAAAGGGGACAAAGGGGGGAGTCGACCTAGGGAGTAGACATGATTTTGGTGTCTACACAACCATTTATGATAAGTCAACCTATGATGAATCACCTGCTAATACTATACCTATTATTAAGGAGTCTCACTCTAATAAGCTAGTCTTTATTGAGTCTTTTCTTAAGAACCTCTTTCTGACAAGCTAATCTCTAAGGAGTTGTCTCTTAACCTTATTCCCACCATTAAGGAGTCTCACGTTGACAAACCAGTCTTTATGGATCCCATTATTTCATCATAGGTCATTACTTGTCCCATACCAGACATTCAAAAAGACATCATTATAACAGCATCCACACTAGATGAAGAATCAGAATTAGAGTCAAGTTTTATTTTTGAACTAACATCAGATTTAACATAAGAAGTAGAACTAATTTTAGTCTCAACATTGGATTCAGAATCTATTGAGTTAGAATCATATTTAGAATCAAGTTATGTTAGTGGATGTTATAATATTGGTTAAGCATGCCTTGCAGACTAATTTGAATATATTTGTGATCCTTCCATAATTTTTGAGGATGAGTACTTCATCATTGACACAATTTCTCCTAATATCTTATACAAGGATTATCTAGCCTCTTTTCATGCCATTATAGTTCCACATGCCATTACCACCAACCAACATAGACATTTTATTGACATACCATCTCTCAAAAGTGTCGATTGGGACCAATAAAATCAAACCTTATTGAACTGCATCCATGATGATATAACAGTTATAGAATATTAGGGAGGCCAAGATCAGATTCATGTAGAATAAGATTAAACTCCTAATGAAAAAAATTTAGAGGTGCTAGGGAAAAATCAAAGTTTAAACTTAGCATCTTCTAGTGAAACTTTTTTAGAGGTGTTAGAAGACAATCAAAGTCAAAAGTCAACATTCCTTGGTGAAACCTTCTTAGAGGTACTATGGTAAAATTGAGATAACTTCATTGGTGAAAACCTCTTTGAGTCACTAATAGCTAAAAAAAATAGTCCTTCATTGCTTGATGAAGACAAAATCAAAGATGAAATCAATATAACTTCTAATCTACAGCCTAATCAGATGGTAGCTACTCTCCAACCCAAGTAACATAAAAATTTGGTGGTCATATTGAGAGCATATTCAGAAGCCTTCAACCCTACCACATACAAATTTATGTTGAATCCAAAATCAACAATATTATGTGTGCCTGAAAACCTTGATCTTCATTTTTTTCCCAACTATTATACATTTCATTATCATCCACCTATACATTGCCAAATCAAACCTATCATCCATTATTTATCCCTATTTACCATCCCCAATCACACTTTCCTTTGCATAGGATAAAATGATAACCTATCTCGGTGTTTGAAGGAAACAAAATCAATGACTAACAGAGATCATAATAACATCATTTGCATCCAAATGTATCTAGTTATTGATAAAGCAACTATTCAAAAGAGGTGTGGGCTAGCAATTTACATGATTGACTATTCTAGTTATATCATTTGTTGATCATGACATGCATATCCACATCAATAGGAACCCAGGACAAAATCATTTACCTTTCCCTTTCCATTTTTCATTTCTCTTATTGTGTTTCATACCCTACCATTTCCCTTATCATTTGGGGATAACTCTCTTACCATTTTATCCAATTGTCATACCATCATCATCCTAAAACAATGTCATGCCATATGTTATCCCTATTAGACCAAAACATATTTTTAGCCATCCTACCTGATCCTATTTTGATCTTGGTTCCATTGGTTCTTCTAGCACATTTTACGAGGGGATTCTAGCCCAATTTTAGTAGTTTTAGAATTTTGTGTTTAAATTATAGTTTATGAAAGTAGTGTGATAGTAAATATGGAAAATTGTCTTTCATTCACATTTTAATGGTGCTATTGATTATAACCCCTATGAGAAAACTATTAGTCTACCTTGTGTTACTAATTATAACCGCCTATGGGAAAATTAGTAACATAGATCTATGCCAGTGTTTCCTAATTATAACCACTTATGGGAAAATTAGGAACAACACCTTTACAATTAATTTTTACATCACCTTGTCATTACCATTTTCATTTTCTTGGCCAATTTCCCCAATTTTAGAACTTGTTGTGACCTAGTCAGTTATCCCTACCTTTATTGTGGATAGAACTACTATGATTGGAGGTTTTTTTGGGACTATGTATGTCATGCTTAATTTATGTTGAGGTCAGCTCAGTCCCCCCTTTCCATATGCTCTCTCTATTTTTTAAGCAACCTAATCCAACACTCTTAGCATTTTGTGAGTTGGAAAATTTAGTATCTTATAATTCTCAATCAGGTTGAGATACTTAGAAAATTCCAAAAATGTTTAAAATTTATAAAATCCAAAAAACATTTGTCCTATCTAAGCCTAGTTAGTCATCATTGATCTGCCCTACTGGGGCAAATACATTTTTAGGATGCTTTCTTTTTATTTTACTTTCATGCTTTCTATGTGTTTGTTTTATATTTATTTGTTTGTTTGTTTGCTTTCTTCTTTGTTTGATTTATGTGTGTTGTTTGTTTGTTCGCTTGCCTATTTATTTGCTTTTAGTACTGTGCCTTGACTCAGTTTATATGTGTTCATTAGATGATTCCTTATGCATTATTCTTGAGTCTATCCATATTTATACATCAACATTATCATCATGGTTTTTATCATTAGTGCATTATTTTCAATTGTTTATTGGATCAGGAGTCAGTCCTTATGCATATTTGGAAAAATTATCATAGTGTTCTATCATAAGGCCTATCATCATGTTCTAAAATAAAAATTTACTTATTAAGTCTTACAAGTAATGGATCCACAAAATTTTATCTTTGATACCCTTGGAAAACTCCTACCACCCCATCTTGATCAAATCAACACATTGACCATTCTAGTTATATTAATGCTAATTAAGATGAGCATCCATGCATTGGTAGGTATAACTAAATAATTTCTATTAATCAATCATTTATTCTTCTATCCATTTATTTCATAACTTTTTGCATCCTCATGTACCTAGTTATTTTTGGCTTATTCAAGCATTAGACCATCACATCTACATTTGTGCCCGCTCATCTTTAATCTGTGCCATAAGTTATATCCTTGAGTTATGCTTGCCAATCTGCCCTACTAGGGAAAAATCATATATCATTATTCAATCTTGATCATCTTAATGATTATAAATGCATGTGGACAAATCATTATTTTTTGACTCATCGGCCCTAACTGGGGCATATATTGTTGCCACTGATTATAACTACCTTTGGAAAACTTAGTGTCTCAACCTTTTTTTACTAATTATAACTACCTTTAAGCAAATTATTAATTTTTTAAACCAATTCATTGAAACATATTCTCATTTGGATTAATCTCACCCATGGGTTAATCCCATCATTCTTACTTATTTTTAAGGGACCATCCATCAAACATATGATGGCCACTCCCTTGAGGGGGCATCATTACAAGCATATGGGCAAGTTTTCTTTAACCATCATTTTTTTTTAGTCATATAGGCCTTCTTCTCATTATTTTATAAGACATTATTATGCTTATAATTTATAATGCCTTCCCAAATAGGGGAAAACTATAGAAATTAAAATTGTCCACCAATGGATTTATACTAGACTTTAGACTGATTCTTACCAACCTTTGCAAATTAAGCCTAAGAATCACTAAACGTCTCAAATTTTGTTTCATAACATGCAATTTGGCCACCAAACCAATTAAAATGGGGCAAATTCACACATGAAATTAATTCAAATCTTACAAAATGCTAAAATGCCTAAACATAATTAATTAACATGCAAAACCTAATCAAATACCTAATTAAATTACCCATGAGCATTTAATTAATTATCAAAAAAGGAAATTCAAAAATCAAATAATATCTTAAGAATTCATAATTACCTTTTTGTGAGTTATCAAATATCCTAAAATATCTCAACATGCCTATTTATTGCTAATCATGACCATTTGATAGCTTTTAACTCTATTGGGGCTAATTAACTCACTAAGGTTAGGTTTGAACCCATTCCAAGATCTAACTACACCTTAACTCACCTTGGGTTTGGGTTGGTTGCTAAACCTATAAATAGAAGCCATTACCTATTGAATTAAAGAGAGAGATTGAGAATAGTAAAGTTATAATGTAGGATTTGGTACATGATTCAAATACATAATGTTATAATGCCAACATCACAAGTCAATCTAAAGTCTAGTATAAAGCCATTGGTGTCTAATATTAGGTGTCTATAGTTTACCATTGTTTGGAAATCATTGACATAGGGCTTCATCTCCTGGTAGTGTTTCAACCTTGATCCATGGTAGGGTATAAAAATTAGGGTACACATATTGTGAGAGCCAAGGGGTTGAAAGGCTAACCTCTCATTTCTTAATGAAGGCTTGAGTCAAGTCTGGTTAACTATGGGATTCCACTAAGTAGTTTATGGATGGAATAATTTGCAAAGGAATAGACCCTTGCATGATAATTTTATTGTTATGAACTCAATTGATGTGATGCTTCTCTTGTGTTAGCTACATTTGGGATCAATCTAGATGGTATTCAATTGTAAGTTTTAGTCAACCCTAATTGCCATACCTTGTTAGGATTGAGGCTAATATACTTAGTTATATTTAGTCTTTTTCCTTTTATTATTTGGTGTTTGTGTCTAAACTTGTGTTTATACCACATCATAAATAAGTCTATTTGTCTACACTACTCCATTATTTTAGGATGCATTATGCCATACTTTTGACACCTTGATTTAACTTAGACTCTTTGTGTCAAAAACATTATGTGTGTCACTTGATTGAAATAGGTAACATTACACTGCCCAAATAAATTCAAGTTTTGAGCCTTAGAAGTCTTTTAAAACAAAACATTATTTTTACCTTTTGAGATTGATAATGCCGTTATGGTGCTCAATTATTTCAAGACTTATTTTCCTTGTGACCAAATTCCATTTTTTCAAACCAATGTCACATATGCCATTTTTAATCTTTTTTTTGTAGTGATATGCCATTCCATTTCACCTATTTTGTTGTTTGTTTGAAGGTGCCTAGTTTCCTAAGTTGTGTTTTTTATTAGCCTTACCAATTTCAAATTCAAAAATTGATTTTTTTTTTAATTTCTTGCTTAATTGGGGCTTAGACACTAATCTTTCTCTTTTAGATTATTTAACTTAGGTTAATTCATTACCCAACTTTGAAAACTATTGCTTGGATCTTTACTTAGTGCCTTCATGTTATTCAATTTTGTCTATCTTGGTTGTTTAAAAGAGACTAGTTTTCATCATTGTTTGTGTCTTTATTTGGGATAAAAAAGTCTCTTTCCATATATATTTTTTCCTTATTCCTTATGTTGATTGACAAAGATTATGTTTGATTCCATATGTTGGGTCTATGCCAAAGTGTTCCAAGTTTGTTTGATTAAAATCTCACCTTTGTTTCAAGTTTAGCTTTTGATGTCACATTTAGCCAAAAGTCCTAGCACATGTCTTTGTTTAAAGTCTATCTTTTGATGCCACATTTGGCCAAAAGTCCTAGCACATGGCATTTTTGAGTGTAGCTTTTGATGACATGTTTGTCTAAAAGACCTAACAACTTTTATTTTATTAGATTAGACCTATTTGGAATAATTTGGACATAGACTTTGACATGTTGGTTTTTATTTAGATGATTGACCTTTTGTGTGTGATACATTTGACATTAGACATTTGAATTTAGATTATTTTATATCAAGTCTTAGCACATACCCTTTTGGAGATACATCTCCCCTAGACCAAGTTAGACCAAGTTTGAACCTTTTATCCTTTGGACATTATTTTTCAGAGTTTTTAGAACTCTAAACCTTTTTTTAGAGCATTATAATTAACATGGAATGTATATCTACACTTATAGTGGAGTCATTTACAATCTAATTTATGATGGAATGGTCCACAAAATCTAAGTGGAGACCCCTACTGAGATAATATTATTTGTAAGGAGGATTATTATCCTCCCTATAATACTTAATATGGGGAACACAATCAAGATACACAAAATGAATTTGTTGAAGACTCTTATGAAGATGATGTTATTTGGGAGATGTATCTATACCCTCCTTACAATAATCAATCTAGGGAGCAAAGTCAAGAACCTGCTTACGATCCAAGCCAAGACCCCTACTGGGATAGGGATAATCTAGTTTATGATGAGGATCCATACCCTCCTTATAATAATAAATCTAAGGAAAAAAGCCAAGAACTTGCTTATGACCCAAGCCAAAACCCCTATTAGGATAGGGATAATATGGTTTATGAGGATCCATGCCCTCCTTGAAATACTCAATTTGGGGAACAAATCTAAGATCCTCAAGCTTTAAAGTCAATGACCTATTTTTTTTTGGCTAGTTGATATATTATACTTACCCTTTTGTGACCACCCATTCCCACACCTATACCATTAACCCTCCTTTAAACAGCATGAGATATCAAGCTCCATAGTGTCCAAGGGCTAGCATTACCATTCTAGGACCACATCATTTAGCTTGTGAGAGCAACCGAGCTCCATGATGTCCTATCATTTATATTCTAGGACATCATCATTTAGCTTGTGTGAGTAACCAAGCTATATGATACCCTACCATTTTTATTCTAGGACTTAATCCTTTAGCTTGTGTGAGAAACCAAGATCTATGATGCCCTACAAATTCTATTCCATGACCTCATCCTTTGGATTGTAAGAGCAACAAAAATCTATGATGCCTTACCATTTCTATACCAAGACCTCATCCTTTCGATTATGTAATAAATTAATCTCCACAATTCCATCTCATTATCTAACCACCAGTCATTATTCAACTATTTCCATCTATTACCCACTTTAGAAAACCCCTACCAATTATCCATCCTCAATCGAGCCAATCAATACCTCTTTAACCGAACCAATCATTCAAGACCAAGCTTTATTCAAAACTAGTAATTTAAAATTTATTATAAACCAAGTCTAAGAAAACCAACCAATCCATGATTATTTTGTTGAACCAACCATTTGTGATAAGTCATCCTATGATGAATCACCTACTAATACTATACCTATTATCGAGGAGTCACACTCTGACAAACTAGTCTTTGTTGAGTCACTTCTTAATGATTATAAATACCTTTGTAGTTTGATGGCTTGGCTTGTGATTTATAATTATAAGAGAAACATCACATCAATTGAGTTCATACTGATGAACTTATCATGCAAGGATCTATTCCTTTTCATGATGATTCCATTTGTGAACTACTTAGTGGAATCCCATACTTAACTAGACCTAACTCATGCCTTCATTAAGAAAGGAGAGGTTAGCCTCTAAACCCCTTGGCTCTAATGGTATGCATACCCTAATTTGTATGCTCTACCATTGAATAGGGTTGAAACACTACCAAGATATGAATCCCCATGTCAATGATTCCCAAACAAGGGCAAACTATAGACACCTAAAATTAGCCACCAATGGCTTTATACCAAAATTTAGACTTGGCTTGTGATTTTGAGATTATAACACTATGTATTTGAATCATGCACCAAATATTGCATTTTAACTTTACTGTGCTTGATTTCTCTCTTTAACTCAATAGGCAATGGCTTTTATTTATAGGTTTAGCAACTAACCCCAACCCAAGGTGAGTTAAGGTGTAGTTAGAGCTTGAAATGGGTTCAAACCTAACCTTAGTGAGTTAATTAACCCCATTAGAGTTAAAATGTGTCAAATGGTCATGATTATAAATGAATAGGCATGTTGAGATATTTTAGGATATTTGACAACTCATAAAAAGGTAATTATGAATTTGTAAGATATTCTTTGATTTTTGAATTTATTTTTTTAATAATTAATTAAATGCTCATGGGTAATTCAATTAGGAATTTGATTAGGTTTTACATGTTAATTAATTATATTTATACATTTGAGCATTTTTCAAGATTTTAATTAATTGCATTTGTGCATTTGCCCCATTTAATTGGATTGGTGGCTAAATTACATGTTATAAAGCCAAATTTGAGATGTTTAGTGATTCTTAGGATTGATTTGCAAAGGTTGGTAAGAATTAGTCTAAAGTTTAGTATAAATACATTAATGGCCAATTAGGTGCCTACATGTATGATGAAACAAATATCTAATGGTGGCTATGGCATCTATTGTTCTATTACTAGCCCTTTATGTATTTAAATTGTAAATTAGCAACATCCTATTTGAGAGTATCGACCATGGATTTGTATGGTACTAGATTAAAATCTTTGGTATAAAAATTGTATGTAACTTGATTGATTATTAATTAAGAATCACTATAAACCTTAATATGTTTAATATTTCATTATACTTCCTATGAAGTCTTATAATGAGTGCTTCATATTCAGCTATGTTGTTAGTATAAGGAAAATTGATCTAGAATGACTTAGGGATAATATCCCCCTATGGTGTAATAAACAAAAGGCCTACCCTTGATCCATGTGTTATGAATGATCCATCAAAATATAGCTTCTAGTGTTGCTCCTCATGAGGTGTTTCAATGATGGTCATAATGGACTCATTTGGGAATTAGAATGTTAGAGGTGTTGTATCTGCGAGTGGTACTTTAGCAAGTTGATCTGCAAGTATTTTTCCCTTAATGGCCTTCTAATTGATGTATTCTATCTTTAACTCAGTTATAATAATGATCCATTTGGCTATGTGTCCTTTTAAAGTTGTTTTCGATAATAGATACTTGAGTGGATCTACTTTTGAAATGACCATGGCCTTATTGTTTAACATGTAATGTCATAGTTTCTAAGTTGTGAAGACCATAGCTAAATAGGATTTTTCAATGGGTGTATAATTGTGTTTATACACTACCAATATACAAATTAAAAAATACATGACATGTTATTTTCCATTATTATCATGTTGAGCTAGAAGTGCCCCCAGGGTTTTGTCTATCATAGATAGATATAGTAAGAATGGCTTTCCTAGCATAAGTGGTAACAAAATAGGTAGATTCATAAGATAGTCCTTCAATTATTGAAAATATTTTTTTCATTAATGATCCTGATGAAATGTAACACCTTTCTTTATTAGGTGTGTAAATAGATGACATTTATCAGTCAATTGAGAAATGAAGCATCTGATAGACTAGATCTTGCCCTGTAAACTATAGAGCTATTTCAAATTAGTTTGTGGTGGAATATGGGTAATGGCTTGTACTTTAGCTAGATAAAATTTCATGCCTCAAAAATACATAATGAATCCTATTAATTTGCCTAAAGTAACTCTAAAAACACACTTGCTAGGATTAAGTCTGACCTTATATTCATGCAGTCTCTTAAATATCCTTCGTAGTGTTGTTAGATGATCAGCCCTAGTCTTTAATTTTATTAGTATGTCATCAACAAAGTTTTCAATAATTTCATGCATCATATCATGAAATATTATGGTCATGGCTCTTTTATATGTGGCTCCAACATTTTTGAGACTAAATGGCATAACTTGATAACAAAAGGTTCCCCATGGAATGGTGAACTTTGTTTTATGTTTGTCTTTAGGTATAATCTAGATTTAGTTTTACCCTAAGAATCCATCCATTAGTGAAAGCATTTCATAACTCAACATGGAGTCAAAAATCATGTCAATTTTCAACAGAGAAAAGTTATCCATTAGGTAGGACTTATTTATATCTCTAAAATTAGTGTAGATTTTGATTCCCTCTAAATTCTTATTCACTATCATAACATTCAATATCCACTCTAAATAGTTGATTATGTAGCTCCAATAATATGAAAGGAAACACTAGTGTTTGATAGGGGGTACAAAGGGTCATTAAGAAGACACCTAAAAGGCTAAAAGTCTCAAGGTTTATATAGGATATTATAGATCTATAGAGGCTATCCAGTTTGTTAGGTTAAACCAAGCTATATAAAGACTCATAAACTAGGTAAGGGCTAGCATGATCAAGAAAACAAAGGATACATGTATCTCTAATGGGTATAACCATATTAAATCAAGCAGATAAAACTAATCTACTTACATACAAATTATGGAAATGATAATGTTAAATAAAGAGAACTATCAAATGATGCATAAACTTAAGAGAGAAGCACTTTCAAGCCAAATAAAATATGTTTCAAGAATAAAATATGTTTTAAATCAATGGTGAAAGAGAATTAATAATCTAATCATAGGTTAATTACTTATTCTCAACAATATTATTTCTTAATAATGCAACTTTCTAGTCTAGCAAAATAGGAGATTGCTTAATCAAATGTATAAACTATTTTGGGCAATTAGGATTTTACTATGTAATGAGAGATGTTTCTAAAGTGAGCATATCATATAATTAAAAACATTTTAAATCAATTAAATATATTATTAACCACATACAAATTCAAAATCTTCACAAACTACCATAGATAATGCCCCAAACAAACAAAATCACTAAAATAATGAAAACCTAGCAAATACACTACTACAAACAAATGGGAATTTCACTTTGAATATTAAATCACCCTCATATCAAGCTCAAAAATATTGTGTAGAAATTATACTAACTAGGAATCCAATCTAGGAAGTAATGAAGAAGGAATACCAAGCTGTGTATGAGCTGAGTTTAAACCAGGAGCCAAAAATAATAGAGGGCGGGAAGGAGAAGTTGTCAACTATGAGAGAGTTAATGTGTAGAGCAAAAAAATAGGTGAAATAGAGCTTGATGAAGTTATTATCAACCAAAAATATTTAGGAACACTGTAGAGAGAAATGTGAATCACTAAAATGAACTATAGAGCAATAGGGCATCCCTTATCATAATGAAAGCTAAGTATGCTAAGAATGAACCAAGTCAGATTCAAGAAGGCATAAGAGATTAGAAAGTGATGATCAAAAGAGAATATAAGAGAAAAATTTTAGGATAGGAGAGTTAAAAATGAATGATAATCCATCATATATGGCAACCCTAATCCAACAAAAGCCAAAAATTTCTTGTTTTTAGCCTTTGAGACCAAACTAGGCCCTTTTTCACATTTTGCTTGGGCTACAACCTAGGCAATGGGTTTGGTAAATAAAATTTGTATCCTAGGCCATGGTTTTCCTTCCTAAGATATGTCCTAGGTCAAAATCTCATCTTAGGTGGTTAATAGGTTTTTGGAATGGCCTCAAAAGGCATTTAGAAGGCATGTCAGTGAGAAAAAGGGTTTATGAGGTGTCAGGGATGTCTAGGGGATAGATACATGATGTGGAAGGGGTCTATGAAAGTGTAAAATGTCTCTAAGTGGGATAAATAGGGTTGGTAGTCTATATGTGAGTTGATTTATAATCTTAGGGAGTAGTAGGGTCATTTTAAGTATGATTATATATGCCCTCAAGGTATAAGTAGTTAGTGTTCAAATGAACAAGGAGTGTTATGTAGTACCTAGAAGTCACACAAAATCAAAGGAAATTAATAAATAAAATGATAAATGTGAACATCACCTATACTTACTAGTTAAGGATGGTGATGAAAGAAGTCAACAATGTAATCCACATGTGAGAGTGTAAATTTTGCATAATATAAATCTAAATCCATCTCTAGCTCTAGCTCCTATATAGAAGGGACATCAATGATATCAAATTAAATTGTACAATCTATAATGACATTTACTAGGGCATCAACCTCATGTTCTCCTTGTAAGGGATATGGGTGACCTAGATATCCTTGAAGGTAGAGATAAAATCACATGCCACCTCAAAGAGGGGGAGAAACTTAGAGTTGAGAATGGCCCAAGAACTTGTGAGTTGAGACACAACTAATATTGAGTTAAATAATAACTACACATAGCATGTGCCTAACCCATAGGCATCAGTTAAGGCACCAATGATTATGTAATACTTAGTAGCATTATTCATCTCATTGGTAAGGTAAAAACTAGCTATGATAAGTTAATGGCCCCATAGATCATCAATGACCCAAGCCATAGTAGTAGGTCCTAGGTTTCCCTAACTAATACCATCTATGTGGATAACCACTAAGAGGTGCACCATGATGGGGGTTAAGAATGTAGGACTAATAGCCATAGAAGGACAATCTCAAGGTGAGGTATGGTAAGTGAGCTACATAAGGGAGTTAGATAATGAAACTAAGTCACAATCTAAGTGATTAACCAATACTAGTCATGGAAAGAGGTGACAAGGGAAGGTGATAGGAAGTTCACAGAAGATGAAGATTGATCATTATAGACTATAATAAGTCTTAAACCATCATAATCAGTAACTAACACCACTTATAAGAACCATGATGAAATATAAAAATGGGAGTTATAATGGATTGACTATAGAAATATAGAAAAATGACTAACTAAAAGAAGCACAACAAGTAACTTTTATCCCTAGGTGCCCATGAGATGGGGCACTAGCCTGGGAGGCTTAAAAACCCTTGGAAGGGGTCTTAGGACCACAAAATGGAAAGAGTGGCCATAAGGAAGCCTTAGAATAAAAATGGATCCCACTATTGTGCTCAAAATGGGATGAAACTCTGAGGACAAAGGTTTCATGGTCTAAGATGTAATAAAAGGTGAAAACCCCATAAAGGGGCCCACTAAAAGTAAAAAAGAGAGCCAAAAAAGTTTAAAAAGGATGAAAAATAAGTCATTTCAACACTCTCATTTTTACTCTAAGAGAATATAAGGAGAGGAAAACCACCACCAAATCCTAAGTGGAACATACAAGGATGCAGGGAACATACCACAGGCACACACAATAGTCTGAGTGAATCCTCTAAATAAAACTATCAAATTTTTCTAGTTTTGAGGTTTGGGAGGCCTAAGGACATTTTGATAGAATTTATATGATTTAGTGGATGAATTGGGTAGATTAATTAGTTAAAATGATCAATAAGTAGAGGAGGACACTTTGGGCCAAGCAAGAGTCTAAACAAATGCCTAAATAAGAAGATTTGAGAAGACCTAGGGTTTCCCTTGGTTGGGTAGGTCCATGGCCTGGCCCACTACCAAGTCGTGACTTTGCCCAAAAATCCACAACTTGGGATAGAAAGGGACCACACTAGGCTCTAGGGAGCTTAGGAGAGCCTGAAGTAGGGTGGAAGAGACCAGAAGGAGGAGAAATAGATAAATAGTTGAAATAACCTATTTTTAAATTGATTTATCCATTTCAAGACTATTACAATAGATCCATTTGCCTATTGCTTGGTTTTGTAGACATGTGAAGGTTTCAATGCACTAGATGAGGGAGAGTCATCATAATTAAGGGAGCAACCAACATAGAGAGATACCTTACAAGGTGACTAACAGAAAGAGAATTCCATCATGGTTGGTCAAGGAGGCTAATGCTCTACTTGAAGAGGATTGAGATCATTTACAAAGTGTAAGGATATTGAGACTGGTGCATGTACCATCATCACATTACTCTAGGGATCTATTAAACACACTGGTGACCACATGGGTACCTAATAAGCATGTGTTCTAGTTGGGACCTAAACTAGAGATCATCATAAACATTGAGGATGTCTACTATTTATATGAGGTAGAGCCTACAAAGAGGAAGATAGAGTTGCCACAGGTGTAGAATAAATTTATAATTAAGCTCTATCTAGTGGTAGCCTACCAAGAGTAGAATAACCATAGAGTATAGATCACTCAAGTATCACTAGGGGTTCCACTATTATGGATGGTAATAGTGAGTACTATGGTCAAGAGGCTCTACACCAACTAGAGCATAGGGAGGCTACCAATATCCTAGATAGGAGTTATCCAAAAATAAAATGGAGGATAGAGATATGCCTAGGTTTTATATATCCTAGGATTATTATACCAACAACTAGATCACATCTAGTTCATAGGGGTAGGAGGATTAACCAACGTATCTTACTTCTATCATGGAATTATGAGATACTCCTATTGACATGATTAAGGACACCATGTGGTAGTTAGGCATATCTTATGATATAAAAGGGTGTTATATGGGTTGTGTGGTTTTTAGATAGGGCTAAGCCTATGCGAACCACCTTAGATTAGGATTTAGTTGATAGTTATGCCTGATATCCATCTAGATCAGTGGTAAGGTTAGAGGATGTTGAATTGGAGATCCATGTGGGATAGAAGGAGTTCCATGGTCTACAAGGGACATATCAACATCTAAGGAGATAGGCTCTAGTAGCATGAGAGAGATGAGCACAACCCAAGTAGGTTGGGGATGAGATGGGAGTGAAGTCAAGATAAGGCAAGGGAGCCAGTAGTGGAGAGAGGTAGCCATGATGAGGGCCACCACCACTAGGAAGAGTATGACCTACTGGAGGTTAGTAGAGACCATCATCATGACCATATAAGAAAAGTTTATTTATTAAATAACACTTATTTTTATTACTCTTCTTTTAGTGAAATCCAATATGTGACTAACATGTTCACTCTATGTGTATGTGTAGGAGAGCAGCCTAGCTAGACTAGGCCCCAAGTGGACCTATTTCTAAAGGAATTATTCCTTGATATGGTAGTAGCACCACTTATGGATAGAGTGTCACACCTATCAATGGGACCAAAGTAACATAATCATTTTTGGTGAGTAGGTGTATGAGCATCACTCAATATTTTAAGAGTGAAACACTAGATACCATGGCTAAAGGTAGAGTCAACACAGTATGAGGAATCCATAGCATGACATGAGATAGTTATGGAATGGGTTAAGGCATAGTTAGTATAAGCATAGGCTGAGATTGATCAGTTGTGGGCTGAGCTAGTTTGAGAGAAGGCAAGAGGAGCATAGGCACCTAGAGAGAGGGATGATTTGTTGGTTTCCTTAAAGGATACCATTGATTGATTAGTCAAGAGATATAGATAAAGATCTCTACCTGGAGTATGACTACCATAGAAAGAGACTAGTTGTAGGCATATTAGGAGGTATCATATATGTAGCTATGTAATTGGTAGTTTTGGGGGCTAGGAGACTATGCTTAGATAAAGTGGAGTGATGTACCTAGAGAAAAACATGTATTTTTTGTGATATATATAGTTATTTCTCATTATTATTATATGCACATATGATTTTGTGTGTGATGTGTATGTTTCATCTAAGATAGACTATTAAATACATGTTATTACATAGTAAGAACTAATAATAAAGAACCCATGTGCACACACATATACTAGTGGCATTGAGGTTAGTGGTACAAAAAGAGGGGAAAGGTATACCCTACCACCATAGGTGGCTTTCCAAAGATGGCCACATAGGTCCTAAGCAAGAAATGTATTGAGGTGGAACCCTTTGATTGGGTGCCATAGGGGCTCCCCTTATAGAATCAAGAGATGATAGGCCCTACTCTATAATGAAGCAATGATTATAAAGGGGCCAAACAACTTATGCATGCTTTTTCCTTTCTTATATTTCTCTTTACCAAATATGAGGACCATATCACCTACCTTGAATGGATGTGGTCATACCAATTTATCAAATTAGTGGAATTGGTGGTGTTGGTAAGCATGGTTTTGATCAAGAGCATCAATGCAACATTAATCTAATTGCTTAAGTTTGGTGAGGTGAGTAACCCATTCTTCTTCATCAGATAGTGATCCAAACATCTTAACCTATAGTGAAGGGATTAAGACCTCCAAAGGAAGAATGGTCTTAGACCTGTATATGAGTAAATATAGGGTTGCCCCTATGTCTATCTAGAAGCTAATCTAGTACATGTAAAAGGTAGGATAGAGCATGAGGTGATAGCCATGCTTGCATTGGGAAATAGTGTGGAGAAGAATCTTCTTCAAAGTCTTGTTTGAAGATTCAGCTTTCCTATTTCCTTAGGGATAATGGGTAGAGGAGAAATGGAGCTTAATGATAAAACATTCAATAATCTCATGTATCTTAAGGATTTAGAAGCCTGGGTTGTTATCAGTCATGATCATAGTAGGGTCCTCAAACCTACAAATGAGTTAGTTTAGGATAAACTTTACCATAGTCTTCCCACACATGCCACTAAGGGGCATGGCCTAACCTACTTTATGAAATAGTTAGTGACAGTGATGAACCAGTAGTGACTATCATAAGAGGTACCATTAGGATGGGAGGGTTATGAAGCATGTGATTCAATTCCTTAAAATCCACTTGGACTTTAGAATATCACAAGAATAGGGTGTTCTTACATAAGAGACATGTGAGGGGTATGGATTTATGTACATACTCCTTAAGAAACCATCTAAAGAAGTTGAGTCTTTTGAGGAAGGATTGAAACTACATGAGATTACATGGGAGAGGCATCTTAAGGATCACTTTGAACTTATCAGGATCCACCTCAATACCTCACTATGAGATAAGGAAGCCAATAATATTATTAGTGTAGATGTTAAAGATATACTTCTTAAGGTTGAGAATGATGTGATACTCCCTAATACGCTCAAAGATGATCTTAAGGTATTGTACATGCTCATCTCATTTGTAGGATTTGTTGAGGAGGTCATCATCATAACATTCCATAATCTTGTGGATGAGGTCATGAAAAATGTGGGTCATGGCACATTGATATGTGGACCCATCATTCTTCATACCAAAAGGTATGATGATATAATATAAGGTACCCCATGGGGTATTGAATGTAATCTTATGTTGATATTTGGGTGTAATCCATATTTAATTGTACCCTGAGAATCCATCCATGAGGGACATGATCTTGAAACCAATTGTAGAATCCACAATTTGGTCGATTAAAGGAGTGGGAAAATTATCCTTTGGAAAAGCCAAATTAAGGTCTTGAAATTTTATGCAAATGAGAATGGTTTTTTTTTCTTAAGAATAGGGATGATGTTGGTAACCCATCATGGGTAATTAATGGTGGTTATGAAACCAACTCGGATGAGATTTTCAATTTCAACATTGACTTACTGGGAAACTTTATCCATCACTTGTCATTAATTTTGGTGAATGGGATGGGCCCCACAATCCATAATGAGGTTATGTAAAATGAATTTGAGGTTCATTCCCTTCATATTAGTGTATTCCCATGAAAATACATCCATAAATTCTTTCAAAAAGGCAACCAAGACATCCCATTCCTCTAGAACAAGGATATCATTAATATTAATGATCTTTGGCCTTTTATAACTACCAAGATTGACATATATATATATATATATATATATATATATATATATATATCATTCAACATCCATAGCATTGAATTAGTCAAAAAACTCAAACATCAGAGGTAGTGATTGGTCTAAATCTTTAGGCTCAACTATCATGACATACACTATGGGGATGTTAGGGCTTGGGCCATCAGAGAGAGAAATTTCCAAACCTAATCAGTCTAAGGGATATAAATTCTTATGTCAAGATTTCATGAGCTTAATGTATGCCTTTCTATCCTTGAATAGGGTGTGTTCCATAACATGAATGAAATAACACTTAAGATTGGACTCAACCACTCTAGCAGCCTCCACTAGAGATGAATTAAGAGAATAAATACTCTGATGGGAGAAGTATGATGTAAGGGGAATCTCAAAATTTAGAGAGGTATTATAAAAGAGAAGATCCATCACGGCCTCATATATCTAAAAATGGAATTAGTTGATGCATGCCAAACTCTGAAGGAGTGAACATTAATCGATACTCATCTAGATCATAATGTTCATCCTTGAGAAAGTGAGACTCAAAAGTGGGGGGTGTGTGGGAGACCACATAACCCATGAGGAGATAGTTAAATATTCACTCATGGGATTTATATTTATGTAATTCAATTCCCAGGGATTTGGGTCAACCTCTATGGTATTAACCTCACCTTCATAGATGAACTAGACCATGTGAAACATGGTTGATGTAATGGCTTGCACAATAATGGTCCAGGGATGGCTAAAAATGATATTGTATGAAAAATCCAATCTTAACACATAAAAATTGATCCTAACTATCTTAGGGCCAAAATTGAATTGGAGCTTCATGTCTCCCACCGGTGCAACCATGTCATTGTTAAAACCAACACAGTTATGGTGAAAATTGGACAGATTCTTCTAACTAATTCCAAGATCATTGAACATGTAGGGGTATGATGTTTAATTTGGATCATTTATCTATGATGCATCTATTGACATGAAAATCATTGATGGAGGTATCAATGTAGAGTGGTAAATAAACCCTTTCTTCAATAATCAAAACATATAGCCTAGAGGCTAGGTCAAAAGATAATGTAGGGGATAAAGGTGATCAAAAATGTTGGATTTGAATAAAACTTTGACATCATCATATAATAAGACCTAATGAGAAGACCAAGCTCATTAAATATGAGACCCCTTTGCTCAAGTCAAAGGAAAATAAGGTCCCAAATGGAGACCTCTATTGAGAGGACCTATAGCTCCTCTATGATGGAGTAAGGACATTTTCAATCCTAGGGAGGGATGTTACATAGAAATTCAAATATGACTTTGAGGTTCCCTACCCCCATGGGTTGGGTAGGAGTCCCCACACCACTATCACCTCCAATGGGTTCAATGACCTAACCTAAGTGTGTGTTGACAAAACACTCATACCCAGTAGAGGATATGTCAATAGTAATAATGACCTTTCTACTCTCATGTTTGGCCTTCCCTCTTAAGTTAGCTTGAGAAGAGTTAATAGAGGTAAAAGACTAAGAAGGGGAATGATGGGCCTTATCCTTGGACTTATTCTTTTCCTTATCATGGTTAGGTAGAGGCTCCTTAAACACATTCAAGTTGCATTTGGGTTTTGTAAGTGGATAACTCTAAGATAGAGGTGAGGCTTGTGCACTAGACTTTTGGGTGGCATAATTTTCATCATTGTGGCCCTTCATTTGAAGGAGGTTGAAAATTTTAGTGGGGTAATAAGGGAACACCATCCATGGTTTTATGGTGTTTGATTTGGAGCCCTTATTTTTAGCTAGCCTCTTACTCAGATCATTTACATCATGGCTATCCTTCTTATCCTTTTTCTCAGGAGGATAATTAGTGACACCATCATTTTTTGTATTATCATAATGATCATACAAAGAGGATGATTTTTGGGTTGACACAAGGTGAAGGACCACATGCACCTCAAAGACTTTAATCTTCAAACACTCATTAATATCTTCATCATAAAATTTGGGTTCATGCTTGAGAACCTCAAGGTGAACCTCCTACCTCAACACTCACGTGAATATATCATAAAGTTGATCATCTGATAACCTTATTCTGCATGTATGGATGGTTGAATCCCATCTACAAAGTAAAATTTTGACTCACCCTTAGCCTATGTCATAGAGGTAAGTGATTGGATGCCTAGGTTAAACAGTCTGAAGATATTGAAGTACTGGAGGAGGTCATCCATAAGGAGCTAGAAACTAGAGAGAGAATCTAGAGGCAAATTTTAGAAGCAAATGAGAGCTTTGGCTCACAGGGAATGAGTGAAAATCTTAAACATCATGAATTCATATTGTTCCCAATCCATACACACCATCATAAATGTCATGATATGATCAATGGTGTGAACTAAGAATTTGACTCAAGAGAGGATGGTTAGTATCATGTTAGTTTCAAAATGAAAACAAAATGAAAGAAACACACTAACTAGCATAACATCTCTAGGCTAGACACTAGGGAGAGCTTAGTTAACAAAAATTAATAAAAAAACACAAATAAAATTCAAAATAAACCCTCTTTTACCTTTCTTGGATGCTCCAAAATCCTTTTTGTAGTGGCTTGCTTGGCTTGTGCTCATAAAGTCTTCATCAGAGGCTTGACTATCTCCTCTTCCCCTTGGCACCTTGTGGCTTTGGCTTGGCTTGGAATCATTTTGGAATTGTAACACTAATTATAATGTATTTTTTAATCATTTGCGCATTATAAATTTTCATTATCAAGTCTTTGAAATGATGTTCATGGCCTCTCTATTCATAGATTTTTACAAATGTCTAGAATCAACCTGAACCATCCATACTGAGACTTAGATGTGTGGTTGAGGATTAATTTAATTTTTAGAATTAATTTTATAATTATCTTCATCATGACATTGGAATAAGTGGAAATTAAAAGTCATGAAGGGCATCATGAAAAACATTGATGAGGCATGGAGGGCATGAATCGTGATATTTGTGGCATTTATGGCCTAGGGATGTCTTCCCAAGAAATGAGGTCACATGATGATATAGATATTCAATATTCATTTCCAAAAATAATTTTTCAATAATTTTCCATGTAATTCTTGATTAGACTCTAATTTGGTTTAATTATCTCTTAAGCATGTTTAAGCACTTTGTGCACAAATTACCCAAATTGATCAGAATACCTTGTTATTGGTCCAAAATTTGATTGGATTGGAATTAGAAGGCAATATCAGATGCATTAGATCCATTATCAAATTTAGGATGTTATTGAAAATGAATAATAAAGGTATGTGTCTTATGTAAGAGATTTGACAAAAAATATCAATCTAGATCACCAATGTGTAAAATTGGCATTTTGACTCGAAATGATCTAATCAAAGTTAACTAGCCCATAAATTTCATTGCCCCATTAAGGGATACCCTAGCCAAAATTGGCCTTTGAATATGTCATTTTCACATGATTTAGTGTTTTTAGGCCAAATTGTGCATTTTAGGTGGAAATTGGTCAAAATCCTAATTGAAGGTTATTGGTGCCAGATTTAGGTGTCTATAGTTTGCCCCTATTTGGGAAGATGTTACAAACCATAGGCAAATAAATGCCTTCTCAAATAATAAGAGATGGCATATATGCCAACAAGAAGATGATGAATAAAGAACAAAGATCTAAATGGTTTTGGGAAGCCTATGATGATGCCCCCTCAAGGGTGTGGCCATCACATATGTTGATGGATGGCCTATCAAAAAGAAATAAAAAGAAAGGTGGAATTAACTTGTGGTTGAGATTAATCCAAATGAAAAAATGTTTGCATGCATTGATGTAAAAAAGATGTTGATTTTCTCAAAGGTAGTTATAATCAAGAATAAAAGTCAAAATAATGATTTACCCATAGGCGGTTATAGTCATTAAGAGGACCTAGATTGGCTAAAGATGATTGTGCCCTAGTTAGGGATGATTAGTAAGCATAACTCAAGGATATAACCTAGAATAAAGATTAAAGATAAGCGGGTGAAAAGTGATGAAAGAGATGGATAGAGGAATAATATTTATCATTAGAAATTATTCAATTATACCTACCAATGAGGAGGTCCTCATCCTAATTAGCAATGATATAATTAGAATGGTTAATGGGTTGACATTGATCAAGGGCGAGATGGAAGGGTTTACCAAGGTGCCAAGGAGAAATTTTTTTGGCTCCATTGATTGTAGACCTTATTTAAGCTAATTTTCAATATATCATGTGATGGTAGGCATCATGATAGAACACCATGAAGACTTGGTCAAAAAATACATAAGGACTGACTCCCGATATCCAATAAACACTCAAAAATAATGCACCTATGATAAAAACCATGATGACAATGTTAATAGATAAATATGGATGGGCTCAAGAATAATGTGCTTGAGGAATCACCCAATGAACACATATAGACTAATTCAATGCAATAGTGTAAAAATCAAATAAATAGGCAAGCAAACAAACAAATAAACAAACAACCTAAAATAAATAAATAAATAGAAAGCCTGAAAATAAAGCATCCTAACATGACCATGCCCTAGTAAGGTAGGTCGAGGATAACTAATTTTTTTATTTTTTAAATTTTATGAATGTTTTTGGAACTTTTAGGTATCTTAACTCGATTGAAAATGACAAGATACATGTTCATAAAATGGCAAGATCATTTGGCTTAGGTTGCTTATAAAATGGTGAGAGCATTATGGAAAGGGGGACTGAGGTGACCTCAAAATGAATTGAGCATGACCCAAATAGTCCTAAAATGATCTAAATTCATATTAATTCCATCCACAAAAGGTAGGTAAAAACCAACTAGGTCCCAACAAGTTCTCAAATCTAGAAAATGACCAATCAAATGAAAATAGTGATGGCAAGGTGATGCAGCAATGCATGATAAATAAGTGTTCCCCTTAATTTGCCCATAGGTAGTTTTAACTAGGATACAATGGCATAGGTCAATGATACTAATTTTCCCATAGGTTTTTATAATTATTATCAAGATCGGTGAGACACTGATTTGTCCATAGGCAGTTATAATCAGGCTCACATAAATAAACTTAATAGAATGAAAGATATCTTACCAGATCAACTATCACACTACTTTCATAGACTATCGTTATAAACACAAATTGGATTGATTGTTTAAACTTGATTGGAATCCCCCCAAAAAATGTGTGGGAAGAACCAAAGTAACCAAGATCAAAAAAAATTGGGTAGGATGACTAAAAATAGGCTTTGGTCTAGATAGGAATGAAATGATAGGATGGTATGGTCTTTCTTAGGATAATGATGGTTTGATAAATTGGATAAAATGGTAAGAGGGTTATTCCGAAGTTATGGGGTAAATGGTAGGATCTGTGATAATGGAAAATAGGCATATGTAACAATGGCAATGAAATGGTATGCTACATGTTTTTGGCCTCGGTATGGTTTTTGATTATGTTGTTCCTATTGATGGAGAGATGCATGTCTTAATCAATAAATGATACAAATAGAATACTCGATCATGTTAATTGATATCCCACACCTAGTAATTTATTACAATGATGTCTCTAGAATAGAACCTGACTCTAAGTCTGATTCTTCATCTAACAGGTACTCTGTTACAATGATGTCTTGTTGAATATTTGGTTTTAGACAAGTAATAGCCTATGATGACATAATGCACTCCACAAAGACTAATTTATCAGAGTGGGACTCCTCTAGGATGGTAAACAGGTCAAGAGACAACTCTTTAGAGACTATCTTGTCAATAGAAGGCTCTTGAAAAATAGGCACATGATTAAGGTAATGATTTGCCTAAAGGTGGTTATAATCATTAAGAAGTGACTTAGTAAAGATTGGCTCATCAAAGTGAGACTCCTCAATAATTGGTATAGGATCAATAGGCAATTTATCATAGGTTGAATTATCACAAATGGTTGATTCAATGGAAACATCTTGGATTGGTTGGTTCTCTTGGCCTTGGTTTCCAATGAGTTGGAAAATACTAGTTTTGAACATAGCTTGGTCTTCAAATGATTGGATGGGTTGAGGTTTGGATGGGATTGGTACTAGATGATAAATGACCTATGGTTGGATAATGGTAAGGCATTGGGGATCATGATTTCTCTCACAAGCCAAAGGAAAAATTCCTAAGATGGTAATGATAGGGTGGTGTGTAGCATGATTGCTCGCACAAGCCAAAGGACTAGGTCCTATACTAGAGAAGGGGCATTGTGGAGCTTGGTTTCTTACACAAGACAAAAGACTAGGTCTAGGAATGGTAATGGTATTCTTTGGATATTATATTCTTGGAATAGAAATGGTACAATGTGGTGGAGCCTGATTACTTGCATAAGCCAAAACATCCAAGTCTTCCTCATAAAACATATCATCCCAGTCATGAGTTCGCTCATAAGCTGGTTCTTGACTATGTTCCACATACTGATTATTGTAAATAGGGTATGGATCTGTATCCCAAACAACATTATCTATATTTGGGTCTTAAAAGTCCTCCTCACAAGCATCTTCATGCCAATCAAGGTCTCAATTTGGATTTTTTTGATTTTGACGATGTTCCCCATATGGAGTATTATAGGGAGAATAATAAAATTCCTTAGAAAATCTTTCTCTATAGGGGTTCCTAGTGGGATTTTGTGTGGCCATTCTATCATAATTTGGATTGTATGTGACTCCACCATAAGTGTAGCTAGTCATATCTGTGTAAATGATGAAAGATTCAAAACAAAAAGGCTTAGAGTTTTATAAACTCTAAAAACTTATGTCTAAAGGACAAATGGTTCAAGTTTGGTCTCACTTCGTCAAAGGAGTGGAGTTGTATCTCTAATATGGTTTGAAAGTGGAGTTTTATCTCCAAAATGATTTGTGTTAAGACTTGGCATAAAATAGTCTAACATCAAATGTCTAATGTCAAATGTCATATGGACAAAAGGTCAAGCATTTGAATCAAAACTGACATGTCAAAGGTCTAGGTCAAAGTGTTCCAAATAAGGTCTAAACTAGGAAAGGGAAAATTTGAGTTGCTAGGTCTTTTGTCTAAATGTGGAGTCAAAATATAGGCTCAAATAAATAGGCATGCTAGGACTTTTGACTAAACAACATCAAAATCTAGACTTGAAACAAATGCTGGTGTGATTTGATTTAATCTAACAAGTTTGGAAAAAACTTTGACATAAACCTAGCACATGGAATCAAACATAAACATGATCAATTAGCATAAGGTATTAGGCAAAATTCATTTTTAAAAAGACTATGTTCTCCCAAATAAAGGTACAAATAATGATAAGGATAGGTATTGAACAAACAAATCATCAATAGTTTTCAATTTTGGGTAATCGATTAACAGAAGGTATGCGACCCAAAAGAGAAAGATCTATATATCAGCCCCATGAATTGAGGCTTAAACAAAAATCAATCAATTTTTGGATCCAAACTTCACAAGGATAATAAAAAAATCAATGATGAAAACTAAGATTTGACCAAACAAGCTAGACAAGATTGGACAGCATGATGGCATAGGACAAAGGTCCAAATTATAGACATGACATGGTTTGAAACAAATGGTTTTGATACAATGGTAAACAAGTCTTGAAACAAATTTAGAAGCCTAATGGTGTAAGTATGCTTGAATGATGTGGTCAATGTTATGTTTTTAAAAGATTCAAAGGCTCAAAAATATTTTTACATGATTTGGGTAGCATAACGCTACCCTTCGCCACTCAAATCAACACATACACAAACAATTTTTTACGGCATAAGTGTGGTGTAAAATGGTCAAAATAATGCTTGTTTAGATAAAAGAGTGACATATAGACAAATTGGTTTTGACAGGGCTTTATGAACAAACAAACAAGTTTTAGTCTCAAAAATACCAAGTAAGATAAATGACCAAAATACACTAAGTATAATCATCCAAATCCTAACAAGGGTATGGCAATGTGGGGTTGACTAACTATCAAGTTTAGAACATCTCTAGGGGAATCAATTTCACAATTACTTTCATGTCAAATGATGCAAAAGACAATCATATGAATTAGGTGACCATGGCATTGGTTAGTTATAAAAAGGTCTAGTCCTTTTTACAATCACTACATCCTGTTGTTCACTTAGTGTAGTGCGATGTCCAAATGCAAATATGTCCCATGTGAAACTCCAAAGGAGTAAGTGAATTCAATTCTAGGAGATGAAACCCTGGGTCAAATCTTCCCTACAGAACTCATGGGAGGTGATGAAGTCTGCCTTGCAAGCCAAGTTTACATAAAAATAAAGAAAACATAAAATAGAAAGACTTTAGGGTCATTTTCAAGGTCACCCAAACTTTGATGATTTTTTGGGGAGTGCTTTAGATTAATTTCTTTCTAAGCCTTGTACTAGGCTATTTTCAATAGGAATGGCACTTTCGATTCCAAGGGTTCCCTAAAGGGGACAAATGGAAGCGTATACACGCAACACCCCTCTTTTTGCCAAACAACAATTAGATCAAGTAATTATTGAAGACAAAAATCTTGGAAAGATGAGTTAATTTTTAAGTTTAAATGAAAATGAGGTGGTGTTCATTTAACCCCTTGGTCTTAGTTGTAACTTTTAAAACTAATGCTAAAAATACTTAAGCACCTAAATATTACTTTAAGCACTAAAATAATGCTCCTAATTTATTTTAAGCATGAAAAAGGTGACTTAAACATGTTTTTATAAAATTTCAAGATTTTTTCTACAATAAAAATGTTATCATGTCCTTTAGCCTTGAAGCTCTTTTGGGTTTGAAATAATGAACTTCAAAAATAGAGCTTCGGGTTTATGTTTTAAGAAAAACACAATGACCGATGTTGGTTATATAACCGATGATGATTACATTGGCTAACTGATGAAGGTTATCTGATTGATATCAATTATACTAATAGTGACTAATGACATCTATCTAACTGATGTTAGTTTTACTAACCAATGTCAGTTACTGTGTAAACCTGTGACAAAGAAAAATAACAAAAAAAGCTAGAAAATCCATTTATAAGAGTTTTAATGATCTAAATGAAGATTTTAAAGCTAAAAAATGATTTTATTCATGTGTGGGATGCATTTAGTCCATTTTACATTCCATAATGTGATCTAAGAATTTGACTCAAGAGAGGATGGTTAGTGTGGTGTTAGTTTCAAAATGAAAACAAAATGAAAGAAACACACTAACTAACATAACATCTCTAGGCCTAGACACTAAGGAGAGATTAGTTAACAAACATGAATAAAAAAAACAATTAAAATGCAAAATAAACCTTCTTTTACCTCCTTTGGATGCTCCAAAATGCTTGTTGTAGTGGCTTGTTCAGCTTGTGCTCATGAAGTCCTTGGCAATGGAAGCTTGGTTACCTCCATTTCTCCTTGGCACCTTATGGCTTTAGCTTGGCTTGGCTTGGATTGTCTTGGAATCAATTTGGCATGGTAACACTAATTTTAATGGCTTTTGGAATCATTTTTTAATTATAAATTTGCATTATCAAGTCTTTGAAATGATGTTCATGGCCTCTCTATTTATAGATTTTTGTAAATGTCTAGAATCAACCAAAACCATCCATCCTGAGATTAAGATGTGTGGTTGAGGATTAATTAAATTTTTAGAATTAAGTTTATAATTATCCTCATCATGACATTGGAATAATTAGAATTAAGAGGCATGGAGGGCATCATGGAAGGCATTGATGAGGCATGCAAGGCATGAATCCTGATATTTGTGGCATTTATGTCCTAGGGATATCTTCCCAAGAGATGAGGTTCCCTGATGATGTAGATATTCAATATTCATTTCCAAAAATAAATTTTTAACAAGTTACATGGAATTATTTATTAGGATTTAATTTGGTTTAATTAGATCTTAAGCATGTTTAAGCACTTTGTGCATAAGTTACCCAAATTGATTAGAATACCTTATTATTGGTCCAAAATTTAACTAGATTAGAATTGGAAGGCAATGTCAAATGTGTTGGAACTATTATCCCATTTAAGATGTTACCAATAATAAATAACAAAGGCACCTATTTTGACAAAAAAAATCAATCTAGAGCACCCAAGTGCGAAATTGGCATTTTAACTCAAAATGATCTTATCAATGTTAGCTAGCCCATAAATTGCATTACCCCATTTAGGGATACCCTAGCCAAAATTGGCCTTTAAATATGTCAGTTTCACATCATTTAGTGTGATTTAGTGTTTTTAGGCCAAATTGTGCATTTTAGGTGAAAATTGGTCAAAAACCTAATTGGAGGTGATTGGTGGCCAGATTTAGGTGTCTATAGATAGGACTAGCATCCTAAGTTTTATTAAACTTAGGAAATTTAGGGATAAGAGTAGGAAGGGGAATAACATGAAACTAAGGGGCTAGAGGATTCCTCTAGAGATCTTCATAGGCACAGTAGATAGTGGGTTCATGAAAAGCTTTGGGAGGAGGCTTGTGGAGGTTATGATGTTGCCTATGCCAATAGGACTCATCATAACCTTGGTCACTAAAGGGACAATGTTGAGGTAGATCCTTGTATGAGAGATGCTCATGATGTAAATAATCCCTATCATAGGTTGGGAAATTTCCATTGGTGAGGTACTATTCCCTACAGGGAGTATGAGATGATGTAGTATACTTATGTAAATGATCATGGTGACCTAGGTTTCCATGATGATGACCATGTGTCATTAGATGAGGATCAATATGAGGGAATTGATGATCGAGATAAGCATCCCATAGATCTCTAATCTATAAGTGGTGATCAAAATCATAATACTCATTTGAGACTCTAAAGGAAGGACTAAGAGGATGGGAGGACTCCACATGATGTGGATACCTTGACAAGTCAAAATGCATATGTCCTATAACATGGACATGAGGGGGTTCTTGTTGTAGAGTATTCTACCAAGAAAGAGGTATGAAATCACATGAGAACTAGTCAAGGCACTAAGTGGGTGCAATCTCTATCTGTAGAAGAAGCATGTTAACTAATCTTAGGGAGATAAGGGTGCACTCATTTATCTTATCTATGACAATCATCAATGATGACTTATAGCTCATCAATCCTTAGTCATGAAAGGATATCCTCATCACCTTGAATGGGTGAATGAAACATAATGTGAGGCTAAGGGTAAGTATCCTCATATGATTGGAGCTTGGGATGGTGGAAAGGAGACCAAGTCTATTGGTTATAGATATGCCAATCTTGTTCCTTATGAAACATGAGAGGGTCAAGGTCACTATGCTAGTTTGAAAAAACTTCCTTGGTCCTATGATGTCTATGGTATTCCATTATAACTATAGATTTCTCATGAATGAGATCAGGGATAAGGCCCTGAATCCAATAAGATTGGCATCCCAAGGGTGGGAGGCTAGCCATGGATGCAATGAAGTAAGAGTAATACAGAAGACAATACAAAAGGAAAATGGATGGCAAATCAGTAGGTAGAAGAACACAAAACCAAAGTGGTATGAAACAACCAAGGTGAGAGTTGAAACATAATTGAAAGAAAATCCTAATAGCTAATAGAGGGTATTTGGCTTTAAAAGTTCTAAATATGATATAACTAACATGAGACCAAATGTGAGGTCCCACTGGGCATACTCAAATGTAGCTCCAATAACCTGAATGGAACCACTATTGTTTGGTAGGGGGTACAAAGGGTACTTAAGCAAACACCTAGAAGGCTAAAATCCTTAAGGCTTATATAGGCTACTAGAGATCTATAGAGGATATCTGATTTACCAGATTGCAACAAGCTATAAAAAGACTCACAAACCAGGTTAGGGATAGCATGATCAAGCACACAAAGGATGCAGGTATCTCTAATAGGTATAACCATAATAAATCAGGTAATTGAAACTATAGATCTACTTACATACAAATTATGGAAATGATAATGTTGAATTAAGATAACTATCAAATGATGCGTAAGCTTAAGATAGAGGTACTTTTAGGCCAAATGAAAGACATTATGAGAATCAAAGATGTTTTCAAGAAAGGGTGCAAGGGAATACCTAATTTAAGACTAAGTTAATTCCTTGATCTCAACACTATTATTTCCTAATAATGTAACTTTATATTTTAGCAAAAGAGGAGATTATTTATGCAAATGTATAGACTATTTTGGGCAATTAGGATTCTACTATGCAATGAGAGATGTTTATAAATCAAGCATGTCATATAATGGAAAACATTTTTAAGCAATGAAATAAATTCTTAACCACATGCAAATGTTAAATCTTTAAAACTACCCTAGATAATGCCCTAAATAAACTAAATCACTAAAATAATGAAAACCTAGAAAATACACTATTGCAAATAATTGGGAATTTAAATTTGCATAACAAATTTCCCTCATATAAAGCTCAAAAATATTTTGTAGACATTATAACAACCATAATTCCAAACTAGGAAGTAATTAAGGAGGAAGACCAAGCTATGTGTGAGTTGAGTCCAAACCAAGAGCTAAAAGTAATGGAAGAAGTAAAGGAAAAGCTATCGATTATGAGAGAGCCAATGTGTAAAGCATAAAAATAGGTGCAATAAAGCTTAAAGAAGTTAGGAGTAACCAAAAATCTTCAAGAACACTGTAGAGAGCAATGTGAATCACCAAAATGAACTATAGTGTAGTAGGGCATCCCCTATCATAATGAAAGCTAACTATGCCAAGAATAAACTAGGTGAGATTAAAGAAGGCACAAGAGCTTAGAGAGTGATGATAAAGAGAGAAAATAAGAGTAAAAATAAAGGAGAGTATAGGGAAAAATAAATGATAATATATCATATATAGCAATCCTAATCCAACAAAAGGTAAAAATTACCTGTTTCTAGCCATTAAGACCAAATTGGGCCTTTTTTTGTGTTCTACCCAAGCTATAGTTTAAGCTACACCTTTAGTGAATGAAACATGCATCCTAATCCATGGGTTTCCTCCCCAACCCATGGACTGGGTCAAAATAAAATATTAGGTGGTCATAGTTTTTCTAAAATGGCCCCAAGAGGCATCTGAAAGGCTTGTTAGCGAGCGAAAGGGTCAGTGAGGTACCAAAGATGTCTATGGGATAGATACATGACACAAAAGGGTTCCATGTAAGTGGAAAGTGTCTCAAAGTGGGATAAATAGGGTTAGTATTATGTATTTGAGTTGATGTGTAATCATAGGGAGGAGTAGGGTTATGGGAAGTACGATTATAGATTGGTTGAATGCATCTCACTTCCAAGAGTTTTCCCAACTCTTTCTTCACTAATATAGCAATGTAAAGATGCATCTTATGTAATTTATGCTTCATAAGCTTGTTATAAATATGTATAATAAGATGGTGTAAAACCAAGGTAGGGTCCAAACCTATAATTTCTGAGTAATCCCAAGCAAATATGTCAACAAATTCCCTCAAAAGGGATGTAAAGACTTCATGTTCCTCTTCGATGAGAGATGCACCTAATTTGATCCATTTTGGGTTATCTAAAGTCCCAATGTTAACTTCTATAGTGTCCTTCATAAGAAGAGTCGAACCAACATCCATAATGGTTGGCAAATATTTAAATTGGCCTATAATGGTACAGTCCTTTATTTGGACTAGCTCTTCAAGTCACCGAGGTACAAGGAATCAAAATCTCCCAATAGTAGGACTGGCCATGTGACAAACATTGTTGGTCACACTTATTACCTAGGTAATACCAGATTCCTAAATCTACTTAACATTAATTATCAACCTAGGGTATGTAGGCTTTTTAAGGATGTCATCACTATATACACATTATTGATTCATAGGCTAAATTAATTGTTGGTTTTAGTACAATGAACATATACTATTTTCACCATATAGATATACAAGGAAATTATTATAATAGAATGCAGAATTTCTTCACACTTATGAGTCACACATGCATCACACTTTATATAATCAACTAGTAATGAAATCCATTCACACAACACACTTTAATCTAAAAAGGGTCAGGATATTCACTGTAACTCCTTTCGAGGGGGCCCTCCTTGTTCAGAACTAAGTTCCAATCCTTCTCTAAGAGACTTTCAAAAGCTTATTATAGAATCAACATTTTCATTACTTAGTTCTATAGAAATTAAAGATTTATATAGTGGATTACAATATTAAAAAATCATAATGTAATTACTATCTACAATTCTATCATTATCAATATAATCTAGGTTCTACCACTAGATACATAAGGAAATTTATTAGATTTAACCAAAAAAACTAAACTAAAAAAGTTTTAAATACTTTACAACTAACCCAATAAACCTTCACATGGTTAGTAACTTAAAGTTACTTGTTTTTAGGCTTGACTAGGTAAAGGATAATATATGTAGCATTACTATTTTATTTCTTTCTCTCCTTTCCATTATTCTTGTCTTGTTCATTCCTTAGCAGCACATCCAAGTTTATTGCATGTAATAGGTCCGTACAGTTGTTATGGAGGATCCCCTTCAATCAATTACTTTGTTTCTAAGACAACATGATGTGTCCTTGAAAATAAATTACTTATTATCACAACAATGGTTTGATTTTTGTAATGGTTGCAGGCTACTGTAGGTGAAAACTTGCAATTGATATGGGCAACCTATAGGTGACCAAGAAAGATTCATGTAGTCTTATTTTACCCTTCAATTGTTTTCTAAATAAGTTTTCACAAGTATAATCTAGTAAAAAAAAAAAGCATCATTAATCCATAACACAACATGTATATATGAATGCACACATATAATCATTAATTCATTCATTTACATAAGTCATGGATAGTTCTAGGGATTCATATGGAAAAATATATATAACTGGGTATGGATGAGGTTGTAAAAGGAACAATTGGTGACCTCATCAAACACTATTAGAAACTCTTGGATGATTTGATCAAAAGTTTGTTGTTTTTTGGTACTAAACTTGGACCCATAGGGAATTTCATCATTGGTAGTCTCTTGGGTTATGTTTGAGGAAGGTTGAACACCCCTATTTAATATCCCTTGAAATAGGTTCTCACCACTAGACTAGACTTTCTCTTTAATTTTACCCTGGTCCAAAAGTGCTTCAAATAAGTTTTCACTTTGGGACCTCAATGGTTTATTCAATTGTTTTTGGTTAAGGGTGTTCAAAAATTCTCTAAAATAGGTTGCAAGATCTAGTTTGATTGAGAACCCTTGTTTATGGTTTCCCAATGGAAATTTATCCCTTATGCCTAGAAAATCACAAAAGGCCTCATAATTCTTAAACTCATTAACATGCACTATGGATTATTGTTAGTCCTAGTTGATAAGTTTATGGTGATAAAGAAGAAGTTGATTATTGTGAATAACTTTTCTAAGGGTACAAATTACATTAGTGTCAAACAAATTGGTACTAGCCAGGTCTTCATAAATGTTATGGTCAGATTATGCTTCATTGTTGGCATGATCATCACTAGTCATTAGTGTTGGAACATGAATAAGATACGTGGGGTCACCCCCAAGTAGTTTAAATATGATACCATAGATTCATTTATACCTAGTGGTAGAAATTGGCTCAAGGTTTCCTTGCTAATTGGGCTCAAGGCATCCTCCTTGATAGGCATGCTTTTCCATGATCATGTTAGGTATAGGGTATTTGGAATTTTGATAGAAATCAACTAGTTTTTCATTATATAAATATGACTCATCATCTGAAATAGGGTCCTATTCTTGGTCAATGGCTAGTGTGAAAATGATAGGTACTAGACTATGTAGGTTGCACTTTCCCTTTTGTTTCTATTCTATGCAAGGTGTTTTAACTTTAGGTCTTTCATAGGACTTGGGGTTCTGTGGAAAAAATGTGGAATGTATCATGGGTTAAATATTCTCTTAGGCCATTAGTCAAGATGGTATAATGATTAGACATTTTAGGAGGTGGCATATGGGAAAGTGAATCAAGGGTATTTGGGTCAATACAATTGGCCTCTGGTAAATCAATAAGTATTTATTTCCCCTTGTCTATCTTGGGAACTAGATTTAATTAAAAGTGGTAACTAGTTTTATACTCAATGTTAAAATGTTTACAATGTCTATATGGCTATAAATCTCTATGGATAGTGACCTCCATACCTGAATGGGAGAACTTGATACATTGGTGCAATGTTGAAGCGATTGCATGAATCCCATGTATCCAAAGTCTACCCAAGATCAAATTGTATGATAAGTCTAGGTCCAACACATGGTATAATGTATCATGGGTAAAGGGCCCAATGATAACTAACAAGATGATGGTACCCTATGATTCCCATTCTTCATTACCATAGGCTTTGATGGTGATCATTTATGGTTGGTGAACAGCTGTTGTATACCTAAAAAGCTTGATGAGATTTAGAGACATAATGTTTAGACATGATCCATTATCTATGAGAACATGCTTTACTTTGTGCCATATTATGACAACTTTGATGTATAATGGACTGTTATGTAGAGGGCAAAGGGATGACATATCACTTTGGTCAAAGGTTAATTAATAACCTAGATCCAATGTCTAACTAAAGCTTGGAAATTGTCAAGGGATATGTCATTAGGAACTTGTGACTAGCCTAGGAACTCAGTCAAGATGTTATTATGGATAGATAATGTACGTAACAAATCTAAAATGGATATTTGTGTGTTTTTCATATTTTGTCATTGACGTCAAAGGGTTGGCATTATTATTCGTGGAATATCAAAGGGTTAAATCTTTATTAAATATTCAAAATTATAATTAAGGATTATTCATTGATGTCAAAGGATTAAATTTGTATTTGAGAGAGTAAATTAAATATTTTAAAATTCAATATTATGGTAAGACTAGTTTTACATGTGGATAGATGAAGTAGCCTAAATGGGACATGGTTTTTGGAGGTTACATCACATGTGGAATTATTAGAGGGGTTTTAATTGAATATTTTATTATTCAATATCACTTTGGAGTATTTTGACACTTGGCAAAATGGTGCAAGAATGTGTAAGAGGAGTTATGAACATAGAATCTTGTCATAATGCATAAGAAGAGTTACATCTGACATGTAAGAGATTTTATGACATGTAATAGGAGTTAAATTTTGAGGTGTAAGAGAGAATCTTCCATATGGGGTGAATGTTTAAAATTAGAGCATTAAAAAGGGTGTAAGAGGTGTCATAATGCGTAAGTTGAGTTGCTTTTGACTATGTAAGGGAATATTGCTAGTTGGGACAAATTTTTAGAATGTGTTTGTAACTCCTGGGTGATGTGGCATTGAGTGGACCTTTGAACATCCAAATTTGGAAAATTTATTAGTGGTATGGTTAAAATTTGAATTTTGAGTACCATTTCTAGCCCATGGTTTATGCCCAAACCACTAATGGTTTCCCTCTCTTTTTCTCTTATAAAAAGATTGTATTGTGTGCATTTCTCATGTGTGTAAAAGCATATTGTGTGTGTGTGTGTGAATGAGAAAGTGAGATAAAAATTTAAGGAGAAAAGAGAGAAAAATATTTTGTATTGTTTTTATAGGTTGGTGCCTGATTATTTTGAAGTGGGTGCTTCAGTGTGGGATTGGTGCCTCTAGGAAATTGGTGTCTTCTAAGCAAGGATTACATGGTCTATTGATGTTTGTATACAATGGTTGAGTGGGTGCTTGGATTGAGGATTAGTGTCTTCTATAATTGGGTACTTACATTTTGTAAACATTCTTTTTGGACTGGATTTGGACAGTAGCTCCAAGCAGTTCCTTTTGGTGGTTTTCTCCCAAAAGGGTTTTCATGGTATATCTAGTGTTATGTGATTTGACTATGTGTGTGTGCTCTTTTAAGTTTTTGATTTAAAAAGTTTAAAAATATAAGAATACTAATTCACCCCCCTCTCAGTATTCCCATGCTTCTAAAAGTGTGGGCATTTTTTGAAGTTACTGGTGTCTCCAAATCTTGTACCCTAGAAGAGAGTGTTCAATCCTCTTCTAGATTTGGGAAATGTTGGAACATTTTTAGGCATGTGGATATACCTATAGAGTAAATTAACCTATCGATTTAAAGGGGATAGCTCCCTGAATGTATCTCTACAAAACTACCTCTATCTAAACTAGTTTGATCTAAACGAAAAGAGTTAGAAATTACACAAAATGAAACCTACTCTAAGATTGGTGATGCACCAAGATTATCTTCCACATGAATATCATATTCTAGTGCATAATACAACAAAATGCACAGACCATTCCCAAGCTCTAAGGATTTTTAACATAAGTATTTCAATTTAAAGGCAAGATGCATAAATTTATACAAGGCAAATGAACTTAAAGGAAAATTTTGCACAATTAAAGAATATTTATACACTTACAAAAATTCAACACACTTGAACACACTCTATATGACCTATTAGGTTAATAAATCTTCCTCAATCATGAAGGATAAAGGACAAAATGATGGAAAATCATCGCTTATTATCACTATATATCTCTTACACACTCATATAATTATCCAAAAATGTGAAAAAAATAGACTTGTACTAATGCTCAAAGGTAGAATGTAACATCAATCCAATAGGGCTTCACCATACACTATGTGGTCATTTTTACACTAACCCAAAGGCTATATTTATATCAAAAAGTAAGTGAGAGGAGGAAGCCTTTGGTGCCAAAAGGGGAATCATTATTTAATGAGTATCCATCTTTAACTACAATAATATTTGTAAATGATGCTTATTTGGGCCATTCGATTGATCCATGTCACTTCAAGTGTTTACATAACTAACTTTCTCTCTAAAAGATGCTTTCCTAATGGTTGCACTAGCAGAAACAAGATATTTTCAAGTTAAGTAATGGCATCAATTGGTTATGCAAATGAGAGTCCACTTATTATAGATTTATCTTAATATTAATAGCTTCTCACTGGCTTGCTGAGGTGTGCAATGGTGTAGGGAAGAGTCACTTTCATTATATTGGCCTTAGAGAGGCATCACTTGGAGTCTAAATGTATAGTCAATTATTTCTTTGATTGGCCATCAAAAAATGACTCGGATCATGACCTGATCAATGGTGAGATGAACCCTTTGATTTGCTTTGGTGGATGAAGAATGCAAGCCCTTAGATCTTTGAGTGTTTGAATGAGGACCATCAATCTTCCTAGGACCCACTTGTTTAAATGCCAATGGATAGATCATCACCTTGAATTTGATGTCCATATAACCATGATTATACTAGGACCATTCCCTCAATGTTTTTTCTCTGAAAGAATTAACCTCTTAGGCCCCTTCTCTTTTCTCTGGAATAATCTTTCTTTCAAACTTTTTGCAAGTGTCCCTTCAGACTTTCTGCAAGTGTCTCTTCAAAAAAAATTTGGACACTATTACTAAGAATAATCCTTTATAATTTTAATTTCACCTCTTTGAAATCATAAACATGCCCTTCGGTATTCTTGAAATGTCCCTTCAAAAATCTTGTCTAGAGAAAAAAGATCCTTCAGACTTTTTTAAATGTACCTTTTAAAAATAAGCAAAGGACACTTCCATGAGAAATAATTCCTTCAAAAAACCTAAAAAGGACCGATTCCTTTAGGATTTTAAAAGTGACCAGTTCTTTCAACAAAAATGAAGTGACCAATTCCCAAGAAAAGACCCTTCAAAAATATTTAAAATGTCCCTTCACTTGAGAAATGATCCTTCAGAAAGATTATTTTAGATAAAAAGTCTGAAACAATTCCTTCATAAAAAATGTTTAAGCCAATTCCTTTGGAAAAGTGAAATAGACATCTCTTTCAAAAATCTTGAAATGTACCCTTCAAGAAACCTGAAATGGACCAATTCCTTGAAAGAACAAACCCTTCATAAAATTTGCAAAAGGGCACTTTACCTTTAAAAGGCTTGAAATGTACCCTTTAGACTTTTTTTTAAGGACACTTCCATGAGAAAAGACCCTTCAAATTTTTTTCAAGTGTCCCTTCGAAAATCTTGAAATGGACCAATTCCTTCAGACTTTTTGTTTCAGACAAAAAGTTTGAAACAATTCCTTTGAGACTTGGACAAAAAATTGAAAGCAAAACCTTATCGAAAGAAATAACACTTGAGCAAAAAGACTAAAATAACACTTAAAAAAGACTAAACAAAGGATTCTAAAGGAAATAACACTTTGTCTTTTTTGTTATGGGGATAAACCAATTAAGAATGTTTCACTTAGCCAAAACGAAAGATGTAGAACCTGGGTGTGAAATTTGGTTAACATTCTTGGAAATTCTAAGGGGATGCATGCTTGTTATGCCTAAGACCAATTACCTAAATCCTTACATTGGGCATGAAGTCATATGTATAGGCACCCAAAAAATTACTTGAACATACCTTTGGCTCAAAACACAAGCTAGTTGATTCACACACACAAAGGTAGAGATTCACACCCAAAAAAAGGAAAACAAAAGGAAGAAAACACACTTGTGCTACAAAGCACTTAGGGAACACAACATCAAACCAAAGGAAACACACACCTAAACTAATATTTAAAAAATAGGCTTGCAAGGACTAATAGTAGAAATTTAGATGTATCCCATTCACAGGGATAGGAAATTATTTTCCATTCATCTTGGTCAACTAGAAAGAGTTGCTCTACTTACACTTTTTAATAATGTAAGGGCCACTCCACAAAGCATCAAAATTTGTATGTCTACCTAGTTTTTATTTTTCCTCATCCCATTTCAGGACCAAGTCACCTTCCTTAAACACTCTTGCACTTACTCTCTTATCAAAGGACTTCTTCATGAGTACTTGGTGGTGTTCCATAGCCTTATGTACATTGTCTCTTGATTCTTGTAGCTGCATCAATTTTATCAATATGACTTCCATTGGAGTATTTTCAAGTAGTTCTAGCTAATGTGCAAGTTCTAGATTAGGGAGTTCTTGAGATGTGGACAACTTATCCTCTCTCCCATAAACAATCACAAAGGGAGAATTACCAATTTATCTCTTAGGAGTAATCCTGTCAGCCCATAAGGTTGTCTTCGACTTGTTGTGCCATGTTTTTTGATTATTCTCTAATGTCCTCTTGGTGATCTTGATGAAATTTTTTTTAGTAGATTCATCTAACCCATTACCTTGAGGATAATAGTTGGATGAGGTACTCAAGTAAACTCCATTCCTATTTGCCCAATCAAAAGTTTTATCCCTTATGAAAGCAAGTGCATTATCAAAAATGATAACATGGGGAATTCTAAACCTTGTTATAATGATCTCATAAAACTATAAGATAACAATTTCACTTTCCTCATTCAATGAAACATCCTCTACCCAACTTGTGAAGTAGTCAATAACAGTCAATATCCATTCATGTCCAGCACTTAATGGAGGGTTGATCACACCAATGAAATTAAGACCCCATTATATGAAAGGTTAGTATACTTGGATAGGATTTAATGGAAGCGTTGCCAGTTTTTATTTACTTACAAAGAAGGCACATTGAGGACACATTTTAGCCCAATGGTAATAACCCTTAAAAATACTAGGCCAATAGTAACTAGCCCTCATTATCTTTGTAGTTATTTTCTTGGTAGAGAAATGACCTCCATCTGCACCATTGTAAAACTTTTCCAATAGCATATCAAATTGATCAATGTTAACACACCTCAACATCACACCATTCATGTCTTTCTTAAAGATAACACCATCTATAAGATAGTATGGAATGGTTTGCAATCTAAAATACCTCCTTTGAGACTTTTTTAATCCATTGGGGCACTCACCATTTTGAATAAAACTAATGATGTCTTGTGTCTAACTTTGAACTTGTATGTGATCAGTTGGTTGGGGTTGAACTTGATTGATCAATAATTCCTCCTTTGGCTCCTAAAAATTTTTAAGCTAAATGCTCACATAAGCCTTTTCCTCTTATCAAGCTTGTCACCTTAATATCCAAATCATACTCCATTACCTTTGTAATCCACTTAGCTTTCTTTTCATTGAGGTTTTTGCTTAAGAGAAACTCCTTGGTGTTAGGATGAGAAACCATGATATGTATCTTATTATTTGAAACCATGTGTCTAAATTTTTTCAATCCTCTTATCACTGTTAGAGCTTGCTTCTAAAAAAATGCATACTTGACCTCATAATATTCCACTCCTTGGCTAAAGAATCTAATTAGTTGCTCTACCTTTTCATCATTCTTTTACATAAGCATAATTAATATTGTATCAAGGTTATAAAAGGTATATAATATGAAATCTTTGATAAAGTTTGGGTTCAATAGAGTAGGATATTTTACAATTGCTTGATTGATTGTCTCAAAACTACTTTTACCTTCCTCTGTCCAAGTAAAATCTTGGTTCTTCTTGAGCATGGCTATGATAGGCTTTACCACAGTTGTAAATCCTAGAATAAACCTTCTTACAAAGTTTATTTTCCCCAAGAAGCTTTGAAGTCCTTTCTTATGTTGAGGTAAAGATAAGCCTAGAATAGCCTCAATCCTCTTGGGGTCAATAGATAAGCCTTCTTTTGAAATAATATGACCCAATAACTTACCTTCATAGAAAATAAATATGCACTTTTTTGGATTAAGGGATATTCCATACTCCCTACATTTCTCAAACACCTTCCTTAGATGTTCCATATGATTGGTAGCATCCTTCAAAAAAGTAGTTATATCATCAAGGTACACAAGTAGAAACTTATTGATCAAACTTTTAAAAGCCATGTCCATTGCCCTTTGAAATGTAGCTCTAGCACTAAATAAACCAAAAGGCTTCTTCTTATAGGCAAAGGTCCCCTATTTTGTAGTGAAGGCTATCTTGAACTGATCCTCTCCATTCACTAGTATTTGATTGTATCCTGAATAACCATCAATAAGTGAGAAGTATTGAGAACCTAAAATAACTTATAGAATTTGTTCTATGGAAGGTAGTGGATAATGATCCTTGAGAGACACTCTATTAAGGTCTCAAAAATATACACACCTGATATATCCATTATTCTTTTGGATAGGTATAAGATTAGCCACCCAAGTTGAGTGTTTGATAGGAAAGATGATCCTAGACTCAATCAACTTGGTCAGCTCTTTCTTCATGAGTTTCTCTATCTTGGAATTGGTAGGCCTTTGCATTTTCCTAACTGGTTTAGCTCCAGGTTATAACTCAATGGTGTGATGAGCTAGACTTGGATCAAACCCTTTCAAATATTTATATTCCAAATCAAAGATGTCATGAAACTCTTTGCATAATCCAATAAAGGCCTACCTCTCAAACATATAACATATCTTACCAATTTTTAGAAGCTTGTCCTTATAAATCATGATTCTCTCATAGTTTTATTATTTTGTTGACATGCTCACTCTTTATTTATTCTTTTGATCATCTTCATTGAAAACACTCTCCAAAGTAATCAGCCCCTTAGGTATCTTATTTTTCTTTAGATGAATAACTTGTTCTTCATATTGATCGTGTAGTCTCTTTTGGTTCATCAAGGAGAATCCTACCTCATTTTTTAAGTGTGTAATGTGTTGATCACTTTCAAACACCTACCATAAAACTTCATTATCTAGAATAGAAGGCCTCACAATGACCTTGATATGAGACTAATCTTTCTCCTTTTCTACATCAACAACTGCATCAAATTGTGCTTCTATGGCAGCCAATCTATCAATGTGTTTATTTGAATCCCTTTGTATGGGTTATATGTTGAAGGCATCAAAGTCTTCAATTAGGTCCCAGACCCTATGCTTGTAAGATTTAATCAAGGGATTCTTTTTTTTAGCTTGATTTCTCACTTGGTGGATAACCAATTCACTATCCCCATAAACCTTCAAATTCTTGATCCCTCTCTTCTTTTCTCATTAGAGGCTATGAACTAGGCCTTCATATTTTGCCACATTACAGGTGTAACTAAAGTGGAATCTATATGAGGAGTAGTATTTATTCTTTGATGGAAAAACTAACATAATTCTAGCTCCTACACCTACTTTTCTTCTTGAGCCATCAAAAACATTTCCTATATTCCTTCAAGTTCATGGTCTTCATTAGTGAGTAAAGGGATTGAAACATCTTTTTCATGTATACAATAAACTACCAAACTATTTTATTATATGAAAGTATATGGATCAAGTCCATGAATTTTAGTGTTGTACTTATCAAGGAAAAGATTAGAAATACCTTCAAGGGGGGAGGATGCTTCACCATCCATGACACTTCTTCTTTGTTAATTAGATAATTTTGATTTGAACTTATCTCCATGTATGGATCAATATGAAACCTTGATAAGGGTTGAGTCCTTATAGTCACCTTGGTTCCATATCTTGTTTTAAAATATATAAAATACTAGTCATCAAAAAGGTACCCTCCTAGCTTAGCTGTGAAGTCCCTTAACAAGAAGATAGAAAAATGGGCTGCAAGGTCTACCACCACAACATTTTGTATAATGGGGAAACTTGGAAAACCATGTAAAAAGACTTTCAAACCTCTGACCAATCCCAATATCTTGGTTGGAATCCCATCAAGTTTCAACACACCTTTACTATGTGGTTCATACTTCAATCCCAACTTATTGGCCACCACCGTAGGCATGACAGTGGTGATAGCTTGACCACCTATAATACAATTGTGAACCAATTTGTCTCCCATAATGAGTGTGAGGTAGAATGGTAGAGGATTTTTATATTTGGTAGAGAGATATAAGACATGATTTGGAGAATTTGTAATGGCTACACTATTATTTTTTGAAGTTTGAGGGGCTCAATGAATACTCGTAAGTTATTCTTGTAAGAGCTCATTTTGACCAAGCATACGCAAGAATTCCCAAAGAGATATGCTTGTCTTGGTATTATTCAAAGAATAAAAATTGTTTATAGGGGAAGTATTCACATTTTCATACATTCTTGAAGGTAGTGAGGGAGTCTGAACTTGCTACATTATAGGCTTGACAACCCTACTTGCATTCTAAATTTATTGAGGAACATGACTAGTAGTAGGTATTACACTAGGATTCACACTTTGTGGCCTTGGAGACACATGACTTGGAGTCACATGTACTCCTGAAACATCTCCTAGATCTCTCTTTTTGTCTCTTATATTGGCTGATATTGATGTGCTTTGATATAACAGATAATCATCCTTCACTTGAAAGTTCATCATACCTACACTCTAGTTGTTACCTTCTCCATGAATATCCCTTTGCATGAGATTCACTTCTTCTGATGTCATGTAAGGAGTAGATTCTTCTTGTGCCACCAAAGCTTGGCCTTCTTCTCCACCATCATGCATAAAATAACCTTGGAATTATCCCCATTGGTCCAAATGATCTTCTCCTTGGACTAGATTAGCATGTATTGGAATAACAACCTTTGTGAAAGGAGTGGAATTAGGATTATAGGCATTGGGCTGCCTGTTGAAACCTTGTTTACCTTGTCTTCTTCCTTGGTAGTTATATATGGGTGGATCTCTATATCCTTTTTGAGGATAATATTAAGGGTTAGGTAGAGCATTTGCCTAAAATTAAGCTTGCTTGAGTTGATCTCATAATGACTAGATCTCCTCATATTTGTCCATAGCATTATCCACCTTCTTGGGAAAGGCTCTTAGCTTGACATTGGCATTATGAACTTGGGCTACACTTGGAGACTCAACTAAACTATGAGACAATAAAGGCATGAAAACTCTTGGAGGTAGCTTTCCATCTTGTATCAAGCTATTTTTAGCTTTAGTAACTATCTCATATGCATCTAGTAGATTGAATCCTCCCATTTATTGCAACATCATCACCACATCAGTATCAATACCCTTGAGACAAGTAGGGAACACAAAGCTCAGAGGAGGTCTCATGATAGGTGGAAACCTATGCCATGTCCTTTGAAATCTTTCATTAAAATCTCTTATGGATTCATTAGGACCTCTCTTTATCACTTTACCAACAATTCCCCAAAGCCATCCTAGCTTGTAAGGAAAACACCTTCCAAAGTCCTATACCAGTCAAGTAACTTACCTCGTAGAGACATATCAAGTAATCTAATGGTTATATCGGCTTGGGTGACATTATGGAAGTTAAAAAAATTTGAGATGTCCCTAATATGCTCAGATGGGGTAATAGGACCCTCTCCATTAAAACTAGGGAGACTCTTGGTAGCATTAAGAGGAATAGGGTTGTATGCAGGAAGGTCAATTAGATTTTGGATGTTAAAATCTAGGAAAGGTTTCTACCTATCCATTTCTCTTCTTTTCTCTTGATCTCCTATCTCTTTAACTTATTCTTCTTCTTCAAAATCTCCTTGTCCATGATCTCTAAGCATTAGGAATGGTTCAAGGTGTTGTTATTCAAGAAGAGCTTTAGCTAAAGGGACTTGGTCAAAAATCCTAGATGACCTAGTGAGGACCATAAAGTATAATGTGGGAAACTTGATATACAACCAGAGATTCTCACCTTTTGGAGTCATCAAATGTTGGATTAAGAATATTTCTACAACCTTAGGCTTATCAAGACTAGCATTCACATTGACATGTAAATAATTTATCCCATCAGGCATGTCAGAACTATTGTCTCCAAATCTTACACCCTATAAGAGAGTGTTCAATACTCTTCTAGATTTGGGCAATGTTAGAACATTTCTAGGAATATGAGTATACCTATAGAGGAAATGAAACTCTAGATTTAAAGGGGATAGCTCCCTAAATGTATCTCTACAAAATAACCTTTGTCTAAACCAATTTGATCTAAAGGAAAAGAGTTAGAAATTGTACAAAATGAAACCTACTCTAAGATTGGTGATGCATCGAGATTATCTTCTCCATGAATATCATATTCTAGTACACAATACGATAAAATGCATAAACCATTCCCAAGGTCTAAGGATTTCTAACACAAGTATTTTAGTATAGAGGCAAGATGCATGAAATGACACAAGGCAAATAAACTAAAAGGAAAACTTTGCACATTCTAAGAATAGTTATACACTTATAGGAATTCAACACACTTGAACACAATATATATATATATGACATATTAGGCTAATAACTGTTGCTCAGGCATGAAGGATAAAGGATAGAAGCATGGAAAATCATCTCTTACTGTCATTATATATCTCTTACACACTTAAATAATTGTTTAGAAATTTGAAATAAATATACTTGTACTAATGCTCAAAGGAAGAATGTAACATCAATCTAGCAGAGCTTCACCATACACTAGCCCAAAGCCTTATTTACAGCAAAAAAGAAGTGAGAGGAGGAGGCCTTTAGTGCTAGAAAGGGGAATCAATCTGTTAGGACTCTATCTTTAGTTTCAACCATATTCTCAAATGATGCTAATTTAGGCCATTCAATTGATCCATGTCACCTCAAGTGGTTACACAACTAGCTTTCTCTCTCAAAGATGCTTTCCAAATGGTTGTACTAGTAGAAATAAGATATTTTTGAGCTAATTAATGGCATCAATCAGTTATGTAAATGAGAGTCCACTTGTTATAGATTTGTCCTGATGCTAACTTCTCACCAGATTGTTGAGGTGTGTAATGGCTAGGGAAAAGTCATTTTCATTCCATTGGCTTTAGAGAGGCATCATGTGGATTCTACATGTACATCCAATTATTCTTTTGATTGGCCATCAAAAAATGACTTAGATTATGACCCGGTCAATGGTGAGATGAACCTTTTGATCTGCTTTGGTGAATGAAGAATGTGATCCCTTAGATCTTTGAGCATTTTAATGAGGACCATTGATCTGCCTATGACCCACTTGTTTAAACACCAATGGCTAGCTCATCACCTTTAAGTTGACATCCATATAACTATCATTCTACTAGGACCATTCCCTTGGGGTTTTTGCTTGAACCTTTTTCTCTAAAAGAATTAACCTCTCAGGCCCCTTCTCTTTTCTTTTAAACAATCTTTCTTTCAGACTTTCTGCAAGTGTCCCTTCAAAAAAATTCTAAAGGACACTTTTACCAAGAATAATCCTTTGGCATTCTCATTTTGCCTCTCTGAAAGCCTAAACATGCCCTTCAGTATTCTTGAAATGTCCCTTCAAAAAGATTGTCTAGAGAAAACAACCCTTCAGAAAAATGCAAAGGACACTTCCATGAGAAATAATTCCTTTGAAAAACCTAAAAAGGATCAATTCCTTTAGGCTTTTGAAAGTAACCAATTCCTTCAAAAAAATGAGGTAACCAATTCTCAAGAAAAGACCCTTCAAAAATATTGAAAATGTCCCTTCACTTGATAAATGACCCTTCAAAAAGATTGTTTTAGACAAAAAGTTCAAAATAATTCCTTCAAAAAAAAGGTTTAAGACAATTCCTTCAGAAAAGTGCAAGAGACATTTATTTTAGAAATCTTGAAATGTATCCTTTAGAAAACCTAAAATATACCCTTCAAAAAACCTAAAATGGACCAATTCCTTGAAAGAACAAACCCTTTGGAAAAGTTGTAAAGGACCCTTTTTCCTTCTGAAATCTTGAAGATGTCTTTCGAAAAGCTTGAAATGTACCCTTCAAACTTTTCTTAAAGGACACTTCCATGAGAAAAGACCCTTTGAAATTTTTTCAAGTGTCCCTTCATAAATATTGAAATCGACCAATTCCTTCAGATTTTTTATTTCAAAAAAAAAGTCTAAAATAATTACTTTGAGACTTAGACAAAAAATTGGAAATAAAACTTTACCAAAAGAAATAACACTTGAGCAAAAACACTAAAATAACACTTGAAAAAAACTAAACAAAGGCTTCTGAAGGAGATAACACTTGGTCTTTTTTGCTATGGGGATAAACAAATTAGGAATACTGCACTTAGCCAAAATGAAAGATTCAAAACTTGGGTGTGAAAATTGGTTAACAGTTACTCAATAATATTGAATATCTTTTCTGTTACAATGGTAAATGGATTATCCCTAACTAGAATGGTGATTTAGGTGGGTATAGTGGTAGATGGTTATGGGCCTAGTATGGTAATATTTGACTGCCAAATTGTGATTGCATACTTGGGATTAGAGACATGACTATTGTTATTAGAAAATGATGGCGATGAGGGGCCAGGCAGGATAAGTCTCAATTATCGATGTACTTGTATGTGGTCATGAGGAAGTGATGAGTTATCAGTATAAGGTCTAAAAGTAGTAATCCTACTTGTTGGTATGTTTGTATGCAGTCCTAGGTTAAGGAAAGATCATTGGCATGGGGTTTTAATTGGAATTGGTTAACAATGATCCTATTTGGTTGGTATTTTGTCTTGAATTAATGGAAATGGTGGAAATACAACCTCCCAAAATATGGCCTATAGCATTTTTGTAGTCATGTGAGTTTGCATGGTAGTTCTGTTGGTTATTGGTATCATTTTGGCCTTGGTTTCATCCATTTGGCTGACATTGTTATTGGTTTTGCTAATTTTGTTATTATTATCTCAGATGTTGATATTGTTGTTGTTATTTTTCTAACCTCTATTATTTTTGATGTTGGTTGTTATGTTGCAAAAATTCATTTTGATAAATACCTATATTTTGATTGGATGTAAAAGCTTTATAATCTAGTGTTATCTCCCCATTTTCCAACATATATTGAATAAGATGTTTGGTTTACACACAATAGTGAAAATTATGTCCATTAACTTGATGGTAGTAATATAATTCATTTTGCATATACCAATTTGGATAAGGAATGCCCTTAGGATAGTGCTTCAGAATAGGCCAACTAATCATATTAGCAGTGGTTATTTTGATAAACATGGATTCAATTAGTTCTCCAAAGTCACTAAAGATGTAATGACTAGGCATAGTTCTACTTAAAGAGTATGAGTTTGTAAAGGCAAAGGTTGTTGTGAAGGTTATGCTTGTTGAAGAGGTTATTGGTTAGGAGTAATTTGAATATGCAATGTAAGCTAAGCATATGGTGTTTGTACTGTGTAGACATGCCATGACTCAGTTACTCCATTTCCAACAACATTCTTGTTGTGATTGAATGACTTGGATTTCTCATAATTATTAGCTTGTGTTGGTTGTGATGCTTGTATTTGGACTTGGTTCTAGTTTTGACCATTTCCTTAGTTTTGATTTTGGTTCTAATTTGATGAGGTTATCTCAATGATTATTTTGTTAATAAAGGCCTTTTTAATCAACAAACCTTTGTTGATGATTTATTTGAAAGTGTGTGTACACTAAAAATCCAAATGGTAAGATATCTTGTTGTGTAAATTATTGGTAAACACAGTGGCTAATTACTTGCCTAGTAAACTATGGGTGAATCAGCTGGTAAGTGCTCTCCATAACTATAGATAACTCATGAAACTTTCATCAGCCTTTTATTTGGATTATGTCAAATATACCAATGAAATCTCATGATCAAGATTGCAAGATAAATGTTTCACAAACTTGTCTGAAAGATCATCAAAATCAAATACTTAGTTCTTAAGCAATTTCAAAAACCACTTCAAATCTTATCTTGCTAGACTCCAAAGAAACAAATGTAGGAGGTATATATGTTTCATGTAAATTTTCACTTTAAGTTCTAGGGAAGAGAGGAAATAAACTCGATTCAAGTGTGGTTGAAAAACCTATTTAGTTGTGTGCACGTTGAATTAGAAGATTGTGAAGAGCTCCTCTTTGGCTTGGGAGGAAGACATGCAAATAAAAAGCACTAAAGTAAACTTGTTTGTTAGACAGATAGTTGGGTAGATTTCCTAATGATAGTTAGATCCTATAAGTAGGAGCTTCCTTAAGGGTTGTAAATCCACACATTTTAAATAATTAAATTCATAAAATTAGAAAAAAGGTACTTGCATCAATAATTAAAAGGTACTAAAATTGAACACAAGAATGCTTGCTTAGAAAATAGACTATAAATGATCAAATTAGTGATAAACTAATTAATACTAGTGTTAAAGGGTTGGGGTATGGTTTAGAAAATTAGGCAGGGGTCTATGAACAGGCAGGGACACAAAAAACAAGAATTGGTTGGGTATAGGTAGGTGAAAAGAGCTTGTTGGAAATTTTCCTAATAGTGAACCATCAGTGGTCAAGGTGACTATCACTGATTGAGGGGAACCATCACCAGTTGTCTAATCATCACTAGTTGATACTAACTATCATTGGTCAAGTAACCATCATTAGTTACCTGTTAGTAGAACTAAAAGTGGGACTGGGTTGGTGTTACTAATTGATGGGATTCAAAAGGTAAGTTTTGAGAGGTAGATAAGGGCTACACTACTCTTGAAATGGAAACACAATAAGTAAATAATTTAAATAAAATACTTATCTTACTAGAAGTTGGTTGGGTGGATGATTGAGACAAATTGCTTGTTGGTAGAATTTGGCTTGATTACAGCAAAGTAACGATACCTGAAAGATTGGTTGGGAGGCAACAATGAGTCAACTCCCAATAATATGGATGATGATGCCTGATAATATTGATGACACTAATTAACCTACAAAAAGAGATTTTGGATACACAAATCTCTTGATAAAAATTGTAGATGGATTTGGCCTCCCAAGCCTCTCTCTCTTATAGGCACAAATAAGAGGTAGAAATGAAGGTCTGACTAAGCCATCTAAATATAAATTGTTCATACAAAGGCTCACAACAAGATTTATACAATATATTTTTAGAAAATCAAAGTGATGGTTTACATGTTTCTTGCATGATAAAAAGGTCTAGGTAGTGAAAATTGACCATCGTCAGTCAGGGTAACTGTCATCAATCACCTTGATCATCACCAGTTGAGGGTCTAGGGAAAATGTGAGTTAAAGAGGTTAAGAGGTAAATTAAGTTAGATATGTAATTAATTTGACTTCAAGTTAGGTTAGTGGGTTAGGTAAGATAGGTTTTTTTTTTACCTCATGGGTGTAGTCAAAAGAGGTTAAAGAAAAACCCACGACATTTTGACATCTAGGACCATGTGTGCAATTTTATAGTGTCTACATTTTCCCCTTTTTTGTTATGTGACTTTGGATTAACAAGCTACAAAACAAAAAATTGATGTTGGTAAAATGTTTTTTTGCCTTGAGTATGGGAGGAATTATTCCCCCTCAAATTAGGAGTTGATGAGGTAATGTAGAATCGGGTCAAGGTTTGATAATGGGTAGATGGTGGGTGACAAAGTAGGTGATAAAAATAATGGTTGGTCATTTGAAATTTAAATATGTGCACAAAATATGACTAAGTACAATATTCATGATCACATAAAGACTAAAGTTTCCAATGTTGGTAAAAATAAGTGTTAGTGTTAAGAAGGACAAGTGAACCACGTGATTGCCTCTAGGCATGGCTGTTGAGAACGCTTGTAAATACAAGTCTCCTAGGTGTTTTTTGTGTTTTCACTAGGCATCCAAGGTAAGACATACTCCCAGTTAAAAAACAAATTGGGTCAAGTATCATAGGTATCTAAGGTAGTAATTTCTTTCGAAAAGACATAAATGATTTAGTTGTGCACTAGGTGGTGCAAAAATGAATAGTCAACAAGGCAAGGTTGGTCTACACAGTCAAAAGGACCAAGTATGGTTCGCACAAAAATATGTGAATAGGTTGGGTAAAAAATGACCAATGTTGAGGTGGATGTGGCCAAAGGTGAGGGGTTGGTCAAAGGGGTTGATGGGGTTTGAGAGGCCATGGATGTAGACTTGGTAGGGGTACAGGTTTAAGGGGATGGCCAGGAAGCAATAGCACTTATCATACCATAGGCCTAGGTACATGTACTATAGGGATAGGTGGCCACACTATAGGGTCAGATTGTTGTGCTATAGGGTCAGGTGGTGACTATCATAGCAGATCGAGACTAGGCACAAGCATCCCTTGAGGTAGTCACATAAGAGAGAGATGATCTTAGATAAAGGGTATCAATAGGAAGGAGACCAACACTAATGGTTGGAGGACCTCTAGACATAGTTCTCAAGCTTTGATACTTATTCACCATTAAGGATATTAGGTATTATGAGGTGATGGTGCTATATCAACTACCATAGGTGATGAGATATGGGTAGTATAGAGTTATTTTGATTGATGCGCCATCTATAGCTACCCCAAGATAGTGGGATTCTACATTGGGTCACCAAGTAGGTATCCCAAGAGGACCACCACTAGATGGGGGTATAGGTATAGGTATAGGTAAAAGTATAGGTGGGGTTAGTAGTAGTGGTGTGGATGGTAGTGGTCCCAGTACTCTATGAGTTTGATGTATTTATATGTGTTGATATGTCAGTATAGATAGGTGTACATTATTTTTGATACTGGCTTACATGTCGATGTAGTGAGATGTACATGTTTTGGGAGAGATTTTACACATTTTCACATGTTTTTATGATGACATGATGTATATGATGATGATGCATGGTTTATGATGTGATATATGATGTATTTTTATGGCTCATGTTTGATATGCTTAATGTGCTTATTCATGTTTATGCTAATGGTTGATGGTTTATGGTTTCCTGTATATGATTTATGAGAGGTTTGACTTAGTAACTTAGGCATGTGATGTTTGGAAGATATTTATGATTATTTGATCTTGTTCATGGCTATGATATGATGTCTTATGGGTGGATATATATGGTATATGATGTTGTAATCATTATTGTCTTTGATTATGGTTATGATGATGTGGTTTACATGAAATGTATTATGGTAATGTTATGGATAGATTGGTAGATGACATATGATATTGTTCATGATGTTCTTATTTTTTATTTTATTTATGCTAATGATAATGAATTTAGGATATAATATATGTTGACATGATGTTTTGATGGTAGATGGATAAAATTATGTTTATGTCATGATGTGATATGATGGTGTTTTGATCATAAATAGGTAGATGATGTGGTTCATAGAAGTAACTCATAATGTTATGCTCTTGATTTGATATTTTCTACTTAGGATGATGGAGATATACTATGGATATGGGTGAAGATGTAATGAGACTACATAAATTAATTAGGTAACAAACTAAATGTTTAGGAAAGTGATAAGGATCATGAGAGGTATGAACCAATAAAAGATAAGAAAAGAAACATGATGCCTTTTCATTGGTAAGGACAAAAAAATGAAACCCAAAGTTGGAACAGCGTAATGACAGTGAGCCTTTCAAATTCTTTTCATTAACATGGTTTAGTTGGTAAACATGTATCTTGATCACATTGTGTCAAGTAAGCTCACAATCCCGTGCATATGATAGATGGAGGGAGGATGGTTGAAACTGGAACCTTTTATAAGACCAACATGTTTTTTTTGTAGGTTTCTAAGAGGAAGGTAGAAGCAAGTCTATTCTCATATATAAAGTGTAGACTGATCGATGTAGGAAGTCTACTTAGGAAATCCCATTATGGCTTGTCAAAAATACTGTTTTGAGGAGAGCTGATTGCAGTGCTTCTTATTGATTTTGATTTTACTTATGGGTCATTTTCTATTTTGATTTTGATTAGGTTTGGGGAAGCTAATCAATGTGGGAAGCTTCCAATAAATTTCTATCTTTTGACAAGTGTGTTACTTATCCATCCTTCAAGCGAATGGTCTGAGTTTATGTGCCTAGTCTAAATGCGTGTGATAGTTATCCTTCAAGGGAGCATTCCACCTTATGTTTTAAAATTTTTGATAAGTTTTGAATAACTATCCTTCAAGGGAGAAATCTAAAAATTCTAAGAATGACCCATGATTTGGTTTTTGACTTTTGATATTGCTTTTGTTGTTGTTTGATTTTTCTTGACATAGACTTGTTTATACATGCTCAAGGGGTTACCTTTATCAAGGCAAAAACTAAGAGCACAAGAAGGTTTAGTAGGTGAAAAAAGGTGTAGGTGAAAATAACCATGGGAACTAATCTTGAGGATATGGTAAGTACCATGAGAATCATGCCATAGGTAGAGATGTGTTACCCATAATTCATGATTAGGCTATGACTGTGATAGATAATCACATGATTCAGCTATGGTCAATTACCCTTAACAAGAGGGAAATGATGTGGTTTTTGGGGATGATCTTAAGTTAAACCAATGATGATTATGACCCCTATTTAATAATAAAAAGGATATAGATACAAAACATTAATAAGCTTAGGTTCTAGTTTACCTTTGAGAGAGGACAAATGATAAGCTCTTGATCCATACTTATGGGTTACGATGTAGGGTCCAAGCCAATTGAAAGAAAATTTTCCCATTTTTCTTTTCTCCATATTAGTTATATGCTAATTTTCCTTGAGGATGAGATCTCCAATATTGAATTCTCACACTTTCAGGTGTTTTTTATAAGCATACTTGATTCATTCTTGATAGACATGGATATGAGAAAGATCGACCAAATAACACTCATCAAGTATCTCAAGTTGGGATAAATGTTCTTGATGGTAATCATCTTTTGAAATAAGGTCACCAAAAGATATGCAAATAGAGGGTATTTGGACCTTGAGAGGCAACACAACTTTAGCTCCAAACATAAGGGGAAAAGGTATAGCACCTATAGGGGTTTAGATGCTAGTACGATATGCCCATAAGGTGAAAGGGATGTGCAAGTGCCAGTCCTACCCTGAGGCATTATCCATTTTGGTAAGCATATTGTTAATGTTTTTGTTAGAGGCCTCTACTTATTCATTTGCTTATAGATGATAGGGTGATGAAAAACTAAGTTTTGTACCAAGTACATCACAAAAGCCTTAAACTTGTTTATTTTTGAAGAATTTATAATTATTAGTGATGGTCTTCTAGGGAACACTAAAGTAACAAATGATATGATGGGTGATAAATTCAAAAAAAAAATAGCTTTTATTCAGACAAGAGGAATAGCCTCCACCCATTTTGTAAAATATTCAATCATCATGATGATAGAGTGATGTCACTATGAAGAGTGGGGGTTAATTTCACCAATAAGGTCCAATCCCCATTGTGAAAAGGGCTAGAAGTCAGTAGAAACTTGAAGGTTATGGCTAGGTGCGTGATGCAAATTAACATGTTGTTGACACTTGACACACTTTTTCATGTAATCACAATAGTCTTGGTTAAGGATAGGACAATAATAACCTAAGAAAAGGATGTGTTTGGCCATAATGAGTCCACTAAAGTGACCCCACATATACCATCATGCATTTCCTTGATAGCATGAGAGGTTTCTAGACAATGAAGGTAATATAATAAGAAGCCATCAAAACTACATTTATAGAGGATGCCTTCCATAATGGTATAATAAGATGTGCTCCAAAAAAATGCTTGATGGGCATTCTTAAAGAGCCCAAATGGAACTATGCCAAGGTTCAGATAGTTGAAGGTTTGTTGATACTCAAGGTTAGGATGGATTTCCTCCTCATTAAAAATGGTTGGAGTGTCTAACTAGATGTAGGAAGGTTTGATGAGGTGATGGACAATGACTGATAGCTTAGAGTCCAAGGGTGTTGATGGGATCTAAAGTAAGAGAAGCTATGGTGTCAGCAAACTTGTTGGTAGATTGTGGGGTGGTCTGAATGTGGTAGTGTTCAAATGATGTCAAGAGTTCTACAACTAACTATCCATATAGTTTTAAAATCTCATTATTAGACTAGTAGATGCTATTGACTTGATTGACCACAAGTTGGGAGTCACAAATATGTTGATCATTATGACTCCCAAGGCTAATACAATTTGAAGACAAATTATTAGGGCTTCATATTTATCCATATTTTTGGTACATTCAAAATCAAGTTTAAAATATAAAGGAAGTGCTTCACTGATAAGGGGGATAGGTATGATACCATCTCCCCCACCATGATGACATTTGGAACCATCAAATAACATGGTTACATGATCAGTGAAGTCTTCTTGAGATAGGTTTGTGATGAACTCATCTATAAATTTGAGAGGAGGTTAGTTGCTTGGTAGGGGTGCATTAGCCAACTGGTCAGCAATGACATGCCCCTTAATTTACTTCTAATGTAGGAACTCAAGGTCAAACTTAACTAAAAGCATGATCTACTTGGCCATACACTAGTTTTGATATGGCTTAGAGTGCATATACTTGAGAAGGTTTGTATTGGTTATAATGATAGTTTTGTGGTTAAGAAGGTAGTGGCGAAGCTTGGTGGCCACAAAGACTAGGGCCAAGCTTAGTTTCATGGTATGTGTATATTGAGTTTCATAGTCTACAATGGTGTGGCTTATGTAATAGAAAGTTTGATCTTTGTGTTGTTCATCCTAATGGACAAGCATTTCCCCTAGGTAATGGTCAGTGGTAGAGATATAAAATTAGAAAGGTTAGTCATCCTTAGGATGTGTAAGGATAGGTGGAGATAAAAGGTACTCTTTGAGTGCTTTAAAGACCTTTTAACAATCAACATTCTACTTGAAAGAGATGTCCTTTTTGAAGAGGTGATGGAAGGGTTAACACCTATCTGAGAACTAAGAGATGAAGTAGTGAATGGATTAGATCTTCCCTTACAAACTATAGAGTTTCTTAAGATTAGTCAGGGGTAGCATCTCAAGGATGGCTTTGATCTTAATCAAATCAACCTTCATTCCTTGAAGGAAAATTATGAAGCAAAGGAGTTTGTCTGACAAGACCCCAAAAATACATTTCTTAGGATTGAGGTAGATATGGTAATAGATAATTCTCTCAAAGATAATATTTAGAATGGCTAAGTGGTCTTTGACAATTTTGGATTTTTTGAGGTCATCCACATAATCCTCGATGATTGTGTGGATAAGGTAATGGAAGATGTAGGTCATAGAATATTGGTAAGTTATACCAAAATTATTTAGACTGAAGGGCATAACCCTATAACGTAAATTCCCTCATGGAGTGATAAAGTTGTTTTATGTTGATTTTCAAGAGCAATTAAAATTTGATTATAACTTGAGAATTTATCCATGAGGGATAACATCTTTTGGCCTACTATAAGATCAATAATTTAGTCAATGCTAGGTAGAGTAAATTCATCCTTTGGGTAGGTGAGGTTGAGGTCATAAAATTCCATATAGATACATAGTCCCCTTATGGCTTTAGTGATAGGCAAGATGTTTGAAACCCACTAGGGATAGTCAATGGGTTGAATGAAGTTGACAAAGAGGAGGCATTGAATATCTTCTTTGAAAAGAAGTTCTATGTGAGGATACATTCATAAAAGTTTTTATTTGATAGGCTTAGCATCATAATTAGTTATAATGCTGTGGGTGGTAATGGTTGGGTCAATACTAAGCATGTTGGCATATGACTAGGTGAATGTGATCTTGTAGTCTTAGAGGAAGGTGGAGAAGTCCTAAAATTCCTTAGGGGTGAGAGATTAGCCCAGTTTGAAAATATGAGGGTTCTTTAAAATGCCTATTTCAATATCCATAGTGGATTCATTTAACATTGTTGATGTCTCTGGAGGTAAAGATTTGTGGATGGAGGAATCGGGTGCACCAAGGTAGGTGAGAATAGAATCATCATCTTGGCACTAAACCATGTTAATGGTAGGAGATTCCTCTCCCACTAGTTTAGGATGGATCAAATATGTGGATATGGGTTCCCCTTCCTTTTTATAATTCAAGGGGCCAAGGATAATCATGTTGAAAAAAAAATTAGGTGGGATGATGTCCTCATCCTCACATTCAGGTGGGGGTTTGTTGTTGAGGAAGGCATCTCTTCTTCAATAATGGGAGTGATGGGTTGTGTGTATTTATTCTTATTAGGTATAATGAAGCTAATTCCATACTTCTTGTGAGTCTTTTAGGTCTCAATCAAGATAAATGTGTGTGGTCTATGCTCGTATCATCCTAAGCCAAATCTTTTCTAGGCACACCTATGAAGGTATATTCTAGGAAAGTTTGGGTTGTCCAAGTAAGATAATGTAGAGGTGAATAGTTATGGGGAGAGGGGATCATAGAAACATCAAGTGGATTATCAATTCTTCCATAGATAAAATGGGTTTGACAGATCATAGGTCCCAAGGGAATAATGGCTCCAATGTTGGGGTCATAACTTAGTTGATGGTTGAGTTTCCCATACTCTTGGGGAGTAGGGAAAGAATCAAGGGTAAGGAGTTATCATTCTCCAAGGTTAAGGTGTTGTAAGGTAGATTCCAAGGGTTCAGTGGTGGGTATTTGGTCTAAGGGAATAGAGGAACTAGTATATATCTCTATGGAAGGGGAAGCATGAGCTTCATTTTCCATGGTTGAGAACTTGGAGATGAATGCTTGGGTTGGTTTTGTCAGAGGTAGGAGGACATCATTAGGTTAGTAGGTCATGTTTCATGCTAAAAAAGGGTTTGGGTCAACTTTTATAGTAACAACCTAACCCTCATGCTTGAATTTGACACAATGTTAGAGGGTAGAAGGCACGTAACCCATAACATGGATCCAAGGTCTCTTGAGTAGAACATTATACTAGAATTCACCTTTGACCACATAAAAAAAATTTGGAAGCATACATGGTCCAAGCTAAATCTGAAGGATAATGGTTCCCAAGGTAGTGGTCATGGTGTTGTTAAAGGATTAAAGCATAACTATAATTTGGGACATGACATTCTTCAGTAATTTGAGTTGGTCATAGGCATGGGAAGAGATGATGTTGATGTTGGATCCCCCATCAATCATAACCCATTTGATGTGGGTCTAGTTAATGTGGGAAATAATAAAGAGAGGAGGATCTGGATCCTTAGGGTGGATAGAGGGTATATTTGAGTCTTATAAAGTAACAAGGATGGAGAGTTGGAGAGCACCTACGAAGGCCTCTATAGGTGAGGAGTCGCATGTCTAACCTCAATAGCTTGCATAGCCTCTATCATGGCTTGATGATGGTGAGGTGAGGTGTAAATACATTCATAGAGGCTCATCTTAGATAGAGTTTGGTGAAGTTGCTTAAGAATGACCCTCTTGATGGATTCAGAGGGGTTGGCCTCAAAGGTGCTTAAGATGGTAACTTTGGGTTTAACTAAAAATGTAGAGGTTTGGATCAGGTTTACTTTAGAATGAGTTTGGGGGTATGTCCATAGAATGGACACTTTGGCCTTCCCTTTATCCTTTTTTTATGAGTGTGTGACCACATTAATAGTATGGATAGAGGGGGAAGGTGTGATGGGAGGTTGGGTAGATTCTTTATTACTTTGAGGTGAGAATGGAGGATTAAGAATGTGTTGACAAATGACTATTGGGTACATTGGTAGAGGAGTCGATGAAATTTCATCTAGTAAAAGATCATCCTCATCATAGAGCTGATGGATAATGGCTTAAAGATTTTCAATTCTTGGTGTCATTCCTAGGTGTCCTATGATAGGAATAAATTTGATGGTCATTATACCAAGATGGCTTCAAACCAAGAGGATTAAAAGGTCTGATAGGAGGTAATGTGAGATAAGAGGTATGCAATAATATTTGAAGAATGGTCATATAAAATATTGATAGAGGTGGGGAAGGTCTAGAGGTTGTGGTTTTGGTTGGGAATATGGCCATGTTGGTAACAATGGGTTTGGTGAGAGAAGGTTTGCATAAGGTGGTGTTTTTATTCAATGGTTTTGGTTTGGGTATGTTAATTATTGGGGTGTTCAAGGTTGATAGTCTAGCTATTAGTAATCTAGGAAGGATTAAAGCATAAAATAGTAGGTGGGTTGGTGTAACCAGTGGCGATGGATGACATATGTTAAAGGGATCTTGCTTTTTAGGCAAAGTTGAGGGGTGATGCCTTAAGATAGAGGGCAAGGTAGAGGGAGGTAGAATTTTAGTCATGTATATTTTCAATAGTTTTACCCCTTTGGTTGGTTTGGTTGAGGCTTGGGTATAGATTTGGATGGGGTTAATTCCAATTTCAATGATGGGTGAATCAAGCTTTATGTAGGGAAGGCACCAAGCATTTTAGGAGGTTTGGTTGGTGGTGTGGTTGTTGAAGAGGTGACAGTTTTGGTTGACTAAGAAGGTAAGGGTTGGTAAAAGTTTTGATTAGTTTAAAAGGTGGTGGAAAAATGATGAGTTTGTTGGTTAAAGGCATGTTATAAGGTTTGGGTTTATTGATTTAAGGAATCCCTAACTATTTCTATAAAGTGGTTTGATCCATGTCTAGTTGTGTGACCATACCTAACTTTTGAATGAGTTTGGAAAAAGGTTTGTCTATCAGTCTGACCTCCTAGGTAGTGGGTGTCAAGGATACACCTATGGGCTAAGGAGGAGGGTTGCAAGCCTCATATGTTTCTTCAAGTAAGAGATGTAAGTTTAGACTGGGTGGCTGCTTCATGAGGGGTGTTTGTGAAAACATTGCTCGCTTGGGCATGATGTCTATAGTTGTGGTTTGTCCTATGGTTAGAGGACATGATAGGTTAGGAATGGGTTTTTATTTAGAAATGTTTTTCAAAGGGGTTTTTGATAATTCTAAAGCCTCTATGAGTGAAGCTAAGGAAAAAATAACCTCCTTGATTTGGGCCTCCAAAGGAAGGGAAAGTGACTCCACCACCTCGATGGGTGAAGTGGGGGAAAAGTAGGTAGATTAAATGGTAGGTTCCTTATTGATAAGCATATCAAGGACCATATTAATTGTGTGGGCATCATGAGAATATCCATCTTGTGTGTCCTCAATTTTTATAGGGGCATGGTTAGGAAAAGGCTTCCTGAAGATATCAAGAGCTTAATTTTGAGGGGTATTCGGATTGTCCAACATGAGTTCATCCTTATTGATAAGGCTCTAAACAACATTCTTAAAAGTATTACATCAACTGATGTCATGTCAAATAAATTGATGAAAATTATAACTGTCATTCTCATTGTACCAAGCAGGTGCTAGATGAGAAAAATCAAGCTACTAAGGAGGTTTGATGGGGGGAAGCTATATGAGTTTAAATTTTAGTAGTTTCTTCAGAACTGAGGCATAATATTCTCCAAGTGGAGTGAACTATTTTTGATTTCTTTGATTTGGATTCTTTGTGTTTTGGTCAAAGGTAATGGGAGAATTTTTTTGATTAACATTGGGTGGAGGGGCATTTTTAAGGTCAATTGCAATCACAGTTCCCTTACTCTTAGTTCTATTGTTGGCTTGGTTGCCTGGATTAGAGGAAAAGGTTTCATTAGTTTTGAAGGTAGATTTTTTATTTTGTAACTTCATTTTTCCCTCATCTATGGCCCAATTTTCTATCTTACATTCCATGGTAAAATCTTCATCAAAAGTTTTGAAGCTTTAGACACACAATGTAGAAGATATATGTTTGGCACAAGCTTGAGTAAAAACCTTTATAAGTTCAAGTTGAGACATGGAAAATGAAAGTTGATTAATCAAAATTCTCTAATGGGTGATGAAATTAGAAATGGACTCATCATCAAATTGTATGATAGAATAAAGATCAGTGATAGAGAGATTTTTGGAAATGTTAATGGAAAAATGATCCAAGAAGACCTGAGCTAGTTGGGTGAAAGAAAAGATTGAATGCCTGGTAAGTGCACTATACTAGTCAAATGTCAGGCTGAATAAAGACATGGGGAAGGTTCAAAGGATAAGGGCATCATCACAATAAATCATGTAACATGTGTGTCTGAAATCCCTAAGGTGTTTTTGGGGGTCCTCCTTGCTCTAAAATTTGGTAAATTTTGGAAGCTCCCATTAAGGAGGGTAAGGTCTGATAGGGATAGAGAGATGAATAGGTTCATTATAAATCTAACCATATGATAGGTTGTTATGGGCCCCTAAAATAGATGACTTAAGGTTTGTCATCTTGTCCATGAGTATCTTCATTACGTCAGTTTGAGGTGTTGGACCAAGAGGGTTGTAAGGTGGATACTGTAGTTGAGATTGGGTAACATATTGGTAATTATTTGGTAGTTGAGAGGTTGTCACATTTTGGAATGTGGATGTTAAGGGTTGGGTAGGTGGTATATAAAGATAATTGGATGGAAGTGGTAGAGTAGTGGTTACATACCCTTGTGGGTTAGGGATGTATCCTAGATTGGGTGTAATTGGTACCTATTGAGTTGTCCCTATGGATTGGGCATGAATCATAGTTGGGTTGGTAACAAAAGGAGAGGTAGTGACCTTTATGCTAGTAGGTGGTGAAGTATAAGAGATAAATACCCCTAATCTTGGTAAAGGGGTATTGACCAATGGGTTGAGATTGATAGAGGGAAGTTTGGTAGTGTTAGTGGTAGGTAATCCAATAATAAGTAGAGTATGATGGGTTAACGGTAGGGTTTTTCCTAAGGTGGAGGAGTCTTTGGTAGGGGTGGAAGGTGTAAGGGTAGTGGTTGGTTAGGTAGGTTGGGTTTCATCTATGGCATAAAAAGGGTTAATAGATGAAGATACCTGGGTGGTTAAAGGTTGGGTAGTGACCATGGCAATAGGAACACCCCCCATAAGACAGGATGGCATGTCATAAGGAGGATCTTAAGATGGAGTTAAAATTGGGGCATGGTGATGGAAGGTGTTAAAGTAGTGCTAAATGGAAACTGAGTTGTATAAAAAAATGGTAAATTATGTGTCTCCCTAGTAAAATACCTAAGGAAAAGTAGGGTTTCCTAAAGGATGAGGTGAGTCTTCTACCTCAAAGATGTACTCTATAGATGATGAGGTAGAAGAGGTTGATCCGAGTGATGGTTTCTACTCTACTAGGTCTATTCATTGTTGGCAAGTGAGAACCATATAAGAAAGGGGGAGAGAAAACAAGAATAAGACAAGAAAGTGAATAAGGCAATCAAGACACACATTAGAAAGCATGTTAAGCCTAGAGGTTAGTTTTAATCTCACTTTTGGCTTATGCCTTAGTTTATGAGAATGTGTGATAGAAGTTGGCTTGTAGATTAGGTACTATAGAAACAATCTATGGTTGGTTTTAGGTCGTTTAGGTGCTCAAAAGGATCTATATTACAAATAATATATGGTCTATTATTGGGGAATACCCCCCACTTCAGAATCCTACATCAGTAAGAGTGTCGAGTGCTTAGCCAATATATATTGATATCTAGAGTTTATACTCAACTAGAGAGATAATTTGGTTCTCCCCTTGGTAATGACCTCCAAGTAGGATTGTTGGGAAAGGGTAAGGTGACTACTAGGTGATGAAATCCTAGTTGGGCCTTGTCTCAATTTGTTTTGATGTTTTGATTGATGAAAGTGGTTTGGCTAGTGTGTGCAACAAAATTGGTGATATGATAAGATTATTGTGCTTTAATTCAAATTAAAATAATGTTAAAAACAAACAATGGATGTATTTGATTTTAATCCCCAAAAAAAAAATCATTTTTAATTATGAGCACAAATAGAGAGAGGGACATACAAATGCAAAGAAAAACATGAGTAAAAGACTCTACATCCCACCAAGTGTGCCAAAATGTTTCATGTCAATTTTCACTTTATGTTCTATGGAAGAGAGGAAAGAAACTTGATATAGGTGTGGCTTAAAAACCTATTTGGTTGTGTGCATGTTGAATCAAAATATTATGAAGAGATCATCTTTAGCTTAGGAGGAAGACCTGTAGATAAGAATGCACTAAATCAAACTTATTTATTAGATAGATAGTTGGGTGGAATGTCTAGCAATAGCTAGATTTTGGAAGTAGAGATTCCTTAGGGCCTATCAATCCACATGTTTTAAATAATTAAGTTCATAAAACCAGAAATAAGGTACTTGCATCAATAATTAAAAGGTACTAAAATTGAACACAAGAATTTTTACTCAAAAAATAGAATAAAAATGATCAAATTAGTGATAAACTAATTAATACTTGTGTTACAGGGTTGGCTATGATTTAGAAAATTAGGCATAGGTCTGTGAATAGGAAGGGACATAGAAAATTAGATTTGGTTGGTTGTAGGTAGGTGAAAGGAGCTTATTGGAAATTTTCTTGATAGTGAACTGTCAATGGTCAAAGTGACCATTACCGATTGAGGGGAATCATCACTAGTTGTCTAACCATCATCAGTCAAGTAACCATCACTAGTTGCCTATCAGTAGAACTGGGAGTGGGACTAGGTTGGTGTTGTTGATTGACAAGATTCAGAAGGTAAGTTCTGAGAGGTAGATAAGGGCTAGACTACTCTTGAAATGGAAACATGATAAGGAAATACTGAAAATCAAATACTTGTCTTACCATAATTTAGTTGGGTGGATGGTTGAGATAGATTGCTTGTTGGTAGAATCTAGCTTGATTTTAGCAAAGTAATGGTACCTAAAATATTGGTTAGGAGGTGATGATGATTTAACTCCCAATAATATGGTGGATGATGCTTGATAATTCTAATGATATTGATTGACTTGAAAAAAGATATTTTGGATACATAAATCTCTTGATAAAAATTACAAAGGGATTTGGCTTCCCAGGCCGCTCTCTCTTATAGGCACAAGAAAGAGGTGGAAGTGAAGGTGTGACTAGGCCATCTAAATATAAATTATCCATGTAAAGGCTCACAATAAGATTTAAACGAGATATTTTTATAAAAGCAAAGTGGTGGTTTACATGTGGCTTGCATGCTAAAAAGGTCCAGGTGATGCAACCTGATCATTGTTGGTTAGGGTGACCATCACTGATCACCTTGACTATCATCAATCAAGGTTCTAGAGAAAATGTGGGTTAAAGAGGTTAAGAGGTGAATTAAGTTAGATAGGTAACTAACTTGACTCTGAGTTAGGTGAGTGGGTTAGGTTAGATAGTTTTTTTTTTACCTCGTGGGTGTAGTCAAAAGAGGTTAAAGAGAAACCCAAGGCATTTTGATAACTAAGACCATGTGTGCAGATTTTTAGTGTCTACAATATGTCACCATAGGCCACTAGTTAGCAAGCAACCAAGAATTTGGTTAAATGGGCTTTGGGGTCTCTTTTACCCTTGCATTTGTCAAATTTTGATGGTTCATACCTTGGAGGAAATGGTATTTATAGATACTCCATTTTTAATGGGTCAAAACACATGTCATCCAACTTAAAATTCTTAGTTTTCTTCCTGGATTGTATGGTGGCAATGGCATCCTTCATCTCTTGCAGTTCTTATGCTAGGAAACTGGATGGAACATTGGCTTAAAGCGGAGGCTAGGTAATCAAAAGTGGATTACTTTAACCAGGGTATAGTGGAGACATGGTTTGTTTTGGAAGCTTGGTTTGGTTAGGGAATTGACAAAGAATATGCATACATGGACTAGGATATGATTGTTGGAATTGCATGCATTTTGGTGTGATATTCTAATTGAAATTTTGTATATAGGCCTAGTTTTGGGGAAATTGTGGCTAGGATGAAAGGATATGGATTTAAGTGAAATACTACACCCGTTGAGGTTGATTAGGGACTTATTACTGAATAGTCAAACCTTTATGAATAAGGGGAACTTGTGAACAAGGACCTATCATTGATTTTATGGCACATTGGGAACAAAATGTAATTGTTACCTAATTGGCATTTGTGGAATGGTATAACCTCTTAGTTGTGAAACCCCTATTGTGAATTAGATTGTTTTAGAGTGTTTTTAATTTGTCACTAACCAATAGATGTACATTTTTTATTAAACATCATTGGTGATTGTAAAGGTATGTTGGTCTATGACTGAAGAGGGATGTTCGTCACTACCTGGTGAGGTGGAACATTGGTTGCCCCTATTGAGGTGGAAAATTTTTTTACCTCTACTACACTAGTATATTGGATTTCACCTATTATTGTGTATTTTTAGTCATCACCTATTATGGTGGAGTGACATTCATAATATTTTGTTGAGGTATGCCACTAGTTGTTTCTTGACTACTTAATCCTTATGGTTGCATGCTTGATGACATAGCTGGTTGAGAATTAGAGGTAGTTGGTTATGGTTGGAAGGTAGAATTTCCTACCCCATATATTTTTGAACCATTTTTGGTGTTAACTAAAGGCACATTTTATTATAGACTAGTTTTTTGTGCCATTAAACCACTTTAGTTTGGATTGGATGACACTTATGTGTTATCCACTGTGTTGGGCTCACTATTTTACATAGAAGTAATAGACACTTCTTCAATATCTAGGGCATTGAAAATGTCTCCAACTAAAGTGATTTGAGTGAATGGGTCTATACCCTAATTTTCTTGGCATGTCAATTCAGTCAAGACCCCTGTTGAAGGAGCTAGCTCTATAAGTGGAGCATTTGACATGACCATGTTATTGAAATTATGCACTAAGTTTAAATAGGTCTCATATGTTGTATGCATCTATATGAAGTGGTCCTCTATGAGGCCTTTTCCTATGACAAACATACATGGATCTTGATAGGAATCAACACTAGAGCTTTAGGATTGCTAGAAGAGGCATGCTCAATATTTTAATTATAAGGTATGTTGTAAAGCACTTAAACTAGACTTGGGAAGCTTTTGTGAGGGAAGTCTACTAGAAACTTAGCCCCTACGTCCATGGCTCTGATTAAAAATTCATGCTTATTTGAAAGTAAGTTATGATTAAACAAATAAGGGTCATAAGTTGATGGTATTGTAACATAATATAGTTGTTATCAAACTTGGTATACAATCAATGGTATGCTAGCTAAATACTATGTTACTTACTCTTGGTCCTGTTCCAAGTATGGAGGTGTGTTGTCCAAATAGTGAGCTAAAGGATTTTGGTTTTTTCTCTTGATTGAGTGTTTTAAGGTGGATAAGGATCCATCTCATAGACTACATCATCACCATAGGGGTCTTGAACAAATTCTTCTTGTGCAACCACATTACCATATCTCAAATTGTACATAGCTCCACTACGAGTATAGTGAGACATGTTTGAATCAATGGTGAATGTTTCACGATAAAGGGCCTAGAATTCTATAAACTTTGAAAAATAATTTCTAAAGGATAAATGATTTGAACTTGCTCTAACTTGGTCAAAGGATGGAGTTGTATCTCTAAAATATCTATGTTAAAACATGGTATAAAATAGTCTAGCATAAAATGTCTAATGTTAAATGTCTCACACAAAAGGTCAAGTGAATGAACTAAAACCGGAATGCCAAACTCTAGGTAAAAAGTGTTCCAAACAAGTTTAATCTAGGAAAATAAAACTTGTTAGGTCTTTTACCCAAATGCAGCATAAAATCTAGGCTCAAAATAGGCATGTGTTAGGTATTTTGTAAAAATAAGGCACAAAAGCTAGACTTAAAAATAAGATGAAAGATTTTAATCTAACAAATCTAAAACACTTTGGCATAGACTATTCATTTGATTTTAGACAAGAAATTGGTTAATTATTATAAGGCACAAAATAAAATTCATATGAAAGATAAGTTGTTTCTCCCACATAAAGGCACAAATAATAGTTTTCAAATTGGGTAAATAATTAACCTAAGTTGCACAACCCAAAAGAGAAAGATTGATGTCTAGGCTAAAATTACATAAGGCATAAATAGAATTCAATCAATATTTGATTTGAACTTGTCAAAGTTAATTAAAAACTCAACTTTAGAAAACTAGACTCTTTAAAACAAATATCAAGCTAAACAAAGGTGAACAACATAATCGTACAAGATAAAGATCCAAAAGACACACGTGACTTTGGCTTCAAATTTGGAAACTTGTACACAAGGTAAACAAGTCTATGAAATTATTTGATCAATGTAACAACATTATTTTTCTCTAAAGATGTAATAAATGGTTTGTTTTAAGACTCTAAGGCACAAAACTTGAAATGGATTGGGTATCATAATGTTACCCTTTCTAATCAAGTGACACACACATAAATATTTGTTAAAAGACTAAGGAAAAAGTATGGTGACAAATGGATGACATAACGCCTTCTCAAACAATAGAGTGATGTATTAAAAAAACTCATTTTTGCATTTAATAAAAAATAAAATGGATATATTAGACATAAAAACCATGTAATAAAAGGATAAAATGACACAAATACCTAAGTGTAACATCCTAGATCCTAAAACTAACAAGATTGTATAGTACTATCAAATTCCATCTATATACATGCTCTTGAGAGATTTTTAAGTGTTAATCCAAAAATTAAATCACATAAATAAGTAGGGTTTTTACACCCCTAGTTCTCTCAAGAGATTGTACAATGACATGAAACTTTGGGCTACTTGCCTTACATCAACAATATATCTTGACAAGTGGGGTTATTCTAAAACTATCAATTTTCATGCATTTCTAGATGGTCCTAAGTATGGATAACACAAGATATTCTCACATCATTTGGATATGTGTCAACTAGCTTGTTGTGAAAAGGTGTTATCATTTTCAAAACTAATACATCCATCATTTACTCAGTGTAGTGAGATGTCCAAGTTTCCCCTATGGTCTGAGGTAGTATCTCACTAATGGAGTTTGTTTAACCACTCAAACAAACATCCTAGTAATGTGACCTAAATTTTTATACCCCACCATGGATTGAGGTTGAAATGATACTGAGAGATAAATTCCTAGGTCAATGCTTCCCTAGAGAACCTGTGAGGAGGCTATAAACTCCTGCTCACAATCCAAAATGCATAAAAATAAAAGATAAGTGAAAAGACTTTATGGTCATGTTTGGATCACCTAATTCATATGGATTTTGGGAGCACCTTAATGAAATTATTTTCATTCTTTTTGGAATAAAATAAACCAAGGTAAATAAAGATCACTTTTCGTCACCCGTGTTCCCTAAAGAGAAATGGGGGAGAACATACATGCATCAATCATTTTATGAAAATGAATAATTTAGAAAGAACATACAAAAAAAAACACTCTTAAGAGTAAGTAATTAAGTGTGATCATTTATTTTATTTCAAAAAAGTATAATGTTTATGAAATTTGGCCCCTTGGCCTTAGTTGAAAATTTTGTAAAAACTTTCACAAACAACTAAGCATAAAAATAACTAAGTTACTTTTAGGCACCAAATAAAATGATCAAGACTTAACCACTTTAAAAATTTTGAATTTTTCTAGATTAGGTCATATAATTTTTAGAGGGTTTATGCCTACTTTGAATCCCAAATTTGAATGAAAAAATAAGGTTTCAAAATTTTCTCTCAAATTTCTCTATTTTCTATCTCAGAGATTGATGTTGATCCATACAGGGATTGATGTCATTCTATACAAATCTATATTGGTCGATAGAGGGTAAATAAATGGCATTTGATAAAGGTCAATGTTATTTCTATAGAAACACAAATAAATAAAATATGTTTTTCATTAAAATATGGTTAGCAAGACTAGCATAAAACCAACAATCAACACTAGATCTTGCAAGTAAATGGTCAGTAAAACAACATTCAAGATATTATAAACATAACCAAAATTAGAAAACTTAATAAAAACTTGTTTAAACATGTTTTCCCCATGCTTTTTTCTACAAATAGGGGTTGATGTTGGTCTTAGGTGGATTGATATCGATTATGGCAGGGTCAACATCAGTTCTGTCAGAATTGATGTCAGTCTCTATGTAAACTATGTGTCACTAAAAAAATAGAATACATGAAAAACAAAGCTAAAACTTGAATTTTAAATATTGTCAAGCATTTATTAGAAAAATTAAAAGCTGCATATTAGTCTCCTTGCATATTTGGGATGTTTGAGGTCCCATAAGGTGTGCTATTTTTGATCATAGGAATACAAGAAGGATGGTTAGTAATATGTTAGTTCAAGTAATAAAACTCAAATAAAAACACACTAACACTTACATCCAAGCCTAGAATGTAGGGAAAGATTAGTAATAAAATACAAATGAAATAAAAACTAAAACATAGAAGACAACAAATCCTTTACCTTCCTTAGGAGCTCCAAATGCTTTGTTGAGTGGCTTGTTCAACTTGTGAATCAAGTAGTCTTTGGAAAATGAAGCTTGGTGGCTCCTTCTCTCCTTGGAACCATGGATGTGTTGTGGCTTAGATTAATATTTTATCAATATAGCACTATTTTCAAGGAAATTTTGGCATTACATCATTACATCATAAAGCTTGTTTAAGATTATTTGAGGATAATAACTTTGCACCAAAATAGCTTAGGATTCAATAGGTAAGGCATTGTATTTATAGCCTAAGGATTTAACTCTCACCCAAGGTGAGTTAGGGTGGAGTTAAGTCTTTTAATAGGTTCAAACCTAACCTAGGTGAGTCAAATATAACCCTAATAGAGTTAATTATTGTCAAGTAATTATGATTTGTAATTACTAGGCATGACTCTCCAAAATAGATATTTTAGGGTATTTTCAAAGACCTTGACAACTCATAAAGGAAATGATGAAAGGCTAGGATATTTTAAATTTCCTTTTTTAGATTTTCATTAATTTTAAATGGATAATTCAACTAGGAATTTAATTTGGTTTAGATTTTTAATTAATTTTGATTAGCCATTTAGCTCTTTCAAGATTTAATATTTGTTCATGTGCCCTACTTAATAGGTCCATAGGCTGAATTGACTATTTTGATGATGCAAGATGATTAGGGATAAATTTGTGAGAGATTATTATTGTATATGGTAGGATACCCTAATTAGGGATGCCTCAATGTGATGCTAATCTTTGATAAATGATGCACAAGTAAATTTGGGACATTCAATGATTCTTAGGCTTAATTTGTAATGATTGGTAGGAATTGGTCTAAATTCTGATCGAAAGATAGTTGTGGCCAATTTTAGGTGTCTATAATAATTACATCAATTGGATGATATATTAAAATAAGGGATGATGTGAAAAACATACATTATCAGCCTAGTCAATGTTATAGGATAAGATGGAACTATTATCAATAAATAATATAGGATGAAAGGAGGCAAGTAAAAATAAAAATATGAAGAAGCTTAACTAGAAGTATAAATTATATGATCATGATATAAATATAAATATCTCTTACAAATCACCACAAGCCTTCCCACCCCTCTCTTGGTACACCCTTTATTTTATGCACTCAAGGAGATTGATTTTCAACAAGTCACTGTAAGAGAAATCATTAGTAAATAATAAAGTTAAAAATATTATGTGTATACATATTCCCCACCCAAAGTTCATCATGTGTCACAATATTGTAACATGGGATGGTGTTTTAATAAATAATATAATATAATAATTGAGTTAATTGAAGTGAAATAACTAAAACAGATGAAATTAAATGAAGTTAAATAAAAATGAAAATATGTACTTTAATTTACCTTGTTTAATGTAAAAAATGTTTCATGAGTAGTAGATGAATAAAGGAGTCCAATGTGTAGGAAAAAAAATTAAAACTTAAGAAATAAATAAAATTCTAATTTTTCGAAACAATATTTTGTTAGCACCTATCAATTTTCTATCTCACTAGATTATAAGGCTTCTTTTAGTTTATGAAAAGGACCTATGGAAACAAAGATATGAGTGTAAAATAGAATCTATCAGTAAATAATTAAAGGCTCAAAAAAAAGAAAATCCTATTTTTGGAAACCAAAGCTTTGTGTATCCAAATTTATCAATTCAAGAGATCATGGCTCATAGATGAGGAGACAAGAATGTTGTTGGACACATTACTTCTACAACCAAAGTAATATAGGTATGAAGTACATTAATGATCCATTTTTGTCATTTTTAGAATATAATGAACTAGGTTAGGAAATATAGGCATTGAGGAAAATTTTTGTAATGTAATTTTCCCCAACACAAGTAAAAATAGAGATGAAAATATGATAAATAATGGGTATGGTGACAAAAATTCAAAAACTAGGCCGAGGGAAAAATTATCGTACTCACTAAACTGTATCGACCAAGCCAATGTAGTTTGTAAGTAGTGTGAATGTTATCTAGCTAAAACCATAAGAATTGATTGATATGTTTATGTAAAAGTATGGTTTAGTCCATCTAAAATGGCTGATGTATCTTGAAATTAGCTAGGTTGGTTGATATCATATGGTATGGTTGATGGTGTTAGTAATAAAACTAGGCCAATACAATCTTGTAGATGGCCAATATATACAAAGATAATTTAATCATGGTTGATACTCTTTGAAAGACCATTACTCATTCCACTTCACTTCACTCACAATGCCCTTACAAATATTTGAGCTCTATGGATTAAATCATGCAATTCAATCAACCCAAATAACCAACTACCTATTTAAAGTGATAGAGCCATTAGAATTCAATGAAAATACCTGAATAAACCATTCATAATTACATTATAATCCTAAATCTAAGTGATCTACACCATTATAAAATATAATTTAAAATAAAAATATATTGAGATTGGATTGATATACCTTGACTCAAATTTGTGACATTATGATTTTTCAAAGATGGATCTAATGGAGGAGTGGAGTGGTTTAAATATAAAGAGGAGGTAAATATCTATGGTGTGGATTTGAATTTGGGGGAAGGAGATCAAGGGATGAGGATTATCCAAGGAATTTGAAATTCCTTGGAAGTCTCTAGATTTGGAGGCTTCTAGAGAGGAGAGGGAAGTTTAGAGAAGGTTCTATATTTGGAGGAGTCAAGAAACCATCGTAGGGTTAATTATGATTAGATGTAGGATTATAAAAATTAGGTAGCAATTAGGAACTAGGGGTGTAGAAGAGCCTTGGAGTAGGCCTACTAGGTGGGTAGGTGGGTCATGGGAATTTAAAATTCACAAATAAGGATAATGGGTATTTGGTATGAATTAATTAATTGGTGGGGTATAATAAGGTTATAAAATAAATAAGTGATGAGGGGGGATATTAGATAAATAATTAGGAAGGGGATAAATTAGCAGAATAAATTAGATTAAGTAGAATTAGTGTCGACTATTAAGAATATTAGTGACAATACTTTCGGTAAGAAAATTTATATTCATACATATACAATAATGTATTTCTAATATAGTAGATTAGGACTCTAGTCAATACCATAGTAAGTGGTTGATATAATAGGAAAATAAACATGGTTAATGCATGGCCAATGTGGTATAAAAAGGTAAAATATGTTAATTTATTTGTTTTTTATAAATTTTAATAATGTATTTAATATTTTGGGATGAAAATATCATTTATGCTTTTTTATTTGACATTTTATCGAGATGACAAAGATTATGGAGCCTATTAGATGAAGTATGGCTACCATATCTGCTAGAGAGGCTATCAATAGTTGATTGGGCACAACTACCCACGCTTAGCTTTAGATACATTATGGAGATGTTTTGTATACCTTTTATCATGTATCTAATCACCATATTCATTAGAAAATGTGAGAGGTTGATAGACACATTAAAATGGTTAATGGATGAGAACATCGTATAGGTGGCTAACATACTGGAGGATATACATGCAATATTAAGGTTATCAATCATGGTATACTAGTGCTGTGAAACACCTATGATTTATAATATGATATGAGAGCCTTAGCTCAATATGATATTGTCTCTGATAAGTATGATCAACATGCATTAATCATATGATTATTTAATGTATATTTATCAAGTGTTTTAGATATCTAAACAGGCCTATGACAATAAGTGTACTCTATCATAAGGTGGATGGGATTTTTCCACTATTAATTATATATTTATGTTACTTGATGTTAGAAAAATTAATTTTATATGATCAAAGTTAAGTCATATAGGTGTAACTAGTGCACAACTTATATAATATTATAATTAAGGAGGTGGGCTCAGGACCATGTGGTATGACTGATCCCACACATGTTAGCTTTGTAGACTTTGTAGAGGGACTAGATCATATGGACACCATACTGATAAACTATGTATATGAGGTGATCATGGACAACTACACTATATACATAGGGATAGAGGTGGATCACTAGACACTACACCCATTGGGAGGATCTACATCCATGTGAATACATTTTTAGATTTGGGCTTACAAACCTAGTATTTCCTTGGTGGTCCCATTATTTTAGGCCCTCCATGTTAGAGAGTAGTGAGGTGTTTTAGTGAGAGGAATGCTACCTAAGATACATGTGGTGCAGCCTCACTAACCTAGAGTATGATACTATGAAAATGTTGATAATTATTAAGAATGTGATATATATCTTTTACTTAATAAAATTAATTTTTCTTTAACCCCTTAATCATACATTCAAGATATGCAATAAAACTAAAATCAATAACATGCACCACATAAGAGAGAAAGAGAGACACCATATTTTACGTGGGAACCCAAAGTGGGAAAAACCACAAAGAATAATCTCAAGTATATAAATGAGCGCCAACTCAAGTTACAAAGTTCACAAGCACCAACTTGCAGGATCACCAACCCCTTTGCTAAGCACCAACACAATAATTATTCTTGAGCACCCACCCATTGGAGCACCAACCCCTCTTGTGTATAAAACACCAACTATCTCTCAATGTTGCTTTCTCAACAAATGATAGCACACTACTATATCTCTTCTATTTTTTATGCTTTCCTCTGATATTCTTAGCTAGATAAAATCATTCACTTCCATAGTACAAAATGGCTTCACAAGCATCCTTTTATATCTTTCCAAGTGACCTTTGGCATTCACCCTTGCATGACCCTTTGAATTCATTTTTTGTCTTTACCTAGTGACTCTTCAAATTCTTTAAGGTGACCCTTTATGGAGAAATTTATTATTTTCCTCTTTTGTCTTTAGTGATGACTCTTTAGATTATTCAAGGTGACCATGGAGAAATGCATCTTTTTCCTCTTTTGTCTTTAGTGATTACTCTTTGACTTCCTCATGGACCCTCTTTTGTCTTTATGCAACCAAAAATATATTCGTTAATATTTAATTAATATTAACACACTTTTAGCCAAGATATAAACATTAAAAAACCTTTAGACATTAAATGATAATTTGACATCAATGACCAATGGTGGTACCTTAGGGACAATAAAGGGATCCTACTACACAATGAACCAATAATTAGACTATATAGTGATAGGAATGTAGGCTATCTTATCAAGATATAATCATTCAATTGAGGAGATACAAAGGATTCTCACCACCTAGGATCTATGGTATCCCTTGTGTGTTAGGCAGTTGGGGATATTAAACTAATGTTAGTAAGTAAATGTGTTTAATTTTATTAATTTAATTCCTTGGAGGTATAGATATACAAGTTAGTTATTAGTGATGGATAGACTATATATTATGATATGCATGTGAGATCTGACATTATTTTGTTTTAGATTTTATATATGTGATGACAGAGGAGATGTAGTGGAGGACTCTAGTGAAGACTACCCACAACCATAGTTTAGCCCATGTGCTTCCTCAACATGAGACCACTACGATTTTATATCGTATGAAACCATCAACTAATACACATACTAGTTGGTTTAGATTGGTTTAAGAGGTTAACTAGGAGCTATGCAAGTGAGAGTAGGTTACCATTTAGGATACACTACCAAGGTTCGACAAGGAGAGGTGAAATAACATCAAGATTTATCCTATAATATAACTATGCACATGGCCATAGTTATACATGTGGGGAGTACATGCACATGTGGCCAACCTATATGGATAGGTCCAAGGTTTGTAGTCATGTACATAGAATCCATAATGAAATATACACAAGGGATGGCCTAAAAAATCCATGGTGAGTGTGGCACATCCCTCACCTGATGGATAGGGTAGACCACTGACCTATATCTTATTATACTACTACCTATCATTTTGATGTACCATGATGTATAAAACATTGAGCCATTGATACCCATAGAGATATGTTTTTTTATGACTCATTGGTGTTATTTATGGATTTGGTTGATTTTATTTTTAACACACAATATTATTTTTGGTCATGTTATGAAAAAATGTTTATAATGTATCATGTATATTTTATTCTTTTCTAGCAAATACATGGTCGAGAAAGAACAAAAACAAGATGAAAATGAAAAATGATAATTTATAAGTAGATAGAAAATCAACAAACAGAAGATGTGAAAAATAATGAAGTAAATTATAAAAATGAATGTAGATCACAACAAAAAATATGAGTTATGTGAAACATTATAATCAAATAAGATATCTTGAATGTAAAAAAAATCAAACAAATATATGTAAGTAGGTGAAATATAAATGAATGAAAAATCAAAGAAATATATGTAAGTAAATGAAATGTCATCTCATGTCAAAAAAACATAAAGGACTAAAAAATTGAATGTAAATCAAAATCCAAGACAAACATGTCAAGTCTAACACAAGGAAAAACATGTAATTATGTAAAATGTTCTATGTAAGGTAAGTGAAGTCCACAAGAATCAGACAAGAATGAAAATATATAAATGAAAATGAAAAAGTGCTAAGGAATGACAACTTCAAATTTTAGTTCTTTATCTAGAATATGATGTATGAAATCACAACCACCTAAATATATGACAGTGTGACTATGAGATGGTGTGGAAATAAAATGTGATGGGATGTTTGTGAGGAAAACTTGGTCCTATCTAAGGTATTATAATGCAAATCACCAAGTAAAATATGAGAGGCATAAGTCAGATAATAATATGATCAAGAATGTGATCAACTAAAATTAATACCCATCAAGGGGATATGGGGAAAATATAATGTAAATAAGGAATGAAAATCACCACATGGGTGATGTGGAAATCCTTATCAAGAATGAGACACTTTAAATAAGTGGAAAAGGTTAAGAACTATCAAAATAAAGGACCTAAGACACTCTAAATAGTAAGCAAAAAATTTTGTCTAACAAGTGAAGTATATAAATCATCTCACGATGGTTAAATGCATGAAGTTAAAATCATCATACCTTCCCAAAACATGTTCTTCGCTCCTCAAGACCTATTACAGAGTTGTCAACATACTACAAAGATTAGGTATTTATGTGAGAAGATAGGTGGCACTAAAATGTAGGAAATATGATGATGTAATGATATAAGACCTCCTACCCTAGTCTATTGACCTAATGCACCTCAATATACCTCACATCTATTATGAGGCCAACTATGGAGTTTTATCTTTGACTAAGATAAGATATGTTACAAATAAATATCATGTCTTTTAATGAGATCTAAATTTTAAGATATAATTTGCCTTTTAACATTGCCTTTTTATATGATATGGATTTAAACTATTTTAAATTTTTTATTCCTCCTCCACACATATTTAGAAAACTAAACATGGATGAAATAAATAGATAACACAATAGAGCTTACACTTTGCCTATAGAATTGATAACCTAAAAAATATGGTGTCTAAGGACTCTTATAATTTCCATACGTAGATGTGCAAACTCAAAACCAGCCTAAGTGTGCCTCAAGTGAAAGGAAATAAGGGGAAATTAGAAATTGTTAGAGATTAGACCATGTAATGAAGGTGATACAATGATTAAAATGCTCATATTTGATCACAAAGAGGGAAAACAATATTTCAAAAGGGATAGCTCTTGTTTAACCCTTAAAATGTAGATCTAAGGTGATATGATCATTAAATCTAGATTTGATTAAAGGGTAATATATAAGTAAAATGGCATAAGAGTGATAATTAGATCTATAGTAGACCAATTATATGTTAAACTCAAATATAAGCATATAATGAATTTATTATGCTAACATAGTCTAAATATGGAAAATAAAACTATGCTAGATATGGAATGATAAATAAGTAATATACTTATATTTTTTAATGCTAATATAGTTATATATCTTGAATATATATAAGTCAAGCTAGAAAGAGATTCTAAAATAGTTGTCAAATTCTAGATCTGACACTTCTGGCACTCTTGACACTCACATCAACCTAGGATGGCTATGTTGACACTATTATTTAGGTTTGACATAAGTGTCCTTTACACAATACCTGATGGAAAAGTATGTAACCACCTAGATACTTCTAAGTTGTGCTTCACCTTCACTCTGGTGCATTCAAATTCTTGTCATGGAATATCATTCCTTGTGAAATAGTAAAATCTTAGTTCTCCATTTTCAGTGTGACCTTGGGAAAAATGGGTTAGTGGGCACATGGTATCAAGTTGGCCCCTAATATCCCACTATAAAAGGGCACTTCCTACATATCTAATAATCCAAAAGAGGGCCACATACTCATTTATTTCTCCCCTATGTGTTGTCTAATGTGTGAATCATAGAATATGTGCAAAGCAAGTACAATAGTGACCTAAGTTGTAATTTGGAAAATTTAGATAGTGGCATCTCATTTAGTAATTTAGACTTGTATATATGTTTTACCTATGACTGGTGTGGAAATATGGAAGCTTTGTTCAATAGAATGATTGATAAAATACTTTTGATAAGTTGCCTTAGTCTCTTTGGTATTTTTCTAATTGAGGAATGAATGAGGGTTGATCTTGTATTTATATCAATCCCTTTGGAGTAATAAATTTTAGTAAATAACTTAAGACAACCATTAGGATACATTTAATTATCAAATTAGATGATTTTAGGGCATTGTACACTTGCATCTGATCATGACACTAATGTCGATGTTGGTATTTATCTTGGACATTAGTGTTAGGGAGTAGGAAAGTAGGTACATGTTCAAAACTTGAAAAGATGGAAGATAAGTAGATTTTAAGCATTACAAGAAAGATATAATATCTAGGTCATTAACATAATACATGTTATTCTAAGAGATATAGGGCAAAGGGCACAACATAAAGCAAATGTGAAAAATGCAGAAGTAGGAAAGGTATAAAACTGAGAGGAATATCCAAGGTCTGAGTTTGCCAAGTGTTCAAGACTAAGGTGATAAATAATCATAATATAGTGTTTATATTTCCCTATCTTTGATCTAGTAATGAAATTTCTAGGTTAAATTAAAATAATTTGTACTTGGGTGTATATGCACACCTTATCTTTGCATGTGCCCAACTTGAGTACTTTCTTGGTGATTGACCTATAACCAAGATCATGTTATAGTATAAAATGAGTGAATATAATCTAGATTGAAATTGAAAGAGCAAGGTTTAAGAGTATACGTGTGTGTCAATATAACCACCTTGCCTATTACCAAGTTATTTTTAAAAATGTTTATCATCGTAAGGATTTGAAATTGATATTAGGACAAATATAGATAAATATTTAAAGTACATATATCCAAGGAGATAGAGAAATATCTATATATTAGAAGGCACATGCCCTTAACATTGGATTAAAAGTGAGTTGCCACCTGAAAGTTAAGATTAGCTCAATAATGCAACCCAATGATACTTATGACCTAGTGAAGTTGGATGATATAATCAAGTCCAACCTAAAAAATTAGTAAGATTGAGTTATTTGATCAACTCAACCATAGCAAAAGGTGAACCAACTACTGCAATGGATTGGCTCAATAAAGTCTATAAAAGTCCATAAAGTATTAGTACAAAAATATTTGTGATGTGTTAATAGTCCATAAAATATTTTTATAATCTAAAAATGATTTGGATTTTTAAATATTAGACATGTGTTGCATATCATATGAACTTTAGATATATCTCATGTTGAAACTGTGTATAAAAATAGTACCAATATATGGAATTATTCCACAACTATTAACCTAAATCATATAAATATGTGCTTTGACCAATTCATAAACCTATGTAAGTGTGGATAACATGCTTCCAAATCATGTTTCCACTATAAATGGATAAATCTAAAAACTCATATAAGTACCAATGTGGAAGACATGTTTCCAAAACATACCCCACTATAATATAGAGTAGGGTAAATTTTAAGAGCCCTTATCAAAAATTGCTTTGGATTTCATTAACAAAGCTATAGATAACTATTTTTTAGGCATGGTGAATTTTTAAGGTGTGTTGGTGAATCCATTAGGAGAAGAGGTGAAACAGATAAGATAAACATGGTATTTTGTTTCTTTCATATAATGATTTGCTTTCACCATGTGACCAAATGGTAACTATAAATAATTAGTTGGATTATAAAATAGATTAGAAAAGGATATTGATTGGATATATATAATTTAACCAAACAACAAAGGTTATCATTTGGTTTCATAATGTAATGTTGTCACTTGGATTTTCACCCTTTGAGGAGATGCCTAAGCTCTCCTCATCCAAAAGGCACAATGGAAACACCTCTAGGATTTTGCATAGCCTAAGGATGAGGTGAATCTCTAGATAGGTATATCTCCCTTGATGTACCATTTTGGATTGAAACTACACCTAAAATTTGGGGGAAAATGGAGAGAGATAACTAAACATACTGAACATACACTTCTCCAATTTGTATCTTCTCACATCAATATTACATTATGAGGTTATGGATGAATGTGAAAAGATAGGATGACTATACAAGAGGCCTTAAATATAAATAATGGAAAGAATAAATCACTAAATCCTTGATATTTCCTAGAACACTTCACATGCCCTGTAAGAAGAAGCTTTCCAACTGCAAATAGGATGTAAGAATGAGATAACATGCTAAGGAATCCATAGTCTTCGCTAATCAAGATCCAATATTTAAGTAAAAAAAACTTATAAATAGTCATAAAGAGGTAAAAATCAATAATATTATTGACAAATGGTATGAAAATGAGTAGGTTTTCACCATACTCAAGTGGAGCATAAGTTACAATGGCCAAAATGGCTAGTTCTTATAAAACTTAAGAGAGGATAAGAAAGAAGTTCAATGGTCACAAGTACACTTTTCAAGATGAGAGAATAAGTTACTTATGCATAAGAAGAGGATATTGGATGAACCATGCAAGTTAAATAAGTACAAATGTCCATAAAAGGCATAAAACTCTTATAAAGTGGCATACAACTCCTTATTCTAGCTCAAAAAAATTGCTCTCATGATTAGCCCTATTTGAACATCACAAAATTTATTAGGGATAGGTATTATGATTATTATGAAGGATAAGGGTTACATACAACCATCTCCATGTATTTTTTGTAAGTTTGGTCATCTGGAATCATCCTAAAATGAGCTATCATCATCTGTTGTTAAGAAAACTCCTATTGCATGCACCCTACACACTTGGCCTCAAATTTGGCTTTATTTAATCATGAAAATATGTGGGATGAAGTTTATGAAACTTTATAAGACCCTAAATATCCTTGGAATCATCATGGACACCTTAAAATCAGCTCACATGAAGTTTTCTACCCTTCTCACTAACTTGTCCACTATACAAGTTTTGACTGGCTACAATGAGAGATATTGTTTGGAATTTAGGAGTTTTTTATTAGAATTAAATGACCATAGGGAGTTATTAAAAGTTACAATATTCCCTCCAAACTTAATTTCATCTTTAGAATCCTCTTTTATCCTACATAATGCATAAAACTATCAAGAAAATTTTGTTTTGTACCCTGTTCATACAATTCCATATAGATAAAAAGAATGGAAGGGAGATTAAGTGAGTTCTATTCAAGTTCCAGTAACTTTCATGATGAAAATATTCCATTATAATTCATCTCTAGATTCATTTCTCCAATCGGGTCTTGTCTGAGGTTTTGTAAGGGTTTTAAGCCTATTTTGAATCTTAAGCTTTGTTCAAAAATATCTAACATCCAAATTGCAAAAAAATTCCACAATTATGATTTTTAAGGACATTTATAACACCTCTAAAATCCTTGGGCATCCATTCAAGTCCTCATGAAAGATATGAGAATCTAAAACTAGGCTATTGAGCTTGTTTTTATAATTCTTACATATCTGAGTTAGTTTTGAGCTCAAAAATGGATTATTTAAAAACTATTTTCCCTCAAAAAGCTTTATTGACTCTATATTAACCCCAAAAACATAATATAATAGATTAAAATGCATATCTAATGCTAGAATTGAATTTGACCTTACATTTGAAAACTAGACCTAACCATGTCAAATAAGCCTAAGTGCCCTTGAAGCTTAAAATGGATTTATTGATGTTTTATTTACATCCCAAGAGATTAAAAATGTATATTTTTTCCTCATAAACATGTCTCAACAAGGTATAAATCATAATTATGGCTATAAGTGTGAGTGACCCTTCATTTGGGCACTAGGCCAAAATCTACCTAGTAAGCATGTTTATAAACTTGATGGTCCAGATCATCCCATTGGATTTATCCTTTCTATGAAAATTTTCCATGATTTATCTAGGTGTGGTATATCTTCACAAACTTCTTTGAATGGTTCTCTCAATTCCTGGCTCATCTTATCACTCACTTTCTTCAAAACTTGTCAGTCTTCACATATGAGGAGTGCCCTCTGTCTAAGACAAAATAGAGGGCACTCCCCTATTTCCTAAAATTATGTTTAATATATTATAATATTATTCAGGTATTATATACCATATATATAAATATTATCCTCTGTTCAAGTCATTTGGCCCTCTAAAGCTTCAAGTTCTAAGACTAGTTTCTAGGCAAAAGGATTGTGTGTAGGAAATCTACTTTAGACTATGTTTTGCATGGTTAAAACCCTTTCCCCTACTATAAATTCATTATGAGATATTAATAAGACTATATTAACCATAATGGAGGTGATATCGTTCCATATCATCGCTCCAATCCTCCACTTTACTTCCCCATACATTTGCTTAGTCAGGACTGATTGTCATTACCCTGATTGTGTCCTGCATGTTGACACCATCCCTAATTTGACCTTGTAGATAATTTATATGAGTTATTAATTTATTATAATATCATTGATACATGTTTTATAAACATTTTTTTCACTTTGAGTGACCTTAGATCATTACTTGAAACCTATTTTACTCATTTTTAACACAATCAAACATAGTTGGTTGTTGGTGTACACAATGCTTTTGGGAGGTCTATGTAGGTTTATTTTACATTTTTAATAGTTTAATAATATCCTATTTTTAATAATAAATGTGATTAAAAACTTTTTTCATTATTCCAACTTCTATATACCCTTACATACCCCTTGACCTCACAAAACTGTGTTCTTTCTCTCTTGACTGTGAAACCCTACCTTTGATAGTTGTAAGTGTGTGTGAACTTCAAATGAGCTTGGTTATGGTGTTTTTAATCCTTAATTTAATCCATTTAGATTAAAAATTATAAATTAATACTTTCATTCACTTGAATTTCTTGAAACACAACTTATACACCATCTATCAGCCCACTATCAACCTACCCTGTTGTAGGTGTACATTTTTTATTAGAGGTAGGTGTATATGGAGTTTAGAATACCATAATAAATATCAAAAAAATGGTATTTATGTAATTTATATATATATATATATATATATTATCATTGGAAACATACTAACCATGAGTTAATTCTTATTTTTCAACCTTAGGGTATCAACAGTCACTCAAAACTCCAAATTTATAGATGAGACTGCAAGGTTTCAGTGTGTTTTTAAGCAACTTTGAGGCTCCAAATTTCCATCTTCTCCTCAATTTTTGACCCTCATATTTGGAATGGTTCCTCTCTATGATAGGGTATACAAATTTCACCTATTGATATGATCTAATTCTCTTGGAAAACATGTTATAAGGTATTCATAAAACCTCTTGGACCTCTATTTTCACATTTTGGGGATTTCGTCTCAAAGTCAGTCATATCATCTTTTGAAGCTAACCTTCAACTTTGTTTATAAATCCATCCTTAAAAACATGTCTAACATGATATTTTCATCATGTTAATACCTTAATTATGGTTTCAACACATGTTTCAATGTTTCTATTTGGATTCTAAGCTCTCTGCTCAGGGCAGCTATAGGTGGTTATTCCACAGTGCAGTCAATGAAAATGAGGATGAGTAGTAGGCATGGTGTAATCCTTTTCATTAGTCATTGGACCTTTTAAAACTTTAAAAACACAAAATCCTTGATCATGAAAGATTTAAAATAAGGTTAAAGGCTTCATATTGGTGTATTAATCTCATGTAGGTGCTAATGGAGTTATATACAAGCAATGGGCAGAATTAGAGGAATATGCATGGGGAAAAACTTCATGAACAAGCCAAGACTATTTATAACTACACAAATGGTTTATCCTCATTATTTTTGTCTTGGAAACAACTTCAAAACCTCAATTTTAACATGATTTTCTTCTTTCATGACACCTATACATGTTCATCAATGGCTACCTGACTGTAAATATTGTATGTGACTACAAATTCATGGGAGTTAATTTGAATAATTAATTATGAAATTTGAAGTAAATCTATAGCACATTTATAACATTTCAAATTTCCTATCACAACCCTCTGAAACCATGAAAAGGCATGAAGTTACTATAAATAGTAGAAACATGCCAATAACATAGAATGATGTTTCCTTTGCAACTTTATTATACTTAACCTATCCATACACTTTGAAACATTAAAATAAGAATTATAATAATATTATAATATATCCCACATTTATTTTATTTAAAATCACCAACTATTTCATATGAAATTTCCAAAAATGGAGCAAAACCTATAGGGTGAATGAAACAACAGGCAAAAAAGTACAATCAACCTTATGAGGATGGTTCATGAAGCACAAGCCACCATTATTTGAAATATTATATTTAAATAAATATATCTTATCTTAATTCAACATCCTAAAGTGCTTGATTTGAAACATCCTTTGTTGGTCGTAACAAGTACAAACTTGAAGACTGCTTTTGCTTGCCAAAAAGGGTGAAAAAGGAGAAGAATAGTTTTAGGCCAAAAATGAAACTTGAAAAGCACTTAAAACATGTAACTAAGCTTGTGGAAGATTAATATACATACCATGATCTTATCCCATGCGATACACTTCCCCATGGGCTGTACAAGTGCCAAACTCATGTTTTTCCTGAAGAAAATTATGTTTTTCTCTAAAAAACCTACCAATTTTTAGTTTTGACAGTTGATTAAGACCTCTTAGGACACATGTCATGTGGAATCATCTTTTTTAATATTCACACTTCCCAATAATTCCATGCAAGTCATTAAATGTACCTTTTTTGACCTCCAAATAACCCAAAATGACTAAAAGGACTAGAATGACTAAGGCCCAAGGATAGTATAACATCAAATGACATTAATTAACCTATAAAACACCTTGTGACATATTTATTTTACCCTTAAAACACTTAAAATTTAATATTATACCTAGGGTTGACCCAATTTAACCTAAACATCAAATTTGGTCAACAAATTAGTGACTCATAGGGGTAGTATGCCTACTATACTAACTAGACCAATAGCCTTATCAATCCATTGGGCTTAGAGAGTCATTTGAAGTCTAAGAAAAATAAGGAAACATTTTACCATTGAATACAAGCTTTGATAAATACAAGACCAATTATTACCTCAACACACAAAACAAAAGACACACACAAAGTAAAATCAAACACACACGTGCTTCATGAGCACTTATGGAAGAAACACACCAAACTAAACTAACTAACTCAAACACTAACTAACCTAATATGAGAACTTGTTCCTAGATCAAAGGGGAAATTTGAAACCCTTCTTACCTCATGACTTGAAGCAATGAATGAGGCATATAACCTTTTTTCCTTTAGCATTGATGCCTCTAACTTTTTCATGATGTTTGACAACTTGATTGGCATGATGTTTATTGAAAACCAAGAAAATTAAAATAATTTGGCTATATAAATGAACTCTTCTTGCATCCAAATATCCTTAACCTTCTCATGTGGATCTTCTATTGCAACCTCATTCTTGATTGCCATAGGGTTCTCAATAATATTGGATTTCTTTTCAGTTGTAAGTTCTTCTAGCTCATCAAGGATATTTGTATACTCTATCCAATATTGATCATTGTACTCCATGGAATATTATTTATTCACCTTATAATATACTTGGCCCTCAACTTGGCAAAGCTCTTCAAGCTCTTGAAAGAGCTTCATTTGCATATGTCAATCATCCATGGCCTCTTTATCATCTAGAACCAATACCTCTTCAATATTTTGTTCTTAGAGTATAAAGACATCAATATTATGTTATTAAATCTCTAATGTATATGATGGTGATTCAAGATTAGGTTGAGATATTGAGTCATCTTCAAGAACAACGTCTTTCATATTGGTCTCAAGAAAGTTTTCTAGGGATGCAACCTCTTTGGGAAAGACTTAAAATTGTTCTCTATCCTTAATAGCACATTCATCTTCATACTGGAGGTGATCATTTTATCATATATAGAGTCTTATTCAAGGGCTAAAAGATCCTCCATCTCTTTCTCCTTATGGTGATGGAAAGAATGGGCATCTTGAAATAATGTGACCTAGCCCAATGAGGTTGCCAAGGAGGTACATTTTCTTCAAGAAATATTTCTCTATCCTAATCAACCAACTACTCCTATTTGGGTTCCCATACCATAGGTCCATCAAGTCAAAGGTTTATGGGGTGAGGACAAGATGAACTAGTTGGTGGAGGTGTCACATAAAACTCAAAATCAGATTGAGAGTGAAATGTAGGGGGTTCTTTTGGAAGCTTTTGAGGAAGGGGACATAGACCTTGGGCTAAAACAACTTAATTTTTTTCCACTTGATAATCACTTCATTAAAATCTGATTTATCTTGATTACTCTCTTAAGGAAGGGTGGATTGGGTGTGTTTAGGTATAGGATCTTATTTTGGGTCTAAACCTTCCATCACACCTTGACTTAGTAGCTTAATCCTTAACTTTAACTCTTCAATATTCTTGGCTAGGTTCTCGTGGAAAATTATCTCTTGAATTTGATATGCATCATCACAAGGATCAAGAGTACAAGAGGGCTAACATGGAGAGCAAGAGGTCCCTTAAATAAGGGTGGGAGGGACTTGCATAGGATCAAGTTTTTCTTCAACTTCACATTCTTCACTAAGGCTCTTCTCCTCCTTAATTCCCTGTGATTTCACTATCTTACTCCAACTTAGGATGTTAGGATTATAATTCTTATCTTGATGTGGTGATGTAATTTGAGGAGTGGGTGAAGTTTTCAAGGAACTTGGAATCTCCTTAGGCTTGGATTCTCCACCTTGTCTCCAACTTGGAATGGCATATCTAGAGGTCTCTTCTTGAGGTGGGGATGTAATGAGAGAGGGAAATGAGAACTTAGATTCCACTTTTGATACTAATATGGACTACTTCATTTAATTATTGGTTAACTCAATTTTCCTATCAAGGTTTGGTTCAAACACAAGGCTAGTGTTTTCAACTCTCTCTTCCACTTGATTTGGAAAAGGATGACTTTGGAAATTTTGATTGGACTCATGAGTAGGGATAAAATATGGATAATATAAAACCTAGGGAAGTGCATATGAATTTTTATAGTCTTGGTGAGGATGCCTCTCATGAATGCTTAGCTTATCTTCTAAGGATGCAATCAAGCCACTAACATCTAGCATCTTATTTGTAAGCCTTTGCCAATTGGCTCTCTCAATAAGTGCCCTCTCTCTTTTGACAAAATCTAAGGCATATATCACCTTGTGAATAAAATGTTTAAGGACATCTTGACCATGTTCCCTTAATGTATCAAGCTCCAACACATACTTTTCATATCCCAAGAGTGTCTTCTTGAAAGTTTCAATAGATTGGTTAGAGAAGTGGATAGGTTGACTAGGAGTAGGATATGGAGAAAGTCCAATTTTAGGACTAATAAGGATCATGATAAGGCTAGTTATAGTGTTTATAAGGATCATGTTGAGGTTGGCAATGGTCATAGAAAGACTAGTAAGAGTCACACCAAGGCTGATAGTAAATGCCATGAGCTTGATATGTCTCACCAACTTGTGTAAGACAAAAATCAACACCAAAATTATCCATGAAACCTCATTAAAATTAAGAACATAAAGGAAAATTTTACCAACAATATTCCAAGGATAACTTGGGCTACTTGACTAGCTGATATAGCTTTAGAGTCACCATTGATTCTTGAATAGATGCCTCCAAAGGCTGATTATTGAAAGACAATACTAAAAATATTCCAACCTCTTAGACCAAGAGTCCCATCAGGTGTGCTAAAAATTATTTCCACTTATATTTTCACCCTTTGAGGATATGCCTAATCTCTTCTCATCTAAGTGACACAATGTAAACACCTCTAGGCTTGTGGGTAGCCAAAGGATGAGGTGAATCTCTAGATAGGGCTAGCTCCCTTGATATACCACTTTGGATTATAACTACACCTAAACTTTGGGGTGAAAATGAAGAGAGATAACTAGAACCAAAATATTCTAAGGGAGGTGATACACCAAATAAGATTATAACTTACAACCAACTTTATGTTACACATGAAATCAAGGGACAAACTAAACATATACTTCTCCAATCTGCATCTTCTCATATCAATGTTACATTATGAGGTTATGGATGAATGTGTAAAACTAGGAGGACTATACAATAGGCCTTGAATGGCACTAATGGAAATAATAACTCACTAAATCCTTGACATTTCATGGAACACTTCACATGCCCTACAAGAAGAAGCTTTCCAATTATAAATAGGATGCAAGAATGAGACATGTTGAGGAATCCATAGTCTTCACTAAGCAAGATCCACAATTCAAGTAAAACACAATTATGAAAAGTCATGAATAGGTAAAAATAAGTAGTCTTATTGATCAAATGGTATGAAAATTAGTATGGATCCACAATACTCAGATGGAGCATAAGTTATAATTCCCAAAATGGCTAGTTCTTATAGAACTTGAGAGAGAGAAGAGAAAAGATAATTTCAAGTGTTATAAGGATACTTTTTAAGCTAAGAGAATTAGTTAATTATGCATTATAATATGATATTGGATGAACCATATAATGTCATGAAGTACAAGTGTCCATTCAAGGCATGAAACTCTTGTAAAGTGGCATAAAACTCCTTATTCTAACTCAAAAAACTTGCCTTCGTGATTATCCCTATTTGAACTTCCTAAAACTGATTAGTGATTAGTCTAATGATTGGTATGAATGGTATGGGTTTCATACATTCCTCTCCATACATTGGTTGTAGGCTTGGTCATCTTGAATCATCCCAAAATGAACTATCATCTTCTATTGTCAAGAAAACTCCCCTTCCATGCACCCTGCACACATGGCATAAAATTTGTCTTTAATTTATAATTAAAATATATGTAAGTGTATGACACTTTTCAATACCATCCATGGCCTTATAGGCATCAAGGACACCTTAACATTAGATCACATGAAGTTTTCCACCCTTTTTACTAGCTTGTCCACTATGCTAGTTTTGACTGGCTGAGATGAGAGATATTTTTTGGAAACTTAAGAGTTTTTTATTAGAATTAAATGAAAATAAGTATTTATTAAAATTCCTAATCTTCCATCCAAACTTTATTCCATCTTTAGAATCCTCTTGTATCTTACACAATGTATAAATCTATCAATAAAATCTTGTTTGTGCCCTATCCATATAATTACATACAAATAGAAAGTATGGGATGGATAATAAGTGGGAGAGTAATATACAAGTTCCAATAACTTTCACAATCAAACTATTCCATTAGAATGCATCTCTAGCTTCATTTCTTCAATCAGGTCTTGACTAAGGGTTTACAAGGGTTTTAGGCCTATTTTGACTCTTAAGATTTGATTATAAAGCTCTAACATCCAACTCACAAAAAAAATCCAAAATTATTATGTTAAATTACCCTTTTAACACCTCTAAACTCATTGGGCATCCATTCAAGGCCTTATGAAAGATATGAGAATCTAAAACTAGGCTATTGAGCTTATTTTTACAATTCATGCATGTCTGAATTAGTTTTGAGCTCATAAATGGATTATTTGAAACATATCTACCCTAAAAAATATTTATTACCTATGTATTAACCCCAAAAACATTATCCAATATGTTTAAATGCATATCTAAGGCTATAATTAAATTTGACCTTGTATTTGAAAACTAGACCTAACTATGTCAAATAGGCCTAAGTGCCTTTGAAGCTCAAAATGGCTTTCCTGATGTTTTATTTGCATAAAAATAGATTTATAATGTCTATTTTGTCCTCATAAACATTTCTTAACAATTTATAAACCATAATTATGGATAGAAGTGTGATTGACCCTTCATTTGGGCACTAGGCCAAAACCTGCCAAGTAAGCCTATTTATAGACCTGATGGTCTAGATCATCCCATTGGGTTTATCCTCTATATGAAAAATTTTAATGTTTTATCTAGGTTTTTTACAGCTTAAAAAACTTATTTTAATGGTTCACTCAACTCTTGGCTCATCTTATCACTCACTTTTTAAAAAACCTATTAGTCTTCACATAAGGGGATTGCCCTCTATCTGAGACAAAATAGAGGGAACTCCACTATTTCCTAAAATTATGATGAGTATATTATGATATTATTCAGGTTTTATAGACCCTATACACAAAAACTTATCCCCTATTTAGGTCATTTGACCCTTTAAATCTTCAAGTTCCAAGACTAGTTTCTAGGCAAAAGGATGTGTGCAGGAAATCTACTTTAGACTATGTTTTGTATGGTAAGAACCCTTTCCACTAATCTAAATTAATTATGAAAGGTAAATAAGACTATTTTAACCATAATTAAGGTGATACCATTACCTCTCATCACTCCAATCCTCCATTTTACTTCCCCATAGAATTTCTTAGTTAGGACTGAGTGTCACTATCCTGACTGTGTCCTGCTTCTTGACACCATGCTTGTAGGTATTCATACTTTATTTAACCTTGTATATAATTAATATTAGTTATTAATATATTTTAATATCATTAATAAATGTTTTATAACCATGTTTTCACTTTTATTAACCTTATATCATCACTTGGAACCTATTTTACTCATTATTAACACAATAAAACATAGTTGGTTGTTGGTGTACACAGTGCTTTCAAGAGGTCTATGTAGGTTTGTTTTAAATTATTAATATATTATTAATATCCTATTTTTCTCAATTAATCTTATTACAAACTTGTTTTTATTCCAACTTTTTTATACCCTTTACATACCACTTCAGCTCACAAAGTTGAGTTCTTACTCTCTTGACTATGAAACCCTACCTTTGATTATTGTAAGTGTGTGTGAAATTAAACTGAGCTTGGTTATAGTGTTTTTAAGACTTAATTTAATCCATTTATATTAAAAATTATACATTCATACTTTCATTCACTTTAATGTCTTGAAACACCATTTATACACCATCTATCAGCCCATTGTCAACCTACCCTATTGTAGGTGTACAGTTTTTCTTAAAGGGATCCCCGTAGGTGTATATGGAGTTTATAATACCATCATAAACATCACATAAATGATATTTATGTCATTTTTATACCTATTTTATCATTTGAAACATCTTAACCATGATTTAATGCTTATTTTTTAACCTTAGGGTATCAACAATCACTCAAAACTCCAAACATGTAGATGAGACTGCAAGGTTTTAGTGTGTTTTAAAGCAACTTTGAGTCTCCAAACTTCCATCTTATCCTCACTTTATGACCCTCATATTTGTAATTGTTCCTCTCTATGCTAGGGGATAAAAATTTCACCTATCTAGATTCTCTAATTCTCTTGGCAAACATGTTATAAGGTATTCATAAAACCTCTTGGACCTTTGTTCTCACATTTTGGGGATTTGGTCTCAAACTCAGACATATCATTTTCTAAAGTAGACCTTCAAATATTTTTATCAATAAATCCTTCCAAAAAAGTATACCATGATATTTTCATCATGTTAATACCTTAATTAGGGTGTTAACACATGTTTCAACCTTTCTATATGGATTATAAGCTCTCTGTTCAGGCCATCTATAGGTGGTTATTCCACAATACAGTCAGTGAAAATGAGGATGAGTACTAGGCATGATGGTAGCCTTTTCATTAGTCTTTAGACCTTTTCAAACATTAAAAACACAAAATAATTGATCATGAAATATTTGAAACAAGGTTAAAGGCTCCATCTTAGTACATTTCTCTCTTGTAGGTGCTAATGGGGTTATATACAAGTATTGGGCATAATTATAGCAATATGCATGAGTAAAATCTTCATGAACAATCCAAGACTCTTTAAAATTAAAAAAATAGTTTCTCCTCATTATTATGATCTTGGAACTAACTTCAAAACCTCCATTTCAACATGATTTTTTCTTTCATGAAACCTGTACATGTACATCAATGGTTGTCTGACTGTGAATGTTGCATGTTGCTACAAATTCATGGGAATTACCTTGAATAATGAATTTTAAAATGTGAATGGAATAAATATAACATTTATAAAATTTTTAATTTCCTATCACAACCCTCTAAAACCATGAACAAGTATGAAATTATTGCAAATAGTAGAAACCTACCAACAACACAAAATGATGCTTCCCTTTCAACCTTGTTGTACTTGACCTACAAAAGCACTTTAAAAAATAAAACTAATAATGGGAATAATATTATAAGAAATACCACATCCCCTATACTCAACATCACCAATTTGTTTATATGAAATTACTAAAAATGGAACAAAACCTATAAGGTGCATGAAACAATAGGTAGAAAAATACAATCAAATTCTTGAGGCTGGTTCATGAAGCATATTCCACCATTATTAAAAATATTTATATGTAAATTAATGTATATAATTTTAATCCAACCTCCAAATTTTTTTAATCTGAAACCTCCTTTGTTGGTCGTACCAAGTACAAACCTGAAGATTGCTTTTGCTAGCCAAGAAGGGTGAAAAAGGAGTAAAATAGTTTTGGGACAAAATTGGCATTTTTAGAGAAATTAAAATGTGTAACTAAGATTTTTAAATATGAAGAGGCATACTATGATCTTCTCCCACATGGAACACTTACCTATGGGTTATACAAGTGCCAAACTCACCTTTTTCCTCAAGAAAACTACCCTTTTGTCTAAATAACCTCACACTTTTCAGTTTTGACAGTTGACTAAGACCTCTTATGACACATGTCATGTGGAATCATCTTTTAGAATCTTCATATTTCCCAAAAAATCTATACAAGTCATTAAATGCACCTTTTTTTACCTCCAAATGACCCAATATCACATTTATAAAAATTTGAATTTCCTATCACAACCCTCTAAAACCATGAACAAGTATGAAATTACTGCAAATAGTAGAAACCTACCAACAACACAAAATGATGCTTCCCTTTCAACCTTGTTGTACTTGACCTAAAAAAACACTTTAAAAAATAAAAATAATAATGGGAATAATATTATAAGATATACCACATCCCCTATAGTCAACATCACCAATTGGTTTATATGAAATTACTAAAAATGGAGCAAAACCTATAAGGTGCATGAAACAATAGGCATAAAAATACAATCAAATTCATGAGGATGGTTCATGAAGCATATTCCACCATTATTAAAAATATTTATATGTAAATTAATGTATATAATTTTAATTCAACCTCCAAATTTTTTTAATCTGAAACCTCCTTTGTTGTCCGTACCAAGTACAAACCTGAAGATTGCTTTTGCTAGCCAAGAAGGGTGAAAAAGGAGTAAAATAGTTTTGAGACAAAATTGGAATTTTTAGAGAAATTAAAATGTATAACTAAGATTTTTAAATATTAAGAGACATACTATGATCTTCTCCCACATGGAACACTTCCCTATGGGTTATATAAGTGCCAAACTCACCTTTTTCCTCAAGAAAACTACCCTTTTGTCTAAATAACCTCACACTTTTCAGTTTTGATAGTTTAATAAGACCTCTTAGGACACATGTCATGTGGAATCATCTTTTAGAATCTTCATATTTCACAAAAAATCTATACAAGTCATTAAATGCACCTTTTTTGACCTCCAAATGACCCAAAAAGACTAAAAAGACTAGAATGACTAAGGACCAAGGCTAGTATAACATAAAATGACATTAATTAACATATGAAACACCTTGTGACATATTTATTGGACTCCTAAAACACTTAAAAGTTAAGTTTTTACTTAGGGGTGACCCACTTTGACCAAAAAGTCAAATTTGGTCAACAAATTGGTGACTCATAGGGGTAGTATGCCTATTATACTAACTAAACCAATAGCCTTATCAGTCCATTAGGCATAAGAATTCATTTGAATTTTGAGACAAATAAAGAGACCTTTGACCATTGACTACAAGCTTTGATCAATACAAGACCAATGACTACCTCAACCACACAAAACAAAAGACACACATAAAGCAAAAGCAAACACATGCTTCATGAGCACTTATGAAACACACACACCAAAATAAATCAAACACTAACTAACTTGAGATCAGAACTTCCCTGTAGATCAAAGGAGAAATTTGAAACCCTTCTTGCCTCATGACATGAAATAATTAATGAAGCATATAGCCTTTTGTCCTTTAGCATTGATGCCTCCAAATTTTCCATGATGTTTGCCAGCTTCATTGGCATGATGTTCATTGAAAACCAAGTAGCTTCAAACAAGTTTTATATATAAATTAACTCTTATTGCATCCAAATAGCCTCCATGTGGATCTTATATTACAACCTCATTCTTGATTTCCATAGGGCTCTTAATAAGAATGGGTTTCTTCTCAGCTGTAATTTATTATAGCTCATCAAGGAGCTTTGTATACTCTATCCAATATTGATCATTTTCCTCCATGGAATATTATTACTTCACCTTATTATTTACTTGTCCCTCAACTTTTCAAATCTCTTTAAGATCTTGAAATAGATTCAATTGCATATGCCAATCATCCTTGTCCTCTTTATCATCTATAACCACTACCTCTTCAATCTTCTCTTTATGTGGTATTAGTTCATCAAGATGGTGTTCTTTAATCTTTAATGCATTTAATGATGATTCAATATTAGGTTGAGGTATTGAGTCATCTTCAAGAATAACATCTTGCACATTGGTCTCAAGAGAGTTTTCTAGGGATGCAATCTCTTTGGCAAAGACTTGAAATTATTCTCCATTCTTAATATCACATTCATATTCATGATGGAGGTGATAATCTACAATATTTTGATCAAATGTAGAGTCTTCTTCAAAGACTACAAGATCCTCTATCTCTTTCTCCTTCATGTTGATGCCAAGACTAGGCATCTTGAAATCATGTGACCTAGACTAATGAGGTTTCCAAGGAGGTATGTTTTATTTAAGAAAGAGTTATATTTAGTTATCAAACAACTTCTCCTCTTTAGGCTCCCATACCATAGGTCCATAAAGGCAAAGGGTGATGGGGTAAGGATAAGATTAACTAGTTGGTTCATGTGGCACATAGAACTCAAAACTAGATTGAGAGTGAAATGTAAGGGGTTCTTTTGGAAGCTCTTTAAGAAGGGGATATAGACCTTGGGATAAAACAACTTGATTGTTTTTCCATTTGATAATAATTTCATTCACATCTGATTTATCTTGAGGACTCTCTTGATGAAGGGTGGATGGGGTATGTTTAGGCATAAGATCTTCTTTTGGGTCTAAACCTTCCATCACACCTTGACTTAGTAACTTCATCATTGACTCTAACTCTTCAATTTTCCTAGATAGGTTCTATTGAAAAAGTCTCTCTTGAATTTGATTTGAATAATCATAAGGATGAGGAGTAAAATAGGGATGACATGGGAACAAGAGGTCTCTTGATGAAGGATAAGAGGGACTTGTATAGAATCAAGTTTTTCTTTAACTTCACATTCTTCACCAAGGCTCTTATCCTCCTTTGTTCCCCATGATTCCACTATCTTACTCCAAGTTAGGATGTTAGGATTATAAGTCTTATATTGAGGTGGTGCTGTAATTTAAGGATTGGGTGAAGTGTTCAAGAAACTTATAATCTCCTTAGGCTTGGATTATCGACCTTGTCTCCAACTTGGAATGGCATATCTAGAGGTATCTTCTTATGGTGGGGATGTAATGAAAGAGGGAAATCAAGAATTAGATTCTAATTATTTTTCTAATAAGATGGACTATTTCATTTTGATATTTTCCAACTCAATTTGCCTATCAAGGTTTGCTTCAAACACAAGGCTAGTATTGTTAACTCTCTCATCTACTTGATTTGGAAAAGGATGAATTTGGAAATTTTGATTGGACTCATGAGTAAGGATCAAATATGGCTGATAGAAAACTTGTGGAAGTGGATATGAAGGCTAATAGACTTGGTGGTGCTTCCTCTCATGAATTCTTATCTTATCCTCCAAGGATGCAATCAAGCCACTTATATCTAGCATCTCATTTATAAGCCTTTGTTAATTTTCTATCTCAATAGGTGCTCACTCTCTTTTCACCAACTCTAAGGCATCTCTCACCTTGTGAATGAAATTTATATCTATATATTGACCATTTCCTTTTAGTGTATCAAGTTCCAACACATACTTTTCATAGCCCAAGAGTATCTTCTTAAAAGTTACAATGGACTGATTAGAAAAGTGGATAGGTTGACTAGGAGCAATATATGGAAAAGGTTGATTGTAAGATTGATAAGGATCATGACAAGTCTAGTTATAATGTTTATAATAATCATGTTGAGGTTTTTAGTGGTCATAGCAAGACTAGTAAGAGTCACACCAAGGCTGATAAGAAATGCCATGAGCTTGATATGTCTCACCAGCTTTTGTAAGATAAAACTCAACACCAAAAATAGCCATGAAATTACATTGAAATCAAGAACACAAAGTAAAATGTTACCAACAATCTTCAAATGATAACCTAGGATACTTGACCAACTGATATAGATTCATAGTCACCATTGATGCTTTAATAGATGCCTCCAAAGGTTGATTGTTGAAAGATAACACCAAAAATCTATCAGCCTCTTGGACCAAGAGTCCCATTGGGCATGCTAAAAAATATTGTCACTTAGATTTTCATCCTTTGAGGAGATTCATAAGCTCTCCTCATCCAAATGGAACAATGGAAAAACCTCTAATGTTGTAGGTAGCCTAAGGATGAGGTGAATCTCTAAAGAGGGCTATTTCCCTTGATGTACCACTTTGGATTATAATTACACCTAAACTTTGAGGGGAAAGGGGAGAGAGATAATTGAAATAAAACTATTATAATTAAGGTGATATACTAAATAAGATGATGAATTCCATTTAACTACATGTTACACCTTAAATCAAGGGACAAACTGAACATACACTTCTCCAATCTACATCTTCTCACATCAATGTTACATTATGAGGTTATGGATGAATGTGAAAAACAAGGAGGACTAGACAAGAGGCCTTTAATTGAAAAAATGGAAAGACTAACTCACTATATCCTTGAGATTTCTTAGAACACTTCACATGCCTTGTAAGAATAAGCTTTCCAATTGCAAATATGATGCAAGAATGAGACAACATGCTAAGGAATCCATAGTCTTCACTAAGCAAGATCCAACATTTAATTAAAACACAACTTATGAATAGTCATGAAAAGGTAAAAATAAGTAGTACTATTGATCAAATGGTATGTAAATGAGTAGGGATTTGTGATACTCAGGTGGATCATAAGTTAACATGGCCAAAATGGCTAGTTCTTATAGAACTTACGAGACAGAGGAGAAGATAGAAGTTCAAGGGTTAGAAGGACACTTGTCAAGCTAAGAGAATTAGTTAATTTTTCATGATAATATGATATGGGATGAAACATGTAAGGTTAGGAAGTACAAGCGTCCATAAAAGGCATGAAACTCTTAAAAAGTGGTATAAAACTGCTTATTCTAGCTTAGAAAAACTACCTTCATGATTAGCCATATTTAAATGTCCCAAAAATTATTTGGGAGAATTATGATGATTTGGATGAATTTAAATGGTTTTATACATGCTCTCCATGCATTGGTTGTAGGCTTGGTCATCTATAATCATCCTAAAATAAACTATCATCATCTTTTGTCAAGAAAACCCCTCTTCCATGCACCCTGCACACTTGGCCTCAAATTTGGCTTTAAATTCTCATTAAAATTCATTACAAAAAGTTTATGACACCTTTTAAGACACTCCATGTACTTAGAGGCATTATGGACACCTTAAAATCATCTCACATGATGTTTTCCACCCTTCTCACAAGCTTGTGCATTATGCCAATATTGACTACCTAAGATGAGAGATATTGTTTGGATACTTAGGTATTTTTTATTGGAATTAAATGACCATATGTAGTTACTAAAATTATAAATATTCCTTTCAAATTTTATTTCATCTTCAAACTCCTCTTGTATCTTTCACAATACACAAAACTATCAAGAAAATCATATTTTGTACCCTATCCATACAAGTTTGCATAGCTAAAAAATATAGGAGGTATCCTAAGTGAGTCCCCTATAAGGTAAAATAACTTTAATTATAAAACTATTCCTTTATAATTAATCTTTAGCTTCATTTCTCTAATCGGGTCCTAACTGAGGGTTTATAAAGGTTTTAAGCCTATTTTGACTCTTAAGCTTTGTTCATAAAGCTCTGACATCCAACTTGTAAAAAAATTCTACAAGGATGATTTTTAAGGACCCTTATAACACCTCTAAACTCCTTGGTCATCCATTTAAGGCCTCATGAAAGATATGAGAATCTAAAATTAGGCTATCAAACTAGTTTTTACAAGTGATGCACATCTAAGTTAGTTTTGAGCTCAAAAATAGACTATTTGAAACATGTATGCCATCCACAAGATTTATTACCTCTTTATTAACCCCAAAAACATTCTCTAATATGTTTTAATTCATATCTAAGGCTGTAATTAAATTTGACCTTGCATTTGAAAACTAGACCTAACCATGCCTGTAGGTATTCATGCCTAATTTGACCTTATATATAATGCATAGGAGTTATTCATATATTCTAAGATAATTAATACATGTTTTATAACCATGTGCTCACTTTGAGTGACTTTATATCATCACTTGGAACCTATTATGCTCACTGTTAACATAGTCAAACATAGTTGGCTATTAGTGTACACAATGTTTTTGGGAATTCTGTGTAGATTTTTTTTACATTATTCATATATTATGAAGATCCTCCTGGTCACAATTAATTTTCTCACAAAAATTTTTCATTATTCTAACTTCTGTATAACCTTTACATACCCCTTGAGCTTACAAAACTGAGTTCTTTCTCTCTTGACTATGAAACCCTGCCTTTGATTATTGTAGGTGCATGTGAACTTCAACTTAGCTTGGTTATGGTATTTACAAGCCTTAATTTAATCCTTTTAGATTATAAATTATACATTCATACTTTAATTCACTTTAATTTATTGAAACACCACTTAGACACCATTTATTAGCCCACTGTCAACCTGCCCTATTGTAGGTGTACATTTTTTTGTTAAAGGGACCCCTGTCAGTGTATATGGAGATTAGAATATCATCATCAACATCACAAAGATGATATGTATGTCATTTTTATATCTATTTAATCATTGGACACATCCTAAAAATGAGGTAATTCTTATTTTGTAACCTTAGGGTATCAATAATCACTCAAAATTCTAAACTTGTAGATGAGACTATAGGTTTTTTGTGTGTTTTTAAGCAAATTTGAGGCTCTAAACTTCTATCTTCTCCTCAATTTATGACCCTCATATTTGGAATGTTTCGTCTCTATGCTAGGGGATAAAAATTCCACCTATATATATGATCTAATTTTCTTGGCAAACATGTTATAAGGTATTTATAAAAACTCTTGCACCTCTGTTTTCACATTTTGGGGATTTGGTCTCAAACTCAATCATATCATTTTTTGAAGCTGACCTTCAACCTTGTTTATAAATATATCCTTAAAAAAAATTATAAAATGATATTTTCATCATTTTAATACCTTAAATATGGTGTCAACACATGTTTCAACCTTTCTATATGGATTCTAAGCTCTCTACTCAAGCCACCTATAGGTGGTTATCCAATATTGTAGTCAATGAAAATGAGGATGAGCAGTAGGCATGGTGGCAGCCTTTACATTAGTCCTTGAACCTTTTAATACTTTAAAAACACAAAAGTCTTTATCAAAAAATATTTGAAACAAGGTTCAAGGCTCCATCTTAGTGCAATGCTCTCTTATAGGTGTTAATGGAGTTATATATAAGCAGTGGATAAAATTGGAGTAATATGCATGGGTAAAAGCTTCATGACCAAGCCAAAACTCTTTAAAATTGACCAAATGGTTTCTCCTCATTATTATGGTCTTGGAACCAACTTAAAAACCTCTATTTCAACATGATTTTCTTCTTTCATGACACCTATACGTGTTCATCAATGGTTGTCTAATTGTGAATGTTGTATGTGACTACAAATTCATGGGAATTACTTTGAAGAATGAAGTTTGAAATTTCAATAGAATCCATATAACATTGAGAACATGTGAAAGTCCCTATCACAACCCAATGAAACCATGAAAAAATATGAAGTTACTATAAATAGTAAAAACATGTCAACAACACATAATGATGCTTCCCTTATAACCTTGTTATACTTAATCTATCCAAACACTTTGAAACTTGAAACTAAGAATTAGAAGCATCTAATAATATATCCCAAATACCATGGAGTCAACATCACCAACTTTTTCATTTTAAATTTCTAAAAATGGATCAAAACCTATAGGGTGCATGAAACAATATGCATAAAAGTACAGTCAACTTCATGAGGATGATTTATGAAGAAAAATCCACCATTCTTCATAATATTTATATGAAAATGAATTTATCTTAGTTTACTTTAACCTCCCAAATTATTTTTATCTAAAACCTCTTTTGATGGCCGTACCAAGTACAAACTTGAAGACTAATTTTACTTACCAAGATGGGTGAAAAAGGAGTAGAATGGTTTTGAGCTTAAAATATCACTTTCAGAGTACTTCAAATGTATAACTGAGCTTGGATAAGATTAAAATATATACCATTATCTTCTCTGATGTGACACACTTCCCCATGGGTCGTACAAGTGCTAAACTCACCTTATTCTTTAAGAAAATTGCCCTTTCTCTAAAGAACATACCACTTTTTAGTTTTGATAGTTGATTAAGACCTCTTAGGAAACATGTCATGTGACATCATATTTTATAATCTTAACACTTCCTAATAAATTTGTACAAGTCATTAAATATACCTTTTTTGACCTCCAAATGACCCAAAATGACTAAAAGGATCAGAATGACTAAGGACCAAGGCTAGTATAACATCAAATTACATTAATTAACCTATAAAACATCTTGTGACATGTGTATTAGACCCTTAAAATTATTAAAAGTCAAGTTTTTACCTAGGGGTGACCTAGTTTAACCTAAAAGTCAAATTTGGTCAACAATAACCACCCAACAAAGGTTGTCAGTTAGTCTATTATGCAATCCACTAGGGAAGATTATCATTTATTTATATTGTGTAATTGATCAATGATACTTACCATTCAATTTCATAATTCAAATAAATTCCAACTTTTATTGATCAGTTGCATAAATCAGTTGAATGGTACCTAGAGTTAGTCAGTTAGATGGTGAAACCATTCAATTAAGAAATTTTTCGATTGCATATGAAACTAGTTGCCTTGATTTATAGGTGGTGGTTTTTCCACCACTTATAAATATCCCCTTTTCCCTCATTTTTATACTCTTTCATAGTTATTTTCTCATTCTCTCTTTTGTTTTCCATAGTAATTCACCTAAGGCTTTGACAGGCTAAAATAACATCATGGATTCAACATGCAAATATGTTTTCAATAATTTATTAGCCCTAATATTTTAAAACTACTACAATGTCCAGACACATACAATGCTTATATTCCCAAATCTAATTTTGGGGGCCTCGTCTTCATGCCATAGTATGAAACTAACACAAGCTTGCTAAAATATATATTGTCTTTCTATGACAATAATGTGGCATGGTTCAATTTTAACATTAATTACAAATTAATCTTGTTTGGTACCTTTCCTTCTAACATTCATAATTTTATAGGGCTTCTACACCACAATGCCAACCCTATCATCACAAAAATGATATCGACTAATTTGGAGTCTTCCTACAACTTGCAGATAAGTCCAATTGGCATGAATATCATTATTTTTCAATTTTAAAATTCAACATTTTATCATTTTTCATTAGTTTTCATTAATTGCATAGGTTTTTCCTTTCATTACAAATAGTCATATTAAAATGGGGCTCCAAGTTGATAGAATATCATACCCATTTCTAAAATCCATTGTTCAATTTTTCCTTGAAAGAATAGTGTTTTAGGTAAGACCAGGAGACATTCCCTTTTGGGTTGTTTACATTCTCCATAGTCTTTCATGTTTAAAATATGATATGTGTACATTTATCTCCACTAGAATTAGATTAGAATTGAATTATTATTGTTGCACTCAGAGTTCTATAATTTCTTATTCCAATTTTATTCTATCCTTGTACTATGAGGCCTTATATTATCTTTATAAAACATCAATTCCAATTGTGCTTCATCCAAAAATGAGCACAAATTATTTTTCAATTGATGAGCAAGAGGTTAGTTTAGCATTTAACTGAATAACCAAATGGTTTAGTTTATAAATTCTTACAAATTTAAAATGTAATATTTATTTTCTTATAGTTAAGACTTCATGTATTTAGAACATGAAGATAAGTTATTTTAAAAGGATGTCATTCCTTTTAAGGTTTGGAAGATTCTAAGTCTACATAATCATCATTTCATTTATTTTGAATTTCCAAACATTTGAGGCCTTCTTCTGAATCATCTCCACATGCAGGTTTTCATACTTTTAAATTTCAATGATAAATGATGCATCATGAAAATTTATTTTTTCTATTATTGTATTTATTTATTTAATGTTTGTAATTAACTTTGAATCCATTAACCTTGAACTTAAAGGAACTCAAAAAACCCTAAAACTTCAAGTGCCACAATCTTTTCGACCATTTGTTTAAGGTTTTTAACATTCCAACTTTTGATTTTTGAATTGTCGTTTCTTAAATTAGAGATTTTATTGACTAAATGATTGCCTCTTGTAGTTGAAAACACCATTGTGACTCTGAATATGACATTTATATTGGAGGACATGCTCTCTCCAAATATAATTACTAAATTTTAAATTTAAAAATAGCATTAAGTTTTATTTTTTAATTTATCATTTTTAAATATAATTTATTTTTATAGGGCACCCTCAATATGTGAGGAAAATTATGCCTTCACCACCACCACTGACCCAAATTTTCATAAGGGGTAAAAATATTTAATTTATAGAATAAAGTAGAGGAACATTACAATTATCAAGTTCTGAATTCTCTAATTTCTCTCTCAATGGTGTGTCTAGCATGTAGGGATTAACATGTTTACAACATATTGATCTTGATGAGGAATATCTGGGGATTGAAAGTGGAGACCTTGCTACTATTTATTTTAATGTCCATGATTTTATTTAGGTTCTAAGTGTGCCTACTCAAGATGAACCTTATACATATTCACCCCATAACCCCCCAACTACAGAGCATATTGATTTGTCAGAAGATGACATTTATACTTTCGAATGAACAATTTATTGTCAAAAAGTATATTTCAAATCTTAAAAAGGGTGATCTAGATGAGATGAATGCTTTAAATTTATGGAAATTAATGGGAAAAGTATTGATCAAATAAATAAATGCTTGTTATCACAACTACTCTTAGAGAGTCAATTTATTTTAATTCATTTAACATGAACCCACAAAGATTGACTCTTTATTCAATCAAGCTAAATATGGGTCAATTTCAATTTTTAATGATTACAATGATAATATTTTGAGTATTATGTTAAACATGGTGGATAATTTAAATGTAGAAGACCAATCATACTTTAATAAATGGTCAGGAGACATAAACCTTGTTGTGATTACAAATATGGAGAAAGAAAAAGATTTGGTAAGTTATCATCATTTTTAGTAAATATATTATAGTTACTATATTTTTAATCTAATTATAGTTCATTTTTTAATTACAAGAAAAATATGAAAAACTTAAAAAAATCCCAGATCCTCAATGTGCATTTGAAAAATGCAAGAAAAAGTTTAAATTCTACCATTACATTCAAATAAAAACTTGTTCTATAAAATAAATAGAACAACACACTCAAAAAAATAATTAAGGATCTTGATATTTTATTGAAGCAAAAAATAAATGTATATCCAAGTCTTATTTCAATAGAAGATGCAAAAAATGAGGAAAGAGAAAATATTTTTAATATTAATTCTGCCGTAGAGGATCCTCAAAAATTAGGCATATTAAAATATGACAAAGAATAAGGGGAGGTTTCAAAGGATAGCAGTGATCAAGTGGATGATGGGTCTTTTCAAACAAAATGACATTTTATGATGTTACAAACTATTTATTATGTTTCAAAAGACAATGTTATATTTTAAATAATAATTTGAAATGATAATGTTAAGTTTTAGTTTTCAAACAATAGTTTATTATGTTTCAAATACTCTTATTTTATTGAGTTATGGTTCATTTTAAATCATACATGCATTGAATTGACTATACTAATGTTGTATATTATAAGTTGATGAAGTTAAAAAAACATGGTGATGTGGACTACAATTATTATTTTTATATGGATTTGGACTAAGCATCAATTTAAATGTGATGTGATTTCATCTTATTCAATTATGATCATGCAAAATTTTGTGTCATTTTCAGTCCTAGTTACATTTCTTAGTTGATAGTATTATATTTAACACCAATCATGGTTGTAGAAAATGGAAAAGTTTATTTTATTCATTTGATCATTCAATTTAGTTATGAATCCATTTTTTGGGGAAGTGAATATGTTGTCCTTGTATGGGATTATCATGGATGTGGAGTCTAGGAAATAGTTATGATTTACTTATTTGGTCAATGAGAAGTTTATTGATATCTTTGACATCAACTAAGTAAAACACTAGGTCTAAGTTAAACTCAATTTTAATTAATTTTTTTGCATGATTATTTAATCCAATTCAATGATGAAAATATTTCTTGGGTTGTTATTCTACACTTGAATATTGATCAATTTAAAATTATTGATATGCAGTTATAATGATGTAGGGGTTCAATAAGTTGTTTTTTCTTCTCAATTGGGTTTTGTTGTTCAATAGGCTTTTAGACTTATTTTGTCTTAGTATTTGACTTCAATATTAATACTTTTAGGCTATAATTATAGGTACAACCTATTAATATTGTATTAAAATATCAAAGTTATGTTTTTTTTTTAAGTAATAAAAAAATATATTTAACAATACCATCTTAAAAAATAAAAATAAATTTTGACCCATTTGAAGAACCAATTACATAAAAGGGAAAGTTTCATGGACAATGGATTAAGGTCTGGGAAACATCTATTAATTAAATCACAATGATATATATAATTTTTATGAATTAGATATTTCAAATGTTCTAAAATATAAAAAAGGATGTGAAATTGGATTGCATAAAATGATAATTGCAATAAATATAAAACTAAAACTCGGGTAGCTAAAATAATCTTTCAAACTTGTTCATCATAAGTGACATTTATGTCTATCATGTCAATGTCAATATTTACATTTTCTCTATTGGTCACTATATTACTCATTACGAAGTGTTGTCATTGATGTCAAGGTGCATCCGGTGAAGATACATGGTGAGTGGCATTTGAGTTATGACCCTGTATGCTTGATGTGATAAGCAAGCCATGTGACAAGAGATAATTTGAAGGAAAGATATAATTTTAAGGCAACTTAATATTTCTTCTTATTGGTTGATTTTGAGGTTGATGTCAAGGTTTGGATCAGCTTGAAGTTGTCATTATTGTCACAAAGAGGTATGATGGTCAAGTGAGCATTGAAGCATGATTATGAGGCTCTAGGTCTACATGAGATCATGAGATAATGTTGATTATAAATATATTATTTTATTGGTGTGAAAGTGTTCTTAATTGATATCATTTATATAATCATGTTTGAGTACTATTTCTTGAGTATAAGGTGTCTTAAGAAGCCTAATCCTAGCAAGCATAGTCATATCATGAGCATGTGAATAGGTAATCATGAAGATGTGTGTGTAGACATATGACATTGTTTAAGTAGAATGTGAGGTATGTGATCAAGGTGTAGAGACATTAAGGAGAGTTTTAAGGTGATCCTACAGGGGTAAGACCTTTAGTCCAAATCTGTAACTAGACCAATCCAAGACCCTACTTGGCCTAATGAGATATCATGATCTATTATCAAGGCATGTGAAGGATGTATGATAGTGTATAAGAATTTATGAGTTTTCTTGAGTATGTTTTAGAGGTGGAGAGTGCATGGAAAGAGGCATGAAGTTTAGTTTTAAGGCCTAATGTGGTTTTTAGGTCAAGGTCTAATCAAGAAAAGAGAGAGTGTGTGATTTAATGAGGGGTCATGATCATATTTTAGAGTGTTTAAGATTATGTAAGCATTTTTAGATGTGTGATAGGTTTTCCTAGGTGTATTCATGAAGTTTCAGGTCAAAGGCTAAAGTTTAAGGCAAGAAAAAGTGTTTTTAGGTCTCTCGAGTGCACATAATGAAAGGTTTTCAACCCAAAAGGGATGTTCTTGTGCTCATTAGCTCATTAAACATTTGCATGGGAACCTAATCAGTTCATGGTAGATTTTTAAGGGTCTTATCTCAATTTTTTGGGCATTATTTTTTGAATTAAGGGGTTATGCTTTATGAATGATTGTTAAGAGTGAAAATAGGTTTAAACCCTCTTAGAACCTTAATAGTGACCTAATGTTGAATATATGATTAAAAAGTGCCCATTATGGTTTGTAATGCTTAGGTATGTGTTTTTATCTTGTATTTAACTCTCCTAGGTACCTCAAGTGATGGTGGTTAGAGAGATGAGAGAGAAATTATTGAGTTATAGGATTATTTTTTAAGAAGTTATTATAGCTATAAAATGTTATATTAGATTAAATATTTTCAAATCTATCATCTAAGTTAGCCAATCGCTAACAGGTATAATGGTGCAAAAAATGAAAAACCCAAGCAATAGTGAAAAGATGATTAAGAATGTGTTTTCATGATAATATGATGAAACCAAGTAAATATAGATGTATTTATGAAATTTTAAGACATGTTAATGTTTTGTATAAGTTTTGAAGGTCAGTGAATACATTGAAAAATTTTCTCACAAGTCGACCTATCTGGTTCTGATGAGACAGTAAGATATAAGGTCATTAGATTGGTCTTCAATAGCAATATTTCCATTTGAACATATTATATTTATATTTAATAATGGTATAATGATCTTATAAGATAATCTAAATTCATCATAATTTATTTAATATGTTTTTATAGGTGTTGGAAGTCTAAGTCACCATGACTGGTATTTGAAGAAAACTGGCAGTTTTGAGTGAGTAAGTTGCAAAGGTGATTTTAAGGCTTTGTGCCCTGAGTGTAAGTATATAATGCATATGTTTTTGTTTATTGTGACTTTAAATTATTTTTCATGATTTTTAAAAAAAATTAAGTTATTATAATAGGTTCGAATGTTGAATCCAAAATTGTTTGTCTGGTTCTGGTTTGACTGTGTGTATTGAGGTCAAAAGATTGATCTGCAAGACCAATATTTGACATTAGACCATGTGACTTTTATATTTCATAGTGGTCTAGAGATGTAAAAATATATTTTTAAATTGTCAGTGGTCATTAAGTTTCCTTTTAGGTGTTGAAGACCAAGTTGTTCATAACTAGTTTTTAAAGTGTTTTGGTAGTTCTAAGTGGGTTATTTATAGAGAATTGTTTAAGTCCTTTTGCCCTAAATTGTGAAGTCTAAAAGAAATGGTGATGATTTTAAGGTCATGTATTTTATTTTAATGTGATTTATTTACATTTTGGTGTGTCTAATTGTGTACATTCTTTAATTTTGTTTGGTAGACTTTTTGTAGGTTCACAGGCCTAATTGTGAATAGTGCTATAAGGAGTGTACATGAAGGGGTTGGTGATAAAAAGTGTTATGGACCTTAGAATATGTTTATTAGGGTCTATTTTATCAATGTATGAAAGTATATTATTCTTAAATGAAGGTAATTTTTTTTAATAATAACATAGGGTAATGTGTACTAATGAAGGCCTAGTTGAATTAGGTCTCCTTAAGGCCTAAAAAGAAGTTTTGGTCATTTATGTTGTGGATGACCTATTATAATGATTTATTTATGTATGAAACATGTTATAAGACATATTTTTATGGAAATTAAAGTGTTCAAGTTGTTGACTGTGGAGCCCTTTGGGGCTATCACATGACCATAAGAATAAATTTTGGGGGCCTAAAGATCTCCAAGGCTGTGGGGGACATAATTTTCATGTTCTCCACATGTGAGTGGAATGTTCTTTGTATTAATAATTTCTATGTATTGCATATTTCATGGAGTTAGTTTTTAAATTCCTTTTCCCATGTTGACTTCCTTGTTTTGAGGAAGCTAGTTGTTTTTTGGAAAAGGGAACTCCTTACTTGTTAATGGAGTTGGTTGAGATCACATGTTTTTGGGAAAATGTGCCCTTAGAAGGTGGAGAGATGAATATGGTGAATTCCTCCTTGCGATATATTTTGGATAAGATTTATGAGGTGGAGGAGGGTTTTCACATGTTGGATAATGCTTATCTTGGATAAGCATTGCACTATTGCTCTTCCTTTTATGGATTTTCTTTATTTTACTATAAATATAGGGTGTGGTGTGGCCTTTAGAGGTTGATGGTTTATTTATAGGGTGTGGTTTTGAGGATCAGAGTCAAAGTACAGGTATTTTACAAAGTGTAGGTGTTCATTATAGGGTGTGGTTTAGCAACTTGTGAGATATAACATTATGCAGGTGCAAGTGAAAGTGCAGTATTTTTGTGTAGCACTTTCTATAAGATATTTTTCTATCTTTGTGAGAGTTGATTATAATCTTTTTTTAGATTACTAATTTATTTAAGAACTTTCATTGGTGGATGTAGCCCACATTGGTTAAACCACGTTAGATCTATGTTATCTATGTTATTATTATCTTCCTCTCATTTATGATTTCATATTAATGGTGAATTAAGGAATGTTTTCATGATGCATTTTATTGCATAGCTATAAATCTAGTTTATGGTAATAATAGATCTATATCTAAGTGTTTTATTCATAAAAATTGGTATCAAAGCCATTAGTTTATGTGTTTTTTTGAAGTGGTAAATCATAGGAAGGATATTAGCTTGAGTGGGAGCTATGGGAGAAGAGATTAGATTCAAAGTGGAGAATTTTGATGGTAAGCATTTTGATTTGTGGAAAATGTAAATGGAAGATTACCTATGTCATAAGGAGCTACATCTCCCCTTGCAGGGGAAAGTAAAATAACCTGTATGAGTTCTAACAATGGAGATGTAGGACTGTTCTTGGTTTAGTTGTAGTTGAAGATTTGCACTTAGAATAGTTGGATGTGAAAATTGCTTTTATTCATGGTGATTTAGATGAAGAGTTGTATATAAAGTAGCCACAGGGTTATGAGGTCAAAGGGAAGGAGAACTGTGTGTGCAGACTAAAGAAGAGCTTGTATGGCCTGAAACAAGTTCCATAATAATGGTACAAGAAATTTTATTATTTTATGTTGGAATAAGAATATCAAAGGTGTCATTCTGACCATTACATGTACATCAAACATTTTGATGATGGTTCCTTTATTATGTTATGTTTGTATGTCTATGACATGTTAATTGTAGGAAAGAACATACAACATATTCATATGCTCAAGAAATAGCTTAATGACTCTTTTTCTATGAAAGATTTGGGTGCTAAAAATAAAATCCTTGGTATGAGGATTTCTCATGATAGGAAGGAGAGGAAGTTGATCATATCCCAATTAGATTATGTGAATAAAGTCTTGGAAAGGCTTAGCATGTTGGATGCTAAATCTATTGGTACTCCTTTAGCAGGCCACTTTAGATTATCAAAGGAGTAGTGTCCCAAGAGGGAAGCTAAAAAGTTTAAGATGTCCAAGGTACCTTACTTGTTATTAGTTGGTAGCTTGATGTATGCCATAGTTTTTACTAGGTTAGATTTTACCCAAGCAGTGGGAGTTATGAGTAGGTATATGAGTGATCTAGGTTATGAGCATTGGCAGGCAGTGAAAACAATTCTTTGATATTTGAGAGGAACCATTGATTTTGAATTATGTTATGGTGGATCAGATACCATTTTGCATGGTTATGTGGACTCAAATATGGTATGGGATATTGATAGTAGGATAAGTATGATATGATATATATTTACTATTGTAGATACAATAGTTAGTTAGATTTCCAAGATATAGAAAGTTGTGGCTTTGTCAACCACAGAGGTAGAGTATGTTGCTAACATGGAGGCTAGAAAGGAGATGATTTGGTTCCAGAAGTTGTTTCAAGAGATGGGGAATAAGAAGGAAGTTGGGAGACTACACAATGATAGTTAGAGTGTTATTAATTTTTCAAATAAATATGCTTTCCAATCGAGGATGAAACACATTTAGTTGCGTTATCACTTCATCAGGATAGATTTGGAGGAGAACTTGGTGAAGTTGGAGAAGATTCATAGTAGCCAAAATCCTATGGATATGATGACCAAGGTGGTCACATTGGACAAGTTGAGACTATGTTCATATTTGGCTGGCCTTAATGGTCATGGAGCAGTGATAGATTTTGTTCAGGAGAAACGGTCTTTAAGTGGGAGATTATTGAGTGTGGAGCCCTTTAAAGCTATCAAATGACCATAGGAATAAATTTTGGGGGCCTAAAGAGATCTAAGGATGTGGGGGTGTAATTTTCATGTTCTCCACATGTGAGTGTAATATTCTTTATATTCCTAATTTATATGTATTCCACATTTCATGGAGTTGGTTTTTAGATGAATTTTCTAATGTTAACTTCAAACTCCTTCCTTGTTGAGTGTAGTTAGTTGAGATCACATGTTTTTGGGAAAATGTGCCCTTAGAAGGTGAAGAGATGAATATGATGAATTACTCCTTGGGAGAGCTTTTGGATAAGCTTGATGAGGTGGAGGAGGGTTGTCACATGTTGGATAATGCTTATCTTGGATAAGCATTGCACTTTTACTCCTCCTTTTGTGTATTTTCTTCATTTTACTATAAATATAGTGTGTGGTATGGTCTTTAGAGGTTGATGATTTATTTATAGGGTATGGCTTTGAGGATCAGAGTCAAAGTGAAAATGTTTTTCAAAGTGTAGGTGTTCATTACAAAGTGTGGTTTAGAAACTTGTGAGATACAACATTGTGCAAGTGCAAGTGAAAGTGTAGCTTTTTTGTGTAGCACTTTATACAAGACATTTTTCTATCTCTATGAGAGTTCATTATAATCTTGTTTTAGATTATTGATTTATTTTAGAACTTTCATTGGTATATGTAACCCATATTAGTTGAACCATGTTATATCTATGTTATTTGTGTTATTATTATCTTGCTCTCATTTATGCTTTCATATTAATGGTGAATTAAGGAATGTTTCCATGATGAATTTTATTGCATAGCTTTAGGTATAGTTTATGGTAATATTAGATCTAAATCTAAGTGTTTTAATATTAACACAAGTGTATATGGATGACCAAGAGGTATATAAGAAAGAGGCTAGTGTGTGTGTGTGTGTGTATATATATATATATATATAAAGGCAATTTTAGGCCTATTAATGTATGTAGAGTGTAAGTGAATGAGACAACACATTTTTTAGTGTAAATAGGTATTTTATACCATTATAGGAGTGTATAGGATAAGTAATGAATAATTGATAGTGTTTTTTCATATGAATATCAAGGTCATATGACCTAATCTATCTTGAATAGGCCTAGTTGAGCGAAGAAGCCTAGAATATAGTTTGAAAAGGGTAGAAGATAGAAAAGAACTGAAGAAGGTGACCATAATTTTTTATATGAGAGATAAGGTGTTATAAAGGTGATAAAATGTTTTATGTGGCTGAGTTGGTGTTGAGTCATCTAGGGGGTTGGCGCCTCCTTTCAAGGTGGTGCTTGCTAAAGCCTAGCTAGGTTGGTGCTTAGCTAGTTGGGGTTGGTACTCCATGTGGATTTGGTGCTTCACTAAATTATGATATTTTTACTTATATAACTTTATTCCAATTTTTAGGGATCATTGGTTTTTATTCACCTTGATGGTTTTCCACATATATGATGTGTTATCTTGTGTAATCTTGTTTCATGCTTGTATGGTTGATTACTTATGCATTGCTTGATCTATATGTTGATGTGATGGTTCATGTATGCTAAAGAGAAATTAAAATAAATTTTTTAAGACATTTATTCACCCCCCATCCACTCTTATTCATTATTATTCCAACATTTTGTATCAGATATTGGTCCTTTGAATCAATCTTAATAGCCTAAAGGAGATCCTATAAGCAAGGATGGCTAGTAGACAAGTTCAAGGAGGTTTCTACACTAGTAAGGCTCCGTTATTCAATGGGACTAATTATGAATTTTAAAGCATCATAATGAGGACATCTATAATGTCAATGGGCCAAGACATATGGCTGTTAGTTGTGGATGGATACACTCCACCTCCTACACCACCAATTGATGTAGTAGGTAAGAAGGGAAGTGAGAGCAATTCCAAAGCAATAAATGTTATTCGATGTGTCTTAGAATAGGTAGAGTTTGATAAGGTGATGCACTATGTGTTAACCAAATATATATAGGACAAATTAAAGAATATATATGAGGGAGACACCAAGGTGAATATGGCCAAGTTGTAGAACCACTAGAGATAGTTTGAAATTTTGAAGATGAATAAAGATGAAACCATTTCATCCTACCTATTTAGGGTTGATGAAGTGGTTAATGTCATTAGAGGATTAAAAAATAAGTAAAAGTGTCTACAATTTTTCAAAAGGTATTGAGATCAGTAAATCCTAAGATTGATTTTAAGATGTTTGTAGTAGAAGAGATGCAATATTTGGACAAGCTAGAAATAGATGGGCCTCATGGCATTTTGACTACCTATGAGATGAGAAAAAATGGAAGGAAGAACTCCTAAAAATGAATCAACATTGAAAGCTAAGAAGAATTCAAAAGTCAAGAAGGTCATGGATGAGGTATGTTTAGATGTTGATGATTTGATAGCCATATTTGCTAGGAAATTGAGGTTGGGATCTTGTAAGTACAAAGGTAAGTTGCCTTTAAAATGCTTCAACTATGGTAAGATTGGTCAATTTAAATCTAATTGTCATAATAAGGATAAGACTAATCTTGATGAAGAACATGATGAACATCATGGAGATGATAAGAAGGTCCTTAATCCTGACAGAAATAAGAAACATTTTAGGATGTATGAAGGTATGAAAGGGTCATTCAAGAACAAAATAATTTTCTATACCAAAGAAGATAATAACTGATCTGATGTAAGTGACACAAGTATATCTAATAGTGATGATGATATTAATGAATATGAACATGAAAATAATAAAACCTTATTCATGGTTATATAAATAGAAAATGAGGGTTGCTCAAAAGGGAAAGCCCTTATGGATGATGAAGAATTAGATGAAGAGGAGGTTGATGTGAAACTTGAGGTATAATTGGTAAGTGATCTAGAGGAATTAAAGTTCCAAATAAGGAAAAATCACAAACTAACATCATTAGTTAAGAACTATGAAGAACAGATTGGTTTGTTTGAGGAGAGATTGAGTAACACATCTGAGGAGTATGATGAGATCATCAATTAGACTGAAGCATAGATGGAGATAGTCACTGCTAGATTAAAATTGAAAGAGGAAGAATGTATCAGGTATAGAACTAAAATAGAATCCTCAAAATCTAAGTTAGATCAAGAATCTAGCAATTTGAAGACCTTTATGAAGTTTGAAAAGACTATTGATGCTTGAGATAGCATCTTGAGTAGTCATAAGTCTAAAAATGATAAGATAGGTCTTGGTTTCAAAGAAAATCAAAAAGAGACAACTCAAGTCAAAGAGAAGTCTATTGAAGACAAGAAGGTCAACATGAAAATACCAATTAGACAACCTAATTCTATGAGGTATGCTAATTCATTCAATGGTTATTATTTTCATGGGATTATGAAAGGAATAATCAATCAAGAGGTATGAATGAGGTTGTTTTTTATAGTTGTCATAATGTGGAACACATTGAAATATTTTATCCTAGTAGAGTTATAAGGCCATCAAGTCAAAATAAGAGGTTTGAAGCCCCTAGAGTACAAGAGAGAAGTAAAAGGAATGTGTGGAAATAGTAAAGGTGAGTCATGATCAATCTATAATCTCAAGTGGATTGTTTTCTATGGTAGAGCATACTTTAGATGTGAAATCAAGTTGGGAATGTTTATTGTCAGCTCATACTATTGATCAAATGATTGATAAAGAGATCAAGCCTAAGCTATTAATCAAGCCTAAAGGGATCCTGAAGGATATTTAGTCTTATGAGAGTATGGATATCTAGGAATCTCTTGAGTTTGTGTTATTTTAGTTCCCTATGGAAAAGGGTGAATCTATTAGGATTCATGGAGACACTCTTTAGTTAGCATAATTATGGTGGAATCTTGATTTGAAGGGGAGATATTTAGGTTATTCATAAGCTCCAAATGTAGTTATTGACTAGCATAGAAGAGGTAAGAAAAGTTGTTTTATGCTTCTAATAGTTGGTAGTTGAGCATGACTTGTGTTTTAGATGGTCAGAGAATTTTTTTGATTCATTTGGTGAACTCAAGTTGTGAAGACAAAGGGACAGTTACTATTTATTTAGTTGACTTCAAAATTTTGGTAGCTTGGTAAGTAATCTTGAGGTTAAAAGTTCATTTTAAGACAATTCTTGGTCTAAGGGGGATCTTGGTAGCTCTGAGTTATTTTTTAGTTTCTAAGAATAGTTACCAAATAAGGAGAATGAGTGGTTCCAAAAAATTTAGTATGTATGACCCTTTTTCATTAATGTCAAAGGGGGAGAAAGTTCAAGAAGGGAGATTGACCAAATTGGGGGAGATGAGAGTGATCAGATTAAAGAATGTTTTGTCATCAATGACAAATGGGGAATTTATTAAGAATTATTGTCATTGATTTCATTGATGTTAAGGTACATCTGGTGAAGATGCATGGTGAGTGTCCTTTGAGTTATGAGCCTATATGCTTGATGTGATAAGGAGGCCATGTGACAATAGATAATTTGTAGGCAAGAGAGTTTTGAAGGCAACCTAATGTTTCTTCTTAATATTTGATGTCAAGGTTGATGTCAAGGTTTGGGTCAACTTGAAGTTGTCATTGTTGTCACAAAGAGGTATGATGGTCAAATGAGCATTAAAGCATGGTTATGAGGCTCTAGGTCTACATGAGGTCATGAGACAATGTTGATCATAAAGATATTATTGCAATAGTGTGAAAGTGTTATCTAAAGAGTGTTCTTATTTTATATCATTAAGATAAGAATATTTGAGTACTAGTTCTTGAGTACAAGGTGTCTTAAGAAACCTAATCCTAGAAAGCATAGTCATATCATGAACATGTGTGTAGGTGAGCATGAAGATGTATGTGGAGAGGTATGTGTAGAGGTATCACTTTTTTTAGGATAATTTAATACATGTGATCAAGTTGTAGAGACATCAAGGAGAGTTTCAAGGTGATCCTATAGGGGTAAGACTTTTAGTCTAAGTCTGCAACTAGACCAATCTTAGACCCTACTTGGCCAAATGAGATATCATGATCTATTATTAAGGAATGTGAAGGATGTATGATAGTGTATAATAATGTATGGGTTTTCTTGAGTATTTTAGAGTGGTGGAGAGTGCATGGAAAGAGGCATGAAGGTTAGTTTTAAGTCCTAATGTAGTTTACAGGTCAAGGTCTAATCAAGAAAAAAGAGAGAGTATGATCTAATGAGGGGTCATGATCATATTTCAAAGTGTTTGAGATTATGTAATAATTTTTATATGTTTTATAGGTTTTCCCAAGTTTATTCATGAAGTTATAGGTTAAAGGTTGAAGGTTATTGCAATAAAAAGTGTTTTTAGGTCTCGTGAGTGCATAAAATGAGGGGTTCTCATCCCAAGAAGGATTTTAATGTAATAATTAGCTAATTAAACCTTTTAATTTGAACCTAATAAGTTCAAGGTATATGGGGAATGGTCCTAGCTCAAATTTCTAGGCTTAGTTTTTAAATTAAGGGGTTATGCTTTAAGAATGATCGTTAAGAGAGGAAATAAGTTTAAACCCTCTTAAAACCTTAATAGTGACCCAAAGTTTAATATATGACTCAAAAGTGATCAAGATGGTTTTTAATGATAATTTAAGTGTTTGGATATTTTTTTAAACTCTCCTAGGTACCTCCAAGTGGTGGTCGTTAGAAAGATGAGAGAAATGTTAAGTTATAGGCTTGTTTCTTAAGAAGTTATTGTAGATATAAAAAAATTATTGGAAAAAGTTTGAAAATTGATGAATATTAAATATTGATACTTATGATTCATGTATATTAAGTTTTATATACAATTTATATCCCTCAAGAGTGCTAAACTAGTCATCTAAATTAGCTAGTCGTTAACGGGTCTAATGGTGCAAATAATGAAAAACCAAGGCAACAATGAGAAGATGATTAGGAATGTGTTTTCATGATAATATGATGAAAAAAAGTACATATATATGTTTTTATATACTTTTAATACATTTTAATTTTTGTTAAAAAATTTAATGGTTGGTGAATACAGTGAAAAAGTTGTTCACAAGTTGGCCTATCTAGTTCAGATGAGATAGTGAGATATAAGGTCATGAGATTGATCTGCAAGACTAATATTTCTATTTGACCATATTATATTTATATATAATAATGGTATAATTATCTCATATGATTATATACATTCATTAATATTCTCTTAATATGTTTATACAGGTGTTGGAAGTTTGAGTCACCATGATTGGTCTTTGAGGAAAACTGGCAAGTATGAGTGAGTAAGTTGTAAAAGTTCTTTAAAAACTATATGCCCTGAGTGGAAGTATATAATTCATATGGTTTTTTTATTATGACTTTAAATTCCTTTTAATTCTTTTTTAAATCTTGGAAGTCAGTATAATAGGTTGGAATGTTGAATCCAAAATGGCTTGTCTGGTTTTAGTTTGATTGTGTGTAGTGAGGTCAAAAGATTGGTCTACAAGACCAATATTTGACATCATACCTTGTGAATTTTGTATTTAATAGTGGTCTAGAGATGTAAAAATATCATTTAAAATTATCATTGGTCGTTAAAAGTGTCCTTTTAGGTGTTAAAAATCAAGTTGTTCATGACTAGTTTTTGAAGTGTTCTAGCAGTTATGAGTTGGCTATTTTCAGAGAAGTGTTTGAGTCTTTTTGCCCTATGTTGTGAAGTCTAAATAAAATGGTGATGTTTTTAATGTCATTTATTTTTTGTTAATTTTATTTATTGTTAGGGTTGTGTGTCTAAATTGTGTACATGATTCAATTTTATTTGGAAAATTTTTGTAGGTTCATAGGCCTAATTGTTAACAGTGCTACAAGGAGTGTTCATGAAGGGGTTGATTCTAAAAGGTGTTATGGACCTTAGAAGATGTTTATTGGGGTATATTTTATTAATTTATGAATGTATATTATTCCTTAATGAAGATAAATTATTTTAAGAAGAACATAGGGTAACATGTACTAATGAAGGCCTAATTAAATTAGGTCTCTTGTAGTCATACTAAAATGCAATTTGTAAAACTTGAGCATGAATTGTGACACCCAAACCATAGGTCTCTCCTATTCACTTACATAGCTCACTTAGGCATGTTTTCATTATTTCCTAATAATTTGAAGCCTTTTATATTTAGCCCCTACTATTTTAGACTCTTCTTCTAGGCACAGATCTATCCCCCTGGGTCCCTTTCCCCCTAGACAATAGTGCCATAAGTTGGACTACAGCATTGGGACCCAGGGTGTCCAATTTTTAGCACTATTGTCTAAGTCCATAATGCCTTAAATGGTCAGATTTTATTGAATCCTTATCTTTTCCCTTTTCAACCTAATGTGAGTTCATCTAACTCAAGATCACTAGTTTCCCTATAAAAGCCCATTCAAAGGTCATTTAGAAGGTTTAGAAACCATTCAAAAGGCACAAGATAGAAATATACTCAAGTACACTCAATCAAATCTTCCTATTCTCTACATATAGCCAACCACTATTATTTCTAGCCTATCCAAGCTCTCACACTAGTCATGGTTCATCTCAATCTTGCCCAAATTTATATACACTTACATTACATACATAAGATTGCATAATACACATTTAAATTGGGAGAACTACATCAGCCTTGATCCTTCTTCAAAGTATTGGTATGTAAGAAATGTGCCCACACATGGGGCGTGATCACACATTTAATATATATTACATACTAACCCCTTTTTCTAGTTGGATTCGGTATAACCTATCAAGCATGAAGAGGACTTAGGATCCTTAAAGACAAAATAAATTTCACACAGAGCTTCATGAACAACCAGGACTCAATATTTCAACTATAGGGTCTCCCAGAGTAGACGAATAGAACCCAAAAAGCTTAGACACTAAGGACTACAACACCAAAACTTGGACTACAACATTAGAACTCTAAGTGTCTCATTTTTGGTGCTCCTATCCAAGTAGAAAATAGACTTCTTGATCCCATTTTTGATAGTCTGCATAGCCAAATCAGTAATTTGTAGCCTCTGTCTCCTCTGTATCAGCCCAAAATTAGCTAAGTTTTACTCTCTATCCCCTTGTTTGCTATTTTTATAAATTAATTAAGCACTTCCAGATTCAATAAATTAGTAGGTTAATTAAGGCACATTTATTTATTGATTTCCCCTTAATCCAGACCCCTTTACTATTTAGGAAATTAACCCCTATAGTTTCCCAAATTCAATAAAATATTTAGTGAACCCAACTTAATTCAAATTTATGCACAAAAGCCTAGAAACCCTAGGGATAATTACTTCTAATTTTTTGTAATATTTTCCTAAATTTTTATAAATTTAAAAATAAAAAAACTACAAATTAATTGAAATATTTTCAATAATTCACTTAAACACTAGTTTGCACATAATAGGTCATATTTGCATACAAACACTTTCCAACCACTAGGAAAAATATATTACTAATTTTAGAAATAATTTTATATTTATCCTAAATTTTTCAAGCTCAATTCTACAAATATATATAAAATTTTTCAAATTATTACATTAGTTTTGAAAAAACATATTTCAAAACCCTAGTTGCATTAATTAAATCTTGGTAATTTTTAACTAATATTCCACTTATTTTTTGAAAATTTTGATTAAATACTAAAATCTAAAAATCACTTCAAATTTCAAAAATTCATAGTAAATTTCAAAAAAATTATGTCTCAAAACCCTAGTTGCATTTACTAGTTCCCATTCAAGCAAGTAATTTCTTATAATTTTTTGAATTTTATCTTTCATACTTAGCTCATAAAATCATTTTCAAATTCAAAAGTTCATAATATTTTGCAAATAATATTTCTAAAAAATCCCTAGTTGCATATACTAGTTCCTACTTTGCTTTTTATGGTATTACCTTACATGTTTGGCAGCTTTGTATCCTTTTTTGTGCAAATTCTAAACTACTATTTTATAATTTTGTGTTTCTTATATCCAATACTTTCCATTTTTATCACATTACATATTACAACTTATTTCAAAACATTCAGACACATTTCAAATTCTTTTCCTACTTTAACAAGGCCCAATATACTGGCTTTAATGAAACTAATAAAAGAGAGCTTAAAGAAATCTTAACCAAACACTCAGATATGCTAGATGACATGATTATAATCCTCCAAGAGGTACAACAAAAGATAATCAATGGTCAATCTTATCAAACTACAGAGCCACTAGCTTCACATGACACTACGATGGAAACTATGTCACAATAACCCCCTATAGTAGCCCAACCTTCTTCTAGTCCACTAGTTGTAGCTAGTACATCCCTATCTCCTGATGTGGTATCCCTTGTGCAAGAGATTCAATCTCATCAATCTAAGGTGCAACATTTTGATCAAGGTACCACTATATCTACACAAGCATTGGACTCCTTCACTCTATTACATACACCTTTAGCATGACATATAGTTGTTACACCCTTACCTCCTAGATTTTTACAACTTAAGCTCACTCTTTAGGATGGCAAGGGTGATCTAGAGACACATTTGAGAGCCTTTTATGTAGCATGTTTAGATTATGTACCAAATAACTGGCTATTAACTAAATTATTTCTAAAGAGCCTCAAGGATTATGCATTACAATGATTTTATAGTCTATTGAATTAATCATTTAATGAATTTAATCCTCTTGCCAACATGTTCTTAGAACATTTCAGTATCAATATCAATGATAAATTTTCATATACCCAAATTTCATAACAAAAATTGAAATCAAATGATCCTATCACTGAGTATATTCTCAGATACAAGACCATATTGGCTAAGATGATTAACCCTATGGTAGATTAAGAGTTATAAAACCTCTTCAAACAGAGTCTTCTACCATTTTTGCATGAGACAATCATGTTCAAACATTTCTCTTCTTTTATTGAATTGTGTCACCCTTTAAAAGAAAAAGAAATCAAACTCATTTCAATGGGTAAACTTAAGTACAAAAGTGCACCAGATACAACTAATAAGAGTAACAACAAAGCCCCATATAAGGTCAAATTCAATGATAGTAAAGGACCAACTCAGAAGATAGTTAATGTGGATTCAGAGCCCTCACAGAGAGTCACTTTATTAGCACCTCCTCAGTGACCTTTTAAAAATCTACCAGTTCCTCTAGCTATAGTTCTATAGCAGTTATTAAAATGTAACATCATATCTCTTCCTCCTATCAGAGAAATTAATCCAACAAACCTCTTCCATGGGGATATGACTAGAATGCATTTTGTGACTATCATAGGCACTAGGCCATACTACAAATAGATGCATTAGTCGCAGGCATAAGATATAGGATCTAATTGATGGTAATCAAATTGATCTATGCACTTTAGCTGAACCTCCTTTGGCCAAACCAATATAGGTAAGTCACTCAAAATATTATTAGATCTATTTTCACATCATGGTAAGTCAAAAACATAAGACACATCAGGTGTACATCATGCATATCAAGCACATCCTCCACTAGTTATATATAGGGCACTGATAGCTTATTCACATCCATTGAGCCACATGATTGGTACTTTTCATTCTAGCATTCTAGTTTAGCCCTCCATCTCTTTTTATAAGGAGGAAATTATTGAGGATGACACAATTATCATGCACTCTTCATTAGAGATTTTATTTATGATCATCCTATTCACAGTGTTCTAATTGATCACGAATCTAGCATTAACATGTGTACTATGACACTACTAAAACACTTAGGTTATATAGAGTAGGATATTACTCCAACAAATATAGTTATCATTGGTTTCAGTGGGCATAGTCAAACTAAATTGGGTGAGATCTACATTCCTCTACAGGTTGGTCCTACACACATGACCACCTCATTTACTATAGTTCCTAACATGGGATTTTTTAACATGTTGCCTAGCAGACCTTGGATATAAAAACTCTAAATAGTTCCATCTACAGTACATCAATGCATGAAATTCATTCACACTAATTAGGTTATCATAGTTACTAGAGTTCTATATGAGTTACCATTTCTAGTTTCAGAGCTAATTTTAGTTCCAGACCTAGTTTTAGTTCTATTACTAGTTCTATCTCTACCACCAATTTTTTCTCTAATTTAGCATCAAACACAGATATGATATCCATCACCAATACAAAGGTTTTATACACCTCCATAGGTTTAGGATTATAGATAGCTTCTAGCTATAGTATTCACACCCAAAGTAGTTTCATTGAGATCTCATGCATCTACACATAGAGCACATGTTCAATGAATTTCTCCTACTTCCAGATGCATCCCTAAGAGCCCTATAGCTTCATCCACTTCTCAAAATTATAGAGGTTCCCCACAGTCAGTTTCTACTTCAAATATTTCAAAGCATTTATAGCATATATAGATTTAAAATCCACAGTCTTAGCATTTCCATCATGCTTCATGATCATGCACAATTCCACTCTTCGATACAAGACACCATGATAGGGAGTATCATCTGAGACTCATTGATTAGTATCATTTCCTTCTAGTATTGATTATACATAGTTTCCTCTGCTTGATTATACATAGCTCAAATATTTTAAAATACAAAAATAATATAATATTTTAAAAATACAAAAACATGTTAACTGTATGCATCATCTATGTTTTACATTACTAACCATTATGATAGACTTACATTACATTATTCTATGCTATTATTTATCAATTTATCTATATTACTAGGCTTCACTTGATCTTCTTTGAGTGGGTGTAGTGTATACAGATCCTTGATTACTTCACTCCACCCATCGAGGGGGAATCTTACTCCTACATTCTAGTTACATATCGATACATCTACCCACTAGGGGCATAATCTACATGACTACACCATCTAGGTTATGTCATTCTTACACTTTACACTCTACACATCTTATTATAGTGCATTCCTTGCTTGCATAGATATTATATCAACATCCATTAGCATATATCACACTTTTGTATTTCATAGCATATACATTAATCCTGTATTACATATCTTGTATACTCTTACTTTCCATAGTTAGATGCATGTTTATAATTTGAGTACTTTGCATGCTTCCATTCTTCACTATGATTAGCTAGATGTGTTTGCATGTTCTAGTTTCTATTTGCTTCTTGTTTGCATTTTAGGATATTTGCCAATGTCCTTTGTTCATATCTATATGTGTGTGCCTTTGTACACCTATAAATGTATTTTGTGTGTGCCTTTCATGTGTGTGTGGCCCTTGTGCCAATCTTTGCTTGTTCTTATTATGTGTGTATGCAACATTTGAACATGCCTTGTATGCCTTATGTACTTATTTGGCCCCTTGGACACCCTTGCATGTTTTTTGATTCTTAATTTGTATGTTTGTTATTTGATTGCTTATCTTTGTGTGCAATTCCATGATTCCAATCATGCATTTACCTTTCATCTTAGATTCCATGATGGGCATCATGTTCCATCCCTTTGTGCCACTAATAACTAACAAATAACATTTCAAATTCTAGTTTACTCTTATGCACATGTTATTACATTATTATATCTATCTAGGCATACTGTGGATCTAAAAATATCTCTCTACAACTTTTTATATAGCTTAAGAATATGTATATCAATGTTATATCAAATGTTTTTGCAACGTAATACACTTGCAAGCCTTCTTCTTTTGAGGGTAGTTATTGTAGGGTCTTCATTCCTACCTTCAAAAGAGGGGGAAACAAATAGGGGTTTTGTCATAGAGATTAGAGGTCCTAATGGTTAGAAAAATAGTTTCAAAATAGTACAATCTAGAATCTAGAACTCAGCACAGGAAAACTAGACTAGATAAATAATAGAGAATCTAGATCAATCATTAGTTTTGGATCTAGACAATAGTGCCAAAAATGGGACTACAACACTAGACCCCAAAGTGTCTAGTTTATGGTGTTGTTGTCCAAGCAATAGAATATTCATTTGTATATAATTAGATAGAGAGGTGAGTTTAGTCAAAAAATTCCTAGTATAGTTTAGTCTAAAAATTAGTAGTTTTCAGCACATATTTCACTCATAAAATCTAGATATAGGGGTCATCATGCACGGCATAAGGGTTTCCATTTTTATTTTAGACATGGTAGTTGATACAAATTTTAGTTTAGAATCTATGTTCTAAACACCAGTTATTGGGTATAATGTGCGTGGCACATGGGCCTTCTCTATTTTCAAGTTTATAGCATTTTCTTGTGCATTCCCAATTGTTACATGCCTTACTCCATCTGCAAGTGGTTGGCATCATATTCAAGTAAAATTTCATACAAGTTTGTTTCCCATGTACCTAAGTTCTTGAGTGGCTTCCTAAGTTATGATTCTAGTTTTAAGAGGGTCTTATATACAAGTTCAATCTCCATCTTTCAAAGTGGCCAATAGTGGCTTCATTTCCAATTTACATTCAGTTATCCATGCTAACATTGTTATATCATAACACATTCAGGGGCTCCATGCACCATCTCATATGACATTCATCTATACCAATATTTTTTCATTAAGCTTCACATCATGAGACAATGATGGAGCCAAAGGTCTAGCTAAATTTTATATTCTTAATCCACCTATTTAGAGGGATTAGACACATGGTCTAGACATCAATTATCACATGCATGATTAGTTAACTTCACATAGTTGGTGATGATGGAGCCAAAGGGCATGCCTTTATATTCTTGAGCTAACTTTCAAGGGATTGAGTACTCATTTCATTCATCGATATAAATATTAGTTAAACATACTTCTAGCATCACCCAGCACAACCCAGTAGCATAGTAGACTTACATAATACAACATGCTCTCAATACGCACAACTTAACATCACATAGCTTCTTGGGCTTAGCCTCATAGGTAAGTTCAAGTATGCTTCTCTTTTTTTCCTTTATCCTGTTATTTCACTTTGCTGCATACATAGAATAAAGGAGGGGCAAATGTAGTCATACTAAAATAGAATTTGTAAAACTTGAGCATGACTTATGACATGCAAACCATAGGTGTCTCCTACTCACTTACACAGTCCACTTAGGCATGTTTTCACTATTTCTCAGTCATTCAAAGCCTTCTAAATTCAGCCCCTACTATCCCAGACTTCTCTCTCAGGCATAGGTCTATCCCCCAGGGTCCCTTTCCCCCTATAAAAAAGTGCCATAGGTTGTACTACATCATTAGGACCCAAGGTGTCCACCTTTTAGCATTATTATCCAAGTCCACAATAATCTCAAACATTCATATTTTCCCAAATCCTTATCTTTTCCTTTGTTGACCTAATGCAAGTTCATATAACCTAAGATCACTAGTTTCCATATAAAATCCCGTTCAAAGTTCATTTGAAAGGGTTGGTAATCATTCAAAAGGCACAATCTATAAATATATTAAAGCACACTCAAGAAAATGTTCATATTCTCTGCATACAACCAACCACTGTTATTTCCAACCTATCTAAGCTCTCGCACTAGTCATGAGTCATCTCAAGCTTTCCCAAATTTGCATACACTTACATTGAATAAACAATATTACATATTACACATTTAAATTAGGATAACTACACTGACCTTAATCCCTCTTTAGAGTATTATTATGTAGGTAGCATGCCCACACATAGAGTGTGATCACACGTTCAGTGCATATTACACACTAACCCTTTTTTATAGTTAGATTCAAGATCACCTATCAAGTATGAAGAGGAACTAAGATCCTTGAAGATAAAATAAATTGAACATAGAGCTTCATGAATAACTAGGACTTGATATTTCAGGCATAGGGTCTCCCAGAGCAGACGAATAGAACCTAAAAAACTTAGAAAGCTCAAAAACTAAGGACTATAGCACAAAAACTTAGACTATAGCACTGACCTTCATGTGTCCCATTTTTGGCACTCATATCTAGGTATATAATAGATAAAATAAATTACACACAGAGCTTCATAAATAATTAGGACCCAATATTTTAGGCACAAGATCTCCTAGAGTAAATGAATAGAACCCAGAAAGCTTAGAAAGCTCAGACACTAAGGACTATAGCACTAGACCTTCAGGTGTCCCATTTTTTAAACTCTTACCTAGATAGATAATATACTTCTATATCTTATTTTTGACAGTCCACCGAGCTAGATTAGTAATTTGTAGCCTCTATCTCCTCTATCTTAGCCCAAAATCAGCTAAATTTTACTCTCTATCCCCTTGTTTGATATTTTTATAAATTAATTAAGCACTTATAGATTCAATAAATTATTAGGTTAATTAAGGCACATTTATTTAATGATTTTACCCTTAATCCAAACCCTTTTACTATTAAGGAAATTAACCCCTGTACTTTCCCAAATTCAGTAAAACATCTCCTTAAGGCCTAAAAAGAGCTTTTGGTATTTTATGTTGTGGATGACCTATTGTAATTATTTATTCATATATGGAAATTGTTGTAAGACCTATTCTAATTTTAATTCAAATTTTCAAGTGTATATTACCAACCAATAGGTATATGAGTAAGAGGCTTGTATATATACAAGGTAGTTTTAGGCATATTAATGTATGTAGAGTGTAAGCAAATGAAATAGCACATTATTGAGCAAAAAGAGGTATTATAGACCATAATATGAGTGTATAGGATATATAGTTAATATTTTATAGTGTGTCTTCATATGAATATCAAGGTCATATGACCTAATCTATCTTGAAGAGACCTAGTTGAGCAAAGAAGCCTAGAAGATAGTTTGAGAGGGGTAGAAGAGAGAGAAGAGCTAAAGAAGGTGATCATCATCTATTATATGAGATCAAGATGTTATAAATTTTATCAAAGGTTTCATGTGGATGATTTTTTGCTAAGTAATCTATGGGGGTGGTGCCTCCTTGCAAGTTAGTGCTTGTTAAATCCTAGTTGGGTTGGTGCTTAACTAGTTGGGGTTGGTGATCCATGTGGAGTTGGTGCTTCAATAAATTATGATATTTTAACTTATAGGACTGTAGTCTATTTTTAAGTATTAGTGTATTTTATTCCCCTTAATATTTTCCCACATATACGATGTGTTATCTTGTGTAATCTTGTTTCATGCTTGTATGATTGATTGCTTATGCATTGCTTGATCTACATGTTGATGTGATGGTTCATATATGGTAAGTAGGAATTGAAAGAAAGTTAATAAGAGATTGATTCACCCCCACCTCTTATCCATTTTTCTTCCATTATTACTGATGCCTTCTTTTACTAAGGTAAATCTATGTTGTCAGAGCTCTTTCATAAAGAAACAGGTTCACAACATAACATGAAACATACAATCTCAAATAGGTATCTATATTTTTATCCAATATATTTCAAATTTTTGACTAAATGAAATATAATGCACTAAATATTATTTCATATTACCTTGAGCCTAAAATCATTATTTGACAAAGTTAATATAATCAAAAATATTCATTAATATTTTCCTATAGGATGTTATTAGGATAAAAAAAAATTCATAGCCATGTAATCGCACCATTTTCGATTGGTTTGCTTGGACACCAATATTTATCAACCATTGTAATTATAAAATGTGTTAACTAAGATGTTAGTAAATCCTTTTAAATGATACCTTTAATATCAACTCTGTTAACTTATATAGATTTATTGAAATTCTTAATAAGAAAACCCATGTATTTTTGCAATAAATTAATCATCAACTTTTAACCATTATCATTGTTCCAAAATATGGGATTCACAATAGCCATCACCTCCAATAAATCATCCCTTTGAAAATGATCTCTGAACTTGGTATATAATTTTTTTGAAATTATTATCAATTCCATCCTTGTTTCACTTAAAATAGTATTATATATGTCGTATGCAACACACTCCCACTCTTTTTTCTCCTGAGTAGGGACCCATTAAAAGTTTGAAAAGACTAGTTCTATTTTGAAAAGCCTTTTTCATCAATAGTTATGTGTATTCATCATTTAAACTTTAAAAGTTTTTTATATGAATGACTATTGATTAATATGAACACATTTGGAATTTAATTATTATCTAAGTTTCTAATATGTGATTTATTCAAACTAACCTATTAATGGTCTTCAGAAATTTATTCATATATGTAGGTTTTTACATTTAGAATTCATGTATTTGGCACTTCTTAAGTTGTGCATTTCATGTTTTGGGGTCTTCATAATTTTTGTCCATAAGTCTTTATTCATTGAAACATTTTTCACATACTTTGACATAGTTGAGACCTTTCAGTCCTCACAACTATGCAGCGTGCTTTTCCTTCACATATTTTACACTTCACAAATTATGTCCATAACTGTTGGTTTTCACTAGATGTGGACATAGACATTTTTTTTTACTCACATATTTTTTTCAGAACTTCTATTTAGGAAGATAGTTTTTGGCATCTATTTTTTGGTTTTTATAACTTGTGTTCACATATTTTACCATGACTATGGCTTCACATATTCTACATTTCATAAGTTTTATTTAGAATTTGTGTTTTGTAAGTTGTGTTTAGGATTCAGTCTTCATAAAAAGTGTTCAAAAGTTTTATTCTCTGGATATTTTTTTTGGAACTCTTGTTTGTCCCATCCTTCATATTTTTCATATTCAAAACATTACAAGAATTGGTTATCTAGGGTCTCAACACAAAACCTAACTTCTAAAGGCATGCTACATGGCATAATTAATTTTGTATGAAAGTGGTAACAAGATGACACCTGTCCAAGGCTACTATGTGGATTTTATCGAAATGTATAAAAAACCTACGTGGTATACCTACCAAAGTGAAGTGACAAATTTTGAATTAAATGAGTAAGATAAGCTTGGAGATGTTAGACATTAATGGTGCACAAAATGGAATGAAATTCCAACACTCAATGTTATATGAGTGAATTCTAAAAAGACATATAGCTATTGATTACTAAATAACTCAAGTGTATTTGTATTCATAAGAGAATTTGAATCCCTAGTTATTTGTGTTCCTATAAAAATTACTTATATAGAGTGAGTAAATAGAGGAATTAAAGACTAAAACTATGTAATTGAATTAGGCAACAATGGCTTCTTCATATAAGATATTCAGGGGAGTGTTTCCACCTTTCAAATTTTCTAGAAAAGGCTCCATAGATTATACGAATACCATCTTCAATCCTACAATGCTTAATAATGAATATACCAACTATTCATCTCTATGGAATGTAATTGAGGACATAGATGTCCATTCACATAAAGAGGCTATGACATCCCCACAACAATATCTAGTAGTGTACCTACTACCATTAAAATATCAACAACTACATTTTACAATGACTAATCCTGAGGTGATACCTTGCATCAACCTATTGAGGGACCTATTCTTTGTTGGGAAGGTGACTAACAGTGGATTCTTGCACCACATAAGCCATAAGATAATCGTCCTTACATCTCAGGGGATATTTTCCATAGGTACCTATGGATACCTATTTCATATGCCACTTTTGGTGGACACCAAGTTGAGTTGTGGAAGAAAATGACCACAATTGAGAACACACTTAAGAAGTGGATCATTGTATGAGAAGTGGTCACTCTCAAATCCAAAGATCTAGTACCTATCACCATATTTTGAATGGGTGTTTAAATTAGAATGGCTTTATTGAATAGGTTATATGGTCACCCCTAGTATCCACTTCCTCTACTTGGAATGGGTGCATTACTAGATTTATTACTGAACTAAGAGCTGAATTTCACTCTAAGAGAGATAATCAACACAAAAATATAGGATTGAATGTTCAAGAAGGAAAAGAGTATTATGCATGGCCATTTCTATATGATGTCCTAATTATTGGACACAATCATGGGCACTATTTACATGCACAATGGATCTCTCTAGATTCTAGCCCCATGTTGTATTAAAAATTGGGTATGTGATTCTTTGTCTTTCCTCCACTTCTATGCATATACAAAGAACATAGTAAAAATTATTGAGAATGTTTACCCTCAAGTCTAGAGGTTAATTCGTGAGGAACCCCAAATTAAAGTATCAAAGAGAATTAGTAAAACATTAGGGTTAAGAAGGGATTATTGTCTTTACCTTGACTACATAATGATCTTGGTGATAGGGAACAATTTTTTTCTTTTACATCTCCCAAATTATGTCCCAAATAAATTAGTTGAGTAGGAGATTGTTTACCAGCTATGGTAGAGTGTGGATGAAGATTTGAATAAAAAGAATAAATGTCTATTTCATGGCTCCTCCTTGATGATTGGTCAAATATGTTATACCATAAAAAAAAATTTGGAGAAGTTGGAAAGAGTATTATACTTTGGGTAATTTCCCACATAAGGATTAAGATCCCCATGACCTAATCCAAAAACACATCCAAGGCCTTGGCATCCCTTACTATAATGAACCATTCGAGCATGATTTCATATTTTTGAATGTGAAATATGATTTTGAGGTTCTAGAGAGGGAAAAGTCAGCTATATCAATAGAGGATCTTATGAGATCTATCTAGGTAGAAACCTATATAACAATTTCAAAGGTACATACTAGGATCCCACCTCCTAATGGGTGGTAAACTACATACTACTATACCTATCAATACTCTCAGTAGCCACAAGAGAAGGGAACCTACTCCAAGACACCACCCATTATGATGACAATAGTCAAGTAGAAAAAGGTGAGAAGGAAGTCCCTATAGTGTTAAAACACTCACAAGAAGGTCCATCTCAAATACCACCAATCAAGTTAGAGCAAGAGGTAGAGTAAATTCCTGCTACCATAGGTTTACTTGGGAGAGCTAAAGAACCAATTTGTACTGACTCTTTTGATTGTGATGATTCTAAGCTCCATGTTTCATCCTTGGTTTAAACTACTGTAAGTGTGGGTTTTACACCCACATCCACCCAAAATTCTCCTTTGGTTGAAATGTCAATAATTTATTACAATAAGAAGCCTAGAGTTCTTAGGGACCTTAGGTATAAAATTTATGAGACATCAATGCAAGAAGAGATTGAGATTGAAGATGAGGATGAGGATCTTTAGAAGGCCAAGGTCTTAAGTCTTCAAGGAGTAAAATGGAAATCACCAATAAAGATAGAAAAATCAAGTGAGGACATTGCTCCTATGACTTCCCTATTTCCTTGTGTTTCCTCGGTGTGCATTATTTATTCAATCCTTTTGGTTTCTTCAGTTCCCATAGCTTTTATTTATTTTTATCCAATTGTTTCTAGTGTTGCCTTTAACTTTTTGGTCCCTATTTCTTCTAGTGTTACTATTATTCTTATTGATCCCATTGATTCTAATGTTGGGATTCTCTCCATTACTCCTATTGTCTCTAGTGATCCCATTATTTCTACCTCCACTACCATTAATTCTGTTATAATTTCCCCTACTCCCCCTAAGTCTAAAAAGATACATTTTAAGAATAATAGGGGATCCCTTTCTAGTATTCAATTTTATGTATCTTCTACTCTATTGGATTTGCCTATGTCTCCCTCCACCATAACTCAAGCTACTTCTACTACTCTCATTGCCAAATCCAAGAAGAAGAATACCACTTATTTTTCAACCTATGCCTTAGTTTATAAATTTAGATTGGTCTAATATCATTTGACCATCATCACCAGACCCACTTCATACATATACCTTAAGGAAATATTTAGGGGATGTTTTGACAAAGACTACTACTGAGGACACTCAGTCAGTAGATGCCACTCATCAGGTGATTTCCCAATCAAATATGGACCTTAAATCCCAAGCCTCCCAAATATGAAATCTGACAATAACTGAGCTCTTTATAGTGAGATCTATTTTTAACAAATCAATGGCCATAATACAGATGGTTAGGAAGAAAAAGATAGAATATGACACTGGTATAGGCTTGGTCTTAGAGGAGAGGTAGGATTTATTTTCATTTTTAAGGTTAAATACTAGGAGACTTGGGAAGTCTCCATATAATGAATATTTCAAGGCCTACCTACAAGCAAACATAGATGCATTACTATAAATTCATGAGGGAACAAAGTAGGCCAGGCAGTAGTTACAATAGGAGCTTGATCAGGTGAGGGAACAACAACAATTTTTTCATGTTCCATGATAAATTGAGGGAGATGTATAAAACATTTCTCTAAGGCTTTACAACATTTTGGAGGCTATTGGTTATATGGGGGTTTAATTATCCCCTCATATAGTTGAAATGATCAAATTATTTAATTCTTTGAAATAAGATGAAAAAAATGAATTTATTTGTATTGTATATAACCAATAAAGCTTTTAGGCACCTTGATTTCATGATGCCATTGGATGTGGTCAATGCTTTGAATATGGTAGTCATTAGGCTATTATAAGTTAGGAAATGAGTATCAAGTGTGCAAGCCTTAATTCCTAAAATTTCAGAGCATGAAAATCAAGTCCTACAAATTTTGGACAAGTTGTCACTTTCTTGGGCCCTTGATTCTTTAGGGAAATTAATAAGTAAGACCAATTTTGATTAGCTACTACAACATGAGTCAAATATTTTTAAGAAGATTCTTTAGGGATGTACATTAGAATAAATTAAACAAGAGTTTGGATTTAGCAAAAATGAGGTAACTAAGGTGGAGATATCTTAGGTGGAATTTAGAGCCACCAAGATAGAACATGTGAAGTTACTTACACATGTTTCCAGGGTTCATAGACCCTCCATTTTTAACATGGGTGCAATAAGGTTGTTACCAGGAGTTGGAAGCAAAGAATTAGGTTACAATTGTATCTTCCAGTTCAACCACACCTTTCACTATAGTCCTTCCAATGACTATCAATTTAACCATGTAGGATCCATCGACTAGTAATCCTTAGTTTATCCAATTATTTTTTTATTTATTTATACATGCAAATTGAAAATGTAACTAGAAAATGTAAAAATTGATCAAATAGTTTTGAAATCATGCACACATTGCATGTATTTATAAGAGCGAGTCTATTTTCAAAAGACTCAATTTCATTTAATTATATTAATCCATGCATAATTTAAATTAATTATAACTTTTATTCTAATTATCATTAACATGTAGCTTTAGAATCTTGCATGGATTTGGAGGATGAGGCAACCCCTCCCCAAATCTATTTATACTTGTAATCCTCTTGTATTTAAGGGTTGGAAAAATTATTGATACAAGAGGTCTTTTTGATTGTCACATGACTATGTTGATGTTCTTCCATTCCAATTCTATGTAATTAATTGGTTTTACTTTCTTGGTTATTTGATTTAGTAATTTGAAGTATGCAAAAGCTATAGAAAATTATTTATTGTTATTTTTGGTGTATGTTGATTGAATATGTGTAAAATCTATTGGATAATTGTCAAATATCATTGATCATATGAAATTAGATTGACTATTTCAATTCTCTAAGTGTGCATAAGTGTTTTCTTCATATAGCCTTCTATGTGTGAGTAACAACTACCTTAGAAACCTCTCTGGCTGGAGCTATAATTTTTTGAATAAGGGTGTGAAATAACTACTCTAGATAGAATAAATATTTACCTGAGACATTATATTTTAGTATATCATTACTTCCCTATACTACCCTACTATGTTTGCATGTGTGTGTGCAATAATTACTAGCTATAAGTATTATTATTAAGACATTTATCCATAAAGATACTAGTCTAATAGTAATCCCTTTGAAAACACAAAGCCTTCTACTCTACCTTACCTTCCATATTTTAGAGTTTTTTTAATGTCTACCCACTTTAGCCTAGGTGTCATCCATCCAACTTAGCTAGGTTTTAACTTTCTTCTAGGTTTCACTCACCCATTTACACATGGTTGAACAACTTGCATGCTCAGCCTGTTATTCAACCACCTAGTTGTTTAAACAATTCCTACAACTTGTGCCCTATAGTAGAGTTTATCTCTATTGAGATCCTAAAATGTCAGAGGTTACCTTATTAACTATCTATTGTGTAATAAAACTACATCAACAGGAAATAAATTTGGTACTAGAAGGAGGGCCATAGCCATCATGTGCCTTTTATTAGATAAGGTTATCCCTTACATTTAAGTTACACTGGAGACACCTAAGAGAGTAACTTGGTCTAGATCCCAAACCAATCTTTTGGCATCACCTTTGTCAATACATTGGAGACCTAGATCTATACTAGTTATCCCCACCATATCCAAGGTTAGTAAACCTTTCCTAGTGATAAATATCCAACCCATTAATCATCTTAGGGATCAACCTTGGTTAGTTAGATACACCATTTTATTTATAGGATATGTGCATGATTTACCAAGGAATCTAGAGAATTATCTACCTTATTTATCACCTTCACAAGGATGAACCATAAAGGAACATATCAAGTCTTTCAAAGCTGCTTTAAGATTAATGAATGTTATTAATGAATATGTTGCATGCAATATTTTCTTATTTAGTTTTAGGATGATGATTATGATTGGTTCCTCAATTTAAAAGAGAACTCAATTAATTCATGGAATTCATATAAAAGTACTTTTATTACTAAATTTAGACAAGTTACCAGTCTAAGTGTGGTGTATCAGCTCTTCACCAGTATGAATAAGTAGCCCAATGATCTAATCTAAGATTTTAATGCAAGGTTTTAGAATTTGTAAACTTGGTTAATTGTTATATATTAACCACTAGTGACACTAACACTCAAAATGTATAAAAATAGCCTATATTTAATTACTATAGTATTTTTGCAAAGAGTTATTACTACTAATACTCTATCATTGGCCTATGAAGAAGTGATCAACATTGATAGGAAACTAAATCTATAGATACCAATAAATCCAAGCCTCAATATTGGTTTCTTAGCTTTGAATTTAATGCCTTATGTGAATCAAAATGTTCTAGCATTTAACTGGAATTAGTTGTATGCACTTCCTCCTATGATGTAGCATACCCTCCCATTTTTTTGGGGAAATGTGATGTGTAAGTGACACCCATGTACTCACCATAGTTTTAGGGATTAGTGACATATAATTTATCATCGTGCATTCAACCACACTTCATCTTCTAATGGAGTATAAAAACTAGGGACACCTATCATTAGGCTAAGTGATTAACCCCATATAGGTCTTTTTGTAAAGGAAAAGAGTTAATTTTCTAATCCAAGCATTAGACAACACCTTACATGGATTTGGGACCCATGTACCTAGTGTATATGAGGTATGCCCTTAAAGATCTTATATAGCCTAGAATAGGACCATTGACCATAACAGGTGACTTATTATCAGAATTAGTATCATCTCCTAAGTGATTGTTAAATGCAAATGGGGTTGAGAGGGTTTGGGAGATTTAATAATGGGTCACCAACATATAACCTCATTCATGAATCTGTTAGATAGTGAAATTTTTGGGTTACACTCCCAATCAGTTTACTAATCTTAAGTTTGTAGTTTATGTGATTTGGTGTGTGTTTTAATATACTAGTGTTGTTTGTGAGTTATGTCAACCTTTTACCAAATCTTATACATGATAATCTATGTCTCCTATATAATCATCTTGTATACCCTTTATTATATCATGTTGTCTTATACATTCTTGTATTATCCTCATCTTGTACATTCTTAAAAAAATTGTACATCCTTATATACTTTACCCATCATCATATCATGTATATCCTTATCTAATTTATCCTTCATCATATCTTGTACATCTTTAATATTTTATAATCTTGTATATCTTGTACATTTATCATCCAATCTCAGACATATCCTAATCTAATTTTGCCTTTACATCTTCTTATTTCTTTATCACCCTCATCTAGTCTTACCTCATCTAGACAAATCCCATCTTACTTTATCTTGCTTATTATACTTTAACACATCTAGTTGAATTTTTAGGTCACACAATTGTCCAAACTATACTCAACATACCCCTAATCATCATTACATCACCACCCTTATATATTTGTCTTGATCTCAAACCCATCATCCTTGATCCCTCTATTTATTTACATTCTACCTTGATCAAATCAGTCTAAGGCTTGAGCTAGTCCTTTTTTTATCCTTACATATCATCCTATCACTCTAATCTACCATCACCTTTTCTATAATCCATTACTCTATCTAATTCCCTACTTAATCAATACCTTATTAATAACCTATCACTTTGTTCATTTCAATCTAGCATACATTCATCCTTAATTGAGTCATCTCTAATCTATTCATCTTGCCTATTTTTAACTAGTACCCACATAATCATCATCTTGCTAGTTTGAATTTGGGCACTAGTTGAATCCCCATCCTTTTGCTAGCTTGAAAACTAAGAATTGTTGATAGATCATTAACACTTATCATACTCTCAATCTGAAATCTCATCCTAGTCTGACATCATAAGCCATTTATTATATCTTGTCCTCACCCATCACTTGTCATAATAGCTCAATCACTTAGACTTACTTTATTCAAGGACCATATTTTTACCCAAGGCCAAATCTAACTTCACATTATCCCCCTTTTATATATCTTTCATCCATCACCTATTTATTATCTACCTATATGGATTTGGACCCAATTCTTGTAGAATAATACTTATTTTCTAATAAGGATCATATCCTTTAATGAGCCCTAGAAATGGATGCCTACCTACCTTTAGACATTGATCCCATCAAGCCTAAAATAACATCCCATGTCCTTTACCATCAGCAATCCCCATCTACACCTAGCCCACATGGTAACCCACCATAGTTAACCCCATTTTCCATTCATCATAATCATAGTAATAATATCCCCCAATATACAAGTGATGATGTCACCCTATTTCACAAGTATATCTTTTCCAATAAAGATGAGTGCCTTTTACAACTATTAGAGATGGGTGCCTACTTTCCCAATGATTTTTAACCCTTACACCTAAGGTCATCTACCAAACAAGTTCCTAATCAACCCTTATCTACATCTAGTTTTTATGACAACAAATTCCATTCTGATCCCCCATCGACTAGTCCTTTTCTTAGTCATGACCTTCCTAGTCAATATATTAATAAAGAGATTCCTTATTTAATAAATATATTATCTCCAACAAGGATGCATTCTTATTATGTATTTTATAAATGGGTACCCAATTTACCATAGGTTTAGACCCCATTCAACTAATCTTACCTCCAATTCACACCCATCCATAATCAAATCCTCCATAAATCAGTCATAGTCCATCACAAATATTATATCCTAATATCAAAAGGAAGCCTAGCTTATCAACCTCATCTAACTCCAGTTCATATCCTAAAAAATCTCACACACCACCATATCCCAACATCATGACATCACCATCACATTCTTCCACTCCTAAATCTGATACTTACACATCCAACACTATAGACAAGTAATATACCCCTCTCCCAATATTCTCAAAATCCTTATTTTGGAGACTAGAGGCCATAGGCATGATTGTATACATGAAAATTAGACCTCTAGATTTGTCCAAACATACGCCCCCATGGTATCGAGAAAAATAATTTTGTCTATACCATAAATTCCTTGGGTATTCTATTAATAAATCTCACCCTTTTAGAGATTATTTCTAAAACTTAATTTATAATGGTGACATTGAAATTTAGGTTGAATCCAATGCATCTATACCTTGGAATGTGCAAAAAAGGGTATGCCAATAATTTCTTTTTAATTATGATCAAGTTTCTTCCATCATCAACCAAGGTCATGACCCCAATCCTCACCATACCATAACCATCTGAGATCAAACAATACCTATATCCTATTCACATCAAACCCCCCCATTTTAACAAATATATTAATCCTAAATCATCCATTTACAATCCCAAGGGGAAGAAGTTACTTGCAAATAATAATATTGATACTACCAAAAAATCATCTATTGGTAACATCACCTCATCAACATCCCTATCAAAATCAACATTAGAATGGTCAAGTTCATATCCAAAATTATCATATGAATTAGAATCCATGTCATGATCATTATCAGTTAAAAATAATGGAATTCATGTCAATGACTATTTATTTGAGGATGACTCTAATTTGAATGTCAACCAGTCACAAGGCATGACTCTTGATCCATCTCAGGATGACAAATTCATAACATAATTCTTGGATTTTTCATAGTCAAAGATCATCAAGATAGATATAAATTGACTTTAGATGTCAATTTTAGAAAGAGTCTTAGTGATCTTTTTTGATATTCTTGAGGACACTTTCTCAGATATCAAGGCTAGGTCTCCTAGTATATTTTATGATGATTGTGTTTCCCATCATCCCCTTAATCCATGCCTTTCACCACATATCCCTAATCATCCACAATCTTTAACAATCCCTCCATCCCATTACTTGAATGGGATGAATAGGAAAACACATTATTGGATTCCCCTCAATAATCAATGTCATGTGCCAAATTTACAAGGATCCAAGCCAATAATCACTTGATCAAACCAAATAATCAAGTTAGTCATGATCCAAAAATAATCAATCAAATTCAAGAAGATTTTTGTAATCATCCACATCAAAAAACATCATCCTCTAGTAAAAATATCCTTGATATGCTATGGGACCATCAAATTCAAAATAATTATCATTTATCAAGTAAAATATCAAATTCCTATAGTGAAGCCAAAATTAAGGCACTAAGGGGTAATCAAAATCCAAGTCAAATATTAACAAGTCAAAAATCATTCAAAAGTTATAGAAATATGGCCAAAAATCCTCCTAATATTTGGATCAAATATCAAATAAGTTATAAAATCTTGGATCCCTTAACCTCACTTAACATATGGCATAAAACAAAAACATCCCCTCCACCATCTTTGATGGTGTATGTAATTTTTGAATGTTATTTCCACTCCCCTTCTAGTCACATTGTCCATCATAACCATATCACTCATTCACATCTTATATCCCACCATGAAAATCAAGACGTAATCCCATACATACCATAACTCAAATCCATAAGAAGCATCATCTCTCATAAGGGTTACAAAGACACGTAGTTGAGATGTCTCAAGGATGCTAACTTAATAATCAACAAAGGTCATAAGGACATCAATACATCTATTAGTGACAACATGATCATAGAATCACATCTCTTTAGAATGGGCATTGGTTGAAGATCATGAAAAAGTTGACATTCCTACATCTCACACCCATATCTAATAAATCTAGATCCCAAAATTCAAAAAAAAATCATTCATCCAATGGTGAAAACCAATCTTTTGACACCTTGGGCAAGTAACATGATGAAAATTGATTTTTGGCATCATGATAAAATAATTTATTATTCACATTGTATCTCACCACTTGGGGAAAAATCAACTCTAACCCTATAGTCACTTCCTCAAGTTCCTTCTCACCCTCATATGCATCACTTGTCTATCCCATCTCGCTATTCATTACTTATACCCATCATATCCCTTATCAACCCTATCTACATCACCCTCAAATCATCCTTGTCTAGCTTATCCATTTGTTGTCCTAAACATTCTTATCCATCATGTTATTATGTCCATCCTTTCTTCCAATTTTGACCTTCATAAGGGAATGGAAGATGTCTTGGGAAATGTTATGGAATCATCTTGGCATATCCTTTATTGGACACTCAAGTAACTAGATATTTGTTTCCCTCATGGTTTATTTATTATAAATCCTTAGTCCATTCTTCCTTGATCCTCATCCTCTTTTTGACATCACCCTCATCCTTTTTTCATCCCATCCATTATTTCACCCATCCTCATCCTAGTTACTAGGCATGACTTTCCCTTTACTAGTAACCCCCTATGTATATTGTACATACATATCCTAAAAACCACATAAAAATTATAAAATCTAAAAAATCCCAAAGCATCTCAAATGTCTTATCATATTCTATGTTATCCTATGTCCTAAATATACCAATCATCCTATCTAATGTCAATAGATACCCAATTTTGGCCATAATTAGCTTCCAACTAGACTTCAAATTGATTCATACCAACCATTGAAAATTAATCTTAGGAATCACTAAACATCCCAATTTTGGTTTCACATCATTCATCAAATCTCATAATCATGTTGGTGTAACCCTATTTGGGATACTAGACCATATGCAACAATAATCTCTCATGGATTCATCCTCAATCACCTTACAACATAACAACTAGTAGTTTGGCCTATGGACCCATTGAATGGGGCACTTGATAAAATATTAAAAGAGAAAAATGCTAATAAAAAAGAATCATCTAATTAAATAAGATTAAATTCTTAGTTGAATTATCCATTTATAATTAATGAATATCTAAAAAATGGAAATTTCAAAATTCAAAATATTAAGCCTTTTCATCATTTCTTTTATGAGTTGTCAAGCTCTTCCAAAATATCTCAAAATATCTAATTTGAGATCCATGCCTAATAATTGAAAATCATAATTACATGAAAAAATTTATCTCAACTAGAGTTAACCTCAACTCACCTAGGGTTAGTTTGAACCCATTCCATGTTTAAACTCAACCTTAACTCACATTGGGTGAGATTTAACTTTTGATACTATAAATAAAAGGCCATGTCTATTGATGTTTAAGATCTTTTGGTGTAAATTTATTATGCCTAAATGCCCTAAAATCTCGTTTGGTGTAAATTTATTATGCCTAAATGTCTTCAAATCTTTGATAGTATAGATTTATTATGCAAGATTTACTCCATAAGCTTCATGTAAGTAATGTTACCATGCTAAATTCATAAGCCAAGAAACCAATCCAAGGTTCCAAAGAGAGAAGGAGAAAAGAAAGATTCATTTTTAAGTACTTTTTGATGCACAAATTGAGTAATTCATTTGGATCTCCAAGGAAGGTAAAAGAGTTTTTTATTTTATGTTTTAGTTTTATTTTCATAGGCATACTTTCTATATATGTTATCTCTAGTGTCTAGGATAGAGGTGTTAGGATTTTAGTGTGTTAATTTTATTTGTTTTATTTGAATAACATAAGACTAACCTCCCCTTTGTGTATTCCTTATTCACATCACGGCATGCTTGGTGGGACCTACACCCCATAAAGTTGCTCTCAAGGCCTTTCAGGGCATCCTCCTAATGATTTTCATGTCAAAATCCAAACTTGTTGATCAAAACAAGTGAAAATTAAAGTATTAAGGATTTTTTTATAGAAATCACAAAATTTTTATGTGCAATCACATTCTCACTCTCTATAATTATGATATTATACAATATTGTTATTTTTATAGTCATGGTTTTATCATATTTTTTGTAGTTTTGTACTAACTTTCTTGGTATTATGTTAAGCCATCATAGTTTTTTCTAATTGTTTATGCTACACTAATAGGGAGGAATTATGATATTGATAATATAATGACTTTATAGTCATTATATTGGAAATATCATGACTTTACAAGTCAAGATATCACCAAAACTTTAGTGATGTTGCCTAATTGTGACATTTTTTTTGTTAACCATTTGATGCCAAAAGGTAGAGTTACATTATTGTCTTAAGATCTATGATTTTGTATTTATTTTAGTGATATTATCTTAATATTAGTGATTCTTTATTAATACTCTATTTTATAGACAAGTTGTGATATTGTGTTAATTGTTGTGATTTTGCATGAATAGTTATGGTATTGCTCTATTTTTCTACAATTTTTCACTCTATGTAAAAATTTAGAAACCTGAGAGCTAGATTTGAAAATCCATTTGTTCACTCATGTTTTTCATCTAATCACAAGGACCCCCTAACAGATTTTCAGGACCTAAAGGCCAAGATAAAATAGTTTTAAATACTTGAAGCTATAAAAATCACATTTGAAATTAGTGTTTTAAAAATCTTTTTGATTAATTCATTTTTATCTTTCAAATTTTTCAACACAAATGCCAAGGGGATCAAACTTAATCACATACTTTGTTTTGGTGTTATAAAATTGAACTCTCACCTTAGTTACATACTCATAAGATTTTTCATTTTTATGTTTGTTTATTGAAGTGTTTATTTATCAAGATGAGTGTCATGTGTATGTTCTTCCCTCATCCCCTTTAAGGAACTTGGGTGATAAAAAATGATCACTCTTTGAATTTTTCACTTTGGTCTAAAAGCATGGAAGGAAAGTCATTAAAACCCTCCACAAAATCTGTATGATTTGGGTGGCCCCAGGGTGATCCTAAATTCCTTCCACTTGTCTTTATTTTTATGCATTTTGGCTTGTGGGTGGGAGTTCATCATCTCATCATAAGTTATCTAAGGAAGAGTTAACATGATAATTCATCTCCTAGCATATTTTTTAACCATGTTCCATGGTGGAGTATATAAATTGAGGGTGACCCACTAGGACACTTATTTTGAGTGTTTAGAATAAGCTTCGTTAGTGTTACTCAACCTCAGAATGTAGGGACAACTTGGACATCACACTATAGTGAGTAATTAATAGATGTAGTGGTTGTGAAAAGGACTAGACCTTTTCACAACAAGCCAATTGATGCAGATCCAAATGATGTGGTTGTGCCCTAGTGTTTGCCACACATATAGGACCATTTAGAAATGATTGAAAATTGATCATTTAGACAATCCCACTTGTCATGGACATATTATTGATGCAGGGTGAGTAGCTCGAAGTTCCATGTCATTTTAAAAACTTTTAAGAGAAGAGTGGGACTAAAAACCTTACTTTTCATGTACTTTTACTTTTTAGATTAACGACTTAAAATCCTCTCAAGATCAAGTATACAGATGGAATTCAACAGTGCGATGCAACCTTGTTAGTTTTAGGATTTAAGATGTTACATAGGTGTTTTTATCATTTTATCCTTTTTAATTACATTATCTTAATTAAAAACTATTTATTTATCATACCACATCACAAATGAGTCTTTTTTATACATCACTCCTTTATTTTAAGAGGCATTATGTCATCCATTTGACATCACACCTTTGCCTTAGTCATTTATCAACCTTTGTGTGAGTGTCATTTGTTTGGAAAGGGACATCATTACACTTTCCATTTCATTCCAAATATTTTTGCCTTATAGTCTTGAAACAAACTACTTGTCATGATTTTAAGGCATGATAGCATTATGACATTTCTTGAATCATTTCAAAGACCTATTGCCTTGTGTCTAAAATTTCAAATTTTTGGAAACATGTGTGTTTTTTGGATCTATACCTAGTACCATTATGTCATTCATTCTTGTCTAGATTGTTGTCTATTTTTGATAAGCCTAGTATTCTAAATCAAGTTTGAAATTGGGCTTGACAAGTTCAAATCCAAACATTGGTTGGTCTATATCTAGGCCTTGTGTAATTTTGGCTTGGAACATTCACCTTTCACTTTTGGTTTGTGTAACTTAGGCTAATTCCTTGCTTGATTTAAAGACTATTTTTGTGCCTAAATTTAAGGAAGTGGTTTATCTTCCATATGCCTAATGCTCCATATATTTTGCCAAATAATCATGTTTATGTTTAATTTTGAACACCTAGTTTGTGTCAAAGTGTTTCAATTTTATTAGATTAACTTTCTTGCCTTTTAGACTTTTTTTTTTGTTTAAAGTTTAGATTTTATTCCTTGTTCACAAAATACCTAACAATATGCTTTTCCTCAAGTGTTTTTGTTGATGTCATATCGAAACCCCAATATACTTGTCATAGGAAAGGGCCATATGGAGGACAATTTTATTCAAATAAAAATAACATATTAAATTTATTTTAATTTTTCACATTATTTTAATAATATTTCCATGTCAAATACTCCACTCATCGAGTTAGTTCCTTCAACAAGGGTATTGATTAAGTTAACATGTCAAGACAATTATGTTATAGACCCATTTACACAAAGCACTTCAGTTGGTCACATGTTCAACTCCCTAATTATTGAAGAAGTGTCTACTGCTTCTATGTAGAATAATGTGCCAAACATGGTGGATAACATGAAAGTGTCTTCTAATCTAAGCCAAAGTTTTTTAAATACACCAATAACTAGTCCATAATAAATACTTTTAGTTAATATCACAAGTGGTTCAAAATAACACGGGGTAGGGGCTCCTACATCCCAACCATAACAAGCTACCTCTAATCCTCAACCAACTACTTCTTCAAGCACATAACCACAAGGATTAAGTAACTAATCATTAACTAGTGCCTTGCCTCAATAAAACATGATGAATGCTACTCCAACTCAATAGGTGATGATTAAAATTCCAAAACAATAGGCATAGTCCAATATACCAATGCAGTAGAGGCAAATCATTCTACCACCTTAATAGGGGTAATAAATGTTCCACCTTGATATGTAGTGACAAGTATACCTCAACATTTGTAGACCAACATACCTTTATAATCAAAACTATTTTCTAACCAAAAATGTATATCCATTGGTCAATGACAAATGCTAAACATCTAAAAAAACATCTAGTTCACATTAGGTGTTTCTATAACCAAGGAGAAATATTGTCCAAATAGTACCAATTAGGCATTAGTTACCTTTTGTCCAAAATGTGCTATAAAATCAATGATAGGGCCTTGATCCATGATAAGTTCCCCTTATTCATCCAGGTTTGACTAGTCAGCATCAAGTCCCTACTCAACCTTAATATGCATAGTACTTTACCTAAAGCCATACCCTTTCATCTCATCCATAATTCCCTCAAAACTAGGCCTATATACTAAATCTAAACTATAATATCACACCACAATGCGTGCATTTTAAAAAATTACATCCTAATCCATGGATGCATATTCCTAGTTGGTTTACTCATAAAACCAACATTCCAAAACAAACCATTCCTCCATTATATCTTGATCAAATTAATCCAATTTTGACCTCCTAACCATAACCTTGGGCCAATGTTTCATCTAGTTTCTTGGCCCAAGAATTGCATTAAATGAAGGATGTAATTACTATCATTCAAGTAGGGAAATCAACCAAGAAGTTTAAGTTGGACAATGTGTGTTCATACCCATTCCACATGGAGGATCTATAAACATTATTTCCTCTAGGGTAAAAATCATCAAAATTTGATAAATACAAGGGTAAGGGAGACCCTAAGTCCCATTTTATAGAATTCTTTGTTGTTATCCAACCAATGGCTTACAGTAACATTTATTTACTCCTTTTAATTCTTCAAAGTCTAGTGACAGGATTTGGAATGGTTCCTTAAATTGTCAAAGAATGATGTATTTGATTTTAATGACCTTTCAGATAAATTTATGCAACATTTCTCCTACAATCACAAACATGATATTTCATTGGTAGATTTGACTTAGGCCAAACAAAAAGTTGGTGAAAGTTTAACAATTTATCTATAGTGATGGAGATCACTTACTAGCCATTTCACCCATAGCTTATTAGACAAATAATTGGTCATTGTGTTTACTAAAAATTTACATAATGAGATATCCTATCACCTAGAGTTGTAGTGTACACATACCTTTAAAGAGATCATTGAAAAATGCTTATTGATTAAAAATGACCTTATTAACAAAGGGGTCATCAATCTCACCTATTCAAATCAAAATTAGAAAAAAGCTAAGGAATAGGCCAAAATCAGAACCAAGTCCAAGCACAAGCATTGGTACTAGCCTAGGCCAGTAAGTATGAAAAATTCAAGCAATTCAATTGTAATAAAAATGTTTTTGGAAATGGAGTAACTAAATTATGTCATGTCTAAACAATGCAAATATTGCCTTCTCATCCTACACCATAAATGCAACTTACTCCTCATCAGTAATCCATTTAGCAAGTGCATCCTTCACAATAATCTAGATTAGCTCAATAAATACAACAACCATTGCCTTTACAAACCCCTCCTCTAAGGACAAATGTGCCTACTCATCGATTCTTCAATGACCTTGGAGGACCTATTAAAGATTAAGAATCATAAGTCACTATAATCTTACCATCGATTATTAGGAATTTGACCCATGATATACTTTACCATGTGTTAGACCTTGACCTATCTTATAATTTCCTTCTAGGTAGACCTTAGATACATGAAATTCATGCAATACTTTTAACATTGCACCAGTGTCTCAAGTTCTCTCATCTAATCATGGAAGTCACCATAAATAGAGATTTATATCCCTACAAACATTGTAAACATTTGGAAGCCGAGTATGAAAGTTACAATTACCACTTTGGCTTAGACTCGATTCCCAAAAAGGACAAAGGTAAAGAAATACTTGTTGAGTTTCCAGAGTCTAATTACATAGACCCAGATAACCTTGATTCATCTTCCTATATGCCACCTCTTGAATTATCTAATAATTTTACCATTTTGGCTAACATCTTAGGAGAGTATTTGACTCATGACACATTTCACATTACCAAGCTTCTACAAAACCCCAAGTCCTATAGAAGACCTAAATCCAAGCCACCTTGTATAGAATGGAAATGAAAGGGAAAAGTCAAGCTTCATAGTCGATCTCTTGTCATTTTCACATTGGTTATTGGCCAATAAGAAGACCCAATTACAAAGGATGAATCATGTTTATATAATGACAAACTAGTCGATTGTTATAAAAATGCCAAATACCCCATTATTAATAGTATCATGGAGAATCAAGCCTATGAAGGAAGAGGCCTTAGGCCAAATCAAAAGGGTACACTTGAATTAATTTATATAACATGGTACAAAATTACCTATGTTCTCAAATTTAAAATTCATTGGGGTGACCCCACATATCTTATTCATATTCCAACACCAATGTTTAGTGATGATACTATCAGTGGTGAAGTAGAGTTTGTTCATAACATTTATGAAGACCTTGCCAATACCAATCTATTTGACACCCATTCTATTTTTACCCTTACACCTATTATCTGACATAATCTAATTTATTTATATCATTTTCAACTTATAGCTTGGGACCAATAAGAATCCATAGTGCCTATAGATGAGTTTGGAAATGATGAGGCTTTCTAAAATTTTCTAGGCCTAAGAGACAACATTCTATCAGAAGACCACAAACAAGGGTTCTCTATAAAATTAGATCATTCATCCTATTTTGGATAATGGGTGAACACCCTTAGCCAAAAACAAATAAATAAAACATTAAGGTCCCAAAGTGAAAACCTCTTTGAGACACTTTTGGACTATGGTAAAATTAAAGAGAAAGGTTAGTATTCTAGTGAAAAACTATTTTAGGCACCATCAAATAGGGGTATTCATCATTCATCGAATGAAGCCTAAGAAACCACCAATGATGAAATTGCTTTTGGGTCCTAGTTTAGTTCTAAAGGAAAACATGCCTTTGATTGAATTATATAATAATTTCCAATAGTGTTTGTAACATGGCCATCCCTACCATTGGGAGATTTTGATTTGTCTTATTTAGGAGAACATCAAAATCAAGTCCAAATATAAGACTTTATAATTTTATGCCAATCCAAATCACTGCCAACCATTCTAGAAGATGGCTTGACTCTCCTCATAGAAGACACTACATAAATCAACATTGGGACTTTAGATGACCCAAAATGGAACAAATTAGGTAAATCCCTCATTGAGGAGGAGCATGAAATATTTATACCCCTTTTGAGGGAATTTGTTGACATCTTTGCTTGGGCCTATTCAGACATGCTAGGTTTGGACCCGACCTTGGTTGTACACCACCTTATTGTACATCTTGATGCCAAAATTGTGAAATATAAATTACTCAAGATGCATCCCTACATTATTTATAAGTAAAAAAGAGTTTTAAAAACTTTTAAAAGTGAGATGTATTTAACTGATTGACTACTCAAATTGGATCTTGAATGTTGTGCCAATTAGTAAGAAGATAGAAGGAACTAGAATCTGCACTATTTTCAAATATATAAATAAGGCCTACCCTAAGGATGACTTTCTTATGCTAAACATTGACATGATAGTTGATTCCAAAATGGGTTATGAAATTCTTTCACTAATGGATGGATTTTTAGGATATAGCTAGATATGGATTGCACTAGAATACCAACATAAGATAACATTCACCACTCCATGGGGAATGTTTTATAATCAAGTTATGCCATTTGATCTTAAAAAGGTTAGGTCTACATACCAAAGATCCATGACCATCATATTTCATGATATGATGCATGACATTATTGAATATTATGTTGATGATATATTGGGTTAATTAAAGACCCATACCGATCATTCAGTAGTACTACAAAAAAATTTGAGAGGTTGCATGAATACAAGGTCAGACTCAATCCTAAGAAGTGCATTTTTGGTGTTACATATGGTAAATTAATAAGCTTCATCATCTCTTATAGAGTTATTGAATTTGATCATGTCAAAGTCTAATCTATTACAAAAATGTTGTCACTTTCTACTTTGAATCAGCTCCATAGTTTGTAGGGAAAGATTCAATCTATCAAATGTTTCATTTCTTAGTTGGCTGATAAATTCCATCCATTTACACATTTACTAAATAAATGTGTTATATGTTATTCGGATGAAGAATGCCATAGATCCTTCTAACACCTCAATGAATATCTTTCCAATCCACATGTTTTGTTACCACCTATTGTTGGGACCCTATCTTGTTAAGTAAAGGATTTATGCCAACATGAAATCCACCTAGGCATGAAAGAATCATTTTGTGTAGTGGTTATCCCTTTGTAATTTTAGCACTAGCTGGAGGGTGCAACTCATATCTTGTGCCAACTAGAAGGTAGCTAGCTATCTCCCAAACATTTAGGACATCTTCTAGAATTGGCCAGATGTGATAACTACATCATAGATTTTGAAAGGTTATGGATCCAATAGCTATGATGACCAAGCTTCAATTTAGAACTTGGCATGCACCTTCCATCTTGGTGAATATGTTCTAGAATGTTATTTAAGGTGCTCTAACTAGGTGAATTAGGGAGACAAGGATTTGTAGTAGATATCTAGAAAATTAAATCCCCAATAGATGTATATTTGATAGCCATTAGGATTAATAATAAAATGAAAGACATGAAGGTTCCATTTATATGTGCCCAAGCTTGTCTATGAGCCCCTAGTTGTTTAATGTTATGATCTAAATATATACTTTATTTCAAACTATAATTAAGGATGAGGTTCTTGCATTAACACATAATGTGTTTGGTTTGCATGTATTTTATGTTGATAATGGAATGATTAATGGTTGTAATGTCATATTTCAATTCTATTAAGTAATTCTCATACATGCTACTGGTTCACAACTTTAATAGAGTCCCTACAAACTTTCATGATGTTATATTAATTTTGCATAAATATTATGTATAGAGCATGTGTTAAGTTTTCCTATCCTTGTTAGGATCATATGTCTATCATGAGTAGTTTGAGGGAAAGTATCCTTTTGACCCTTTAAACACCTATATGACACTAGGCTTAATCCATGAAAGGATTTCACCCATATGACTCTAGACTTAGTCCACAAAGGGCTTGTGCCTATATATCTACCCAACATTTTCATTAAATTAAACAAGTCTACTAATTAAAGCATCATACCATGGCATGACTAAACTAATACGGGCCCTGGTCCCTAAATTACTTCAAGTGAGCATAATAAGCCTATGTCTTATGTGGATTGATGTTAGTATAGTCACGTGTTTAAGTGTTGAGCACAAAGGGAATATCCCATGCTTTTGTTTGGTTGTAATAAACTAAGAATTAACTAAAGAAAATTTTGTGATTTCTTTTAAAACATTTTGGTTATGTTATCAGGACTCGTTTTAAATTTTGTTATTGTAATGGTATGATAGAATGATGTACTAACTTTCTCTCAAAAACATTGAGTGATGGTTAAAATACATGAAATATAGATGTGCACTAAAGCATCCATCTTGACAAAGACAATATCCAAGAAAATGGGTTTAGAATAGCCTATATGATGCTTTGTATGAGGTCTTTTTCTATGAGTTACCTAAGCATGTGTATAGGTGTTTGACTGTATATTCAACCCATAGAATAAGAATATATGGATAGTGTTATGATTGGATGAAGGAATTCCTAAAGAGGCTTGATACCCTAGATGATACTTGGACTAGAGTAGTGGATAAATGGTGACAAGGAGCTCTAAATAGCTACATGCTTGAGTTTTTAGTCTCAACATATTTATGCCCTGAAGAAGAGAAGTATCAATTTTTACATAACCCTAGAGGCACATTTATGAAAGAATTTGACACAGAGCTCAAAAAGCTAAAGGTGGATTATGTTTTTGAAACTTTGGAGATGGAAGGTTAAAATCCTTTCACATATGAGCTGTGTAAAATAGAAGGGGATGTGTAAGTGAGGCATAATGGAAGGGGATGAGTAAATTAGCACCTAAGAGTTCAAAAGATAGACCTATAATAAGAGATAGTGATAATTGATGGAATATCTAGAACTTGGAAGTGATGAGAGATCTTGTAGCGAGTAGGAAGGGCATGGGGAAGGATCTCTTGAAATACAGTAGTATGAAGATGAAAGATATAATGAAGTGATGGATCAATCTCAACACTTGACAAGTGTGGAATTCATTGGGTTCCTATATAATTTGGTAACTACAGATACTCTTGACACACTTACCCCCTTTGAACCTATGGCACAAGCTCACACATTGGATCCCCCACTTAAATAAAGTATAAAAGTAATCATTGACTATAATAATGACTTAGATCTTAGATGTTTTCTAGCCTTAGATTACAACTTTATGATTGAACATATTATTCCATACAAGGAGGTGAGTACAACTACCTCTAAACCATTGGGCGCTAGCTCACCAAAATATAAATTGAATGTGATCATACCAACTCAACTGATGTCAATAATATAAGGTGATTAACAACCCACAGGAAGTGGTTTGACTCTATAATCAAGTAGCACATCACTATCAACATTAATTATGCTAGCAGTAATAATAGGACTAGTGCCTAACCTAGTAGATGAAGGCATTGGAGGACCACCACCAAGACAGGGACTAGGGGAACAAGCACCTCAAATACTAGCTAGCCCCCATAGAAAATCTACTATGAAATGGATATGCACTTTCCAAAGTATCAAGACAGGGATAATGTTTTAGAACATGTGATAAAGTGTGAACTATAGTGGTGCATATGGGGCATAACCCAATCAAAGCACAAAGCTACCTAGTTTTCCACCATTTTACTTGATCATACCCATACCTAGTACATAAAATTTAATCCTAACCAAGACATGAATTATTATGATACCCGAAAGGATGCATTCCTAAAGGAATTTGACATTTTAGAGTTTAAACAATAGATCACTGCCATAATAAAAAAGATTACCCAAGGATTCTCAAAGAGTGTGTACTTATACAATGCAAGGTTCAAATCTCTCATATAGAATCTCCCATATGATATTCACCCTAATTAGTATGCATAGTGGTTCATTAGGGGGTTACTCATGCCATTCTGAAGATCACTTTCCATGAATACTTTTACAGACCCACAAGAAGTGTATAAAGCCATGCTTAGAGTTGAGGTAGTTAGAAGTGCAGATACTAGGATCAACCCATTTATGGAAGTGTAGATTGCATCTATGGCCTCCCATCTCTATAATCTTACCACCAACTCATTGCATGATGTTCAAAGTGGAATATGGTGCATCAATTATGAATTAGAGGGTCATAATAGGACTAGTTGCCCATGGAGGAATGTGCACACTTTACTTCTAAGTTATGAAGTATGTGAAGAGGCATGTGATGTCTAAAACTACCCTTTATTGTAATGCACCATCCAAGTCAGCATAACCATCTATTATCATTTTTGCAATGCCTATACCCATACCACTATTAATTATTAGGTTATTGATGAAACACATGAGAATATGGAAATAGGTGCATGGCAGGCCACCATAGCAGTTACAGGGTAAGAAAACAAAGGTAATAAGGACTATATCCAATAGAAAACAAATTTTGGAATGAAATAAGGTGCCATAAGGTGAGGTAAAGGATGTGGTAGTAGAATGTTCCCACCATACTTATGTTATAAGTGTGTCTTAACAAAGCACTACCAATGTGACTTTCATACACATCACATGTGTGGGTATTGTCAAGGGTCCCATAAGGTTGAAGAATGCCCTAACCTATACAAAAATTTGACCCAAGGTAGGCTTGACACAGACAAGGGTTTAGGAATGATCAAGCATGAGCAAAAAATGGAAAAATGGACCCCAAAGGCACAACCTAAATGTACAAAGATAGTCAAGGTATAGGCAACTACATGTATTAGATTCACCACTTATCTATTAGTTATGTTAGTACCTAATTATGCTTAAAATATGGAGATAAAGGTTGTAATTAGTGCATAACATGGCCTAAACCCAAAGATGTGTCATACCCAGACCCAACACACCAGAAAGATGTATTATACCAGGCTATGAGTGTAATCCAAAAACTAAAAGGGGAGCTCTAATTAGCATGAGACCTATAAGAACATGCTCCCACCTCCCATAAGAAGCAGTATAAATAGGAAGTTAAGGTAAAATAATTAACTGAGATCCTGTGCCTTTTACAAATAGAAGTAATATTTCCCCTATTGAGTAAATTTTTCCTAGATCATGCATGGAAAGGGAATGAGAAGTTATGAATACACAAAATGCTAAATATGACCAATAAATCTTGGTGAATGCCATTATTGATGGATGGTCTATCTATGAGGTTCTTATTAACATAAGAACCTAGGTTAACATCTTAACCAAGAATACTTGAGAGAAAATAGGTAAGCCATACATGATACCTTCCCATCATGTACTCTTCATGGCCAAAAAAATTGGGTGCAGCCTATTAGAATTATGAAATTTTTAGTTTTAGATATAATGGGCATCAAATTTTGCACTAACTTTGAAGTGATAGAGTTAGAAAAGTAGGAAAACTACCTGACACTTCTAGGAAGGCCATGGTACTATGAAAATAATGTAGATATGTGCTTCAAAAGGAATTACATGATATTTAAGAATGGAAAGGAGAGGGTATTTATACCCATCTCAAATGACAAAGGACCCCTATGTCAAAAGTGTGGACATTGAGGATGAGAGCAACCACATCTATAACATCACAGTGCAAGGTGCCAAGACTTTAGACCTAAATGATCAAGGAATCCTCTCTTGGGAAGATGAACAATTAGCCTCAAACACCATCAAAATTGCATATGATCAATGGGTCAAGGAATCACATGAGACCACTAGTCAAGGATTCTAATTGATACATGTGAAGGCACCAAAACTAGTAAAGATACGTTGGGTCTAAGTTGATCACACTTCTTAAAGATGGGTCCATACACCAAGTATAAGGGAACAAGAGTATTGTACCTTATTAAGGGAAAACTTGTATAGCTTCTAAGATATGTAGGGACTAATCCAATGGAAGACTATGTCCATGACTTTGAATCATGCATGCCAAAAGAAGTAGATATAATGGGCACAATAGTATATACATTAAAGATCACTACCACTTATTGGTGGGAAGCACAAAACCCTATCTTTAAAACTTGGAAAGATTGGAAGGAAACCATTTGCACTAGATTTATAAAGAGTAATGAGGACCTAGCCATTTCTTCCTACTCTAACAACTTTGACCCTATAGAACATGTACATCTTTATGAATAAATGTGGCTTGTTTATGGCAAAAATGCCCCAAAGAATCTATGGGTGGATGCCTTATATAGGACCTTAAAGACTTAGGCATGTGTATGGTATGTATTCAATGAGATGGTCTACGAGACATCCATTAGGTATTCCCTTAAGGAGTGGTTTTTTCACACCTCCTTTTCTTCACAAAACCTTGAGTTGATTAAGCCACTACAGGTAGTTCGAAGGTTAGTGTTTGAGGACACTAAAATATTAAAGGAATGCATAAAATTCATGTTCAGTGAAAAAGGGTTACTACTCCCAACCTTATATGAAGATAAAATTCTCAATAGTGACTCTATCAATGAAGATGATGACACATGGAAGGCATGTAACTAGAAGAATTTGATAGGCAAAAGGAAGTTAGTACACCAAGTTGAGGATAGTGCCCCAAAAGAGGAAGACCCTACCCATCTTTAAATAGAGACAACTAAGGGTAGTATACAAGTCGAGGATTCACACTAAAATAATAATGAGCCTTATCAAGTGCCATTAGAAACTACCAAGGTAGATATTAGTTTAGAAAGGGAACTAAAAATTGCCACTCTATGTATTTATTCATCTAACATAGAACTGGCATGTATTGTAGATTTATTAAAGGAATTCTAAGACTTGTTCCATTTAAACTACAAATATATAAAAGTCACAAAACCATCCCTTAGGAATATGATCATCAAACTAGTTGATAGTTCAAGACCTGTCAAGAATCAGCCTTACAAGATGAATCCAAATCTTTGTGCCAAGGTCAAGATAGATATCAGTGGTATGCTAGTCGTTGGCATCATCTACCCTATACAAGAATCCAAATGGGTTAACCCAATGGTCATTAGCATCACAAAGGATAGGCATATCCAAATTTTAGTTGACTCCAAGTTTTTATTTCACCTGCATGACTGACCCCTTTCTAACTCTATTTACTAATGAAGTATTGGATAGCATTGCAGGTTATGAGAGATAAATATTTATTGATGGGTTCTTAAGATACCATCAAGTTTACATCAAGGAGGATAAACCCAAAACCACCTTTGTGATTGAATGGGTTTGTTTCACATACAATGATCCAAAACTCAGAAGTTCTAGTTGATAAATATTTCAATAACATATAAATAACAAAGTAGCAATGGATTCTTTGAGAAGAGATGTAGTATTACTCAAGATCGCAATACAATTATATGATTATCTCTGGGAAGAGATGTATGTCTTCACATTTCAGGTTACCACTTCATTTATACAAATTTTTAAATCATGGGGAGGATGTGGAAGGTCACCAATATCGAGGGAGATTAAGTGGTTCAACTTCCAAGATTTAAAACAATACAAAATTTGAGGAATTACTATTTTTAGACTGCACTACTAAAATTGAAATTTAGGGCACTTCCATTGATTTTTTGGGGTTCAAAATTCATTTATCAGAGCTCATTCCATCTCATGATGTTCTCCTTATTCTTATCTTCCCAACGGTTCAAACGGTGAGTCAATTGGAGCTAGGGTGCAAAAGTTATGGCTCTCGGAAGTTTTGTCATCAATTGGGGTGGAACTGTCACCCGAATTGTCACCTAAATTATTGCCCAGATCATTCCTCCCTCCTTAAAAAGTAATGGTCCCCATTATGTCAATGTTCCCCATTAGGTGTGGTAGTTGTGTCTTGATTTGATTCTCTATGAGCCACTCACCTTGGTGGCTAAGCTGCCCCCTTTTGACCACTCGATAAAGTGGAATAGAGCATCCTTTTGTTGTCTTCATCCAGGTGTCCACAATTTGATCCTCTTCCACTGGAGAAAAACTCTATGGATCAATCTATTCAATGTCTAGTTGTTCTACTACAACTAAAGTGTCCAATATAGGTGGGTGATATGGTTTGAGAAGCTCCACATTAAATATTGGATGCAGACCAATGTAGGCTGGTAGGTTCAACTCAAAAGAATTTTCTCCAACTTTTCTAGTGAAGGTGTAGGGACCATATCATAGAGCCTAAATCTTTATGTGTGGGCCTACAAGTCATTCCTTCTAAAGCTACAACCAAACCTTGTCACCCACATCAAAATGGTGTGCAATCCTATGTTTGTCATGGCATTGTTTATACTTTTGATTCATCTTCTCTAGGATGTCATGAACTTGTTGTTGGATGTGTTACATTTGTTCAATAAAATTTGTTGCTTTTGCTGCCTCAGATATTCCATGAGGTGTGTATTCCATGGTGTAAAATGGAACAACTATATCAATTGGTACCATAGGTTGGAACCCAAAACATACTTGGAATGGATTGTTCTTGGTCAAGTTGTGTAGTACCCGATTGTATCCATGTTGTATGAAAAGAAGTACCTCATCCCATGTGCATGGATGTTTGGAGTGATACATCCAAATCATGTGAACAATCAAGTGGTTTACCACCTCTTTCTGACCATCAGTCTATGGATGGAAGGCTGTGGACTTCATCAATTGGTATCCATCATCTTCCATAGAGGGGACCAGAAGATGCTTAGGAACTTGCTATCTCGATCTAAGACAATGGACTTGGGGAGACCAAAATGGAGTCATACATAACTAAAATATAGTTGAGCAGTTTCCTCAGCAAATATATTTTTCTTACAAGCAATCATGATAGCCATTTTTGAAAAATGACCAACTGCCACAAAAATATAGTCCTTACCATGTTTTGAAGTGGGCAAACCTAAGAGAAAATCCATTGAGACAAATTCCCAAGGCCTGGTTGGTTCTGGTAATGGCATGTACAATCCTTGCTTCTTATTTATTGGCTTAGCTATCACACATGAGGTGAAATATTTGAGATATATTTCCACATCCTTTCACATATGGTGCTAGTAGAAGTGTTTTTGAAGAACTGCCAATGTATTTTCAATACCAAAGTATCCAGCTGTCCTACTGAAGTGTGCTTCCCATATCATCTTTTGTTGCTCTACAACTAGAACACAAACGTGCCCCATACAACAGAGGACATTATCTTTCAAATATAAATTAGAAACATGTTTACCTTTTTGAATTGTTTGATATGTATCAGTAAAGGTAGGATTTGCTTCATATAGAGCACCCCAAGTGGCAATCTCATGTTTGCATAGGTCAAGAACTATTGTGAGTGTAGTAATTGGTGGGTGGCTCAGACAATCTACAGCTGTATTTGAGCTCCCATTTTTATTTTTGATTATTAGGTGGAATTTTTGAAGATATGTGGCCCACTTTTGGTGCCTCTCATTTCATAGTTTGCTACGTGTTTGGATGAATTCCAATGGTTTGTGGTCAGTGTGGATGACCGTCTCTTTCCATAAGATGTAGTGTTTCCATTATTTTCAAGATATAGAGCTCCTTATCATACGTTGGATATTTCTTGACTGTATCAGTGAAATTTTCACTATGATATGCAATAGGATGGCCATGTTGCATGATGACAGCTCCCTTGGCATATTCAGATGCATCTATCATCAACTCAAAAGGTTGATGCAAATCTGGCAAGGCAAGAATAGGGGCTAAGTAAAGTCTATTCTTAAAATTCTCAAATGCCCTTTTTTGTATTTCACCCCACTTAAATGTAGCTTTAGATCCTCCTTTAGTTACTTGGATTAGTGACCAGGCAACATGTAAAAACCCAAGAAAAAACATGTGGTAGAAATTTGCAAGACCCAAAAAGCTATAAAGCTCTGTGAGGGTCCTTGGTGTGGGCCATTCTTGAATAACCTAAATATTTTCTATATCAACATGGACCCCTTCCTCATTCACAACATACTTGAGGTACTAAATTGTTGTCATCTTGAATGTGCATTTGTCAAGATTTGCATACATCTTGTGCTCCCAAAGGGTCTAAAGCACCTTACGAACATGTTGCAAATGTTCTTCCCATGTTCTACTATAGATGAGTATGTCATCTAATTAGACAACCATGAATGAGTTGGTGAAGGGTCGTAAGATGTCATCCATCATCCTCATGAAATTTGCAGGTGCGTTAGTTAAGCCAAAAGGCATAACTAACCATTCAAAGAGCCCCTCCTTAGATTTGAATGCAATCTTCCAGACATTAGTGGGATCAATGGGAATTTGGTGATAACCAAATTTGAGATCAATTTTGGTGAATAACTTCACACCATAGAGTTGGTCCAACAGGTGATCAATCCTGGGGAGAGGGTAGTGATTCTTCATAGAGATTTTATTTAGGGCTCGATAGTCAATGCAAAGCCTCCATGTTCCATCTTTATTTAGTGCCAAGAAAATTATGTGACCATAAGGTGAAGAGCTTGGCCTGATGTGACCCTTTTGGATCAATTCTTGAATCTATCTTTTTATCTCATCATTCTCTAAAATTGATCTATGATACACAGGACTGTTAGGCAAAGGTGATCCTAGGATCAAATCGATAGAATATTTTACCTGGCAATGCAGTGGAACTCCTGTGTGTGACTTGAATAAGTCATCATATTCTCCTATGATTCATCCTATCTACTTTTGTTGTTGTGTTGATTATGTAGTCAGGACTGCAACATCAGCCTTCTTGGATTTATATGGTTTGACCACCATGAGAACAAATTGCTTTGTCTTCTCCACCAATCTCTTGCATTTCTTAGCACTGATCAGGGAGATATATGTGGGAGGTGGTACCTATAGTACCCTATAGCACCATGTTCCAAGAGTGAGGGTGATCCTTTAGGTTCATGATTCATAGATGCCATGTCACTCATACATGAACGGCTGACTAAGGAGTACATCACAAACATCTAGATTGACCACATCACACAAGACTTCATATTGGAATGGTTTTAGTGCATATGAAAGAAGACACTGATGGGTGACACGAAGGTCTCTCCCTAGGCTCAACCATCCAATATTGTAGGGCTTTGGATGAGGCTTCATGGATAGATTTAGACTTTTCACAACTTTAGTAGAGATTAAATTATTTTGACTCCCACTATCAAGAATGAAATGCAAAGGCTTACCTTTTACCCATAATTTGGAGTGAAACAATCTTTCCTTGTCATCTGGTCTTTCCTAACGGGTCTGTGATGAAATCATGATGTTGTCAAGCTCAACATCTACAATTTCTTCTTCATCCTCTTTGATTGTGCATTGTGTATGAGGCAGAGTAGTAGATGTCGAGTATTGTGACTCAAAAACTAGTGACTTGATGGCTTGACATTCTTCTTCGGAGTGAGTTCTAGTTTTGTGGTAATCACACCATTTTCTAGCCTTCCCCTTCTAGGGTTTCTTATCTTGAAACTCCTTCTACTTCCAATTTTGGTCTCGTGTTTGACCTTCCTTGTCACTTTTCCATTTTGAGGGTTGACTCTTCCTATTCTTTCTGCCATGCTTTTATTCAATCTTCACTACGAATTTGTATGCCTCACCGAGGGTTTTTAAATTGAAGAGTTCTATTTCCCACCGTATGTACCATTATAGTCCACCATGATATTTGAGAGTCTTATGTTTCTCACTTTCTGGAATGCCCAATCTTGCAGACAAAGAATTAAAAATGTCTGTGTAATCTTGAATAGATTGGTCCTTAACTTGGCGAAGTTGTTGTTACTGTATGTATAAATCATCATATGCTCTGATGGGATAGTATTCTTCTTTCACTGCTTCCACAAAATCATCCTAGGTAGGTTCCACCTCAAGGCCAATGTCATCTATACTGAACCTCTTTTTGTACACCTCCCACTAGTTTTTCACGAGCAATGATGCTTTCAAAAGAGCAAAAATGATTTTTTCTCCATCGGTGAACTTATTTATAGAGAAGTAGGAAGACAGTTAATCCAACCAATTTTCTATTGCATCAGTATTTATTTTGCCTTCAAATTTAGGAATATCAAAATTTACCTTAACCTTGAAGGGTGTTGGGTCACTAAAAGGACGTTCCCTGGATGAAGAGCCAAGAAGTGTAGCCGCGGAGCCATAATTTCCCATCGAGAGGGTTTCAAGAATTTGGGAAAATTGTTGCAGCATCTATGCTTATTTCCATTGGAGGGATTCATTCACCATTTCCTTGAAAGGATCGGATGTCTGGGTGTCATCTGCCATTTGAAGTCATTTGGAGCGAACAGGTGGAAAGTTTGGAAGCTCTATTGTTTCCCACCCAAGCATCTTGTAGCCTGACCTCATCCTTGGGATCATACACTCTCAAGACAAACCCATCTAATAATACTATTCTAAAACTCAGAAGTTTTAGTTGATAAATATTTCAATAACATATAAATAACACAGTAATAATGAATTCTCTGAGAAGAGATGTAGTATTACTCAAGATCACAATATAATTATATGCTTATCTCTGGGAAGAGATGTATGTCTTCACATTTCAGGTTAACTCTTAATTTATAGAAATTTTGAAAGCATGGGGAGGATGTGGAAGGTCACCAATATTAAGTGAGATTAAGTGGTTTGACTTCCAAGATTTAAAACAATATAGAATTCGAGGAATTACTATTTTTAAAAACTTACTATTTTTAGACTGCACTACTAAAATTGAAATTTAGGGCACTTTTGTTGGGTTTTTTGGGGTCAAAATTCATTAAACAAAGTTCCATGCCATCTCATGATGTTCTCCTCATTCTTATATTTCCAACAGTTCAAATAGTGAGTTAATTAGAGCTACGGTGCAAATGTTATGGCTCCCGAAAGTTCTGTCATCAATTGGGGTGGAACTGTCACCTAAATTGTCACCTAAATTATTGCCTGGATCATACAATTTGGTTCCATTTTAAATAAATAATATGCCATATGTGTTCTCTCAAGTGGTGATAACCACTTTCAAAGACTTCATTCACAAAGTATTCCAAGTATACTTAGATGATTAGATAATGTATTTTTAGTGAAGGATCACTATGAAAACCTATGTATAATGTTTGAAAGGTGTAAGAAATTGTAAATTTAATTGAACCTCAAGAAATGTGTATTTGTAATACCATTTTACACTTTGCTTAGGCACATCATTTACAAGGATGGTCTGATTGTTGATCCTATAAAGATTATAATCATCCTTTAGCGTCAAACCCCATCAATGAAAAAATATGTTCACACCTTTCTTATATATTAAGGTTACTATAAGAAGTTTATAAGGAACTATGCTAATATTTTGGTGCCACTATAAGAGTTCTTATGAAAGGATAGCCCATTCTATTGGGGCATAGTGTAGGATAATGCTTTTGAGACCCTAAAGCTAAGACTAACAAGTGCATCGATATTGTAATTTCCTAATTGGGTAACTCCCTTCCATGTCCATGTTGATGCCTATGGTACTATAATCGATGTCATTATGGCATAACCAAGCAAGTAAAAAATGGATCATCCTATTTCCTTTGCAAGCCAAAAACTAACGTAGAACAAAACTACACCATAACTGAGCATGAGGTGTTTGCCATGGTTTATGACTTGTAAATGTTTCAAAAATATTTTTTGGTGACCCCCTTCATCTTCTTCACTAATAATTATGTGCTTAAGTATGTGGTAAATAATCCCATTCTATATGGGCACATTTGTCATTGGATTGTTTTATTTTGAGAGTTCCAATTCTCTGTTGTAGTAAATCCTAGAAAACAAAACTCAGTCCCAAACCATTTGTCTTGCATCAATTCCAAAAATGTGATAGCACCTATTGAATATGAAATGCCTAATGCATAAATTTATAGGGTCTAGTGCATCCTCAAAGAATTGGTAGAGATGACCATATTTTTGACCTCTAAATCTGGACCCCAGACCATGATGACTAAGGAGTAGAAGCAACTCATAGTTCATCATAGTTCATGACACCCCTTTTCAACTCATTGACAAGTAACAATACAAATTGAGCCACTACAATTTCATGAGTTAATGTGTCCTAGATCATGAATGGGATTAAATATTTTAAGAGGCACATGAGGGGATTATAGGAGGCCATTGCACTAGAGACACTATGGTGTGAAAAGTATTACAATCATATTTACGGTGGCCAACTTTATTTCATGATGAAAAAGAGTATGCCAAAGCATGTGACATCTACCAACACATGGGAAAACCAAACCACCAATATGAGATACCTCTCACCCCCATCCTTTCCTAGGCACCATTTGAAAAATTAGCCATTGACTTTGTTGGGCTTATTACTCCCACTATGAGGCATACAGGTACATGATACATTTTGGTTTCCATAGATTAATTCACCAAGTGGGCTAAAGTATCACTGACCAAAGATTTTACAATCACCACATTAGAAATATTCATATGGGATAATATCATTAGTCACTATGGATGCCCACTTAGCTTGACTAGCGATTGTGGGGTGGGCTAAAGTATCACTGACCAAAGATTTTACAATCACCACATTAGCAATATTCATATGGGATAATATTGTTTTAGATTATAAAATATACAGGACTTAAATATAAAATAAAATAAAAAAGAATTTGAAATGAGTTATAAATAGTAATAAATGATGAAATGCATAAGCCTAATTTGAATCTGATTTATGCTAATTATGCAGACAAATTTTTTATGTAAAACTAGTTTGAAATACCTATGAATTTGTTGGGGTGATTAATTCATCGCTGTAATTAAATAAGTAATATTTTATTACTTATAGTTGTTTGTAGTTAGTAACTAGTAAATGGTCACTCATCGTAGATAGGTAGATAATTTATTTTAGGAGATAAATCTGATTATCTTTTAATCTAGGCATGTTTTTCTTGGATTGTTATTTAGGAGGTAGTTTGTTTACTCTGATAATGCTTTCCCTGATTTATTAAAACTATTACAAGCATATCTTCTTGTATAAATTGAAGCTCTATAATCCAATTTGGGTTGAATGGAATGAATAAATAATTATTCTTCCTCCATATCTGGTATTAGAGTAGGCCATCTCTGACTCTATGAGGCAATTGAGAAGCTTAAAAAATTAGAGCTTTATTGTTTGATTTGGAAGAGCCTGTGCACTCCCAAATAATTTAAGAATATCACTAAAGGTCTATTCTTTCAGTCTCACATTATAATTTCCCATGAAATGGCTGAGAGAATTATTTGATGTCAAGGGTACTAGTTTGCATCTTAGGTAGGCTTGACATCGACCTACTATAGGCGAGTGGTGACCTGTCACTAGGGAGAGGCTATTTAGTCATAAATCTGTTAAGATGACCTGAAAGGACTATTTAGTTAGCTCATCAAGTCATGACTATTTCACTTAGTGTGTGAATATTGAGGTCCTCCTTGGTAGCGTTCAACTCCCAACACTGCCAATAAATAATAAATAATGCTTCAACATAACAAGGTAACCCTATATTAAATAGGGTTTTCTATGTTTATTCTTATTTTTTTAAAATTTAGCTTTGTTTACATGTCAAAAATAATATTGTTCAAAGTTGTATTCAAAGGAATATAACACCCAAATGGCTAGCTAGACAAGCTAAGACTTAAAAAAAAAGAGGTCATAAGGTCGACCCCTTTCTTCTCAAACTTTTTTGGTCTTAAAAAGATCTAGCAATTGAAAGTAACTAAAAATTTTTGAATTGCATTAATGCCAAGGCATATAACGTGCTTGGAAATAGGTAAATTTAACAAAAGATAGGTCTCGAGTTCAAAATCCAGCCATAATTGTTTTTAGCATAACCATCAAATTTGGCCAACTAGCTAAACCTAGTTATAGCTAACTAGTTTAGCAAGAAAAATCATATTTTGAAAAAAAAAAAAAAAGGAAAAGAAAAAACTAAAAAAAAGAGGTGAGAATTTTTTTTTCCCAAAGAAGCCAAAAGGCCCAAACTCAAATTTCATTTTTTTTTTGAAAAAAAAGTGTAAATTTATTTTTGCACGTATTATAAATTTCATTTTTAGATTACCTTGTAAGAAATTGTAATTTTCATTGTGTTGTACAAAATCATGAGTTTTTAAACTCGATCACAGTGTTTGGTCATAGCTATGTCTCTGACTCACATTTATGGATAATATCATTGCACTTGAGTTACTGTATACAACACTTAACATAGTTGCAATAATAACATTTGATCATAGACCCTTAAATAATCTTGAAGAAATAAGGTAAATGCACTCATAGCCTTCACTTCATTTACCTATTCGTTAAAATTGAAATGTGTAAATCCTAAAAAGTGGAATTTCTAAGTATAAAATCACAGTTATACATGCGTATGAAAAAATCCATCAAAGTAGGTGCTAGTGATTAGGTGAACCCTTTTCAGTTTTGTCTAGATACTAAGTATTGGACTCTTTCCCATACCATTAGGTATATAAAAAGGGTGAGCTTCTTCTCCATTCTGATAGGTATAAAGGAAGAGCACATATAAAAAAGGTTGGTACATCGGTCTGATAGTAAATAGAAAGGGAAGCATATATACATGAAGTGATAAAGAACCAATCCATCACCCACAGTGTTGATAATGATTGCAAAGGCTCCAAAAAAAATTTGTTGTTTTCATATCTCCTCAAAGGTGATAACTAAAACATAAAATCTTTTATTTTTTATTATTATTGAATGAATAATTTATAATAACAAAAATCTAATTTTTGAAAAAAACTCTCTTAAAATCTATTATTTTTTATTTTTTTAATATTTATAATGGACTTTATCATTTAATTAGAAACATAGGATTCAATTTTTAGATTTTTTTTAAATCTCTCTTTTAAAATTTAATTTGATTTGATTTTTTAACCTTTTTTAGAATAATTTTAGGGGAGATGTCTACTTCATTTGATGGTGCACCTAGCATGTTGCTTATAATTAAACAGCTTCGTGGGTTAGCCTTAGAATGATGGAAGAGGTTTGGATGTTTCGTTTGAGTTGGAAATATGGTTAAATAGAGATGTAATGAGATATTAAAGGGTACATTTTTAAAAAAATTGTAAATTTTAATTATAAAATTATATATTAAAAAATATTTTAATTAAAAATTTAATTTTATGATTTTATAATATTAATTAAAAAAATTATAAAAAATTGTATAAAATGTATTAAATTATCTATTTTTAGAATCATATTATATTATGATGAATTTTTTTTATTAATATTATATCAATAAATAAGGATTTTAGAGTTGCAGAAATAATTTTAGATTAAGTGAATGAGGGAAGAGGAGTAAGCAATCATTATGTTAGTATATAAGGTTGAATATTTGAGTTGTAAAAGTAATTCCAAAACATTTTTTAAAAGGCATAACTACTGAATATTTTAGTCAATCAATCATTATGTTAGTAAGAAGGTCATTCCTTTTGTTGTGACATTGGTCCCATTGATATAAGAATCATCCTACTATTTATGTTAGTAGGAGGGCCTTACCCTATTGACATATGGACCACAATACATTATGTTAGTTGAAGGTCCATTTTTATTATGACATGAAGATCATGATAACATCATGTTAGTAGGAGGGTCATTTTCATTATGACATCACTATCATTGACATAAAAATCATGATATATTAGATTTAAGCCTATCAACTAATGTAAGATTATTTTTATGAATGAATGAGGATTTTAGAATCATAAAAATAATTCCAAAATGTTTGAGGTGTCAAGATATATCTTTAGAGATAGTGGTAAGGCATGTGTTTAGAGGTATTTAAATGAATTTTTTTTTAAGATTATGAAACTACATGGAGAAAAATGAACACTGAATAAGAAAATATAATCATCCCCTCCAACCAATTAATTAATATGTTAGTAGGAAGGCCTATTTTATTATAATATCATACACAATGATCATAATATATTATATTTCTATGGTTTACACAAATCAAACCTATTAACCAATATAGAATATAATCTAAAATTTTATCTTTTCAACATTATAAATTTTAAAAGTTTGAATAACTCAACAAATCTAAAATATTAATAATAAAATTCTCTTCAACAAATTTTATTTCAGACAAAAAATTAATTTATGAATCAAAATTTTAAAAAAACATTGTTTTCATTACGATGGATTGTAGAAGCATCAAACTTGGTCATTACACGTAATGATTAGAATAGTTGGAAAAAGACTCATATTTTTTTCACAAATTTAGAGGGGCTCGTAGGGTGGGTCAACATTAAACCAAAAAAAATGTATTATTATTTTATGTGTAATTACAAAATTATTTATTACTATGTTTTAAATTAAAAAAATTAAATATATTCTATCCAAGTTAAAATTGGTGTTTTAAAACAATTTAATATAGCTAGCTAACACTTTTTAAGTTTAGAGATATATTCATGTTTGATGTCAAAATAGTTCAAAGTTTTATAGTTTAACTTTGGATAATGATGGTTGCTTATATCCATCCATAAAGGTACAAATATTTTTACATACCTGACATAGAGAGTCAAGTGGTTAAGCCCAAGATCATGTCTTGGATGATTTTGATAGCATGGATACCTTATTCATGGATGCTTAGCCAAAGGATCTCACTGATTTAAATGTATGCTTACTCAAAATTGTAAATTTGATATATGTTTATATAGACACCAAAAATCTACACACTATAATTCTGAATGTCAAAAATACCCCTAGACCATCTCAGGACCTCCGTGGACCCAACTTTGATATTTTGACCCCTAACCTAACCCACCTAGCCTAAGTTAGTTTGACCTTCTGACTTAACCTACCATTTTAACCCAAACTTTACCTTTGACCTTCTACCATAAATGGTGAGGTTTTCATTGACAGTAACTATTGATGATTAGGTTTACATTGATAGTAACTATCGATGGTTAGGTTTCTTGACAATAACTATCGATAGTCAAGTTTCTAGTAATAGTAATAATCGACAGTCAAGTTTCCACCACTTGAACATTGAACATGTAACCACCCACCAAGATTTTTTAAATATAACTCATCTAAATATTGTTGTGAGCCTTTGCATGGACAATTTATATTTACATGGCCTAGTTACACCTTCACTTCCACCTCTTATTTATGCCTATAAGAAAAAGAGGTTTGGGAGGTCAAATCCATCGGCAATTATTATCAGGAGCTCATGTATTCAAGGCTTTTTTTGTAGGTCAAGTAGCTTATTATGCAAGTATCTCTTCATTAGTAATCATCTTCAGTAAGCTCCATAACTTCTCAAAGCCATCAACCATCAACTGTCAAATCATGAGATAAGTATATTTTTCTTTATTCGAAATTTCAATTATTTAGTTTAAAATTCCACCCATAACCTCTTTTCAATCATCTGAATGAATAACCCTTGATACCTTTGAGGCTCTCTATCCCTCACAACCATTAACCAACCTCCAGCAACCTACATAATTTTTTTATAACCAAACCATAACCTATTTTATCCAAAATCAATAAGCTATAAAAAACTCACAGTCAACCATCGACAGTCATCCTAACCACCGAAGATCACCTTCACCTTCAATCCTAACCATAAATGATTAGCTTGACCATCGATCGTCACTATGTAAAACCAGACACTCAAAATTAGCAAGCAGAAACCACTTCTCAACCTTAACTAAAACCCTATTTTCTTAACTTCTATCACAATACAAACCAGAAACAATACCCTAACCATACTTGCACTATCTTTTGGACAATTTAGCATTCACCTTAATGTTATCTTATTAATCTAAGTACTTCTTTTGAAAAGTATTTATTTCACCTAAATTAAGTACTTTCATTTATGTTATGCAACATTATTTTTATCAACATTAATTTGTCTTAAAAGGTGGATTGACAGCCTCTAAAGAAGTCATGTACTTCTTGGATCTAGATTGATAGGCAATCCACCTTCCTACCTAACTAATCAACCATTTTTTAAGTGTTTTCTTATTTACAGGTCTTCCTCTCAAGCCAAAGAGGATTTCTTCATAGTCTTCTGATTCATTGCATGCACAACTAAATAGGTTTTTCAACCACACCCATATTGAGTTTCTTTTCTCTCTTTTCTAGAACTAAAGCTAAAAATTTACATGAAACATTTTGGCATGCCTGATGGGACACAGAGTCTCTACTCACATTTTCTTTGCATTTGTATGTTCTTCTCTCTATCTATGCTCATAATTGAAACTAAAATCTCTTTTGAGCTTAAAATCAACTACATCCATTGCTTGATTTTAACATTAGTTCACTTTGAATTAAAGCACAGTAATCTTATTGTAAAATCACCTTTGTTATACACAATGGCTAAACCACTTTCATCAATCAAACATCAAAATAATTTGAGACAAGGCTCGATTAAGATTTCATCACCTAGCAGTTACCTTATCTTTTCCCAATAATCCTACTTGGAGGTCACTACCAAGGGGAGAACCAACTTATCTCTCTAGCTAAGTATAAACTCTTGATATCAATATATATTAGCTAAGCACCCAACACCCTTATCGTTGTGGTGTATGACGTGAGGGGGTAGGCCCCAATACCAAGCCATGTATTGATTTTAATACAAATTATTTTAAGCACCTAAACAACTTAAAACCAACCATAGACTACTTTTATAGTACCTAATATACAAACCAACTTCTATCACACTTTCTTATAACTTAAGGCATAAGCCAAAAGTGAAATTAAAACTAACCTCTAGGATTAACATACTTTATAGTGTGTGTCTGGATTTCTTTGATCATTTTCTTGATTTCTCTTTGTTTGAGTTGTGAGAAATATAACTCTCTTTGGTAACTTTCCACCACCTTACCACCACTTACCTCATCTCCATTGCCTTATTCAATGGGGAGTATATTCTCTCCAGGAGATCCTAACTTCATTAAAATCCTAGAAGACAACCCTATTTCCTTAGAATGTTATCTTGCATCAATATCCACTTATAGCCCCAACCCTACCTATAACTAACCCAACTTTACCTATAATCAACCCAACCATGCCTATAAACAACACGACCTCACCTACAATCAACTTAACCTCACCTACAATCAACCTAACCTCACTTATAACCAACTCAACCTTGCCAAAAATAAATTCAACCTCAAATAAAACCAATTGACATGCCTTCAACAATCACTTGATCATCACCTCAACCAACCAATAACCTTTCAACCCTTATTAGACCCTTGACATAACTCACCTCAACTATCTTAACCTCACCAATCTTTGGGTTACCCATCCCAACCATCATATCAATTACCTCAACCACATAAAACTTTTATTAATTACCTCAACCATCATATTGATCACCTATACCCACTTTGTAGCAACCTTATTTATCTCAAAACCAAGACTTGGTGTATCCCCCTAGTCATACTACCTACAACTATCAACCCAACCACTATCAAACCAACCACTATCAACCTACTTTATCAACCTCATCAAATCAAACCAATAATCATCCAACCAATAACTATCAAAAAAAAATTCTAACCAATCAATCTTATCACCCTTATCAATGTTATCAAACCTATCAATCCAACCTACTTTACCCAACTTCTCAACCTTATCAACCCCATCAAATCCAACCAATAACTATCAACCTACCATATTGAACCAACCAAAAAATTTAAACCACCCACCCATATCAAACTTACCCACCATATCAAGCATTTCAAATTGATCAAATACCTTAACCTTACCCAACCTCTCAAACAAACCTACCTTATCTACCTTATCTAACCTACCAATCTTATTAAACCAACCAACCTCACCAAATCAAACCAATAACTATCAACCAAATTTTCCCAACCTACCAACCTTATCAATTATACTCAACCCATCAAATCACTCAAACTTTTCAAACCAACCAAACTTATTTGACCAACCAACTTTACCAAACTAACCAATTAGCTCACAACCTCAAGAGCCATTGGTGCACCCTCTTTCTAGGTAGTATACCCCACTGGGAGAATCATATGCCTTGATTCTTGACAAAATTTTAAGGGTTTCTATTATTAGACTCCCTCAAATCAAACCCATCAATGTTTCTCTTCCAAAACACATTTGGTTCATAGAGAATGAGTTTTGTACATATCATCATACAAATGGACATATGGTAGACAAATGTGGGTCTTTTAAGATGATCATTTAAAACCTTATCGATCAAAAGGATGTTCTAAAGGATATTCTTCATGTTTCCCCCAACCTATCCTTAGATGTCTTCAAATATTCAATCATTGAACCTCTGTTTGAACCCATTATTGTGTGAGCTCATGACCAAAACCCTCAACGTAATGAGGTCCCTTCATTAGATTTGGTCCTTAGTGCATCTTTAACTAGGGAAACCATAACTGAAGCCCCAACTAATCTACTTGTTAACCAAGTTCACCCTTTTCAACTTCCTTTTAAAATCATCACTAAGGAAGAATCAACCTTAAACCACCCATTTGTTGACCAAGGAGAGCCTTCTCAACTATCCTTTAAAACCATCATTAAGGAAACCAACCCACCTCTTTTAATTCCCATTTTAATGGAACAAACCCAAGCTCAAAACACTTCACCTATAACTAAATCCAACCCAACCTCAATTAAAATCAAACCCATTCAATTCCTCTATAATCTACTAGTTTTCATCTACCTAATGACATTGTCTTTGGTTTGATTCCCTTTTGAATAGGGTCAAATCTTTGTCACCTTACCTTACCAAACAAATAATCAAACACAAACAACAAGCTGGATCAACCACCCATCCTACCTCCCTCAACCAATAAAACCAACTTCTAAACTAGATCAATTAACCATGATCAACTAAACTTTTAATCCAACCATAAGCAAGTTATCTATCAATACAAATCAACATCAGCCCTCCATTAAAGATTTTTTGAATCTTGGCTACCCTTTTATCCAAGCTACCCACACCTCACCTAAACTCTCTCATTGGGACAATTAGACACTCTTGTTCACTTTGCCTCTATTCTAGGATGATGTTTCCAACATCATTTTTTGACCTCAAACCTATCCAAATTTGACCCAACAATGTTTTCATTGCCATAGCACCATAATGGCGATCCCACCTAAACCACCACCTATAACTTGAACTCCAAACTAACAACTAACAGACTAAAAACCCTTGGGAGTAAAATGAAGTCATATTTATCCTTCTTAAACCCTCTTATTAAATAACACCTCACCTTGGAATCATTTTTCCATCTTTGACCATCCATGGAAAGAGCAAACTGGGGGAACTTTCCCTTCATATGGCTTTGACTAGTTATCAACCCAAACCTACCTTAGAAATTAACCAAAATAACCCTTGGCATTTTTACCTCAACTTATCAACCAACCAACCCTTAACTATTGGAGATTACCTTTCTCCTTCACCCAACTAAACCTATTTGGGAGTCACCTTCTCCCCAACCTTTAGAGAGTACCTTCTCTATCAACCCAACCTGAACCAAGTGGTATACCAAAGTGGGGCAACCCATTCAAACACCCAACCAAACCTATTTTTGAGTCACCTTCTCCCCAAACATTGGAGATTACCTTCTCCATCAACCCAACCTGAACCAAGTGGTATACCAAATTGGGACAACCCATTCAGACACCACCCAACCTATTTAGGAGTCACCTTCTCCCCAAACTTTAGAGAGTACCTTCTCCATCAACCCAACCTGAACCAAGTGGTATACCAAATTGGGGCAACCCATATAGACACCACCCAACTTATTTGAGAGTCACCTTCTCCCCTAACCATTAGAGATTACCCTTCTCCACCACCCAAGGAACCATTGGATATTACCCTTCTCCACCAAACTACCACCTAACCAACCTCACCTTTTTTTTTCAACCCAAAGCTTTTCCATGTCTCACCTAGTGTTGGAAATTAATTAGGATACATATACTCTCTTGATTGACATTAATCATTTATGCAAGCATGGATCTATGGCATATCAGAACTTAAACCCCTAAATGATTTGTGTTCACATCATATTCTTTTGTTAAACCAAGTTCTTGATCACCTTGTATTTAACTTAAGCTCATCCCTTATTTTAAACCACATTCATCATCCTATTTTAGGGGCAACCAAATACAACCAAATCATGTGATTATCCATCACAATTATAGTCTAATCTCAAACTATGGGTACCAAGGATCTATCTATGGCATGATTCTCATGGTACTTCCCATCTCTCTTCGAGATATATTCCCATGGTTGTCACCTAAACCCTTTTTTCACCTATTGAACCTTCTTGTGATCTTAGATTTGCCTTCATAAAGGTAACCCTTTGAGCATGTATAATCAAGTCTATGTCAAGATAAATCAAATAATATCAAAGTCAAAAATAAATCATGGGTGATTCCTAGCATTCGTAGACTGCTCCTTAAAAGGATAGCTATTGAAAACTTATTCAAAATTTCAAAATGAAACCATCTAGATCCTACTAACTAAATATATATGGGCACACCATAAAATGACACCTTACCATCCCCAAGTGAATGGAACCATGGAATCATTTAATAAAATATTGGGAATGTGCCTCATAAAATTATGCAACATTGGTCACAAATATTAGGATGACCATGTGTCAGTAGTATTATGGGCCTATCATACTATGTATAAGTTGTTGAACTAGGTTACACCATTTTAAATGGTGTTTTCCATAAAGGTAGTTTTACCTATGGAATTCCTAATGCCCTCATTGTGCATCACATGTATTGGTTGGTTGGATGATCATGAATATATAAGTGTATGCCTAGAATATTTGGAGCTCTTGGACAAGACACATGCCTAAGCATGTTGGGGCTAATAGATAAAAAGGTGCACAAAAAGTTATGGTATGATAATCACATCAAACACAAGGTATTTATATAAGGTACACTAGTTTTTTTATTTGACTCTAAGTACCTCAAACACCTAGGCAAATTGCATATTAGGTGGATGGGACCTTATGTCATCCATAATATATTAGATACTAGCACATATAAGCTGCACACGTTGATAGGTGAAATGCTCCTTGGGCATTTCAATGACAATATATTAAAGCTATATAGTCACTAGTATAGCATTAGTGCCATTAGACACTGACTTCCCAATCATAAGTCAGTTGCTTAGTTTTGACCATAATAATATTTAGTGCAAACCAAATCTTTCCTTATGTTTTGTTCATTTATATTATTGAGTGAATAAGCATGGTTCTTTCAAGCCCATAAGAGAACTCTTATGTCACTTACATGCATAAATCTAGTTGGGTGAGTTGAGAATGATCACTTTCTAAGTGCCTGAGGATAAACACCTATGTTTTTGGGCATATGAAGTTTTCTAGGTTCAAAAAGATATAAGTACAAATTGATGAAGGCACATAAGATGTTCATATGCAATAAATCATGAAGATACAATGGGGAACTAGAGGACTAGTGAAATGATTTGTATGGGGTAAGGAAGGCCAACTAAAGAGACATGAAAGCATAGACAAATCAACCAAAAAGAGAGGTGCACTTATATGGAAGTGCAGTACTAATAAGAGATGGAAATAAGGAAGATAAATTATGTGCATGTGAAGTACTACATCTAGGTTTTTATAAGAAGGGCAAAGGTCATGCCATGTTGAACCAAGCACAAGAGAATGACCATTGTGATATCTAGCACCCACCCAATGGTCAGTAAGAAGTGACCATTTGAATTACCTATCACTTCACCTAATAAACTATTAACAAATTTAATGCTACAATGGTAGAAAAATAAATATATGTAATAAATGAGTAGTTGGTGCTAGATTTCACTGTATCTCATGGGTTTGGTATATTTCATGAAATCCCCATGATGTCATCCATTAATGTGGTAGCTAAAAATATAATATAAAAGGGGCAGATGATAGACTTAAATAGGTTACTAAGATTTATAAGAATTCAAACTAGAGCATAGAGCCAAAGCCATTAAAACCAAATAACATTACAAGAGAGAACCGTTCATCCATATCCCTTCTTAGTGAGATCAAAAGACCACCAACAAGATTGCATTCCACTTTGAGTTGCAAAGGAGGTGAGTGGAGAGAAATTGATAGAGAAATAGGGCATTAAAATTTTTGTAGAATGACCAGGCCACCATTAATGGTGCAAAAATCTAAAGATCCAAATGCACAATTACAATTCCCATGATTGTGAAGAATCACCAAGCATGATTTTAGGCTTCAATATAATCAACCAGCCATGTTTTAATAGCAACAAGTTCAAGATGGGCAAAAAGAGGCCTAAGCATAGGTATGCCACATACATAGAAAGATGTAAAGAAATCAAGGGTAGTGAAATAAGTAACCACTATGAAATGGGAGGTGTAGATGGTGGAAGGAATAAGCATCATGTAAGTAGATCTAAAAGTGAGTGTAAATCTCACTTATAAATAAATACAATTCCCCCTAGAGGACATGGTGGAGGAAAAGTGGGTGCCATTTATGCACATGTGCAAATTAAAGGAATACAACCACTAGAAAGGAAGAAATGTGTAATATTTGAACCAACAATAGATGGTATACATGGGGAAGAAGACAAATGTGGGCACCCACTCTTTGATGTCTCCATCAAAGATAAATTGGCAACAATGGGTGTAATGTAACTATTTTAGCTATCAAGCTTTGGCAAGCTAAAAGAGTTGGTGTAATTTTTCCTCCTGCATGTACATGGTGACCATTTATACTTTTTAGGATGGTGCATGAGGATCTTGGCAAGCCTCATCAGTAGAATCATAGGGATACCTAGTGTAAGGGTAGACATCCATCAGATGATGGAGGATGAGGTAGAGGTTAAAAGGGTCATAAAGTTCCTAGGATATTACAATTTAGGGTTTAAATTCCCCATCAAAGACATCTAAGACCTTGACATGAGAGAAATAATGCACTTGGTTAGCTCAAAACTATGCCCTAGAAGCTAATGGTATAATATTATCAAGAAATTCTTGTGCATTACCCACCACATGGAACAAGGTGTGAAATTCAACATCTCCAAGTTCATTACTAAGAAGATAGTCAAGAATGCATAAGAGTGATATCAAGCATGAAAAACCTTTAGGTGGGAATATATATTTATTTTGATAGTGATGTAGGATATAGGTGTGGTGTATGGTGATGATGACCACCTATGGGTGTTCCCACCAACCATGAGTCCCCAAAGATAAAGTACCAAGACTTTATTTTCACACCTAGCTTCTCATAGAAGTACAAGACTAGGATGCAAGGGTGGTGTAATAGGTAGATATAAGCCTTTGGGAAGGAGTGGTACATCCCTTAAGAACTTCCATAAAAATTAGTGGGAATGACAAATTTTTCCATAATGCAACACTTTTATGTGGTGCACCTAGCACTCATAAATGGGAACCTATCATGGTGGCTCTAGTTGCCTTATGCATTCTCATCAAAGTATTTCATGGTGGTGCTAAGGATAATCCCCAATACATAATAGTTTGAGATCTTGATTAAGATCATGAATAAAGATAGAGGAATGATGAGGTACTAATTTGTGCACCCTAAAGCTAAGGGTACTAAAGAAGAGGAAGATGAGACTAAAAAGATGTAAATTCATCCCCTCTATAGATTGATATAAATGGGAGGATATTAAACCTCTAATATGAAATAAAACTACACAAAAAGGGTGGTGATCCTAAAAAAGATGATGATTTCACCCTCTTAGTCGATGATTAAGGGAAGGTTGCACCAAAGTTGTAGGAGAAGAATCTCCAAAAGAAATGGGGAGAGAAGATTGAAGAAATCACAAAGTGCATTCAGTTAAAAATTTACTCTAAGGAGAAAATTGTGCTCCAAGCTCCAAATAAGTATGTGACCTTCATACAATAGAGTGATTCCTCTATAAAAAAACATAAGAAAAATACCAAGGGACCTATTGCATTCCATACTATAACTCTTATAGATATGGAGAAAGAGGTAACCCTCATGCCCATAATAAAGAAGGAAACTGAAGAAGACTGAGTAGGGACCTATATCCTATAGATAGAAGGAGAAGAGGAGCCAAGTGCCAAGGATGTATAGGAATCCCTACAAAGTGGCATGACTATTGTGTTTGAGGAAATAGAGGAGTCGGTAAGCCCCTCATCTAGTGAAAAATCCTCCCAATAGCCTCCATAAAAAAAGAGGAGAAAATAAAGGTTTAGAAGAAATTGGGGTTGAGCAATAAGGACATCAATAAGGCATTGGTTCTTGAAGAGAAGCAGAGACTTACCTAAGAAAAATAATTGGCCAAGGTAGAGAAAAGGGCCCTAAATTTTCCCACAATTGCAAGACTAGTAGTTTAAATGGTCAGGGAAGTGCGAAGTTCCCCCACTAGGAAGTAAAAATAAGTTGTGTTAGAGGCACACCCAAGTAGTGAAGGGGTGCTTGAAGAAAATGAAGGAGATATCAGTTCCTTAGAGAAACAAATAGAGATAATGGAGGAACCCTAATAGCAAAAATGTGATGTTAGCACCGAAGGAATTTCTATGGAGATGAGTATTAAGACACCTCAGGATGAATAAAATAATGAGGGGGAGAAGTGTGAGGAAGAAACCCCTAAGGATCAAATAGTTGATTCATCTAAGGAGAATGCTAAAGAGAGTGGTGGTTCCAATGAAGAGGAAGAACTACAAATAAGAAAGGCCATCATCAAGAAGGACAAAAAAAATTGAATATAAGGGAGAAGGTGCAGGAAGGATGGGTGGATGAATAACTCTATATGTATGACACTATGCCCACCCAAAACTTCCATGACCAAGATATGCAAATAACTCCCATTTGTGCTATACCACTACATAGATGAGACCCAATTTAAGGCACCTAGGGTGGATACTTTGAGCCTAAAAGAGCCTTATCATGGGTAAGACTCCCTCCTTATTAACCCTCACACCATGAATCCAATTTAATCTAGGAGTGCATTGATTAGGATGGCCATAGAAGTTGCACGTTGAAACACCATCAATGATGGCAAGGTGAAGAAATGGAAAAAGGTCCATAAAGAAAACATGGATGAAGTGTAGGCCACTAAATTAAAGTCAAAAAAACTCTATGATCACATAGAGATATTCAAACCATGTCTTTTAGTCAATGTTGATACTTCAAACCTGTCAGAGGTTGACAAAATTTGTGTGTTGGTAAAGCATACGCTCCCAAGCTTAAAACCCAAGCTGGTACAAGAAGAAGAAGATCCTAGTGTCATGATAAATAAAGATCTAGTTGATAAGATTGAATAGGTAGGATACCTCTTCATTAAATTATAGGAGGGAGTAGATACAATAGACACCATTTTCCTAAGCTTTTCAAACCAAGCCTCAATTATAGATGCATGCTTAAAGTAGACAAAGGAAGAGAAAGAGAAGTTGATGGTGTAAGTGTACTCAACAAGCAAGTTAGATCAAGAACAAATCATGGGGAGTGTTAATGTGCTCATCAACCAAATCAAATATCAAGAATAGAACCTAGAAACACTCTTTCATTCTCTACAAACTAAGGCCTATAATCAAGGAGTGATCATAGATGAGAGTGTGTAAAAGGAAAAAGCCAATGTTGAGGACTTCCATAAGGAGATAGAAAAAAGGATGTGCTCATGCTCACTACTGCATCCACTAAGATAGATAGAGCTATCAAAGAAATATAGCTCTTTATTAAGGGCTTTGAAGACTTCAGTGTTGAACTTAAGGAGAATGTACCTGAGTTTTGTGCTCCTAAGAGTTTGATAGCCTAATTTGAGGATGGACTAAAATTTTGTATGGGTTAATATTGGGCCCCTATCTCATTAAGTAAAGGATTTTTTTCCAACATAATATCCACCTAGGTGTGAATGAATTATTTTGTGTATTGGATATCCCTTTGGCATTTTGGTGTTAGTTGGAGGGTTTAGTGCATATCTTGTGCCCATTGGTAGGTAGCTAACTATCTCCCAAATTTTCTAGTCATATTCTAGGATTGGCAAGACATGGCGACTAAAACATAGAGTTTTTAAGGTTATGGAGCCATCAGTTATGATGACCAAACTCCAACTCGGCACTCGGTGTGCACCTTCCACCCTAGCCAAGATGCTCTTGAAATTTATTTAAGGAGCTCAAACCAGGTGAAATAAGGAGATGAGGATTTTTAACAAAGTTTTAGAAAATTAAATCCCATATAGATGTATTTTCCACATCTATTAGGCTTATTAATAGCATGGAAGCCATGAAGTCTCAATTTGTATGTTCCCAAGCTCACCTATGAGCCCATGGGTTATTTAGTGTTATGATCTAAATATATACTCTATTTTAAAATATAATTAAGCATGAAAGTTGTTGCATTAACACATAATATGTCTAGTTTATGTGTATTTTATGTTACTACTAGAATGAGTAATGATTGTAATTTTGTATTTTAATTCTATTAAGCAATTATCATGCATATTACTAGTTTGCATCTTTAATAGAGTCCTTAAAAACTTACATTATATCATCTTCATTTTGCATAAATATTATGTATAGAGTATGTGCCAAGTATTCTTATACTTATTATGATTGTGTGTCTAGCATGATTAGTTTAAGGGAAAGTATAATTTTTACCCTTCAAGTACCTATATGACACTAGGCTTAGTCAACAAAAGTCTTGTACCCATATGACACTAAGATTAGTACATGAAATACTTGTGCCCATATGAAACTAAGCTTAGTCCATGAAAGGCTTGGGCCTATGGATCTACCTAATGCTTCTATATAATAAATCAAGTTTATTAATTGAAGCATTGCACCATGGCATGACTAGCCTAATGTGGACCCTGGTCCCTTCTCAGATGTGCTTTGAGTAAGTGAATAAGGCATGTGCCTAATGTGGATTGATGTTAGTGTAGTCGTGTGTTCAAATGTTGAGCATAAAATTATTATCCCATGCTCACACTTGGTTGTAATAAACTAATAATTAACTAAAGATAACTTTATGCTCTTTTCTAATATACCTATGCTAGGAAATCCATTTCTTCTCTACCTATCTACCATAGACAAAGCCCTAAGGGAACTTATAGCTCATCATGAAAATAATGGAAAATAACATGTCATGTACTATTTAATTCATACACTGGTTGTGTATGAGCATAATTATCTACCCATTGAAAAATCTTGTTTATTTATGGTCTTTGTAACTCCAAAATTATGGCATTACATGCTTAACAACAAGACCGTAGTTATTTCCAAAGTAGATCCACTCAAGTATATACTATCCAAGATAATTTTATAAGGTTGCATGGCTAAATGAATCATGCTTATGAGTGAGTTTAAGATAGATTATGTCAACTAGAAGGTTATCAAGGGACAAGTTCTTATAGATCAGCTTGTTAAAGCTCCCCTTGTAGATACTAAACCCCTCACTTTTTAATTCCCAGATGAGTCCATCATAACCATCATTGAAACACCTCTTTAGGAATAACACTAGAAGTTGTATTTTGATGGATTATTCATGTCACATGGATTGGGGGAAATCCTATTTTTTATTAAACCATAGGGGCATCTTATCCCTAAATCATTATGTATCAAATTTCCTTATACTAACAACATGGTTGAATATGAATCACTCATTATAGGGATTCACCAAGCAATATAATGGAATATTCAAAATCTCAAGGTTTATAGTGATTCTCAGTTAATCATCAATCAGATTCCATACCACTTTTATACCAAAGATGAAAAACTAGTGCCATATAAGGCCATGGTGGACACTCTCAAATAGTAGATTAGTGACATATAGTTTGAACACATACCAAGGGCTAGTAAAAAAATAGCAGATGCCATGACCACATTGGTTCTTTGATTTTTTATACATACAAGGTAAAAGAATATCAATTCCTCATTGAAAATGTTTTATCACCAACTCATGAACCTTCAACCATTGTAATGATCTCTGATATTATTGGTCCTAGCTCTATATGGTATCCAAACCTCTTAACTTACCTTTATGACCATATCAGGTCACCTGACCTATCACGTAAATAATAAAAGGCCTTTTCCCATCAAGCCTCATGTTATATCTTACTTGGCCAAACCTTTTACCATCATAGCTTTGATAGAACTCTACTTCATTGTTTAAATTTGGTAGAATCAACATTAGTGTTATGGCAAGTTCATGAAGGAATATGTGGATCCCATACAAGTGGGGATGTCCTAGCCAAAAATCTCCTATGAACTTTTTATTATTGGCTAATTATAGATGCAAATAAAACTACTTATGTCAAAAGGTGCAATAAATGTCAAAGGCATGTTAATATGATTCATGCCCCAACCAAAGCACTAAAACCGATGCTTATACCATGGTCATTTACAACATGGGGACTAACTCTCATTGGGAATATTTACCCAACCTCATCTTATGGACATAAACACATCCTTACTACCATCAAATATTTCACTAAGTGGGTTGAAGCTATACCCCTCACTTACATGATTGGAAAATAAATTTCCAAGTTCATCTTTAACCATCTCATCTAACACTAAGGTATCCCATCTGAAATTATATCTAATAATGGTAGATCATTTAAAAATAAGGATGTCAAAATTCTTTTTGTCGATTACAATATCACCCAACATTTTTCTACTACATATTACCCACAAGGTAATGGCCAAGCAGAAGCATCCAATAAAACCATTGTCAACATCCTTAAAAATATTGTTAATGATGTTGGTCATGATTGGCACCTCCAAATATTTCATTCCCTCTATTCATACTGCACTAATTAACATACCCCAATAAGGACCACTCCATATTCCCTATTTTATGGTATTGAGGCCATTCTTCCCATTGAGGTCAAGTTACCTTCTATGTGCATCTCATTAAAACATGTCCTAGATGATGATGATTACCAAGTAGTTTACTTATAAGAGTTATATTTACTTGATGAAAAATTCATGGCCACTATAAATATCCTTCAAGCATACTAAAATTGACTCTGTGGCCACTATAACTAGTGGGTCAAACATAAAGAGTTTGAACTTGGTGATCTTGTTCTTAAAGAAAACCAAAATACCACCACGATCAAGAAGAAAAAGAAGGGTAAGTTTAAACCCAATTGGATAGGCCCCTATATCATGGTTGTAAATTATGGATCTAGAGTATGTAGGCTTTCTACACCAAATGGAGTGAACTTGATGAGATGATGAACATAATACACCTCAAACATTATTTTACTTGAGAGACCTAAAGTATTGTCTATGAGGCTCATTTTCATTATACCATATTATAATATTCTTTATATCATACCCTATACCATTCTTCCATACCTTTGCTATCGACCAAAGTTATTTTTACCCTCCCTACCCAACCCTTTGACTTTGGTTCCATTCACTGGTTCTTTGAATGCCTTCATCTTGAGGATCCACATCAAGTTTTAATATTTGATTTAGTATTATATAACAAGGTAGTATTTTGTACTAGTATGACAGTGGTTTGGTAGTTACATCATTCATTTCTTATTTCATTTCATTATAAGTATTCCTGATTAGAATCATATATGGGTGAATCAATGTTCTATTTTATGCTACTAATTATAATTTCCTTTGGGAAAATTAGTATCATTAACCTATGTCATTATTTCCTAATTATAACCACCTATGGGAAAATTAGGAACAACAATCTAATCATGCCTTGAAGCCCCACCTTATTGTTAGATGGTGGATCCTGATCTCATTTTAATGCCTATTTCCTAATAGGGGGTGGGGGGGTAACGCCCTCCCCCCCCCACACTATGGTCACCATGGGGGTCCAAGCCGGTGACAACCTATTTTGGAGCCCCCCCCTAGTGGGGGTTTGAGGGTAGTGTCCCTGAATCAGAATTTTGTGAAAATGCTTTATAAAATATTGTAATTTTGTAATGAATCTAGATGATTTACTATTAGGTCTTAGATATAATGGTAGAAATTAAGTTAGTGCATTTTTCCCCTAATTTACAACCCTTTTTTGATATGAGGGCATTATAATCAGGCAAAAAAGTGTAAGAGTGAAGAGGATATTTTAGTGGATATATTGTAGGTTTTTCCCTTCATTTATTAGACTGAATAATGACTGACAGTTTCTATGTGGACGTAACCCTGGGTAAACAACATTAAATCCGTGTCTCTATTCTATTGTGTTTTTTCAAATTAATTTTTTATTTATTTCATTATTATTGCTCTACATTATATATTTCTAACACTTACCACTCATATTGACATACTATGCCATTTTCCTACATTTAAGAACTTATTGCTACCTAGTCAATTTCCTCCACTATAATACAAAACTATAGTGACTTGAGGTCCCATCTTGGGACTATGTAGGTAGTGCTCAATTCATGTTGAGGTCAGCTCAGTCACCTTTTGACACACTATCACCATTTTGTGAGAAATTTAGGTTTGAACACTCTCACCATTTTTTGAGTTGAATTATTTAATATCTCATAATTCTTAATCAAATTGAGATTCTCAAAAAATTCCAAAAATATTTGTAAACATTCTATAAAATCCTAAAAATCATCAAATTAACTACTTATTTTCCTTAAGGATTATGGGACCCCTAGTTACTTCACAAGAAATCACTTGTCAGTTGTTTTCCCCATCCTTATTTGGACTTAGCCTTACACTCTCACAATTTTGAGAGTTTTCATATTGCACATTATGTATTCAAATTTGATAAATGAATGATCAAGAGGCTTCATTTCACACTCTCACCATTTTTTGAGACCATTCTCATATTCTTCTACCTCATCACTCAAGTTTTCTTGATCATCATTTCTATTATATCCCATCTCATAGGATAACTACATTTTTATTAATGTTTATGTTGGATTTTGCATCCATGAAACTATGTAGGCAACATCCACTTGCCTAGTGCATCTAGATTAAGCTCAGTTAACCCTTCCTTTCCTTCTATTCCCCTTATTTTGTTTTTTATTTTCACTGCCTCCTATGGCTTAAAGGCAATGTTCATCATCTCATTTGTTTATTATTTTCACTAACATTGTGATTAACATTTGATTATTTTTGTTTCATGTTCTTTTTGTTGTTTTATGCAAGTTTTTTTGTGTGTCTTTCTATTTATATTTATCATTTTGGGATCACTCTCTATTCTTATATTAACTTACTCGATTTTTACAGATGAATCAAATTTTGATTATTAAAATTTAATGAATTGATCATGCTTATCAAAAAGTCTTTCCAAAGATACCAACCCTTTGGGAATTTTATTCCCTTTTAGTTGCAAGATTTCTTTGCCAGTTTCCTCATTAATTTCAAAAATTGATTCTTGAGGAGTGTAATCACTTCCTTCAAAATACAACTCACTAAAATTTTCCACCTTCTCCAAGAATGAGATGAATTGCTCATCATTATTAAAAACCTATCAATGATTAACATTATCTGGAACACTGGGTCAAAAAACCAACTCAATGGTATACTTATTTCCTTAAAAATCTTTGTGAGGAATCAAGAGAGTGGCTGAAACAGCCAATGAATCAGTGTTATCATTGTATTCTCTTGGAACCACTGATATATTGAATGCATCAACACTTTTTATGTAATCCTAAACTTGATTGTGATAATGCCTTAGTCTTTCATTCTTCATTTGATATAGATTCCTAACATGGCAAATGATTAACTCAGCATCACCTTGCGCATGAAGATTTTTTATTCCTTTCTTTCATGTAACTTTCATTCCTAAAAACAAGGCCTCATACTTAGTAGTATTATTAGTATTATCAAAATATAACTTAAAATAGAAAGGAAATATTTTTCCTTTTGGGGATATGAGAACTATCACAGCTCCAGATCTAGTTGAAGAACAACTATCATCAAATTCCAAAGTCCAAACATCATTTGAACTCTCAACCTTAATAGTGTCAAAATCTAAAATATCTTCATCTAAAGAGGGAAACTCTTCTATTTACTAATATTTTTCTAAAATATCATTTAAATATATTGGATCCTCATTTGTATTCAATAAATACGTACCCATTCTAAAAGTTTCAAAAAGAATCTGGGTTTTTGGGTCTTCAATCTTTGTTACAATATACTTCACTTGCTTCTCTAGGTGAAGTTTTTGCATAACACCCTTAACAATTATCCTAACCTTAAACCAATCCATATTTCTCCTCCAACATCTTCACAAAAGTTACATCCCAATAGAATTCCATATGAGGTTAGAACATCAGCCACTAGAATTGTCATTTTGATTTTTTTCTCTAGAAATGTAGCAAATGCAAATTGTACATCCTTGATTTGGCCTATGAGAGGTAATTGTTTGGTTTCCATTGAAAATAAATGGCCAAAAGTCTTTGTCAAGGTTAACCCCAAGGCAATAGCCACCTTGACAAGCATCACATTATTAGAAGCACCTAAATCAATAACATAATTACTAAGCTTATAACCATTGACAAACAAGGAAATATAGAAAGGTTCTATTTTTTCCATAATTAGATGTGGGAGTTACAACCAAGTAATTTTTATTTTTTTTTGGCTTAGGGTCAATTGGTACACTTTTAGCCAAAGTATGCTCAAAATTGATCCCTTTTCTTTTTACAAATTTTGTCAATCTTTCAAATTGATCAAGATTTGATTGGAGGTACTCTGCCTTTGACATTTGGATTTTAGTCTTCTTGGCATGATCAATGATATCAAAATCTAAATATGGAGAAACTAAGGAAGATAAAACATTTTCATTTTTACGTTTCAAGTTTTAGGCACTAGGTCTAGATGTTAAAGGAGAAGAGGTAGAATTATGAGTATTTGTTTATCTACCACCCTATCCTTTGGTTGAACTGGTAAAGGAGTTCCTCTTTTGGAAATTGTAACCTCCTTTCATGGTTCATCCTTAGATTTTGTTTTATCAACCTTTTGTTATTGATTCGATTGACTTTGAGAATGGGTAAAGATGGCATAAGACTCACCATGTGTGTCTTCCTCTTGTTCAGCGTCTTCTTTAAATTTTAGAAACTTGATATCAGAGTCACAGCTTCTCCCACTTCATCTACTATAAATGGACTATTATTATCTTCAAGAACATATTTTATCTCTGAAACATCGTCATTCTTAGGTTCCAGCCAATTGACTGTCACATTATCTGGTGGTACTTCCAGTGCAAGCCTTGTTAGTGGTAGAGGAAGCCTAATCTAATTCTTATTTCTAACAGTGTTATTGGAATAATTCAAAGCATTTAGATATGTTCTTCTTAGAACATCCTTATATGAAGGAAAATACATGCCTTGAGACATTTTCTTCTTAAGTGCAAGCAACTCATTTGCTAGTTTTTGAACCATGGGATCCATAGTTCTAGGAGAAGGTGAATTTGTTAAAGGCTACCCTCTAGACTTAATAAAATTATTTCTCACCTTCCCTGCTAGAATAAAATTATGTTCTATTTCTATGGAAAACTTTGAGTGACATCAAGATCATTTGGGGTTGTTCTTCGCAAAAGAAAAATCACTTTAGGCAATTGAGAATTGATGAAGAAGCACTTCAAATTCTCAGGTGTAGGTCGAGCAACTATTGGAATCCTATTCCTCAACTTGTTAAACTTTTCCACAAACTCATGTATAGGCTCATGTGTTTCCTTATTTATTTTTTTAAGCTAAGATAACATGGCATGAGCATCTTCTTCAGGCTTAAACCTTGCCTCAAACTTAGTCTTGATCATAGCCCAATTAGTAATAGCACCAGTTGTAAGATGATAGAACCAATCAGCAACAATGCCTTGGAGTGTTTCTACAAATAATATTATAGAAATATCTTCATGTTCCAATCCAAGAACTCCACATGCAATGTAGAATGGATCAATATGTTCATCCGAATATTTCTTTCCATCACCATAAATCTTGGAAAAAAAAATTGTGAACCATGAGGTAGTTCATGAGATGGTAGTGCCAAATTCAAAAGACCTTGAGATGTCATTCTTTGTGGATTATATAGAGGTATGACAAACCTTTGCAAATGAAAAATAGGCAAAACTCTATGAATGTTAGAAGTTTCTCCTAGTATAGGAGATCTTGTATTTGTAGGTGGAAAACTTCTTGTACACTGAAGAGGTGACCTTGTACGTGCCAATAAAAGATCAAAGATGTGTTCTTGCAAAAACTCAAATGTTGGATCAATGAGTCCCACTACCCTTCTACCATGATTAAAACTTTGTTCAGCCAGAATGTGAAAGTACTTAGAAAAAAAGAGATTAACTATAGAAAAATAGTAGCAAATAATAAGGTAATGGTCTATTTCAACCAAATGAGTGTAGAGCTCGATTGCTTACTCAATTCCCTAGTGGAGTTGCCAAAAATTATTGGGTGAATATTTTGTCACCGACATAATGATAATAAAATGGTGATTTCAACCACAGTGTGATGAGATAAAATCTCTCCTCAATGAAAGGAGAGGTTCCCTTTTATCGTTAACTAACATAAAACTTAACTATTTACACTTATTTACAATGATTTTATCATAGTGGGTGTTGTCATATCATCCAATTCTCTTTTTTAAAAATTGATGTTCAATCACAAACTTCCTTCCAATCTTTGTGATATACTTTGAAAATCTAATATCACTTAATGAACCAAATATAACCAATATTTAGATTTGTTAGCCAAAAGATTAACAAGAATAATACCAGTAGAGTAAACTTAAAAGATAGAATAAAGTGCAGCCCAAAGTCTTCACTTTATTTCCAACAAAGATTAAAATTATCAAAAAATAATAACTAGCAGCCCAAAGTCTCCTCAGTAATTCACTTTCAATGTGAACATAAATCTAGTAACTAAAAAGTAGCTCAAAGACTCCAAAATTAGCTTCCTGGCACCTTCTATCTTATAGAAATTTCATGCCACAATTCACTCAAAGTAGAAGAAAATGAAATGGAAAATACATAAGAAAATTCCCAATATACCACAAGTATATTTCAACACAAAGTTTGAAAGATCACTTGATTTTATTATATTGAATAAATCTTTGATTTATAATATGAACACAAAGTTTCAAAATTGTTTCTCAATTTAGTAGCATTTCCCCTCTACAACAATTATTGATCCTTTCTAAAAAAAGCATCCTCCTATTTATAGAGATGAGCTATGAACAAAAATAGGAAAAACATAAATACATTACTTATTCATTGATAAAGTCATATTTTACTTAGGACTATGTACTTTTCCTACATGTATTTTACATTGAACAAAACTACATATGGAAAATTACAAAAGTAGACTAAGTGTCCTTAGACACAGAAATTTCTTCCTTTTTAGTCTTCTCTAAAAATTTCTCATATCTCTTCAAGATAACTTAGACTTCATCGTTATCTGGGCCAGATGTACTCTTAGAGATGGAAAGTACCCTTGTGATAGAATCTTCTAAGTTAACTGGCAAATCCTTGCTCTTATCCATGATTTTTTGTAGTTTATCCAAGATGACTTGAAATTCAATTAATTTGCTGATGGAGTCCAGTGTGAAAGCACTTGTTTCACTCTTTGTTTGGAGTAAAGATGTAAATTCTTGAATAACAATCTCCATAGGAAGAATTTCTTAAGAATCATTTTTAACTTGACAGGGGAGTTTTCTAATTTTTTATGCAAGATTTAACATCTTATTATCACATATATCTTCAACTTCTTTGATATCTTTAACAACATTCTTGATAACTTCTCTTTTATTCTGCATAGCTTCCCTATATTCAATGAACATTTTCCTATTTAGAATGACCTTCTACTCAACCAAAATCTCTAATTTAAAATGGCAAAGTTGAGTCCATGTATCAATATCATTTTTAGTCAACTCCAAATCTTGAGTGAGTGCTTTACTTGTTTGCTAAATTTCTATTTTAATTTCACTCAAGTTCTTCAAAAATCCAATGGTATAATGCAACATTTGAATACCTTGTGTTGTTAATCTCTCAATCCAAGCATTGACTGCATGACCCTAAGATCCATTTTTTTATGCAAGTTGAATAGCTCTTTTAGTATTTTCATGCACAACAAGATCAATAAACTCAGAGGGTTGGGTGATTTTTAGTAAATCAAAAGTCAGTTGTCCCACTTGTACTTTGAGTTGATCTTCGACCTTCTTGTCCTTATCATATATCTCAATCAAGGAAGCCATTGTTGCTTATAAATCTTCATTTTCACCTTCATGAGTTTGTTTCCTGAGATTTATTCATCCCACTACATATTTATATGTTTGAATATCCTCAATGTTTCTATCTTCAGGAGGCACTACAAATTTAGCATACTTATGCCCAAATTCAAAAATTGTCTTTGACATAGTTTTGGCCTTCTTTGCTATTTTGGGATTTATTGGCACAAACTGACCAAAATCAAAATCTTTTAGATCCACTACTTGCTTCTTCTTAGGTGTTTGTGATGCCAGCCAAGGAGGAAGAGCATATGGATCTCCTTGGACAGAGGATGTTAAAGCTTGGGAAACTTGGGGAGGGATAATGGATTGTGAAGTAAGTAGAATGGAAGGCAATGTGATGGAAGTATCTAGTAATGGGGTTGACACCAATGGGATTATAATAACAACAGGTAGAGTTTGTGTTGGAGTAACCACCACTTTAGTTCCTATAGACATTTTAGACATTGGAGTGGTAGGAACCTAAGTTGTTATCTTTGAGGAAGGTATATACATAATTTTATCCATATCTTTTTGGGTGAAATATAAATTAGTCAGGGATCCCAATGACTTTGAAAGACTAGGTAGATTTTAAAATGAATCAAAAACTTGGTCCAATGTACCTTGCAAATTAACTTGAAAAAATGCGGCACTAGGAGGTGAAGATGGAGGTGAAAGAACAACTTGAGAAGGAATAGGATCAATTTGTATAGTGTTACTCATGGGAGGAACTATGGAAAATGTTACTTGTGAAACTGTGGATTGAGAATTTTTAGCCAAAAGAACCTTTGATTGAGTAGTCTCTACTTGTATAGGTTATTCAAGCACTGGCTAAGACACTTATGATGTTTTTAATTGAGGTAGTTCCTCACTTGTAACTGAGACTTCTTTTTTCTCCACTTGAGCAGTTTCCTTGACACCTGCTTCTTTGCATTTCTTCTCTCCTTTACTAACAAACACAAATTTTGGATTTTGTCTATAAGTAGAGGGCTCCTCTTTATTTTTGGTTCTCATCTCCTCTAATTTCTTAGTAATTTATTCATCATACTCCTCCTCAGAACCTATCTTAAAATATTTCAACTTAATTCCTTTAGATTCTAACCAAGCATTAGTTCTTGCAAGAAGAGGTTGAAATATGTCTCTAATATAAATGGATTATTTAACTAACCATTGGATAGAAGGGAGAGGAGTTCAAGCCACTTGATTTTCCTCATATGATGAATCCAATACATTACCATCATCTATCAAATCCCCAAGAATATTTGTCAATTCCAAATTGATAATCTGATCAGTAGTAAGGTGACTATAATCAAGTTTCCTTATATCTTCATTAGTTCTACATTCTACCCAAATATCTTCAATTCTATGTACATGAGTGATATTACACTTGAGCCTCTACTTCATCATTATGTAATCAAAGTTTTCCCTACTTTTGAATTTTTTAAGCGTAATCCACTGCATCTTAGTTTCCATAGTCTTAGCCTTTGGAGTAGTGGAAATTGTGTACCGGCCAATACTAATTGAAAATTTGAATCCTCTCTTGTGAGCATCTGATTGTTTTTTTACACATTCATCACTTTTCTACACATTTCCAATAGTATTAGTTTATCACCAGGTAAGGTTATTTGTCAAATCATCTTACCTTGATGTATGTAAAAGTTGAGAATTATAAGAAAATACATTCAACCCTATTAACATGTGCCCATGCCTAGTCTGAAACTCTCTTCTTTTCAAGTTCTTTGTCAAGAGTGTAGATGAATGTATAGAATAAAGCATCATTAACTCTCATGTAATGTTTGATGATTTCTTTTAGAGTTAGTTGTGGATAGCGCTCATATACAAGAACATTTTTCCTTTCACCAATAGAATTTAGACCTAAAAAAGACTTCATGTTGGTTTTAGCATACACTAGATATGAAATCATATAAAAATTAAGTGAAGAAGCTACCTCTGAGAGTTGATGACAAATAGCATCATTGAATTTTTTACCCCAAAATATTCTTTGCTTGTTTCTTTTAATAACCAAAATGTATTGATACATCCATTCTTGAAAAATGTTTGAAATAGATAACCCTTTCACTCTGCTAAGGAGAGTAATGAAATCCCCTCTCCTCCATAAAGTCACTATGAGACAAATACTTTGGACATCTAGCTATGGTGGGTTGAGGAGTCTTGACCCATTTGGTATTGATATGTTTTTTACACTTCTCAAGATCTCTATCATAATATTATTGAGCTGACTCCATAGTTAAATTAAAATATTTCTCAATCTTAAAAAGGTGAAAAATCTTATCAAAATATTCCTCATCAAGGTGAATGATCACCTTTCCCTCTAAATCCTTGATTGATTTGATTTCCTTATCAAAGTGTCTTGCCATGGTCAAGATGAACTTAAAATCATGTGCTTATACTAGAAATGCAGCAGCCAAATGAATTTCACTATTAAGTATTGGTTGCATATGAGGTATAATGGGTTCTCTTCCCAATCTCTATAAAAACTTAGCCAGTCCACATGACCAATTTTTGTATCTCTAATTTGATCTAAATTTGAATCAACTGTAGATAACAGGAAGAAACCTTGATACTTCTACTTCATTATCTTCTTATTTGGAGAGATGTTTGTCATTGATCGAATGGCTACAAGTAATAAAATTTAATTATCCAGAGTTAGCATTTTTCATCTTTTTCAAAAAATGTAGGATCGATGAAAAATAGTGCTTTTACATGATGTATAGGGAAGGTTGTGTACTTCGGAGAAAATTCTCTGAACTGCATGAAAGGTGAATCACTTTAGTGTAATTCAGAGAATTTTCTCTGAACTACATGGGAAAGGTTGGTGTCATTTAGAGAAAATTTTCTTATTTACATGGGAAAGGGGTTCAGTAAGTTTAAATGCATTTTAGAGAAAAATCTTCAAAGTGCATCTAATAATGTGCACTTTGGAGAAAATTCTTTGAAATTCATGGGGATATGTTATGTAATTGTGTACTTCAAATAAAAATCTTTGAAGTGCACTGAGTGACATGCACTTTAAATAAAATTCTCTAAAGTACACTAGAGAACATGTAGTGTGCACTTCGAAGAATGTTCTCTAAAGTGCACTAAGTCCAAATGTGTATTTTCCCTTCATGCATTTTGGGTAAAATTATTTGAAGTGCACGAAGGGTATTGGGTCTAAAAATATTTAAAACCCTAAAATGACCAAAAACACAAAACAAAAACACAAAAAGTGAAGAAAATAAAAAGGGAGACGTACCTAAAACAAAATGAAATCGACCAAAATAAGGTGTTATGCACAAAACTAATCAAACCATCAAATCCAATTAACCACGAGGATAGTGAGGAAATATGCACATGAGCTTGAAAATGGTAAACAAGAAAAAAGAAGTGGTTAAAATGAAATTACTAGGGTTAGATATATATATAAAAAGAGTAATTAATGGAAAATTAATTACCATTGAGATGGTGGGTCCCAGGTGTGAGGTCAGATAAATTTATTGAATTCGCATATGCAATCTCAAAAAAATTCTCTGAATTTGCATATGATATTTTGAGAAAATTATTTGAATTTTCACAGAAAGAAACAAAGTGTAGTTCAAAAAAATTCTATGAACTGCATAAAGTAAAATTCCCTCAAAATATCAATTTTTTGGGGAAAAATAAATGCAAAGAAGCAGATATTTACCTTATTTTGCATGCTTAGAGATAATGGGATATGAAAAAAACAAGTATCATAGGGGTTATCCCATGAATTGAGCCTGCTAAATTCAAGGATAATAGGATATCCTAAGGGTTTTAATGGACACATGTTCTCCATCAGATCACTCATGAGTTTTTCATTGAGAGGAGTGTTATATTTCAAGAGGGTACTCAAGACTCTTCACATGATACTCTTCCTTCTTTGGATGCACTAGGATTTGATGATAGTCATGATGATTAAGATCCACTAGAGAAACCTCCTAATGATCTAGATTCTTCTTCTAGTTTTGATTATGAAAGTAGTGATTAGGAATGTCCTCTTCCTCTTAGAATATCTTAACAAGATGAGAAATTCCCTACCTAACTCTCCAAGCATTGGTCCTCTTTGGGATAGATAGACACTAAATAGTGTTGGCTAATGGGTTGGATATCTTCCAAACACTAAGCAAACCCATTTATAATTCTAAAATTCCCCACATGATTTCATTTCATCTATTTCTAATCCACAATCATTTTTTGAGGCATTAGGCACTCTTGAGTGGGATACTATTAGAAACCTGTGTTCTACTCTTCTATTTACATTATTAGCATAGTAGTTACTTTGGATGAATATGATTTATAAGTCATCCCTAGAGCATATTTGTTTTATCCCACATGCATGGCATGAAATAGTTATAATATAATTAGTATTTAAGTCAGTATTAAGGTCTAATGGAGGCATCCATGAATTGTATTGATTGAGCTTGCTCAAAGGAGGTTTCCCACTCAAAGAGGCCAGTGATTCTATAATTTTGCTATTGTAATTCAATTTTATTTGTTTTATTTAATATATTACTGATATTCCATTATTTATTTCATGTATTGTAAATATATGATAATTTGTTCAAAAAGGATCATATCATCTGGTATCAGAGCACTTTTCAAAGAGATTTTTTTTTCTTTTAGCTACGCACCATATGCTCTCAATTTTCCATAATTAGACTCTGGTGATCAGAAAGTGGTAACAGATCCATTCCTAGCCCTTTCATGTGGCAGTCCAGATCTATAGTTTCATTTCAAAAAAAAGATGACACCAAAGATCATGATTTTATGTTCAATTGCATTACGTTTATATTATGCTCTAGATTTTATCTTCTATTTTAGATCAGGGTAAAACCTATCCACCTATGGGAAATGCTTGGGTGAAGGCCCTAAAACTCATTGTGAGGAGTACCATAGGAACCCAAAAGAAGTTCTCTCATTGAGAGGATCTGCTAGAAAAATGGGCAATGACCCCTTCCTGATTGACTAGATCCCACCCGTGAGAAAAACCAAGAGTTGTCGCTAAGAGGTAAATCTATGGCTAGAAGATTTTTAGAGTGGTATTCACTCAGATAGTATTGGTGGCTAGAGTGAATTATAAAAAACCTTTAGATAAACATTCAAACCTAGGGTCTATTTATATCAGGCAGATCAGAAAGTAAAATGATTTATAAAACCATATAAGTTCATAAGACTATCAGTAGAGCAGTAGAAAACTAGAAATCAGTGTTGGAAATTTTTATTTTTTGAAATATATTCCTATCTGTATCCCTATTGCTTCTCAAAATTTACCAAGACACTTGAAATTTAATTCTCCACATTTTCTTCCTTGAGGTCACATATCCCAATTCCACTCTGAATTCCTGTAAATCTCATTTTTTTATTTTTTCAAGTTCTATCATAACTTTTTTAGTTTCTATCCATTTACCTCAAAAAATTTACAAAAGTCTTCATCACCCATTTTTTATTCTTCATCCCTCTTTGATAATTTTTTTAGTTTTTCCATTTTCCCCTCTAAAATCACCCTCGTCTTCGTCATACTCATGCAAAAATATTAGTAAAAGTACCTTTACCCCTCCTAATTTCATCCACATTAAAAAATTCCTTTACTAAATGTGTCTTAACTTTAGATTTCCAACCCATTTTTAAAAAAAAAAAAAAAAAAAATAGGTTATGGTAGTCACACACGTAGACACCAAGATCATAGAGGAATAAATTGTAGCTTTGATGACCCAGGTCACTGACTTAGATGATATGGTGTGTGGACTGAATGAACAGAATGGCCTTTTGCTCAGCAAATTATAGAAGATAGAGTCTTCTTTCAAAAATACTTTTTCATCCACCCACCCACCATGTGGGACCAAATTGGACTTTCCATGGTTGAATGGTATAGACCTGATAGTTGGATTTATTGTCCAGAGAAATACTTCAACCTTTATAACACTTATCATTTGAACAAAGTTCCAATTGCTTCCTTCCACTTGGAACTAGAGGCAATCCAATGGTACTATTGGTATCTCAAATCTAATGATGAACCTAATTGGATAACTTTTACATCCCTACTTTTGGGAAGGTTTGACCCCTCAGCATTTGAGGATTTTATGGGAGCCCTCACCAAACTTCATCAGATAGGCACCATTCATGATTATCAAATTAAATTTGAGAAGCTACATAATCACACTAAAGGGTTATTCGATGACTTCTTCAAGAGTTATTTTATTAGTGGCCTCAAAGAGCCCATTCATTTTGAGGTCAAGATGTTTCAACCTTAGACCATGATGGTAGCCTTAGGTCTCATAAAACTCACTAAAGATAAAATCACTAATCAGCATCACACTTCCCATTGGGCACCCTCCAAGCCCTATTTCCAACAACCCACTACCAGGACAACCCCCAACAATGTCTCATAGGAGCTAAAATGCATGCATGCCATAAGAAAGGGCTTTGTTACAATTGTGATGATAAATGGTTTTTAGGGCACAAATGTATCAATTAAAAATTGTACCTACTAGATATTGATTCTCTACCAGATACTAAAGATTATGAGGATACTACCCAGGAGATCGCATAGGAAGTTGATGATTCTACACACCCAAATTTCCTTCCAAAAATCTCCATGCATGCTTTGGTAAGAGTCATTTCCCCCCAAATGATGTGTATCTAGGGTTATTTTAAGAAGAAACTCCTCACCATTCTTACTAACTTTGGTAGCACTCAACTTTATCGACCCTTAGGTCACCAAGCAAACATATTATTTTATCCATCCATGTTTTAGTTTTGAGGTCATGATTGCCAATGGAGGCATATTACCCTATAAGGGAAAGTGTCATAATGTTCATATTTAGTGGGTGACTATAACCTTTAGGCTAACATGTTTACTTTATCTTTAGTGGGATGTGATGTGGTTCTCGACACCCAATTATTAAAAACACTTAGACCCATCCTTTGGGACTTTTTAAAGCTTTGGATGCAATTGTCAAAGAATGGATAGAAATGCACCCTATAAGGCATTCTTTCAGGCTCTACCAGTATTGTCAACTCTCACCACATGGAGAAACTTCTCAAGTGGGGATCTCATGGCATCATTTCCCAACTCTTTTCTCTTCATATTACTTCACCACCAAACTCTCACCCACCTTCTAACTTGCACAACCTTTTGGTCAAGCATGCCTTAGTTTTTGAGGAACCTACTAGATTTCCACCTCATCGGGGTCCCTGGTAGTGGATCTCCCAAAATTCAACCCTATCAATAGCCATTTCATCAAAAGAATGAGATCAAAAAGATCATCCATGATCTCCTATAGGCTGGGGTTATTCAATCCAACACTAGTCTATATTCTTCACTAGTATTGTCTGTTCATAAGAAGGATGGTTCTTGGTGTCTCTGTATTGATTATGAGGATTTGAAAAAACTAACCATCAAGGATAAGTTTCTAATCCCTATCATTTATGAAATCTTTGATGAACTCCATGGTGCACAATTTTTCTCCAAATTGGACTTGTGTTTAAGGTATCACCAAATTCATCTTCAAGATATTGATATTCTTAAGATAGCCTTTCGCACACATGATGGCCACTATGAGTTCCTTTTCATGCCATTTGAACTTACTAATGCCCCCTCTTCCTTTCAGAGTTTGATGAACCAAGTATTCCATCCCTTCTTGTAGAAGTTTCTCTTGGTCTTCTTTGATGACATTCTTGTCTACAGTCCCACATGGGAGGATTACCTCCACCACCTTGACATCTCTTTGGGCATTCTTATTGCTAACCACTTATGTGTCAAACATTCAAAGTGTTCTTTTTGGAAAATAGAGGTGGATTATTTTGGATATATTTTCACATCTGATGGTGTTCATGTTGACCCCACCAAAATTATAGCTATGACAAATTAGCCCCAACCAAAGACCCTTAAAAGCTTACGTGGATTTCTTGGTCTGATAATATACTAAAAAAAAATTGTCAAGGATTATGACATAATTTTAGCTCCATTGATATCTATTCTCAAAAAATATGCATTTTCATGGTCACCTACATCTTCTCAAGCATTTTGATGACCTTAAACATGCCATGTGCACCACACCAATCTTGGCCATGCTTGATTTATCTAAGTCATTTCTGCTTGAGTGTGATGTGTGTGGAATGGGTCTTGGTGTTGTATTTATGCAGGAGGGTCATCTCATCACCTTCACCAGTAAGGCCCTAACTAGATATAGTTTGTTATGTTTCACATATGAAAAAGAGATGATGGTTATTCTCCATGCAGTTCAAAAATGGCATACCTATTTGATTGGCTGGCACTTTTGCATTAAAACCAACCATCAAAGCCTCAAATATTTTCTAAAATAATGAGTATCTTCTCCAGAGCAACAAAAATGGATTTCTAAACTCATGGGATATGAATATGAAATTACCTACAAAAAAGGCAAGGAAAACTTGGTGGTTGATGCTCTCTCTCGCTAGTTCAATGATCTAGTGCACCTATATGCAGTCTCTCTTCCCATTTCCACTTGGTGCCATGATCTTCAAATTAAGTGGCATAATGAAATCCCAACCCAACAACTCATTATTCAACTATTTGTTGATTCATCTACTACATCTCATTATACTTGGGATGGGCACATATTACGATATAAAGGTAGTTTAATGTTACCAAAAGGCTCCAAGTTCAAACAACTAATTTTATAGGAGATGCATGCTTCTCCTTCTACTGGTCATTCAGGGTTTCTAAAAATGTATGAGATAGTTCATCGTAATTTCTTTTAACACAGACTCAAGAAGGATATCAAAACATTTATTTTTGAATGTGATATTTGCCAACATACAAAAGGTAAAATAGTTGCCCCACCTGGTCTACTCCAACCACTTCCTATTCCCACACATATTTGGACCAATATTTCTATGGATTTTATTGAAGGCCTCCCAAAATCTAGTGGTAAATCAGTGATTCTTGTCATAGTAGATTGCCTCTCTAAATATGCTCATTTTTGTACTTGGCCCATCCCTACACTGCTTTCACTATTGCTTAGACATTTATTGATCACATATTATGACTCCATGGTGTTCCTACTTCTATTGTCTCAGATCATGATTCCATTTTCACTAGTTATTTTTAGAAAGAATTCTTCAAGCATCTAAGTACACAATTAAAAATGAGTTTGAGATATCATTCACAGACTGATGGCTAGACCCAAATAACCAATAAATGTCTAAAAACTTATCTTCATTATTTTGTCATAGAGTAGCCACATTAGTGGGTCAAATGGTTACCTCTTGTAGAATGGCGGTATAATACATCCTATCATACCTCTACTAAAATGACCCCATATGAAGCAATTGTTAGGTTGTGGAGCTAAAAGCTTCAACCTTTGCAAACTAAGGAATAGATGGTTGCTGAGTTCTACAGGAACCGGCGTCGGCAGCATGACCGACGTCGGCAGAGACCAGTGCAGAAGGCCACTGGCGACGGCAGGAAGTCGGCCGACATCGGCAGAACCAGACTAGCAGGGACCAGAGTCAGTCGCCTGTGTGTTCCTGAAGTGTTCGTTTTACAGACAGTTAGTTAAGTGAATGATGAGTTTGCATGTTAAGACCAGCCAGAGTCTTGGGCTGCGAGGATAATTGTCTAAATTAAGAGTCTAAGTTAGTGTTTGAGTTAGGGATCTATTTATAGACCCATTGGCATGTATTGTAAAAGGCATGAGATAGAAAGGAAGAGTTCCTTCTGGTTGTAAGATCTATGAGTTGCAGATTGTTGCAAGCTCATTGGGGATCTACATGTAAGTTTGGTCTTTGAATTGCAGGTTGCAGGTTCATGAGAGATCAGCTTGAAGTGCTATAGAGTGCTTGGTGTACCGGCAGGGTTATTACTGACTGGTTGGTGAGGTGAACACCAATTCTGTGTGTGAGTTGGTTGTTGGGACCGTTTTTTGTGTAGGAGAGTGTGTGTGAGAAGAATTACTGTACACTTGAGGTGTGGCGAATCTCTGTAAGGTGAAAGAGTGTGGCGGCTCTTTGATGTATTGTTTTCTGTATAGTGTTAATACAAGATAGTGTATTGTCTCTCATATTTTGTGCTATTGGTGAATTCTAGTTACTTGTGTTTCTGGTTATTTTCGCATATTCAATTGCTTATATTTGGTAATCATACTGTGCTCTTTCTGAGGAGCAAGATCCTAACGGGTGGAATTAGAACAGGTGTGTTTGTTCTTGGATTTACCTCCACCCCCCCTTGCCCAACAAGTGGTATCAGAGCTTTTGGTTGGGATACTAACAGATTGGTGTAGATCTGGGTAGTGTGTTTTGATTACAGGTTACTCACAGGGTTTCTGTTTGAGTGGGAGTTGAGCAATGGCAGAAAATAGTTAACTACGAATGGAAAAGTTTAATGGCAAGAACTACCAATTATGGAGGATGCAGATTCAGGACTATCTGTATCAGAAAGATTTGTACTTACCGTTGGGTGGGGTTGCTAGCAAACCCTTGGATATGAAAGATGAAGAATGGGAGGTTCTTGATCGGAAGGCTCTGGGATCTGTTAGATTGAGTCTTGATTCATCTATGATTTCCAGCTTATCACAGTGTAAGACAATGGTGGAGTTGATGAAATCTTTGGCAAATTTGTATGAAAAACCCTCGGCTTCAAATAAGGTATTTCCTATGAAGCGTTTATTTAATTTGCAAATGTTGGAAGGTGGATCTGTTCATAGCCATCTTAGTGATTTCCATGGTTTGGTAAACCAGTTAAGTTCAGTTAATATTGTACTTGATGATGAACTTAGAGCTCTCTTAATCTTGTGTTCATTACCTGAAAGTTGGGAAGGTTTGGTAATGGCAGTTTCTAATACTGTGTCTCCTTCAAAAGTCTTAAAAGTGGATGATGTTGTGAGTGTGATCTTGAATGAAGAGATACGCAGGAAAAGCACAGGTGAATCATCCAGAGATGCTTTGAGTGTTGAAGGAAGAGGAAGGCCAAGAGAGAAGACAGAGCGTGGGAGATCAAGGTCGAAGATAGGCAAAAGATCCAAGTCCAGGTATGGCAGAATAACCTGCTGGAAATGTGGAAAGTAAGGGCACTTAAAGAGAGATTGCAGATCGGGTGAAGATCAGCATGAAGGACATGGAGAAGAAGCAGATGTTGCGGGTTACGTTGCACAGGATGCTCTGGTATGTTCTTTGGATAAAGTAGAATCTTGGGTATTAGATTCTGGTGCCTCTTTTCATGCATCCCCACATAGGGAATTTTTTCATGAGTATGTCCAGGGAGACTTTGGAGAAATTTGTGTAGGGGATGGTAAGTCTTGTCAGATTGTTGGCAAAGGCAAAGTGAAGCTGAAATTGCAGACAGGTGACACATGGGTGTTAAAAGAGGTCATGCATGTCCCAGTTCTGAAGCGGAATCTGATTTCTGTTAGAAGTTTGGGTGAAGAGGGTTGCACAGTAACTCTCATAGCGGACTCTTGGAAGGTTACCAAGGGTACACTTGTTATAGCTAGAGGTAAGAAAGTAGGTACGCTTTATCTATCTACTTGTTTTACTGATTCTCTTTCTGGGTTATCTACTTCAGTTGTAGATTCAGAGATGTGGCTTGATAGGCTTGGTCACATAGATAAGAAGGAGATGCTGGTTCTTGAGTCAAAGAATATGCTTTCAGATTTGGAAGGCATGGATCGTGGTTTCTGTATGCAGAAGAAGAAGGTAAGGTTTCTTGAGGAATCTGATGTTAGTGACAAGAACGGGAAAGCCTTGGTTTTCAAGGAGAAAGTGACGGACAGAGTTCAGCATAAGGTGCAGAGGAATTCTGAGCAGAGAAAGGGTGATTTGGACAAGGGTTTTGATCCAAAAAGAGCTCACGGGAAAAAGTCAGGTCTCACAAGAAAAACACAGAGACTGACGTCGGCAGGAAAGCCGGCGTCGGTGTCCAGACAGGGACCGACGTCGGCTATGTGCAGCCCGACGTCGGTGACTCAGGGCAGAAAAGAGATCGGCGTCGGCCAGGGGAAATCGACGTCGGCAGGGAGGCAGTTGCAGGGAATCGACATCGGTCGGCTGTAGATTGAGATGTGACCGGCATCGGTTATTGAGACGAATTTTGGGTGGACAGCTAGTTGTCATGGAGTCTCAAGCGCCCATATGGAGGACTGAAGGTGTAAGTAAGTTCTTAAATTCATCATTTCCCTTCTTTACACTACTTGTTGCTCACTTATGGCATAAGACCAGGAAGTTATTGAAGAAGCAGAACAGGTAGATCCAGGAAACAGTGGGAGCTTGGCATGGATGAGGATGTGATTCCTTGGAGGAGAACCAAACAGGTGTTTTGGGTAGTGTTGCCAGCTGGAAGTAAGCACTGAGAGACGAATGGATGTTGAGGATGAAGAAGAGCAGAAATGGATACGTGAGATGGAAGATCAGGGTATATGATCTTGTTTTAGCTGCAGGGCAATGGAGGTTTGATCATTGTGTTTCTCTTTACCAGGTTGGATAATATTAGCTACATTATCCTACTTTCTGTATGATGTACTTGTTGCAGGGTTACATATACAGGTATTGTTGAACTAAAGGTAAAGCTAGTTCAGGTGTTTGTCATGGAGAATCTGGGAGCAGCAAGATTCTTTGGCATGAGTGTGTTCTAGAGACATGGAGGTCTTGTTGACTTTGTTTCAGGATGATTGTGTGAAGCCGGTTAGCACGCCGATGGTTAGACAGTTCATAGAACAGGTGTCTTGATTCACATAATGAGGTTGAGTGCATGGTATGTACTAAACCTGAGTTTTCCCAAGCAGTGGGAGTTGTCACAAGTTTGGAGTCAATTCGGGAGAGTAATACTGAAGGGTAGTTCAGTGGGACCAGCAGCAGGTGCACATGCTATGCAGGGTCAAGTTCTTTATCTACATGGTTGTAGATGCGGATGTTGCAGGTAATTTGGATGACATATTTTGCACCACGGATTTTGTGGTGGTTGGTCTTCAAGAGTGATCTTGAGGAGGGATACAAAGCCAAGGGAACAAACTAGACGGTGTACAGGTACAGGTACAGGTTGTAGCTGTTTATCTCCAAGTGGGAGATTGTTAGGTTGTGGAGCTAAAAGCTTCAACCTTTGCAAACTGAGGAACAGATGGTTGCTGAGTTCTACAGGAACCAGCATCGGCAGCAGGACCGACGTCGATAGAGACCAGTGCAGAAGGCCACCGGCGACGGCAGGAAGTCGGCCGATGTCGGCAGAACCAGACTAGCAGGGACCGGCGTCGGTCGCCTGTGTGTTCCCGAAGTGTTCGTTTCACGGACAGTTAGTTAAGTGAATGATGAGTTTGCATGTTAAGACCAGCCAGAGTCTTGGGCTGCGAGGATAATTGTCTAAATTAAGAGTCTAAGTTAGTGTTTGAGTTAGGGATCTATTTATAGACCCATTGGCATGTATTTTAAAAGGCATGAGATAGAAAGGAAGAGTTCCTTCTGGTTGTAAGATCTGTGAGTTGCAGATTGTTTCAAGCTCATTGGGGATCTACATGTAAGTTTGGTCTTTGAATTGCAGGTTGCAGGTTCATGAGAGATCAGCTTGAAGTGCTATAGAGTGCTTGGTGTACCGGCAGGGTTATTACTGACTGGTTGGTGAGGTGAACACCAATTCTGTGTGTGAGTTGGTTGTTGGGACCATTTTTTGTGTAGGAGAGTGTGTGTGAGAAGAATTACTGTACACTTGAGGTGTGGCAAATCTCTGTAAGGTGAAAGAGTGTGGTGGCTCTTTGATGTATTCTTTTCTATATAGTGTTAATACAAGATAGTGTATTGTCTCTCATATTCTGTGCTATTGGTGAATTCTAGTTACTTGTGTTTCTGGTTATTTTCGCATATTCAATTGCTTATATTTGGTAATCATACTGTGCTCTTTCTGAGGAGCAAGATCCTAACGGGTGGAATTAGAACAGGTGTGTTTGTTCTTGGATTTACCTCCACCCCCCCTTGCCCAACAGCAATTTATGGGTAAGTACCCCCACCACTTCTCTTTTATACACCTGGTAGTTCACCAGTTCAAGTAGTTGACACTACTCTTCACCATCGAGATTAAACTCTCAACATCTTACGGGGCAATCTTCATTTGGTATAAAATCACATGAAGCAGAAGGCCAATCAACACCACTCTAAGTACACCTTTCAAGTAGGCGATATGGTTTTTCTTTGCTTGTAACCATACAAACAATCATCCCTAAAACAAAAGGGGTGTCAAAAGCTTTCCCCTAAGTTTTATAGTCCATATAAGGTTCTCCGGTAGATTGGGTATATTGCTTATAAGTTGGAGCTTCCACCTTCCTAAAGCATTCACCTAGTATTTCATGTCTCATGTCTAAAGAAAGTTCTTGGCACCAACATTCAAGCACAAATAGTCTTACCAAAACTTGATAATGAAAGCTCCCTCCTTAAACCACAAGTAGTCTTGGCTTGATGCACCCACCAACTTCGCTCTCGTACTATCACAAAAATTTTAATTTAATGGTAAGGACTGCAATGCAAAGATGCCACATGGGAACCATTATTCTAGATTCATCAACACTTTTCACAATTGAAGATTTGAAGACAAAGATTTATTCCAAGAGGGAGGGGATGTTAGGAACCCATGTTCTACTCTTTTATTTACATTATTAGCATAGTAGTTGCTTTGGACACATATGCTTTGTAAGTCATCCCTAGAGCATATTTGTTTTATCCCACATGCATGAGATGAAATAATTTTTAGAATATAATTAGTATTTAAGTCAGTATTAAGTCCCAATGGAGGCATCCACGAATTGTATAAAATTGGGATTTCTCAAAGGAGGTTGCCCCCTTGAAGAGGCCAGTAATTCTACAATTCTACTATTATAATTTAGTTTTATTTGTTTTATTTAATATATTGTTGATTTTCTATAGTTTATTTCATGTATTTGTAATTATATGCTAGTTGATTTTCTTATTTAGTTTAAAAACTTTATAAATATATCGTTGGACTCAAACAAGAACCTCTAGCTTGGTATGCCAAGATGGGCTCCTTTCTTCTTTCAGTTGGGTTCACCATATGTCATTCTGATCTGAATGTCTACATTTTACATTAGCATAATTCACTATTGATTCTATTTTGTCATGATCCTCCTTAGAGTATAATTGATTACTTTTGTATAAGCAACTAAACACAGAATTAAACCAGAAGTAATAAGTAACTAGAAATCAGAAACAACAAAGAATAGGAGATATGAGAAACAATACAATCTGTATTACACTCTTCTAGAAGGAAATACAATGAAGAAATATCACTCTTCTCACACCTCTTGGATGTCCAGTAATTCTCCCTCAAGAGTTCTCTCTCTCAATCAATTACAACCAACTCAAACACTAAGTTGTTCCCTCCAATGACAATCAACCTAATGGTTGTTGTTGCCTACTCTTGTCCACAGACCTTCTTGATTTTGCACCCTACAGATCTAATTGATCTTGCTTACACCGTGTGTTACAGAGCTTCTTGATCTTGCTACCCCATAGATCTACTTGATCTTGCTACCCCACAGATCAACTAACCTTGCTTACCTGTAGATCTTCCTGATCTTGCACTCTTGTAGACCTTCTAGATCTTACACTTAAGGATCTAATCCTTCTTAGTCCTAATTACAATACAGCCCCATGGGTCTCTTAAATATATCCCAAACCAAACAATAATTAGAAACGCAAACTCAAGACTAAAATTAGTCTTTACATGCAAACTAACTATTCATCTAAAATTAGAACAGTTCTGGAATGCAAAGATGACTGATGTCGGTCGATGCATAATTGATGTCAGCAAATTCAGGTTCCTACCTGACCGATGTCGGCAAGTTTGACCGACGTCGGTTACTTTGTAACCCAGCAACCTCCACCATTTGCATAACAGTGAAGCTTTTAGCTCCACAACTTAACATATTTCTCTACATGGATGACATATTGATCACAAGGATCTCTTTATCCACCATCACATCAGTGAAAATTAATTTCTCTAATGGATTCTCAATGATGAACTTAGGTTTATTTCATTACTTTTTTGAGGTTAAAATTTCTCAGTCTGACTCTAGGATCACTACTACATAATCTAAGTATTCTCTTTATTTACTTGCATAGTTTAACATGGTTGACTTTAAGCCAACTCTAACCACTTTTCTACTTGGGGTGAAGCTTGAGGATAATTTTCCATCTCCTTTGGCTGATGCTACCTCGTATCAACAACTTTGTGGGTAGTCTCATCTACCTTATACACATTAGACCTAACATTTTATATGTAATTGGCATGGTCTCCAGATTTATACAAGAACCATATGAACTGCATTGGAAAGTAGCTAAGTGAATTTTCCACTATATTTAGGGTACTCATAGTTTTAGGATTCGCTATGGAGTAGGCATTGACATTGACTTGATTAATTATACAAATACAAATTGGGTTGGTGATATTCAAAATCATAAGTCTACTTTAGGATAAATTTTCTCCATTGGTTTAGGTTTTATTATTTGGTCAAGTAAAAATCATAATGTTATTTCTTTATATTCTATCGAGATGGAATATAGATGAGTTGTTAATGCTAACACCAAGGATATTTATCTTTAGGGGATTCTCACCAAGTTTGGCATTAATTTTTGATGACCAGTGGTCATATTCTATGATAACCAAATCACAATCTAGATATACAAGAATCTAGTCATCCATCAACATAAAAAGCATATCAATATTCACATGCATTTCATGTAGGAGCTCATCTAGGATCAAGTAATTGATTTGTGATACAACCAGTTAATGGAACAAATTATTGATATATTCACCAAACCCTTCATTTAGAGTAAGTATCTTCTTTGTAAGATATTATTAGGGTTTAGGTAGCTTTAATTTATTCCTCCTCTAGGGGATTATCTCTATGTATTTTGGTACCTCATCAATCCTTTATGGCAGGACCCAATTCTTCTACCAACCTAAACTATGCTTAAGTGGGTGTTAATGTAGGATTTTTCCCATAATGTGGTTTTACCTACATGGTTTAATTAGCTTGTTTAGGTTAATAATAGGTCATTAGGGGAAATATAATTTAAGTCATTTTCTAATTATGAGTTGAGTTAATTACTTTTTTTGGTGACCTAATTTCTCACTATATAATATACCTTCCTATGTACTTTTTGGCTAATGAATTAATGTTAATGTAACTTTTGGTTGTGAAAACAAGATTCTTATTTTTTGAGTTGTTATCCAAATTTCACTACTCTATACAGATTCAGATTCATGCATTCAACCCTATCTAATCTAATCCTTAATTATGGCCCACTCAAAAAAAATTATCTCATGTGGAGTTAAAATGTTAATGTATTATAGTTTTTGTAATTTGTCATTCATATTTAGTTTGTGATACTTAAAAATTATAAGCACAGGCTTATACTAAGAGAGGGGTGAATTAGTATAAGATAATCTTTTAATCTTTTAAATTTAATCAACCACAACAACCATAAGCATTCAAGATCTAGAAATTAATAACACAAGAGAACATAGGATTTACGTGGAAACCATTTTCAGAGAAAACCATGGCAAAATATTGCTTTTGTATATATATATAACTCTTTTATAATTTTTGCAGGCACTAACCTTTTAGAGACACCAATTCCCAAACCAACCACCAACTAGGTCAATTTTTGAGCACCCACCCACTGGAAACACTGATCACCTTCACCAAGCACCAACCCAGCTAATTCGTGAGTACCAACCCATAGGAGCACCAACCCCTTGATTGTGAGGCATCAACCCAAGCTAAATTGATTCCACTATCTGTGATTGCTTCTTCAATTGAATGATGGCTTTTCATCTCTTACACTTTCTCTATCATTGATTTCTTATTTACTTTTTGCTCTCCTCTCTTTCACAATTCTCAAATGATATTCTTCATTAAAATAAATATACCTTTCACACTTCTTTTCTTAAGAAATATTCTATTTCATTTTCCACTCTTCTCTTCTTCTTCGCTCAAATGATATGCATAAACAAAATTTTGATTTTCCTCTTTTCTTTCTCTCTTATTATTATATGATCTTCAATCAAATCAAAATATTTTTATACTTCCACATCTCTTCTCCCTTATATATCCTTTAAAAGGATGCATCCCATCCAAAGAGGTACCTCTTTACCAAAAGATGTGACTGTTGACATTTCTATCGACATTTTTGTCGATAATTTAGTTAACATTTAAGTCGACATTTCTGTTAACATTTCTATCAACATTTCCATTCACTTCTGGCAACAATTCCATTAACATTTCTATTCATTTTTTATCATGATTCTCTTTGACACTTCCATTCACTTTCGACAACAATTCTTTTTGACATTTTCATTCATATATGTTACAATTCCTTTGACATCAATGACAATTATTCCAACAATCTCCCCCTTTATCATTGATGGCAATCCCCATGAATTAGTATATGAACTCCCACTAACTTCAATTCTCCCCCTTTGACATCAATTTCAAAGAGTTGTACACCCTACTCCCCTTGATTTTTATGCTTCCTCTCATAGTCACTAGATGAAAAAGATATTTTCTTTTGTTATCTTTGTTGCAAACTTGAATTTCTTTTATACCACTTATTGTAATATCTTCTTTTATTTTTCCTCTTAGTAACATATTTTAATACTTCCACATCTCTTCTCCCTTATATATCCTTTAAAAGGATGCATCCCATCCAAGAGGTACCTCTTTACCAAAAGATGTGACTGTTGACATTTCTATCGACATTTTTGTCAATAATTTAGTTAACATTTAAGTCGACATTTCTGTTAACATTTCTATCAATATTTCCATTCACTTCTGGCAACAATTCCATTAACATTTCTATTCATTTTTTATCATGATTCTAATTGACACTTCCATTCACTTTTGAAACCAATTCTTTTTGACATTTTCATTCATATATGTTACAATTCCTTTGACATCAATGACAATTATTCCAACAATCTCCCCCTTTATCATTGATGGCAATCCCCATGAATTAGTATATGAACTCCCCCTATCTTCAATTCTCCCCCTTTGACATCAATTTCAAAGAGTTGTACACCCTACTCCCCTTGATTTTTATGCTTCCTCTCATAGTCACTAGATGAAAAAGATATTTTCTTTTGTTATCTTCGTTGCAAACTTGAATTTATTTTATACCACTTATTGTAATATCTTCTTTTATTTTTCCTCTTAGTAACATCTTTCCACTATTCAAATCATATCTCTCTTCATTCAACATGGTCTTCACTATAATTTATTTTTGTGCTTTGTGATCCATCATGGCCTCCCTATCATTGTTCCTTGTGCCTTTTGCACAAACACAGATTACTCCTTTTAATTGTCTAGCTATTGCATCCACTTCCAAACTTGTGTGAATTCTCTCTTGAGTTTGGTTTGGGCATCCTCTTTCTTGTTATAGTCTATAGGATTACTTCCACATTATCTCACTATATGTCCATACTTATTGCAATTATAACATATAATGTCTTTTGACAATGGAGTAAATAATTTTTTACTTGAGAAACCATATGAATCTTTGTTTTCATTCTAATCATGCCCATTCCTTTCATGTCCTTCACTTGTTCCATAGTTCCATGCATGCTCATTTATTTCATGCCCATTCCTCATATCTAAATTTCTACCACTATTCCATGTGTATCCATTCCTCACATGTCTCTTATACTTTGCTCTATGACCAAAAATGTTGTAATTAAATCAATAGTCATAAAACGATCCTTGGTACCTATTAGACTATTTTGGCAAGAATGATATTCTGTCATGCCAATGGTTCTTTCCTTTATCTTCTACTTTTGGAAATTCATTCTTCAGGGAAGTGTTCTCTTTTATCTTCACAAGTTTAGTAATTTTAACATCCTCCTTGGTAAACTTTTGTTCATCTCCATAGCCAAGACCTGACTTATCGAATAGTGACCTCTAATGATATAGAATCCCATCTAGAACCTTGGTGCTCTTCTCAAATATTAAGTTGTTTTTCAACTTAACACTAGACTTCTCCAATTCTTTTCTTAAATCAACAATCTTAGATACAAGCTTAGTAAGATTTTACTCTTTTGATTTCATCTAATCTTTTATTACCTCCTCAATTCTTCTTACCTCTTCTAATTTAGTTTTTAGACTGGTAATGATCTTTTCAGACTCTTTGAATCTTTGATATATGTTCATATTCAAATTTCCACCTTCTTCATATTTTTAAAGCTACAATTTTTTCTTCAAATTCTTTTTCTTAAGCCTCTTTATTTTGTTCAAGGCACAAACAAGTTCTTCTTCTAAATCCACTTCTCTTTCATCCTCAAGATTTTATTCCTCTTCTAGAAATATTTGGTCTTCATCATTATTTGTTTTTATTGCCATGAAAAGAGTTTCTTATTTATCACTCTCTAAATTAATCTCATTACTCTCTTCAACTAAGCTACTTTCCTTGGTGTAAAGGATTTTCTTATATCTATCAGTGTTTTTCTTTTTTTCATATTTACTTGGCTTATAGTTCTTTTTGTATGAATGTTTCCTCTTTCCTACCTTAGCATGTTCTTCATCACTATTATCATCTTTTGTATGAGGAAACTTAGCAAAAAAATGCCCTATCTCACCATAATTGAAACATTTGAAAGGAAGCTTACCTTTATACTTAACAAATCCTTGTGTAAGATTTCTCACAAAAAGAACATCTTCTTCTGATTCATACCTTGACTCAAGTTTTTCATTTTTGAATTTCTTAGAATATTTGAAGGCTAATTTACACTTTGATGATTTTTCTGCTTCTATCCTCATTTCATATATTGTGATTATTCCATGTAATTAATCCATCTTTAATGTATCCAAGTCCTTCATTTCTTTAATAGCTGATACTTTTGCATCATAAGGAAGTGACCTTAGTACTTTTTATACTATCATTGATTCTTCCATTTTCTCACCTAGCCCTTTGATTGTGTTGACTATCTCATCCACATGGAGAAGATAAGATGCAACATTTTCTTCATCTTTCATCTTATACATTCAAACTACCTTCTATGCATTTGAAGTTTCTCCTTCTTGACCTTGTCATCACCTTCATCGATATTTTGAAGTTTGTCCCATATATCTTTTATTGACACATAATTCATAACTTTTATGACTCTAATTCTGATAAGCCACATAAAATGGCATTCATCATTTTTGCATTTTTCTAACATGCCTTCTTTCCAACTTGATCCATTGGTTGATTTTTTGGTGTTATGTACCCCATGACTAATGATAACCAAATATCAAACCCTAGAGCCATAAGATATGTTCTCATCCTTATACTCCAAAAAGCATAATCATTTCCTCAAGCAATGGTGCTTTGTTTGTGGAGAAATTGTCCTAACCTTGATGACTAGCCATGTGTGCTTCTGAGATCTACCTTCTAATGGTTAGACTAATTCTGAAGGAACCAGTTGATACCAATTGTTAAGCACAAAGTTATATTGAGAGGGTGGTGAATTAGTATAAGATAATATTTTAATATTTTAAATTTAATCAACCACAACAACCATAAGCATTCAATATCTAGCAATTAATAACACAAGAGAACATAGGATTTATGTGGAAACCCTTTTAGGAGAAAACCATGACAAAATATTTCTTTTATATATATAACTATTTTACAATGTTTTTAGGCACTAACCTACTGGAGACACCAATCCTTAAACCAATCACCAACTTAATCAATTTGTGAGCACCCACCCACTGGAAACACCAATCACCTTCACCAAGCATCAACCTATAAGAGCACCAACCCCTAGATTATGAGGCACTAACCCCAAGTCAAATTGATTCCACCATATGTGATTGCTTCTTCAATCGAATGATGGATTTTCTTCTCTTACACTTTATCTCTCATTGATTTTATTATATACTTTCATCTCTCCTCTATTTCATAGTTCTTAAATGATATTCTTCATTAAAATAAATTTACCCTTCACACTTCTTTTCTTAAGAAATATTCTATTTCATTTTCCATTCTTCTCTTCTTCTTCTCTTAAATGATATGCATAAACAAAATTTTTCTTTTCCTCTCTTCCTTCTCTCTCACACTTATATGATCTTCAATTAAGTCAAATGCTTATTATACTTCCACATCTCTTCTCCCTTATATAGCCTTTAAATGGATGTGTCCCATCCAAGAGGCACCTCTTCACCAAAATATGTTACCATTGACATTTCTATCAAAATTTACATTGATAATTCTCTTAACATTTCCATCAACATTTCCATTCACTTCTAGCAACAATTCCATTCACTTACAGCAATAATTCTATCGACATTTCCATTCATTTCTGACAACAATTCTATTTGACACTTTCATTCACTTTAGGCAACAATTATATTTGACATTTCCATTCATATCCATTACAATTCCTTTGACATAAATGACAATTATTCCAATATAAATATGGTTATTCAATGTAGTATCAAACTAGAAGGTTAATTTTTTTGAATTCATGGTGTATGAAAAGTAACATTTGTTCACAAAATTTAAGATCATTTGGAATTATAGTGCCAAAGTTATTATAGTTTTGATGACTATAATTCAACTTGAAATTTCACTTCTGTTATAGGTACAATTATTGAGGTTGGGGTTGAATCAATTATTCAATATAATCCAAATCAATTCCCAACTCTTAAACATTTAGAATATATAAACTTGATCAAGCAATGTAAACATGAAATCACATACATCCAAAGCATACATAAGATCATACATCACATGAACACATTATATATTTGGGAAACCCTCTTGGATAATAAAACCCACTAAACCTTACAAGATGGACTATAGTCCTATAAAACAAGATTCAATATTTAGACTAGAACTAACTGATCAAGGAACATCCATCCCTTAGTTTAGTGAGACACACATTCCAAAAAGAGGAACCACCACCCTAAGAAACCAAGTACCCACTTATCTACCTTGAACATATCATCTTAAACACCTATTACTATTCTTGAACTGATGATGACCACTTTTTTCTGCACTCTTCACCTTTAATCTCTCTCAAGCTACCTCTAGGGCTAACTTGCTCAAACTGCCTCTTCTAGGCTCATTAGGTCCAATGAACTATGTGTCCTTGATAAAAAAAATCATGACTAATCATATTCACTATATGTTAGTCCTCAATTACCTATACCTTCTCTTTCTAAGGTTCTCTCCTTTTCTTGAATATACTCTCACACAACTAGCATAATTAGTCCAGTTAGACCTTGTATTTATACCACTCTCTTCCTTTAACTAATCTTGGTCAACCAATACGCTTTACATATTTGAACCACATTTTAAATAGGTCCTCATACATGTTAAATTTAATAACCACACACTCCTTAGATCATCCAATACCTCATTATCCCCAAACCACCATTAGGTCTTGGTGAGACCTAAAACAATTAGGCCTTCATACTCACACGTTACATGTGAGACTACTTAGACCACCTTCATATTTTAACAAATCAAACTTGTTTCCAATAAAACCTTTATTACTCCCATATGGTTCCATGCCACTTGGAACACCAAATCAACACTTGAACATACCAATTAGGTATCGTTGCTCTTTAGGTCTTCATATACATAAAACATAGTCTCAAACTTATAAAAAAACACTCAAATATTTCACATATCCATATGATTGGATAAAATAAATTAACCCTTAAATATATTTTCTACACCCCCATGTGATTTAGACACTTCACCACAGACCCTAAGCATTCAAATAAACTCTCTCAAAATGACCACCAAGACTAGTCATATACAATCAAATAATAGTCAAGCTATTTTGACTATCCATAACTAATAAAGGTAATATCAAGACATCCAATAATTTTTAATAATAATTTGAGACTTATAAAACATATTCATACTCATTTTATTCTTCAATTCTACTCAGAACACCTTCAACTTACCTCTGCAATATGGTCACTCAAACTGTCAGTGTATTCAGTAAACACAATAAACTTATAAGCAATTATTCACACTTAAGATGGATTATAAAAACCTATATATTTTCCTTATTTATTATATAACTCTTTCAAATATTTATTTCATCTTTAAACATCAAGACAATATCAATAACAACTCAATTATCCTTCTCAGGTCACTTGTAGAACATGGTCAAACATATGATTAACTTTGAAGCTTAAATTTTTTTATTGTAAAAACATTCAAACCTTATAAATAAATTATATTAATTCACATTTAATTCCTTTACAAATTTTATTTTTACTACATTAATAAATCCATCCTGGATCAAAATATATAGATCAAAAACTACAGACTAGTTTTCCCTTGTTAATTTGAATATTCAAATTCCAATAGTCACTGAGTAAATATAAAACAACTGACACTTTTTATCATCTCATGATTCTTTCCATCTTGATAAAATTAACTCAATTTATCTCCTCATGATATTCTTGTCTTTAACTCTACATCACTCACCGTTGATCTTAGACATAGATATGCGATTACGACACTTGGCACTCTCACGTGCCTTCTAAGTACATTGACTATTTGACTCCAATGAGATTCAACCACTTGGAATCCCCACATGAAATAATGAATATTTTAATTAATATGATCCATTGGATCATAATTTTCATGATCATTCACTCACTATTGATCTCTATCTAATAGGTTTCATGCTCACCTTTAGATCTATTGCTCAAACATCGTGATTGTGACACATTTCACTAGCACATAAAATCTTGACTATTTAACTTTGAAGCTTGAAAATATATCCTTATTTGGTCAAAATTAAATGCTCACTATTATATTTTTGATCTGATTAAACACTCACCTTTAGATCTCCTCTTGAAAATTTGGCTAAGTATAGAAACTTAGTGAACTTTATCTGAAAGGCCAACTTTGCACCTAAATAATTTTTTCTACGCTCAACCTCATGACCTAAAATTTGAACCAAGAGATCACATTTCATAGGGTAATCCATCCATTTATCAAAATACTCCTAAAACCTTCAAAAAATTTAAAAATTATGTCATCAATATGCTTACTCAACCTTATCTATCAAGATGACTATTTGAGCTTAAACATTCATATGATTATTCTAATGAATTCCATTCACTTCCATAAGAACTCTAAGGACTCATAAAATCCCATAAGTTCTTTACAACATGTCTATACCATCAATTTCCTCACTAAGTCAAATATTTAATAACCATGCAAGAACATTGAATCACACTTTATCATTATCATTCTAGCACACATGACACCTCAATAATATCCTTGGTCACATTGGAGACATCATTAAAAAACTTCCAACATTCTCCCCCTTTGTCATTTACGTCAAACACAAATACAAATCTTATGCTTATAATCTATCTTTCTCTTCAATAACTTTCTCCCCCTTTGACATAATGATAAAGTGGGCTCAATTCCTGATCCTACAGCCCTAAAAAGACTTCAAGAACCAAAATAGGAAAGGAACACCTCTGAGAGATGATATAAACTCCCCCCTAACATTATGCATACCTCTTATTACCTTGATCTTCTCAAATATGCTCCATGAATACACTCTTCTTTGATCATACATAGCTTATATGAAGATAAAACATACATGAACATCAAAAATTGCATGAACTTACCTTGAAAACATTAAGAGGGACTTACCCTAAGTCACCTGAGCTTAAGAACCCTTTGATAATATTTATACCATTTCCAACAATGATAAATCAACATAATATCCACCATACCTTCTCTCTCAGATTTAACTACACAATCCTCTGATCCTACGACCTGACCATTTATAAAGATCCCCCTTTGTTTATGCATGAAAATTCAATATATTATCAAAGAGCTTGACTTGGTTTGATCCAGTCATCATATAAACATGCTTCAATTCACATCTATAGTAGACTTCTTCATGTCTCCACCATGACTATAATATCTCACATATGCTCCCCCTCACATCATTCATAGCTCTTCAAGCCTTTCAAACTATCTAAGTTAGCTACCCCTAACTCCATGATTCACTTGGATCATGACATCATCCTTAATTATACACCTGGATATCTTCATTTCTTTCCTATATAACTTGCACACAGCTTTATTCTTCACCGCTTTGACCAACTAGACCATCGTTTAAATATTTGACCAAAATCTTGACTTTAGGATCACTATCCCTGAATATATCTCTTAAATTATTCCATCAAAACACTTTGGAGAATATTCATAAAACTCATTTCACCCCCTTAGCCAAAAATATTTTCAAAATATCTTTCTTGTCCTGTAACATTAACCAAAAACTCAACTAACATCTACCATGTTTCCTCTTGTTAACAAGTCTCTTCTTGAATCCTTGAGAGATACCCCAATCCACAATGTCCTAGAACAATGTGAAACTAGGAGTTTCCCATAACTCCTCATATTCCTTCTCCTCCTTGTTCATCTAATATTGATAGTTCTTATTCTTCTTCTTCTTAGTCTTAAGAGAAGAAACATGCTCATCCACTATAATATTCTCCTTTTCTTCTAAGATTGTATTAACAATATATGGAGACAACAAAGATTCATGACATACATTTTCAATTGAAGAAAAAACTTCATCAATGGGCATTGATAGTTGATGTTCTTTGCATGAAACTTGCTCAACAACAATAAGATGCTCTCTTGGATCCATACATACCATATAACTAGCCTCAATTAGCACTTTGGTATTTTATTTGAGCTTGACTTGAACTAACTTTTGATTCTCCTTTTTTATCTTGATAAATGACACATTCTCTTGGAATTTTTTAACTTTATTCATATCTGATTCTTCATTTTCTTTAGCAAGAATTCCATCTTTATCTTTCAACTCAATTGAATTAGATTTTTTGGTCTTCACTTCCTTAGGATTCTATACTAAGGATTGACCTTTCTTGAGCACACTAGGATGTCCATTCTCCTTCTTATGATTTGAGATCTTGATTATACATAATCTTGAAATACGACCAACTTGATGACAACTGAAACAAATAACATTATTCATACCTTCTTATTGATGAATATTATGAATCTCAACAAACATACCATCTTGTCTCTTAGGTTCATTATGATCAAGCTTAAATTTATTTGCTCTCCATACCTAGGTTAATATTTTCCCATGAATTATAGAGAAAAATCTATCAATATGTCCCATGTCATGATAATTATATCAAACTACATTATCCATACCTCTATCTGACCAATTGTCTTCCTTTTACAATTTCTTGCCTTATGACCAAACCTGTGACAAGCATAACAATGAACATGAAAAGATCTTTTATACCTCATGACACTTGGCTACCTGATGGATCTTTTCTTGTTGATCTTGGTGCTTCCATCCTTCTTGTCTTGAGATAACATCTCTTTCTCTTTTTCAGTCTTGTTTACCTTGACAATAAATTTATCATGCTCATCTTTCAATGAATCTATCTTGGTATTCAATTGAATGCTCTTATCCTCTTTATCTCTCATAATTTAACTTACAGCCTCTAACTGAATCTTAAGAGCTTGAATAGCCTCCTTATCCCTCTTAGCTTCTTTAGCCATGATATCCTTCAATCTACATGCTTGTTCTTCATTAATCTTTATAGAATCAAGATTAGATTTCAACTCATCATGCTTACCTTACTTTTAACTTAACTTGGCATTAGTCTCTTCTAACTGAGTCTTGATATGTCTTAATTATTCCTCTATTGAACTCATATTAGTCTTCATAACTATTAATTGATCCTCAAGAATTCTTATCCTCTCTTTATCATCTTTTGATCTTGAGCTTGCCGTTAATGATTCTAACTCCTTATTGAGCTTGATGCACTCATCTATAATAACCTTAAATCTTGAGGCCATGATCTTATTCTGAGCTTATTTTTTATCGTACTCTCTCATCTTACCTATGTACTTCTCAAAATGTTCCTTGAGATGATTTCACTTGTATTCACTTGATTTTAGACATGCATAAGTAACCTCCACTTGAGCCTTCAACTCTTGATTCTCTTTCTTCAATTGCTTAACCATATTGTACCTTAGATCACCTTTAAGTGGTTAAAATTTCAAATAAGGTCCTTCTTTGATACCAATTATTAGATCTACAATAATTTAGAGGGGGTATGAATCAATGATACAAGGAAATCCAAATCAATTCCAAACTCTTAAACATTTAGCATACATCAAATTGTTCAAATAACATAAACATGAAAGCACATACATAAAAATCATACATAAGAACATACATAACATGAAGACATCATATATGTGGGAAACACTCTTGGGGAATAAAACCCATTGAACCCTGCAAGATGGACTACAATCCTATAAAACAAGATCCAACATTTAGACCAGTACCAACTGATCAAGGAACACCCATCCCTTAGTTTAGTGAGACACCCATACCACAAGGAGGAACCAAACCTATAGGTAACCAAGAACCCACTTAGATACCTTGAATAGATCATCTTAAACACATGTTTCCTCTCTTCAACTAATGATGACCACCTTTGTTTGCACTTTTCACCTCCAATCTCTCTCAAGCTGCCTCTAAGGCTAGCTTTCTCAAACTACCTCTTATAGGCTCATTAGGTCAAATGACCTATGTGTTCTCCTTAATCATATAATCATGACTGATATTCTTCAATCTCTATTATTCCTCAATTACCTTTACATTCTCTTTCAAAGGTTTTCTCTTTTTCTTGAATGTACTCTCACACAACTAGCATAATTGGTCCAATTAGGCCTTATACTTATACCACTCTCTTCCTTTAATCCATCTTGGTTTGCCAAGATTATTTAGATATTTTAAACACATTTAAAATATTTCCTTATACATGTTACATGTCATAACCACACACTCCTTATGTCAGTTGGTACCTCATTAGCCCCAAACCACCATTAGGTCTTGGTGAGACCTAAAATAATTAGGCCTTCATACACACACGTTACATGTGAGAATACTTGAACCACCTTCATCATTTACCAATGATTCAAACACATCAAAAATATTTCCAATATCCCCTTTCTTACTCCCATATGGATCCATGCCACCTAGAACACCAACTTAACACTCGAACCTACCAATTAGGTCTCCTTACTCTTTAAGTCTTCATATACATAAAACACAATCTCAAACTTATAAAGAAATAAATAAAATATTTAAAATATAAATATGATTAAGTCACATGAATGAAACCTTTAGTATCTTTTATGCACATCCATGTGTTTTATACACTTTAACACAGACTCTAAGCACTCAAATCAACTCTCTCAAAATGACCACTCAGACTGGTCATATATAGTTAAGCTATTTTGACTCACCATAATTTATTATGGGAATGTAAGGAAATATAATTATTTATAATAATAAATTAATAATTTACAACATATTCATACACATTTTCTTCAAATATGCTCATAACACCTTCAACTTGCCTCTGCAAGATGGTCACTCAAACTACCAGTGCATTCAACAAACATAGTCAACTTCTAATCAATTGTTCACACTGAAGATGGATAATAAAAACCTCAAAAATCCATAAAAAATTTCTTCATGGAGTATAAAACAATATCCAATAGTTATTTCATCTTGAAACATCAAGACACTATCAAGAAAAACTCAATTATCCTTCTTGGGTCACTTGTAAAATGTGGTCAAATACACAGTCAAATTTGAAGCTTACAAACTTTGACTATATGAAATTAAAACATTATAACTAGATTATATGTATGTTCCTTAATTTAATTTTCAAATTTTATTTTTATTACATCAATAAATTCATCCTGGATCAAAATATGTATCTTAAAAACTACATACTAGTTTTCCCTCGTTATTTTGAATATTCAAATTCCAATGGTCACTAATTAAATACAAAGTAGCTGATACTATCATCATTTTGTGCTCCCTAGAATATTTATTACACATTATCCATCTATCTCCTTGTGATATTCCTATATTTAACTCTACATATCTCACCATTGATCTTAGACATAAGCATCCACAATTATGACACTTGGCATTCTCGCATGCCTTCAGAGCACATTGACTATTTGACTCCAATGAGCTTCTACAACTTGGTATCCCCATGTGGAATCTTAATTATTTGAATCAATACACTCAATTGGATCATAATCTACAAGATCACATGCTCACCATTGATCTTTATATGTTAGGTTTCATGTTTACTATTAGATCTGTTGCTCAAATGTTGTGAATGTGACACATGTCACTAGCATGTGCAATCTTGACTATTTGACTTTAAATTGAGCCATTAGATCCTTATAAAATCAGATTAAATTCTCACCATTATATATTTAATTCAATTAAATGTTCATTTTTATATCTTTTGCAAATTTGGCTAAGTATAGAAACTTAGTGAACTCTGTCTGAGAGGCCAACTTTGTACCTAAATAACTTTTACTACGCTCAACCTCATGACCTAAAATTTGAGACACGTGATCAAATATCATATGAGAATCCATCCATGTATGAAAATTCTCATAAAACATTCACACATGTGAAATATTATGTCATCAATATGTTTATTTAGTTTAATCTATCAAGATGACTATTTGACCTCAGATATTTATATGACTATTATGATGAATTCCATTCACTTCCATAAGCACTTTAAGGACTCATAACATCCCATAGGGTCTCTAAAACTTGTCCATATAATTAATGTCATCCATAAATTTCCTCACTAATTAAAACACTAAATAACCATGCAAAAACACTAAATCACATTGAATCACACTTTGTCGTTGTCATTATAGCACACATGACACCTCAATAACATCCTTGGTCACCTTAGAGACATCATTGACAAACCTCCAACAACTTGAGCACCCCAGGATCTTGTAGATTGGTTATTCAACATAGAAGAACATGGGTAGTATTTATTTTTTGAGTTACTTAGAGTTTTATTTTTCAATATACATGTTAATTTTGTCATTGTGAGAAGGTCATGCATTATTTTTTAACAATTACATGCAATTGCATTTATTTTGTGATGTATAAAAGGATCCATTAAAATTAATTTGACATTTAATCTCAAAAATTAAAAGTTTTAAAACTCTTGTACACTATCTGTAGATCAAGTAAGTTGAAGATACATCCCATGAAACTATGGATGTTAAGGGGGATATTGTAAAAAAGGAATTTAGTTTGGAGGAGAGGTAAGTTAGAGAGAAGGATAACTCTCCAAGAACATAACTAAGATTTATTTCAATCTATGAGAGACTTTATGAAAATATAATTTTTCTTCATGAATTATAATAATAATATCAATTAAATTGTGTGTTTGAGAGTGTGAGTATGAGTGAGTGTGGACTATGCCCTTTTTAACATGTTATTAAATGTAATAGATGCTACATTAAGTGAATTAAATATTAATAAAGTGTTGAAGAGTGTACATGGATGAATGTCTGACACAAGTAACATGGAGATAAAGGTAGTCCTTTAATGGATCCCCTATCTTGTGATTTCATAAATTGGTATCAAATCAAGGTATTTATTTCCTTATTGGGCTTAGTGTGTAATGATATTATATGATTTAATTGTGGGTTATGTAAAAAATATTTGTTGAGTGAGTTGTAAGTTGTGAAAAATAAACTTTCATAATAGTGAGGATGAGTTTTTTAAGGTGTGAAAGAAGTATTATAGGTGTTTATAAAGTGTGAAAGGTACTTATTGAGTCTAGTTTAGGTTGTGAAAGATAATCATGCTTGTTGAAGAGGATATGGCATACAAAGGAGGAAGATCAAGATGAGTAAAAAACTTGACAAAGAAGGTGAAGGAATTCCAAGAAATATTGGAAATGATGGAAGTTGCACAAAGTGGAAATGTTTCAGATGTGAGTGAATATGATGAAGAAGATATGATTATGGGTGTGTTGTCCCTAAAAGTAAGGCTATATTCCTTAGCTAAATGACCATTTGGAAAATAAAAGAGACTAGTAGAGGTCATGGTCAATGAGATGAATAAGCTCACTAGTAATGTTGTTTTGTCTTATGGTAAAGAGAGCCTTTATAAGGTCTTAATGGGATAGTGGAGATACAAGTTTATTTTGAATATGATAATATTGAATAACCCATGAACTTAAATATTTCATGAAAGAATTTGTGGTGGATTTTTAGTTGTGTATTAGAAAGATATCCAAGAGAGGAGACAAGGTAAAGGAAAAAAGAAGGTAAGTAGATGGGAACACAAGGTTTCCAAGTTGATGTGTCATTTTTCACACCTAAATTTTTAGAAAGAATAGATAAATAAAATTCATGTTGAGTATTGAGAGAGAATAAAAGAAGAATATGATATCCATAAAAGGTAATATCAGAGGTAAGTTACCATGTGAGAAGATCAAGTCTACTTTGAGAAATATCAAGGAGAATGATGCATGTGCAAAGAAGTTTTTATTGAAAGACAATAAGAGAGTGAGGTTTCCATGTGAGAAGCCAAAATATGATTTTAAAAACACTAATTAAGAAGAAGGTTGTGAGTAGCCATTAAAGGAAGAAATACTCATGCAATAGGATATGGAGGTGATAGTTGTTGAATTGAAAGAATAAGACCCATTGTTTTAATATGGGAAAGATTCTTTGGCATCCCATAAGTGGGAAGCTTAAAAATAATCCTTGGTGAATAAAGGCAATGCATTTGTATTTTCTCTTTTAGAGGGTATAAGTGTTGAGGATAGCCAATGAAATCTACATGTTTCCATGAGGGAAATAATAGAGATGAAATAAGGTGGCAGTATTCAACCTAGAGTTGATATAAAGAAGATTAGAAATGAAAAAGAAGGAAAAGAGTAGTTTGTTTCTAAACTAGATAATATAAGTGAAGAAGAGTTGTCAAAAGGGTAGCCAACCATTATTATGAAGAGAAAATAGAATAAAGGAGGCTTTAAGGAACCTAAACTTAGTGCAAATCAAGCTAATAGTATTAATATAGAGGAAGTGTCAATGGGGACTGTAAAGTCTCATGTTTATAAACTTATTTGTGACTATAGCTAGTGTGCACGTGTAAAAGTGGAGAGAAAGGAGGAATTCAAAGAGGTCTTCCAAGGTGAAAATCTTGAATTGCTTGATTTCACAAGATGTGAAGGGGAGTAGATAATTTTAATTTCAACATAAGCATATGAAGAATGAGTGAAGGAAGATGTAATGAAATTACTTATATATTCACAGAAAATGACTTTATATTGTATTGAATAAGAAAATATGATAGATTACACAATGATAATTGATAGTATAATAGAATACTAGATAATATAGCAAAGCCACTTCAAGGGGGCAACCTCCACAATAATGCACTAATATAAAAATACTTCACATGATGCTTAAAGGCTAACCACTACCTCCTATATATATTCTACATAGCCAAGGTTATTCCATAGGCTGACTTATCTAATAACATAGATAAATGTAACAAGTAAATAAAAGAGGTATGTAAGTCACAAGTCAGCCACACATATCCCTAGACACACCAATGGTTAAGGGCATAACAATCCCTTCCCCTTCAAAATAACATTGTCCTCAACATTGTGAAAACTCTGGATGTTGTTGTACAAATGCTTCTCCTCCCAAGTGGCATCTTCACATGGTAGATTCTTCCATTTGATCAAGTAGTCTGTAATTGCTCTAGAATGTAGTCACTTGGTGCTTCGTTGAAGGATCACCTCAGGATCAAGAATAACTTCACCTTTCTCATCCAATTCTGGTAATTCTATTTGAATGGTAACTCTATGTCTAATGACTTTCTTCAGTCATGATACATGAAATACTGGATGTATGCAAGTGGATGAAGGAAAATCTAACTTTTAAGCCATACTAACAATTTTATGCAAGATCTGATAAGGCCATAAAACTTAGGGGACAGCTTGTTATCCCTTTTTTGTTGCTTCAATGACATCTATTTATATGGCTATAAGTGAACAAAGACCTAATCGCCAATGTCAAAATGCCTCTCACTTCTATGTTGATCTCCTTATTGCTTCATGTAATTCTGGGCCATTGCTAAATTTTCACACAAACTTGCAAGGACCTCCTATTGATGGTGAATACGTTCTTCAACTACATGAACCTTAGGATGGACCTTCAAGGTTGAAGTGATGGATGGAGGGTGGTATCCATATAGTGCCACAAAAGGAGACATTTTGGAAGAACTATGAACAAAATTATTATACCACCATTCAACAAGTGCTAGTCAATGAACCCATTTATCCTATTTATCAAAAACAAAATAATGGAGATATCCTTCTAGACATTTGTTGACTACCTTAGTCTGTCCATCAAATTGAGGATGGCAGGATGAACTATGAGCTAATTGAGTGCCTGTAAATAACTCAGTCTAAAAATTACTAGTAAAAATGGGATCTCTATCACTAACAATGATCTTAGGGGTCCCATGCAGTTTTTGAACTATATTAAGAAAAGTAGAAGCTACTGTACTAGCAACAAATGGTTGGATAATGAATAAAAATGATCATACTTACTAAGATAATCTACAATAACCATGATAACATTTTGACCATCAGATCTTGGTAAACCTATAATGAAATCTATAGAGACCTCTTCCCAATGTTGGCTAGGGATAGATAAAGGTTGTAAAAGACCTAGAGTTTTGATGGTTTCACCTTTGTTTTGTTGACAGATCATACATTCAACCACATATTTCTGGACATCCCCCTTGAGACCTTCCAAAAAAAATCTTGCTTGATCCTGTGATAGGTTTTCAAAAAAATTGAATGACCCCTAATTGGAGTTGCATGAAGTTCTTGAAGGATTTTTTGTTTAAGAAGAGAATTCTTACATAGGTACAATCTATTTTTGTACCATAATGCATTACCTTTCCATGTGAATTTTTCAAATCCATCTAAACCTTGCTAAATATTTTGAATCAAATCATGAGAAGTACTATCATGTTCCCATTCTGATCATGCTTCCTCTAGCCAATCTACCTGTAAAATGGTTATGGCACATAGCAATTCCTCAATCGATTCATCTTTTCTAGATAGTGCATTTGCCACCACATTATCTTGCCTTTTTGTAGACTACTTCAAAATCATATCCTAGCATCTTAGTTACCATTTTTTTTGTTCTTTAGATGACAACCTTTGTTCTAAAAAATATTTAAGACTATCATGATCATTTTTTACCTAGAAGTGACGACCCATCAAATAAGGTCTCCATTATTTGACTACATACAAAATGGCCATCATTTCCTTCTCATAGTTGGGCTTTTGTTTATTTTTACCCTTGAGTTTATGACTTTCAAATTCTAGTGGTCTACCTTCTTGCATAAGTACAATGCCCATACCATACCCAGATGCATCACATTCAACCACAAAAGTCTTATAAAAATTAGGAGTGGCCAATACTAGAGTAGTACACATAGCCAATTTCAATTGTTCAAATGCCTAGGTAGCTACATTAGTCCACTAAAAAGAGTCTTTTTTTAACAAAGAGGTAAGTGGGGATGCAATACTACCATAATTTTTGACAAATCTATGGTAATAACTAGTAAGTCCCAAAAATCCTTGAAGTTGCTTGAGTGTCTTAGGAATTGGCCAGTCCACCATTGCTTGGATTTTTTTAGGATCCACTTTCACTCCTTCACGAGACACCAATTGACCCAAAATTACATTTCTAAGGTTTGGCATATAATTGATTTTTCTCCAAAATGGAGAGTACCTATTTCACATGTTATAAATGGTCTACGCATTTTTTATTATAAATGAGGATATCATCAAAGAATACCAAATGAAATTTCCTCAAAATTGGCTTAAAAATATTATTCATCAAACTCTAAAAAGTAGATGGTGCATTTGTTAGGCTAAAAGGCATAACCAAAAACTCATAATGGCCCTCATGAGTCCTAAAAGCAGTTTTGGGTATGTCTTCATCAAGGATCCTGATTTGATGATACCCAGAATGCAGATCTAACTTGGTAAAATAAAGAGCACCATTCAATTCATCTAGAAAATCATCAATGATAGGAATTGGAAACTTATCTTTGATAGTGTACTTTTTGAGTTCTTTGTAGTCAGGGAACATCCTCCAAGTGTCATCTTTCTTTCTCACCATGACAATTGGTGACGAGTATTCACTTTGGCTATGGTGAATGATTCTTGCATCTAACATCTCTTGTACCATATTTTTAATTTCACTTTTTTGGTCATAGGGATACCTGTATGGCTTGATGTTGGGTGGTGTACTTCCAAGAATAAGTGTGATATCATGATCACGCATGTAGTTAGGTAGAAGTCCTTTTGGCATGTCTCCAAAAATAACAAAATGAGCATCAATTATTTAATATAGATCAAGAGGTGGATGTGGTTGAGTTGGTTGTACTTCCATAAAAAACAAGTGGGCTACAAATTCCTCATCACCCGTATGGATAATCTTTGTCATTTAATGGGAGCTAACAAGTTCAGGAAATTTAGATTTTAATCTTCTTAGCTCAAATGTCCTTTCTTTAGAATGAAAATGCATGAATAATTCTTGAAAATTCATCTCAATAGTGCCCAAAGTGGTGAGCCAATGGACTCCCATAAAAATATCAACTCCACCCATCAAAATATCAAACATAGGAGAATCCAATAATTAGTCTCCCATAGCCAACTTAATACTATGACATTTTCCTGAACAGCTGAAGTACCACTATCTACAATCATAACCTAAAATTTTGGATCTAGATAAATGAAACAGTTTAAATCAGTAGCCAACTTACTATGGATGAAGTTATGTGTGCTCCCAGAATCAATCAAGATAGTGACCTTTTATTTCTTAAGGAAACCCATCACCTTAAGAGTTTGAGGAGTACTAATACCTGACAAGGCATGGCATGAAATAGTAAGTTGAAAGTATTCATATTACTCCTTAGGAACTTCTACATCTGCATCATGTACTTATGCATCATCTTCATCATCATTGGCACATTTAATGTAAAATATCTTCTTTTCATCACAACAATGGTCTTTACTCCATTTTTTGTCACAACCATAACACAACCCTTTAGCTTGCTTCTCCTTAATTTGTCATTGTGTTAATCTAGTGGGTTGTGGAAATGATGGTGCTAGAAATTTGTGATCAAGACCACTAGTGAAAGTTTTCCTTTTGACCATCTCTTTTTATTCTATCATGCATGCCTTAAGGATAGCTTCTAATATAGATTATGGGATAAACATTTGAACCTCATATTGGATGATATCTTTGAGGCCACCCAAAAATAGATCTGTCAAATTTCTCTCAATGATATTTTCCACCTGTAAAGAGAGATTATGAAATTGATGAATATAATCCTTCACATGTCCTATTTGTCATAGCTTAGCTAATTGGCTGAAATAGTTCTTAGAGACATTATTCTGATAAAGAATTGTCAATTCTTATTAAAAATAGTCCATGTAATAGGAGCACCATTCTTTTTCTTTTGAGCACATAACCAATGATACCAAATGAATTGCTCGGGTTCTATTTACAAGGATGCCACCATCACCCTCTAAGAACTAGGGGTTTGATGTAGCTTTAAAAAACTCTCAATTTGGTTAATCCAAGTGAGAGGATCCTTACCATAAAACTTACACATGTCCACTTTTGGCAACATTAGTTTCATACTAGTATGGGAGTTGTTGAGAGGGGGATTTGAATGCTAAAGTGGTGGGTTGTTAGGTTGAAACTAAGATGTGAGGGTAGCCAATTACATAGTGATATGCTATAATTCATTGTGAACTCTATTAATCTCTCTGTGCATCCTTGAAACATCAGCTTGAACTGCAACAAATTCATCATGCCTCACCATGTTTTTTATGTCCTTTTAAAGCTAAGAAATCACTAAATCTAAAGTTCTAGATCCATGTCGTTGGTAGGAGTCTTGGGAGTTTTTGGTGCCCCTTTTCTTCCCTAAGTTGAAGGACTTGCCATAAATAAACCCTAGGAGGGTTTTAACCCCAAAAAAAGTGTACCAGTAAATGGTACCATTGTGATCACCTTGTCAAGATGAATCTAATGATTACTTTTCCACACTAGAGTAAAAATTTTGGTACCAAAAAAGTGTACCGATAGAATACACCATTGTGATCATCTGATTAAGATTAATCCAATGACTGCAAGTGTGCAAGGGGAAAAAAAATTCCAAACTTTTTTTTAATGTTTTTTTTCAAAAAAGCATTTCAAGCAATATTGCGTTGACAAAAAAAAATCTTCTTAGATTGCAAGTTATGTTTTTTCACTTTCACTGCTCCCAAAAGCCACACCTCGCTAGATCAAAAAAAATGCCATAGCAAACTTGCCCAAATCAAAGCTCTAATACCACTTGTAATGAAATTACTTAGATATTCACATAAAATGATTTTATATTGTGTTGAATAAGAAAATATGAGAGATCACACAATGATAATTGACAACAGAACATAATACTAGATAATATAGCAAAGCCACTTCGAGGGGGAAACCTCCACAATAATGCACTAATATCAAAATACTTCACATGATACTTAAATACTAACCACTACCTCTTATATATAGTCTACTTAGCCAAGGTTATTCCATAGGCAAACCTATCTAAGAACATAGAGAAATGTAACAAGTAAATAAAAGAGTTATGTAAGCCACAAGTTAGCCACACATATCCACAGACACACCAATGGTTAAGGGCATAATAGAAGAAGAGCCTTTCAAGACTCTTATGAATGAAGAAGCCACAAGTGAATTACTAATGGAAATGATAAAATTGGAGAAGTAGATGGTAGGCATGAGATAATAGGAGCTGAAAATGGAGGAAAGTGAAGAAGGAAGAATACAACATTAGTTGGATAGTGAGTAAAATAAGCCAATATGGCTTGGGGATGATGTGGTTGATAAATAATGGGTTGAAGCTCACAAGGGAGATTAATATGTAAGAACAAACATCTTTATGGAGGTGGTAAAAAAATTGGGTTTCACTACACAAGAGAATGGAGATAAAATAGGATAAGACTTTGGTAGAGGAGGATGAACTATGATGGGGATAACCCTAAAAGGAAGGACATTATGGTGGGCCCAATCTTAAAATAGGAGTAGGGGGGTAGGAAGAAGAGTTAAAAAATAAAACCAATAAGATCAAGTTGTAAATAGAAGAAAAAGAGAAAAAAATTAGAAGTACTTGGTGTGTTGGAAGGGAATGCCATGGCCATTATGCTTCATGGTCAAAAGAGTGATTTTAACAATTATTCCATATATGTGAGCAGGATCTCACATTTTATATCCTCGTATGTCTAATGTTATAGAATCCAAGGGTTCATGTAATTTTTCATCAACCAAAAATAGAGTGGTGTGCTTGTGTATTTCCATTCTATTTTTTGTTTATATGAGTTTTTTAACCTCTGATAATGATGTTGTAAAATTATTCCATTATTGAGTGGCAGGGTAGAGATATTTTGTCTTATTTTATCAATTTGTGTGAACTATTAAGTCATATACATTTAGAAATATGGTTCTTCAACATTGAATCAAATTATAAAAAGACAATTTTTTAGGTCATAGTACTTTACAAGTATAATATTTTCATTAAATTTTAGATCATTCAGAGTTAGAACACTATAGTACTACAAGTTTAAGCATGTTTTGTTCATCTTTTTAGTTTGTGACACTTGGAAATACAGTTATTCAATGCAGTAGAAAATTGTAAGGTGTAATTTGATGAGGTCATAGTGTATGATGATTATAATCCATGCATAAAATTTTATATCATTTGTAGTTCTAACTCCAAAGTTATGATAATTTTAACAATGATCATTTGACTGAAAATGTCAATTGAGCATATTTAAGCTTACATATTGGTTATTCAATGTATTAGCACATGGGTAGTAGATATTTATTGTGGTTATTGGAGTTTTAGTTCTCAATCTACATGTCAAGTTTCTCATTGTGATGAGGTTGTGTGTTATTTTTTGACATTTTCATGTAATTATCTTGGTATTTTTTAAGCGTGGAAAGATCTATTACATATAGTTTCACATTTAATCCTAAAAACTAAAAGATGCAAACTATTATATGTTATGTCTAGATTATAAAAGTTTAAGAGACATCCCATGAAGCTAGGGATGTCATAGGGGATACTATATTTATATAAGGAATCCATTTCATATGATAGGCAAACTAGAGATAAGTGAAACTCTACTAGAGCATAACAAAGAGTTATTCCAATCTAGGAGGGAATACATGAGAGTTTGATTTTTCATCATGCATTATAATAATCGTATCAAGGCAAGTGTGTGTCTAAGATTGTGAGTGTGAGTGTGAATTATTTTATTTTTAACATGTTATTAAATTAAATAGAGATGTTACCTTTATATCTATGTTATTTTGGATAGTAACCCATACCACCACCATTTCCCCCTCTCAACAGTGCATGCCTTCTCCTTCAAGGCAACCCTCTCCATTATATCACTCCACACCTCCATCACCTTAATAGCCTATCATACCATAAGTAGAGGCTAAAATTATAAAGTATGGTGTTGTGCCTCCTTTAATTATAGATGAACCAAACATATGATCACCCATGATGTAGGGTTGAAAGATTAACCATTTAGACGATTTCACTTGCATCAATGGGGAAGAATATTACTATAAAAGGTCAAAAGAAAACATTATACTATAAGTTGATCCCATGGGTTTAGACACATGTGCTCATCAAGGTGATGCAAATTTTAATGTTAAAAAATTAGAGACTTTGTGGAATGAGTTATGTTTAGATGGGTTGAAGGATGTTTACCCAGAGAACATCATAGACTCAAACAAAAAATATGAGATTAATTTTGGAAGTGGAATGGATAGATAAGGAATAGAATAAGAAGAAAATTTAGAAGTGGGATGACAAGATAAGGTGGATAATTAAAAATATAAAGGTAGGGGTGGATGAGTCAAGATAAGAAAAAGTGTATGTAGAAGATCACCCTAAATTCCTTTAAATTAATACATATGGTGATGAGGATCCCAATGGTGGTGCTAAAATATAAAATAAATCGTGTGCACCATCAACATCTAATTCGATAAAATAATTCCAAATTGATGAGGATAGCATGGAAGAGGAATAATTAATCACAAGTAAAAGATTTTAAAGAGGCACAATTGAAAAACATTTATTTTTCTAGAATCACTTAAAAGAAGAGAGTGGCTCAACATAGGTGCATAATCAAATTCATTTATTTTAGACACCTACGTAGATGATCCACAAGTTGAGGAACCAATAATAAGTGTACATAAGGATGATTTCAATGTTGTGGATGCCAAAAAAACCATGCACATAAACCCAACCAAGTTGAGAGAATTTAAATCTAGGTGTGCTTTGATCAGAATGGAAACTAAGGTCTCACATCAAAACCTTTTAAATATCATAGCTAATAGGAACTAAAAGAAAAACTTGATATAAGTTGAAAATAAGCTCTCATAAGGTGAAAAAAAATTATCAATTATATAGCTAAAAAAATCAAGGTTGGGACAATGCAACCTAAAATAATAACCTAGCCTAGTGGGTGGGGTTAATCTGAAAGGAATGAAAGATGTTGATAGGCTTATTCTAATGGTTGATAGGATTCTGAATAAGAATGGGAAAATATTTAGTGCCGAAGGAAGAACATAATTAAATAGAAAAGGTGAAAATAGAATTTTATGGGAAAATTCATAGTTATGAGAATCTATTTCACATTATCCACTAGAAATCAATTAAATCAAATAGTGTGTTCTTTAATTTCATGCAAAAAATAAAGATAATTTATGTAATGATTAATTAATGGCCAAAAGAAAAAGAATTAATTATTGGCGCAAGTCTTACAAACAAAATATATATATGAGAGATCAAAAATTCTCAAGAATGCAGATAATATGGGAGAGAAAATTTAATAAAAGTGCATATAACTAGAGAATAGTTTCAAGACTCATCAACTTAAGATGATGGATGAAGATAACACCATAAAGGTGATGTTATAAGAAGTTACTATATAGATTTTGTGGAAAATTTAAAATCCAAAGAACTCCAATATTATCCTTCAATGTTGAAGTAACTATTTAAAGAGATGACCAAGAATACATAGGTGATCCAAGTTGTGTGATAAAGATTAGTTTTGAGGAGGTATGTTGGGATGGGCCCAGATATTTGGAAATAAAAGCATCCATTTGTTAGTTTCATGAGGGTGGGAAATTAGAATAGTTTGGGGTGATGTTTTCCCCCAATTTTTATTAAGTATGAAAGCATTCACTATTAAATTTTGAATGGCACAAAGTATGCACACATTTTGAATACATTGTGAAAATAACAAGTCTTGTAGAGAATGGAAAATGTGAGAAGTAGATAAATATTATGTCATGCAAATGTACCTAAAGACCTAGGAGTACTCAATAATTTATTAACCAAATCATGAAATGCACAGATTATAGCACATTGGTTAGCACACAATACGGAGTGTGAGGATTGAGAAGGAGTTTTTGTAGGCCATGAAGCAAGAAAAGAGGAGCTAAAGGCTAGTTGGTAGAGTGATTCTATCAAAAATAACATTAATATAGAACAAATATAGAGCATATCCATCACAATGGTGTAGATATAGGTAATATTTAGGTTAAATATACTAAATGTAAAGCAGTCATGAATTGTTATTTATATAAAGTCATTGTGCTTACTTTTGGGATCATATTAATGAAAATTAACTACAAAGTGGTGCTTGAATCCTATAAAATCCTACCTTGCCTTATTGATATAAATTCATAAAGAGTTGGCACCTTTATGTTTTTTAAATAATGATTCAATGTTACTTAGTCTAGTATATTTATGGTAAATATGTGTGTACCTATATTATACATCAGGAACTCTAATGATAATAAGCACAAGCTTTATCATGTGAATGTGTATCTTTATGTATATAATATTTTATGTACTAGTTTGAAAATAATTTTATGAAAATTTTCTTATGTGTTAAATCATTATGAGTGTGGACTCTACTATAAATAATGTTATGACCATGTGTATATTAGTATAGTCTAGTCTTTTGCTTCATTAAATAAGTAGATTAGACTTATGACATCTTTACGCAAGCAACATAATTATGACTTGGTACTCTCCATGCACCTTGAGTTAGAAAGAAATTATTTTCATGATATGTCAATATAGTGTTTTTTAAGTGTTTGAGTGTGCATATGGATCAAAACCTAGGATGTGATTGAAAACACCCCAAAAAATATTAAAACCCTAATATTTCTTCTTAATAAAATATATCCAAAATTTACTCAATAAAACATCTATTAAATAAACATAATATAAATATTTTCCTAGTGATAGAACATTCACAAGTTAAATAACATCACTTTGAATTAACTGTAAAATCCCATTTTCTCTTTTAGTACCAATGGGAGATGTTACTCAATTCTACTTACCATATACAAAGTATTAATAGATATCATAATTTAAAAGTAAGAAAGTTTTGATCAAGGGTTTTAAATGGAGTATCAATGATGGGAATAAAGTTTCTTTCTAGAATGATGCTTGCTTATATGGTTTTCCTCTAAACTCAAGATCCCCTTGAAAAGAGATTGATGATACCTTCAAAATAATCATTAGGATCAATGTTAAAGACTATTGGATCATCTCTAATAGTTGGAAAACTTAGGCAACCTTAACCTTGAATATAGATGATCTTGAAGTTATTCCCAATTTAATAATTAATCAAAAGTAGAGAGGAATACATATTTACCAGTTTATGAGAAAAGATGATCTAGTATGGTTTTTCTAAAGAATATGGGAGTTACATAGTTAAATCAGGTGATTTGGTAAACATGGGGCTGAAAGAGGAAGGCATTAATATAATCCATTATGGACCAAAAAAATTGCTTCCAAAGTCAACATATTATTATAGTTGGCTACTCAAGACTGGATTCTATCAATGGAAAATCTTAGGAAAAGGAGTATGATCATCCCTAACAAGTGTGATCTATGTGAAAAGAGGTTTAATATGGCATGGGTTAGACATGATTTTATGTTTGATTTGATCAACCATTGGGTGTGCCCTTGGACTTCTTTAGCCCTATATTTCCACTAAGGGATAACATTATCGCACATATTTAGGTACTATGGAAAGAGATAAATTCTAAAGTGTTCTAAAATAAGAAATAAAGCCTTCCCAAAGAGAGAAAACAATTATTGAAGCTATAAAGGAAAACTAGAAAACCTTTACAAAACACTCCCAAAACCTATCTTGATGGTAGAAACTCTTATCCTCTACAACTAGAATCTTTACCTTACAAAAAAAAGCCTTCTATAAATAAAACATTAGAGATAAAAAAAATAAGATGGAAAAATCCTTCGTCAGATTAGCTCAAGCTAAACTTTAACATGGTTGCCCAAGGTAACCTAGGAGAAGCATGTGAGAGAGGGGTTATCAGGGAATCAAAGGGAGACATGGTTATGGATTTTTCTATACCTATGGATCACGAATCTAGACATGTTGTGGAAGCTACAATGGCTCTATGGGAGATTCAATTAGTAAAATATTTGTAGGTCAAGAGGGTTATCATAGAATGAGATTCTATGAATATTATAAACAATCTTAGAGGTTCTTATCACCCAAGTTGGTCCATTATTAACATTATCAAAGATGCTCATGACTTGATACAATCATTATAAGAGCTAAAAAATAATCCAATCCTACCATAAAAGTAACTGAAGTGTCAATTAGATGGAAAATTATGGTGTTGTTATCCAATAATTCACCAAATGTAACAAGCTAGCAAACATACCTCTCAATTTCAAAACCTTGATAAATTTTATACGTTGTGTAATGCTTATATCAAGTAGATAGGCCCCATGAAAGGATTTAGGTCTAAATTTCAAACAAAGGTGTCTAGTTATAAATCATCTAACCTGGTAATCCCTTCCACAAATCACTATGAATCTAATAGTCTAAATGCTTATCATATCGATGTTATAAATTTGATTAGAGATTACCCTAATCATTATTTTTCTCATCAAATTAATTTTGAGTGTGGACAAAGCTGGAAAATAAATCTCTCAAAGAGGATATTGTCATTTCATCTCACATCCTCTACTTTAGTGAGATTGGCTATTTCAACATGAAAGAGAGAGTCAATTGATTCATTAACCATAGGTGGAGCTAGGGTGAGAGTAGAGCTTTTATCATGCACCAAGCTAAAGGAACATACAATAATTTGGCACGAGTTATAGCAAGGAAGTCTTACTCCATACCTCGAGCTAATTTGTAGTTTGATCCTTGATTTGCCTTAGATTTCACTAAGTCATAGAATGAAAGACTCAAAAGCATGAGTAGGATTAATATGGAGGCTATAGAGGAGTGAATTGACATGGTTACTAGGTTTGTAGTAGAGGGTGTTAGAGAATTCAAGAACAAAAGTAGGAAGAAGGATCTTGTCCAAGCTTTTATAAAACTTGAGGAGAGGATTGACCATTCAAATGTTGGGTTTCTTTGAACTGCTTAACCAACCCCCTGGGATGAAATATGCATGTACCTTATGAATTACATGACCTTTGAAGGTAATTATAAAGTCATATACTCCCATAAATTTATACATTTGAATCTCTTCAGGCATAGTATGTGTATCAATACGCCTTTATTCCTTGTAATGTCTCTAGAGAGAAATGTCATATACTACCAAAAGGAAAAAAAAACCAATGTTTTACTCCATACAGATCTTGTCTTTCTATTGGTTAAGTTAGGAAGTATGAATATGAAACTTACTATGGTCACCAATGATAGTGTTTAAGGTTTTACTGATAGTTTGGACCAAGAGATAAGCATAGAAGATAGTATTATTGAATAATATGAAGAGGTGGAATTAATCCTCCCTCATTTTACTAAAAACATTAAAACTAAAGGCAAAAAGGAGAGTGAGGACAAAGAAAAGGCATATTGATTGAAAATCTAAAATGAGTTGGCTCAAACATGAAAAAATAGGTCTTAGAGCACAAGGTTCCCATAAATAAGGAGTGAATTAACTTTTGGGCACAAATGGTTAACCCCTAAAATGAGTTTAACCCTACTGATAAGGTGAGTAACATTAAATAAGATCTACTCCTTCAGCTCAATCTTCTCAAAGAATTGGAAAATGAATTTAATAAATCTGAAATGTCTATCTAGGATCTCCAAACCAAGGTTGAGAAAAAAGATAGAGAGATAAAACAAGCTATAATAAACAACCAAGCCATAAGTTAGTTTTAGGATGAAGCCTTCATGCATATATTCAATATTCATAAAGATGTCAAGGTTGGTGATATTAATGGGATGTGTTGTACTAAGTTTTCATAGGGCTAAAAAATGGAGAAAAGGAAAATGATGAGTGAGAAAAAAAAATTGAATATCTTGTGGATGGGCCTTGTTAACACACCAAAAGCAAGAAAAAAATGATTAAATAAAACATCCTTGTTAAATAATACATCTTGGATATCACTATGTGAGAGCTCAAATAGAACATTGAAGCCTCCATCTGCTTTGAGGACATGGTTGATATTTAATGCAAGTCTTTTTTTAGTTGATTATCTTTAAGGGATTTTTTACTTACTTTTAGTTGTGGTTTAGTGTCCTTTACTAGCTGCCTCTATGTAGGGCTTGACTATTTTCTATTGTTTTGGTTATTCATTGAATATCTTTGTTATATTTTTTCAAGTTAATAAATATTTATAAAACCCTTTTTTACCTATATCTAATATAAAAAAATTAAATGACAATAAGAAATTCTTTTAGTCGTGTCTTTAGTTTATAACACTTGAAGGCCTTTCTTTCTAATATGTCCCATCTTTTGATTCCAAATCATATTATTTTTTAAATTAAGTATACAGGTTCAATTTGATTCATTTTAAACCTCAGGAATGATAGAGCTATTAAATCTAATACTTATAGTGCTTGCCTCAAACTTAAAAATTCTTCTAATTCATACTTGTCTTTGTAATACCGTTTCTCCTTGAGCCATCTTCTAGTTATATTTGTTAAAATATTACTTGCATACTCACAACATTTATCTTTCTTACATAGATTATATTTCTATCTAGTCCTAGAATTTTTAGAACCTAGGAATGGATTTAACCCTTCGAACTTTGAGCATCAGCTTGACTCTTCCTTATCCTATGATCTTATATGTCGAGTTATCTCCTAAGAATAAATTAATTCTATTAATATTTTCATACTCATAAAACCACTCCCCATGGGGTTTCATATGTAATGAATCACCTAATTTAGTAAATCATGCATCATGACATGTGTTTATAATTGAATCTACCAAGTATACATCCCATAAGTCTTTAATAGAGGTCTTCATTTATATAGAGGGGGCATCTACAGGTTCCTTACCTCTGTTTGAATATTTTTTCATATGCACCTAATGTAAGTTAGCTTAGGAAAACTCTTATAAGATAAATATATATATATATATATATATATATATATATAAATTTTTTATGTATTTAAAAAATATTGAAATTGGATTGTTGTTATGTTAGCCATTGAGAAATAACCTTTTCATAGGCTAATTAGAATTGCCTATATTTTGGCCAATGAGAAAAAAGGACCTAGATCATAGTTTGGTTATAATTTCTTCCATGTATGTAGTTTTGACATGTTGATATATTTCATGTTCATTTTTTAGGAAAGAGTCCACGAGAGTCAACCGAAGGAGGATTTGCATATATGTAGTTAGTTTGTTTCCATTCATGTGTTATTAATATGAATTTTTTTATATCAAAGAGATGAAGTATGTTTGAAGGATGATCCTAGAGAGAGAATTTTTTGTTTCTTTTAATTTTCTCACATGGTAATATAACCATTTTTTAACAAAACATTTCTTCTGAATATCTAAACATGAAAATGTCAAAGTTTATGGACCTTGGATGGTCATTTTTATTTTTTATAATTCTCTCATATATTCCATTTAACCCCTTCTAAGCTTAGTTTATGTTTATCCAAATTTGAGATATATGGTTTTCAAAACCTTGTTAGACATTTTAGGTGGTCAAAGTTATTAAAAAAATCAATTTGGGATAACACATTAATAAAAATTGTGGATTTTTATTTTTAGATTCTGAATAGGGGATTTCATGGATTTTTAGGGTGTTTTTCAATCTTATAGAATGCTACAATGATTGTTAAAAAATGTAGATATTTTTCTATAAAATTTCATAAAAATATATATTTTTTAACAAAATATATATTTTTTAACAAATTTCTGGCAAGTATTTGAAGTTTGCTAGGTTATAGGGTTTCAATATGGATTCAGGTGGACACAAGTGTTTGTTGAGGTTTTTGTCAACATTTTTTGGGTAAAATTATTTTTTTAATTTTTTTATAGATCCATTATTTTGTCAAAATTTATGAAAGAAATTGATATGTTATGTCTACAGAAGTTTTCAAAACAAAATAGAAAGGCTTAGGTCTTTGGAAGTTTTTCCCTTCCCTTTAGCTTCTTATCTACACATAGTGATCATTGTACATCTTAGCGGTACCCACTTTACCATTCACCAACCTCCTTCCAAATATCTCCTTTCAATATTCCTTGCCACTCCACTTATGACTCTCCCTATGTAGCATCTATCCTTTGATTCTGTAGCTCATACTTACATTCTCTACATAGATCATGCAACCCTTTTTCCCTATCACTCTTCTTTCAAATCTCTATGTGTAGCCATCGACATCTAACATTGTCTCTCTATGTAGACCGTGTAACCCATTTGCCCATATTACTACACTTATTCCCTACCACTAGATTTTTTTGGCTCCCACACACTAGTGTCACTTATTTGAATCCACATGTCCTCTTAAGACTACCCTTTCCCTCTTACATGGCCCTTTTTCTTTTGACAAGGTTGTTTAGGTCCTCTAATATTTTAAGGGAAATTTGATTTTTTAATCCTTAATGCCCCCAAGGGCATCCATTTTTTTCAAGGATACATTTTTTTGTGTTAAATATAGAAGAGTGTTTCGAACATCATAAGAAATCATACCCCCTCAAAAAAATACTTTCTTCCCCTATCGTACATTGGTGTCCCCTAGAAGAAATTATTTTTTCCTACCAAATATTGAAAAGTGTCCAATGAAATTAGGTGTTGTTTTTTTAAGTTGTGTATTTTTTAAAACATTATAGATTTGTAATCCCAAGCACCCCATTCTTTAAGGAAACTACATTTATTGATGTGATAACCTCTAGGCACTTTTTAGGTGTATTTTTTAACAAGTCATATATTGAGACTAATAACTTGAAAATCAATGATTTTTTTTACTCCTACTGATTTTTCATGAACGTTACAAAATTTTAATTAAATTTAGTTCACATTATGTTGAAAAAGAAGTGTTTTTTATTTACTTTGTGAATAAAGGTAAAATATATTTAAACTAAAAAATTATAAGTAGTTTGGGAATTTTAACTTTATTTGGGTGTGTTGTTTCATTTTTAGGTTATTTACAAAGATCTTTTCTACCAAGCTTCATTTTAATGGCTTTATATTATGACCTCCAAACCCTCATGTAGGCAAATAATAACCTGTAATCAGAAAAATCATATGTTTTTATTTGAGGTATCTACACTTCAAGATGACCTTATCACATTTTCTAAGGAGAATAGTTCACTTTAAAATAAAAATTCCCTTTGTATCTCATAATTTTTAGATAGAGATTCCCTCATCAAATCATTTCAAGACATTATTATTTTATTGAAACAAAATTTGATACTATTGACCCCATTATTTGAATCTAGCATGTATCCTCTTAATACAATCTTATACTATGACCAAACCCTTGTAAATGAGTCACATTCAGTTCTTTTTTTAAATTTTTTTTCCAATCTATTTGCACACTCTAGTAACATTTTTGGTGTGTTTTCATCATTTGAGAATCAAACTACTAGCATTGGTTCCTCTCTTCTCCACACCATGAGATATTTTAATAGATGCACTGGAAATAAATAATAATGCATTATGTCATCCATCCAAACTGTTTTTTGTATATGGCATCATGGCATTGGTTGTAAATATCTTGTTTATCCTTCTTCTTTAGGACCACATATTATGAACTATGTACTAGTTTTTATTAGCTCCACACTTTTAGAGGAATTTGAACATCATCTCACACATATATCTAGGCACTAGAATTCATTTACACATCCTTTTAAACATGATAAACCTAATAGATCATCATATTATATAAACATGAGAGACCTAACAAATATGAGAGTCATGATTGCTATTTTTAATTTGATTCAAACATTTTATTGCACACTTAGTTTTTCCAAATAACACCAAATCATATGTATTAGTCTTATTCCACCATTTAATTTCCTCACGAATGGATTTTAAATCAAGTGTGGTGATGTTGACAATATTCACTATGTGGGTTAAATCAATGATCATATTATATTACGCATCCTCTCTATTGATGCAGGTTTTATGCACACCAAATAACTTTATGAGGTAGTCTATAACATTTTAGGATTAGTGAAAGAAGATTAACTCTAAGGAATGAGTTTCAATGTATTAAGTTTTATAAACAGCCTATTGGTGGAATAGCAGTGAGTGAAGTAGTTGTTTACCAAAGATGGTTTACATACAAATGAATATAGATAAACTTGAGATGGTTAGATAGCTGATGGATTTAACCTAAGGTGGGTTTGACCAAAAGAAACTCAAAAAAGAGGGAAATTCGGGGGAAAAAGAAGGCTTGTGGACCAAACAAGATGAAACCTTTCTAAATCAACTCTTGAACTAGGGGTTGGAAAAGAAATCAAGAACCAATGTTTACTATAAGATATTGTAAGCACACTAATAATAAAACACAATTAAGAATCAAAGGAAATAGTAATACATTAAACTTTAGATATATATTCAAAGGTTGCTACCGATGTAATATTATAATAACATGTCTACAAGGAAGATTATTATTATTACATAAAAGGCATTCAAATTAATATTAGCACAATATGAATAACTATATTTAAAATAATATGCATACATAACCAAAAGACTAAGATAATATAATGATAAAACTTCTTACAAGATTCATAGGTTTAGAGAAGAACTAGATTTGCACATTAAAATCAATTGTCGAACAACCTATAGAATTTCATATTAATATTAATATCAAAAATTCTCCTCCCTTTGGGATAGGGAGGATACAAATATATATATTCTTGGGGAGGTTATGCTTCATCCTCCAAGTGAAGTTCAAATTTACATCTCTAATAAGATAATTGTGTGTCAAAATCATGTAGAGCTTGCATGTTCAAAAGTGTTTGCATAAAATAGAATTCCTCATCTAAAATTCAATATATATATGCCAAATAAATTTTGAACCATCAGTTATAACTTAATTTAAACATGTAAATACATATTCATATTTAGAGTGGAGTTGATGTGGAACTATTAGAAGAGGAAAATAATTGAATGATAACTGTAGAAATAGAAATAGACATCGACATTCTAGCTACTTGGGGAATCAAAACTAGCCCTATTAGAGTATAAATGACTATATATATGGAAAATTAGAGACCTTGAGATAACGTGGTAGCACTTGTAGTTTTATGCATGATTGGTGTTGTGTAATTCTTTTACAAATTATCTAGATCCTCTTGCTAATTCATTTTAAAACACTGGGGCTTTTAGTCACTTGAGAGATCTAGTTTGTAATGTTCGATTAATCATGAAGTGACCTTTATTTGCTTAGAGTTTACAAATTTCACCCAAATCCTATGCCTTAAATTCATAATTTATGTGACATCAATGTGAATAATGACTTTTTATTTTGTTCCCATTTAAATTTTAATGTGTCAGTCAGATTTGGTAGGTTCTATTATTTGCCAAATGGTAAATTTTCATCAATTTTATATATCTAGTCACTTATTGGAGATAAGAGTCAATTTATTACTTACCAACTTTTACTTTATTTTCAAACTCATTTATTCATACTTTGTACAAACATATCTTAGATCATGACACTTGTCTGCTTCTCAGTTACCTAGGTCTCTAGATTTATAATACTAATGCATATGCTTTGGGGCTACAAATTCATGAAATTGTGCCACATGGAATTCTCTCCAGGTTGTGGTAACTCAAAGACTCCGATTTATGACTATTTAAAATTTGAATTATTTAAATCCCTGGGAAGGTTCTATGTGGATATAATATTGATGCGTGGTGTGATCTCGGCACTATAGACAATCAAAGACTCAGAGCCATGGAAGCATTGAGATATTAACTTGATCTTTCTCTTTTGAATTTTTAGGTTAGTGAAACTATTCCAACTAAAAAACCTTTGGTTATCAGAACCTTAAGGCCATTAAACTGTGAGGCCATGAGGCCAATAGAATTTTTTTTAACCTTATAGGTTATGTTTTAATTAAATTGTGCCACTTATCAAGCTCTCAGGGCTATGAGAACTTAGAGACTCAGAACCTTGATAACATTAAGCTATTAACTTGATATTGAACTTCTATGGTTTTGGGTAATGTGGTTACACCACATAGTATATTTTCATAGCTTAGAGACATTGAAGACTTAGAATTTTATTTAAATTAAAATTTATCATGGCTAAATGTGGTTCCCTCATGTGGAGGTCCTGTGGTGATTCGATTATTGATAAAGTATAGAACTTTTTTCAAACTATGGTAAGTTCTGAGTAACATGGTATTACCATCTATCAGGGTCTTAGAGCATAATAAATATATATCATTACAATATTTATTGAAGTCTAAAGTGCTTCAGGTATTTAAATCTTTCCATTTTTCTTGATCTTGGATAATAAAGGTAGGGCATGTTCATGAATACTTTGTAAGTCCTTGTCAATAGTCATGAAAACATACAAAAATTCAAAGAGACCCTAGGACATGACTCATTAGTTCCATCAATCTACAAAAATCATAAATTAAATTAAGATGAACTAAGAAAACCCAAGGTTTAAAATAAATCAAAATCAACATCCAAACTTTGATTTTCATTATTTGAACCTCTGTAAATGTAGGCATTGAGGGAAAACCTTAAACTTTTACATATTAAAACCAATGTCATGGATCTCTAAGGTTTATAATACCTTTAATAAAGATATTCAAACTATAGTGGGTCCCTATTTCATTTCATAAAATGGAGTTGGTGTGTTAGGGAACAAAAAATGGTGACTCGGTGGAAAAATACTCCTAAGTATTTGAGAACCCATAATCTTAGTAATCTCCCATAATAGAATTTCAGTTATAAAAATAAAAGGATAAGTAAACTAGTCTTTAAAAAATACTCCTACTTCCCCATGCAACATATTATTCCTTTACATTCCTTGGATCTCTCTATGTGATTTTTTTAAATTTAGTTTCCCTTTGTTATGATAGTTTTGACAAAGTCCTGGATAAACATTGCAGGTTTCATTTTGACTTCATATTTTCTAACCAAATAATAAGGGAAGCCTAGTCATTACTTTTCTACTATCCAGGTATTTGTAGCCCTGATAGATATACCTATGATTCCACTTCTAAGTCTTGTTATACTATCAGTCAGGCATCCATAACCTAGTAGAGACTACTTGCATCACCCATCTTATATAAGTTTGCATGAGGATTTATTTTTGAAACACAGATAGAAGAAGGGTTAGAAATCACCATTTCTTGGATGCATATATAAGAAAATTTATTTTAATAACTATGTCCCTACCAGTGTGCATCCATTTCTATGTTTATTATCTCTCATCTAAGTTTTAGCATGTAATAGTGCATTTGATCTTTAAAAATGGAAAGTATATTTAAAATTTACATGAGTATATTAGATTAAATCCAAAAGTTCTAGAAAACTAACTCATTCCAAGAAGAACCTAGTTCATTCATCCATATACCTTAATCTTGGAAACTCAAGCATTACCAGAACAAATCCTAGTGAATAGCAATTATGCTTTCTTTTATATCATCTCCTTATTTTTTGCCAATCTTTTATAACTAGAGCATATGAAATTAGTTGGTCTATTCTAAATTTTTTGAAAACTAATTTATAAATTATAATAATTAATCTACCCAAAGTAAAATGAAAAATTCAAAAAACACTAACCTAGAAAAGCAAGAAAGATTAACCTAGAAAATAGGAAATTTATTCTATAAAATAGGAAATCTGATATACTCCTACATCTACATTTCCACTTAAATTCATTTCTAAGCATCCCCATTTGTAGTGGCCATGAAATAATGTTTCAAAAACTATCTATTAACTAGAAAAGTGAGGTCATTACCTTGGAGGTCTTTCAAATAGAATACAGTGTTACCTAGTATCTCAAATATTTGATATGGTCCAGTCCATAAAGGATTGAACTTATAATGTTATCCTTTCTTCTCATGTGCCTTATCCCATAGAATCACTAGGTCTAAAATTCTAAAGGCTTTGATTTTGGATTTATTGTCAAACAATTTCTTGACAATGTCTTGGTGTTTGTTAAAGCTTTGCAGTGCTTCAGTTCCTGCATCTTCCATCTATACTATGTCAAGTAGTCTATACTAGATTATTTCATATTCTCTCATGTACTCTTGCATGAATTAGTATTTTTATATTTTTAAAGTAATGGGGGAAATTACTTAATGCCCATACACTAGCAAAAAAGTTGAAAATTTGAGGCCTTACTTGTCTTTTGTTCTATCTTCCCATAGTGTATATTTTAATAGTAGACGTCATCCTCTAATTTTGTATTGTGTTTAATTCTTAATAGAATCCATTAGATTATTATTTGTGTATCATCCACTCCATTCTCTTGTGGGTAGTAATTTTAAGAAAATTTGATGGATATTTGGTTATTATAAGCTCACTCTATAAATTCAATAGATTGAAAATCTAGGCCATATCACAAACTAATGAGATTGGAATACCAAACCTAGTCAATATATTCTCTTCCAAAAATTTGATGATATTCAATGTTGTAGAATTCATTGTGGCCACAACTTATGTCCATATTTTGTAATAATCAGTGGTTGTTAGTATAAATTTATTCCCTACTAAAGAGTTTGGGTTTATCACCCCAATCAAATCAAGATCCCATTGAGAAAAAGGTCATCCTACAATGACTTTTGTAGAGGTATAATTCACTTCTATTTTTTTGAATCCTCGATATTTGTGGAAGGTATTGACATGGTTGTGGGCATCTTTGAAAATTATAAGCTAGTAGTATCCCATCCTCAAAATTTTATGATTTATTGTATTCCCTGAAGGATGTCCACTACCTATATTATGATGTAGATTATCAAAGATGTTCATATCTTCTTATTTTGAGACACACCTCAAGTAGATTCCCTCTTAGTTATTTTGATACAAAACTCCTTTATTTATCATATAATGGGCTCATTTTTTATCTTGATCCAAAACTTAGAAGTTTTGATTGACATATATTTCAAAAACACAAAAATAACATAGTAATAATGAATTCTCTAAAAAGAGATGTTTTATTACTCAAGATTATAATACAAACATATGTTTATCTCTTAGAAGAGATGTTTATCTTCCATTTTAGGTTAAATTTTCATTTATACACATTTTGAAGGTAGGAGGAGGATGTGGAAGGTCACCAATATCAAGGGAGATTAAGTGGCTCGACTTTCATGATTTAAAACAATACAAAATTTGAGGAATTACTATTTTTAGAAACTTGCTATTTTTAGACTGTATTACTAAAATCAAAATTTGGGGCACTTCCATTGGTTTTTTTGGGTCAAAAACTATTAATAAAATATCATGCCATCTCATTGTATTCTCCTCATTCTTATCTTTCCAATGGTTCAAATGGGGAGTCAATCGGAGCTATGGTACAAAAGTTATGGCTCCCAGAAGTTCCATCATCAATTGGGGTATAATCATCACCCAAATTGTCACCTGAATTATTGCCCAGATCATTCCTCCCTCCTTGAGAATCAATGTTTCCCATTGCATTAATATTCTTTATCAGGGGTGGCATTTGTGTCTTAATTTGATTCTCTATGAGCCACTCACCTTGGTGGCTAAGCTAGCCCCTTTTGACCACCCAATAAAGCAGAATAGAACATCCTCTTATTGTCTTCATCCATGTGTCCACAATATGATCCTCCTCCACTGGATAAAAACTATATGGATCAAGAACATCAATGTCCAATTGTTCTACTACAACTAAAGTGTCCAACAGAGGTGGATGATATGGTTTGAGGAGCTCCACATTGAATATTAGATGCAGACCAAGGTAGGCTGGTAGGTTTAACTCAAAAGCATTTTCTCCAAATTTTCTAGTGATGGTGTAGGGACCATATCATAGAGGCTAAATTTTTTTGTGTGGGCCTACAAGTCATTCCTTTTGAATCTGCAACTAAACCTTTTCACCCACAGTAAAATGGTGTGCAATCTTATGTTTGTCATGGCATTGCTTATACTTCTGATTCATCTTCTCCAAGATGTCATGAACTTGCTATTGGATGTGTTGCATTTGTTTAATAAAATTTATTGATTTTACTTCCTCAGATCTCTTATGAGGTGTGTATTCCATGGTGGAGAATGGAATGGCTATATCAATTGGTGCCATGGGTTAGAACTTGAAGCATACTTGGAATGGACTGTGCTTGGTTGAGCTATGTAGGGCCCAATTGTATCCATGTTGTATGAAAATAAGCCCCTCATCCCATTTGCATGGATGTTTGGAGTGATACATATGAATCATGTGGACAATCAAGTGGTTCACCACTTATGTCTGACCATTAGTCTATGGATGGATGGCTATGGACTTTGTCAACTTGGTATCCATCATCTTCCATAGAGTGGACCAGAAGCTGCTCAGGAACCTGCTATCTTGATCTAAGATAATGGACTTGGGGAGACCAAAATGGAGCCATATATGACTAAAATATAGTTGAGCAATTTCTTCAGTATATATATTTTTCTTATAAGCAATCATGATAGCCACTTTTGAAAAACAATCAACTACAATAAAAATATAGTCCTTACCATGTTTTAAAGTGGGCAAACCTAAGAGAAAATCCATTGAGATAGATTCCCAAGGCTTGGTTGGTTCTGGAAATGGTGTGTACAATCCTTGCTTCTTATTTTTTGGCTTAGCTGTCACACATGGGGTGCAATATTTGAGGTACCTTTCCACATCCTTTCACATATGGGGCTAGTAGAAGTGTTTTTGAAGAGCTACCAATGTCTTTTCTACACCAAAGTGTCTAGCTATCCTACTAAAATGTGGTTCCCATATCATCTTCTATTGCTTTGTAGCTAGAATATAGATGTGCCCCATATGATAGAGTATATTATCTTGAAAATATAAATCAGAAACATGTTTACCTTTTTGAAGCACTTTATATGTATCAGCAAAGGTAGGATCTGCTTCATACAAAGCACCTCAAGTGGCAGTCTCATGTTTGTATAGGTCAATAACTATCGTGAGTGCAATAATTGGTGGGTATCTTAGATAATCTATGGTCGCATTTGAGTTCCCCTTTTTGTGTTTGATTATTAGATGGAATTATTGTAGATATGTGGCCCACTTTTGGTGCCTCTCATTTCACAATTTGCTCTGTGTCTAGATGAATTCCAATGGTTTGTGGTCAATGTGGATGACCGTCTCTTTCCCCAATATGTAGTGTTTCCATTGTTTGCAAGATTGCACAATGATATAGAGCTCCGTGTCATATATCAAGTATTTCCTAATTGTATCAGTGAAATTTTCACTGTGATATGCAATAGGATGGCCATGTTACATGATGACAGCTCCCATGGCATATTCAGATGCATCTATCATCAACTCAAAAGGTTGATGCAAATCTGGTAAGGCAAGAATAAGGGTGGACCATAGTCTATTCTTTAAATTCTCAAATTCCCTTTGTTGTATTTTTCCCCACTAAAATGTATCTTTGGCTTCTCCTCTAGTTACTTGGGTTAGTGGCCAAGCAACATGTGAGAATCCAAGAACAAACCTGTGATATAAATTTTCAAGACCCAAAAAGATATGAATTTATGTGAGGGTCCTTGGTGTAGGCCATTCTTAAATAACCCAAATCTTCTCTAGATCGACATGGACCCCTTCTTCATTCACAACATACCTTAGGTACTGAATTATTTTCATCTTGAATGTGCATTTGTCAAGATTTGCATACAAATTGTGCTCCCAAAGAGTTTGAAGCACCTTACAAACATTTTGTAGATGTTCCTCCCATGTTCTATGGTAGATGAGTATGTCATCTAGGTAGAAAACCATGAATGAGTTGGTGAAGGGTCACAGGATGTCATCCATCATCCTCATGAAGTTTGCAGGTGTGTTAGTTAAGCTAAAAGGTGTAACCAACCATTCGAAGAGCCCTTCTTTAGATTTGAATACAGTCTTCCAAACATCAGTGGGATCAATGGGAATTTGGTGATAGCCATATTTGAAATCAATTTTGGTGAAGAAATTTGCACCACAGAGTAGGTCATCAATCCTGGGGAGAGGATAGTGATTCTTCATAGTGATTTTATTTAGGGCTTGATAGTCAATCAAAGCCTCCATGTTCCATCTTTATTTGGTGCTAAGACAATCAGGCTACAGCAAGGTGAAGATCTTAGCCTGATGTGACTCTTTTAGATCAATTCCTGACTCTATCTTTTTATCTCATCATTCTCTAAAATTGATCTATGATACACAGTAATGTTAGGCAAAGGTGATCATGAGATCAAATCGATAGAATGTTTTACCTAGAAGTGAAGTGGAACTCCCATGGGTTACTTGAATAATTCATCATATTCTCCCATGATTTGTCCCATCTACTTCTATTTTTATGTTGATTGTGTCATCAGGACTGCAACATTAGCCTTCTTGGATTTCTATGGTTTGACCACCATGAGAATGAATTGCTTTATCTTCTCCACCAATCTCTTACATTACTTGGCACTAATCAAGGAGATAGATATAGGAGGTGGTACCTCTAGTACCCTGTAGTGCCACATTCCAATAGTGAAGGTGATTCTTTGAGTTCATAATTCTAGATGTTATGTCAATCATACATGAATGGTTGACTGAAGAATACATCACAAACATCTATATTGACCACATCACATAAGACTTCATCTTGGAAGGTTTTATTTCATATGAAATAAGACACGAATGGGTGACACGGAGGTCTCTCCCTAGGCTAAACCATCCAATATTGTATGGCTTTAGGTGAGGCTTCATGGATAGATTTAGACTTTTCACAACTTTAATAGAGAAAAAAAAAATTGACTCCCACTATCAAGAATGAAATGTAGAGGCTTACCTTTTACCCATAATTTGGAGTGAAACAACCTTTCCTTATCATCTGGCCTTTCCTCATGGGTCTATGATGAAGCAATGATGGTATCAGGGTTAGCATCTACAATCTCTTCTTCATACTCTCTGACTGTAGGTTGTGTATGAGATAGAGCAGTATATTTTGAGTATTGCGACTTAGAAAGAAGTGACTTGATGGCTTGACATTCTTCTTTGGAGTGAGTTCCAATTTTGTGGTAATCACACCATTTTCTAGTCTTCCCATTTTGGGGTTTCTTATCTTGAAACTCTTTTTGCTTCCAATTTTGTCCTCATGTTTGACCTTCCTTGTCACTTTTTTATTTACAAGGCTGACTCTTTGTACTCTTTCTCCCATGTTTTTGTGCAATCTTCACTATGATTTATAGAATAATTTGGGTGAATTATTTTAGCATCTACGTGTGTTTCTATTAGAGGGATTCATTCACCATTTCCTTGAAGGAATCAGATGTCTCGGTGTCATCCAACATTTGAAGTCATTTAGAGCAAATAGGTGAATAGTTTGGAAGCTCTATTATTTTCCACCCAAGCTTCTTATAGCTTGACCTCATCCTGAGGATCATACACTCTCAAGACAAACCACTCTGATACCACTGATTCAAAACTTATAAGTTTTGATTGATAGATATTTCAAGAACATGAAAATAACACAATCACAATGAATTCTCTGAAAAGAGATGTTTTATTACTCAAGATTACAATACAAACATATGCTTATCTCTAGGAAGAGATGTATGTCTTCTATTTTGTGTTACATCTTAATTTAGACACATTTTGAGGTAGGAGTAGGATGTGGAAGGTCACCAATATCAAGGGAGATTAAGTGGCTTGATTTCCATGATTTGAAACAATACAGAATTCAAGGAAGTACTATTTTTAGAAACTTACTATTTTTAGACTGTACTATTAAAATTGAAATTTGAGGCACTTCCATTGGGTTTTTTGAGGTCAAAAACAATTTATCAAATATCATGTTATCTCATTGTGTTCTCCTCATTCTTAGCTTTCCAACAGTTCAAACGGGGAGTCAATCAGAGTTACAGTGCAAATGTTATGGCTCCTAGAAGTTCCATCATCAATTAGGGTAGAACCATCACCCAAATTGTCACTTGAATTATTGCCCAAATCAGCTCTCTATTTATCTCAAGGGGGCATGTACTCATGAGTAATTTGTGGATGATTTGAGTATAGAATTCACCACCAACTATCTAAATATTCTTGTCCTCTCACCATCTTGGTTGGTCTAATTTCAAGATCAAACTCCCATAATTTTTCCATCCACTTACCTCTTATTTCAACCAATTCATTTTGACTAAGCATGAGTTTGACATTTGGGTTTGAAATCATGGTGTACATCTTGTTTATCATAATATAATGCCTAAACATTTTCATAACTTTAATCAATGCATAGATTTTTTTTATCTATCATTGAGTATTTCAACTTTGTATCCTTTAGATTGGTATTTATGAAGGCAATTGGATGTTCATTATTGTATACACATAATATTTTCAAACTTGTAATGATTACTGACACTTTGTATCTTGAAATAAAATTTCAAGTCTCAATCTCTCTAAGTGCATGCCTTAAGGGGTGCACCAAGAAAGGGGTGGGCAAACCATCAATACTTCATAGAATTATTGTTCCTTTTACCACTTGCCATCCACACTCTAGCCTCCTAAAACCTTGAACCCTAAGCTTATTCTTCTCTTTCCTATATATCCTAGTCATTGTCATGATTTATTCCTGTATTTCTTGCTTTGTTACCCTTTTGACATGTTTAGTACACTAGGTTGACCTGGTCGACCTCGTGTATTCTAAAGACACTTTAGCTCTTTTGGTTTATTGCCATACTAGCTGACCTAACACGAACATTAAGCACTAGCCCAAAAATGTTCTAGGTTGACCTAGTTAACCTAGTACAGCTAACATGTTCTAAAAAATTTAGGAAAGTTACCACTATATATATAAGGTAATTTACCACCATTTGAAAAGAACAAAAGAATCAAGCAAAGAAGTGTGAATAAACATCAGCTTATTGACCATTCTACTTGGGGAATAAAGCTTTAGGGCTCAATACTTTCTTTGGAGCTCCGATCTTGTCTTGTTGAGAAGTATTTTGGATGATTAGCTAGGTCATGTAGCCTAGAGCTGATTTATCATGGTTATCCTTACAACCACAATAATCTCTTTCAAAACACCTTGGCTAAGGGAAAGATTGAGGCTCGACAGGTTCATCTTCAAAGGTAAGTATTCCTAACTTTATTTCTCTTTTGTAAGAGTAGATAGATAATGCAGTATGTATTCTTTTCTTCCATGTATTAGGATTCCATATACATTGATATGAGTATATGTCTTCTATGCATGTTTAGTTTAGTTGTTTATTTATTTTGTTCTAACCCCCACTTTGTGCAAAAAGCTTTGGTGAGCATTAGATTAGTTTACTTTTCTTGTTATTAGAATAATTTACTTTCTTGTTTATTATATAAGTGAACATAAAATCAAAGGACTCATTTAGGGTTGTATGATTACATTAGACTATAGGCTTTGGAACCCTTCCTAGCATGATGTGTTGTGACAAGTGATACAAGTGATCCCCTAATCAGGTCTAGTGGATCCTCATATTTTTCATGCCCCCGCTTAACAAGTGTATCCCCAATTAGAAGTGTAGGTGTGATCTATCTTATTCAATATAGGATTAATTCATGCACATCATGAAATTCTGATTGCATACATTTTGGTGAACCTAATGCAAATCAAACCCTTGTTGGATTTGTTCACTTTTATTTCATTATTTTGTCAGCATTTATATCATATATTTTGACATACTAGTTCGATTATGTCGACCCAATTCTTTTTTTGTATGTAGGAATAGGCAATTGAATCAAACAGCTAGACCTAGTACAAGTTTTTATCACTTTCTAAACTCTCAGTTTAGCCTACTAGGTTGACCAAGTTAACCTAGTGTATTTTCAGCCACCTTGTAATAGTTCTTATAAAACCTGATCGATCACCTTGACCTAGTAAAAAATTTAGTTTTTTAGATTTCCAGATCAGCATACTATATCTCCCAGCTCAACCTAGTCCAATCTAACTAATTAGGTTGACGAGGTCACCCTAGTGCATTTTTAGCAAGTTCATGTATTTATTGGTCGACCAAATTGACCCAATTTATAGATTTTGGATCATTTTTCTCCAAGGTTCTTGATCAAGTAATCTTCTTCATCTCCATCTCTAAACCATCAAGGTGAGTTTACATTCTTCTATCTCCTTTTGTTTTATACTTTCTTTTCAAGTTTGTAGCCTTTAAAGCTACCTCTACACAACCAACTAGATTGACCTGGTTGACCTAGTTCTATGTCCTATTTATTGTCTAAAACAACTAGGTCAACCTAGTAGGTTTTCCAGACCCTATCTTCAATACTGTTAGCTCAACACTCTTGACCTAGTTATGTGTGTTGTGTATATAGTGTTTTCACTATACCTTGTTTCAAAGTTGGAATTCACCTTGTATGTTAATCACATCTTTCTTTTCAATTTGTTTGCATGCTTAGAATAGTTCACATAGTCTAATTATGAGGTTTTTAATTAACCACTTAGTTGCACTATTTCTATTATTTTGCACACATGGACAAATCACATAACATCAAAAATAATTTTAACACTTGACTACCTAGGCCAACCTACTTGGATTTTATCACTAAGGGGGAATTTGACTTGATACTCTAGTCAAATATAAATCATGGTTAATGGTATATTTTGGCTAAGCACCTGACACCCTTATTACTGTTGTGTGTGAAGTGAGGGGATAGGCCCCAATACCAAGCCTATATCATTGCCACTACAATCCCTTTCATCCTAAACATACTTGAAACCATCCATAGATTATTATCTAGTACCTTGATTATAGCTAACTCCCTATCACTTAAAATCATTCTTAATAATCTAATCAACATTCTAGGTTGACCAACTAGCTAGCTTTACTTTCCAAGTTGTTTGTTTGCTCTTTGCTCAATTATGTGTGCAAAAACTTGCATTAACCAGCACTGGTGCAATATTTTTGCTTTGTGTGCATTAATTATATTGGCCAACATCAATTCAATTGATTTTTTGTTTACTTTCAACATCTACTTTCTTAGATTAACTGCAAACTATCTCATTTTATTTTCACAAATTGATTATTAGTTCTTTCTTTTCCCTGTTTACTATACTAGGTGGATTGGGTCGACCTAGCATATTTTTCATCCCCTGTACACTGCACTAGGTCAACCTGGTCAACCTAGTACTATTCATAGACTTTTTCCCCTTTTCTACTAGTCTTTGTTCTCTATATTAGGTTGATTTTGTGGAATTAGTTCAATTTCACAAACCCAGTTTTTGCACTAGGTCGACCAAGTTGACCTAGTTCAGTTATAGTCACCTTTGGATTCTTTGTTTATCTCATCTTGCCTTTCCTCCTTTCATCATGGACTATCTATTTGGTGATAATACTAAACTTAATCAGCATATATGATGGAATTTACTAATCCTAATAGGCTCTCCCATCGACAAAGTAGGTTTCCTCTTGAGAATGCTAGTATTGTCCACAATGCAACTTGTACAATGAACTATGGGAATCCTCATAATACCTCTTTGCACCAAAACCCTCATATTTTCTTATAGGATCAGCTTGAGTTAGAATATACTCTTGAAATGATTTTCTTTATCACGGAATTCCCTCAACATAGAGGGAAGGATCCTTCTACCATCTATAACCTCAAGATTAGCCATCAAGTTGAAGAACCTCATTCTCCTACTTCCACTTTCTCAACTGGATTTGAGGGTACCAATTTCTTTGATTTTCAACCTCTTCTTTCAAGCTTGACTCCTTCTTATGCCATGACATCCTCTTCCTTAACTTCCTCTAGCTCCATGCCTAGTATCTCCACTAACAAGGTAGGTTTTTCATCTAGTGAGCCTCTTATAAGACCTACTATTCTTAATCCTTCCATTAATTCATTGTTTGCTACCCAAGGCACTCATGATTCTAGTGTTTCTTGATCTCAACCATTTACTAATCCATCTTTTGCTTCACAAGAAAAATTTTCCACTAGTGCTTCAAATTCTCATAACTCTTCTCAAGCTCATATCAATACTAATAGTGGTACCCAAGCCACTAATACCAACACAAACACCAACACTACTTATTCTAATAAAACTCATTAACTATTATTATAAACTCTCAACCAAAAGAACACATTTCAAGCTCATAATATGAATCAAATGATGAGAATGCAAAACCACCTTATTAATCTTCAAACACAACCACAATCAATGGTTTGGGGCATGCATAACCAAAGTGTTCCTCCTCCCCCTCTTAGATATTCTCAAGGCAATCTCATTCCTCAACCTCCCTTAGTCAATAAAACCATCAAGCATTTACAAAATGAACCTCTCACCACTAAAATTGTTAATAATGACATTGGAGGTATAACACCTACAATTTTGTATAATGGATCAACCAATCCTATCCTTCATCTTAAAGCATTCATAAATATTTATAAAGATTGGGTCAAACTAAACACCTTTGCTGCTACCAAGCTTCTTGACAAAACCCTCACAAGTGATGCCTTGGATTGGTACAACCAACTTAGACCTCATTCCATTACTAGTTTGGAAAATTTATTGAATGTTGTAGTACAAGAATTCCAAACTAGTGATCATCTTAAAAACACTTTGGCCCATTTCATTAATTGCAAACAAAATGAAAATGAAACCACCAAAGCCTTTATTAAACGATAGAAGACTTTGTAAAACAAGTGTGAACACAACATGGCAGATGATAATCTCTTTCATCTCTTTACAAATGCTTTATTTCCTAAATTATAATATCGACTTCATACCCTTTCTTCACATACCTTGGAGGAGGCCATTGACCAAGCCAAATGACAAGATTTCCTTGTGCATCAATTCGAGCCAACCCAACCTTCTACAGGTCTTTATCTTTTACTTAATAATAAAAATTTCAATATTACTAATGATGGTGTTACCAATTCATATTATACCATTCACAATGTTCAAGTTATCATTTCTACCCCTTCTTCAGAACCAACTCCTTCTCAACAATATACTAATCCTCATTTATCTTCAAAAACTAACATTAATGTTCATAAACCTCTTTCCTTAGTTGAATTGATTAAATGTCTACGTAGGCCTTTTCCTCGGTAAATAGACCCTTCTCATCCTATGAAAACCTAGTATGATCCTAACAAATTTTGTTGATTCCATACTAGTTGGGGTCACTCTCATGAGACTTGTAGGTAGCTTCATAATTTAGCTATGGATTTTCTTCTTGCACCTAATTTTGATCATGATTCCATCACTTTCAAGCATCAACAATTTTATGAGATTTATTTCAAGGATTATAAAACTCATGAAAAAATTCAAGCCTTGAATCAATCAAACGCTCATTTTGCTATCTACAAAGATCCTTTACCTAACCACCAACCTATTCAAGAAAACCAAGACAAGACCACTTATTCAACCAATAATGTAGAAAGTCTTTTTGAACCAACCTCTGAAGAGAATGTGGTTAGCATGACTAATATGCGAAGGGTGGTGGCTTTCATTGATTCTCAACCTATCTACACCCTGTCTCCCTCTCAAACATCTTGTGTTATCTAAGATTCTTCTCTAACTCATTTGATTGAGTTGGGGCAAGAAGATCTTATAACCTTTGATGATGATCCAATTTTTTATTCTCCCTTAGATAACACATCCCATTCTATTTCTACCATTCTTCCATCATATTCCAATACTAATGATAATCAATCTTCCAACAATAATCAATCTTCAATTACCACTTCTTCCAAACTTCAAAATCAATCTAAACCAACTACTTCTTCATCACCAAATGATTTACAATCTTCTTATAAACCTTCTCATTCCTATCAACACAAATTCCAATGCTCTTTAGATCCACCTTCTGAAGATCTTATTAACCATTATGCACCTATATCTAACAATCTTCTCATGGGTTATGATGAGTGGGATCCCATTGTGGAGCTCACTAATCTCCCATCTCAAATTCCATTTCTTGAGATTATGAGGACTTCTCCCCATCATCAAAACCATCTTGTGCAACTATTATTTTAAATGAATGTTCCTCGTCCTCCCTTAGTAGGAGGAGAGGCAACCTTATCTATTTTTGAGGATAGTATCTTGCAACAATGTGAAGAGATGTCCATCAATGTTAATGAAACTCTCAACACTTTTGTTTCTTTGAAATTTCCTATCTCATATATGATTCTCGACAAGATTATACCTATGTAGATGATTCTCATTTGTTTATTAGCATCCAAATAGGAGACATCCAATTTAAATGAGCATTGATTGAGGAGGGTTTAGGCACTTGTGTTTCTTCCCTTGAGTTCATTAAGACCCTTAGATATTTAGAGTACAATCTTGAGTCTACAAGTAGCACCTACCAAGGATATGATAGAATGAAAATTCCTCCTCTTAGGTGTATGTGGCTTCTCATTACTATCCCACATGTTACCATTCATGTAAAGGTGATGATATTTAACTTTCCCCTTTCTTAGAACATCTTACTTGGTAGGCCATGGACTCATTGTATGCAAGCTATCACTTCTTCTGCCTATCAATGTGTTAAATTCCCTCATAATGGAGCCATTTACAAGATTTAAGGAGATACTAACCTTTATAATTTTGAACAATTCCAAGATCATGGTGTTTTCAAGATTCCTACTCTTGAACCTTTTCCTAGCATTCCATTCCATGAGTCACAATGATTACATTTTCCTATCAACTCAAATAGCAGTTAAAATGGGCATCCTGAGCTCATTGGTAACATTCCTCCCAACGTTTTAGACTCTGATGATGATGAGCTCAATGAGATTAACTTAAAAATCAAAACTTTTGATCTCTTACCTCATCTCATCTCATAGCTTCCTACTTCCTTGTAGCCTCATTCTCGCAAACCTATTTACGATGACATTCTCATAGTCTTATCTAAGACTCGACATTCTATTCATTATGCTTATTCTAATGATAAAGTTATTCCAACTTATGTCATTAATATTCATACACCAGATTATGATGATGGATATTCTTTAGATGATCCTTTATTAGGTGGTCTTGTCTAAGCTCGTGATGCCAAGATTGTGCATTATTGTTCTTTACTTAAATATTTTCGTGCATCTTCTCATGTTCCAAAATTTATAGTTCTTAATTCTTGAATGTTTCCTCTCTATTATAGAGTACAGATGTGCTGACACCTCTAATTTCTGAGGAGCCTCATAAGACTATGCCATGGATCGTGTTATGACTGGACCTTACCATTTTGCTAAGTTCCCTGATTCCCATCTTTGGTTTACCCCTAAGGTTAGTGCTGCCCTCCTTAGGCCTGTTATTGATCCCACCCCTCCCATATTGGAACTTATGTTAGAACCAATTATTATTACTTTTTCCACTATTGATGAGCTTACTCTTACTTCTTTCACTAGTCTTCTTTCTAAGAATCCTAGTTTTATTCCTTCTCTACCACCACCTTCTCTTGGTGATGATTTGCTTCCTTTGTCTAAAATGGATCCTATTCCCACCAAATGGGTTGATGATCCATCTCTTTAATCTTCCATGCATGTTACACCTTCTCTCATGAGTGTTTCCCCTAAAAATACTCACAAGCATATTTATTGCTTCCATGGGACAAATAATCACTCTTCTACCCATTATCATAAGTTGTGACAATATATTGATACCTTTCATCCTTATTCCCTATAAATAGACATTAATATACCTCCTTTTAAGATCCTTCCTGATTATATACCTAAGTATGGAGAAAGGTATTATTTATGGCACTAATGTGGCACACATCATACTGATTGTTATCGTATCCTTTAGCAACATCTTAAGGATAATCTTATAGTTATTCATAGACCTTCTACCATTCTTCCCACATGTCATTATCACAAGAAGGCTCCCCCTTATTATCATAGAAATACATCTCTTGTGGTCCCTTCACCACCTTATGTACCTCCACCTATGGTTCTTTCCCCACACGTGGATCTTCCTTCACCTCTAGATCCTTCTCCACTAGTGATTTCTACATCTCTCATAGATCCCATTCCCACACATTCTGTTGACCATCATTTTCCCAATTTCCCTCCTCAGCATGATCTAATGAGTATTCCTAATTGTTTAGTTAAGGAGATTATAAGAGAAGTATTTGCCCAGTATTCAGCAAAGATAGACGAAACATTAGCAAGAGTATGCATTTATCTTCATAGAGATTTATCCAATGTCTTAGATGATGTGTGTAGATAGATTTACCAATATTTATGAAGCACATGTATGGTTCTCCCGCATTTTCATTTAGATTAGATGTGTGCTCCAATTTTATTTTCATATATTTGATTATATCATTTGACATTGTGTCAAATTATTTCCTATATTATATCATGTTTCTCCTTGTTGTACTATAGTTAGCTTATATTTTTATGTTTTTACATATACTTGTCTTTTCTTTATCATTTCTATTTTTCACTTATCATTTCTTTCTTTTCCTTTAGATTTTTTATCGAAACTCTTCCCTTGTATCTTCATGATTGTTTGCTTTCTTATCTTTATTTTTCACATATAGTTGTCATGGTGACTTGGTTATATCTACCATGCTCCCTTTGGTTATTATCTCCTTTTACCATGTGATCAGTTAGCAAACATTTTTCTCATTACTATTTTCTTTTACTGATCTACCTTTGGATCTCCCTTTTCCTTTTTCCTTTTTTGCAAACTAAACATATACACGACTGAGACTTCAGAGGACATACTTGTTCATTTTCAAGCCTAAGTATCTTATTCAGTCTTTTGTCTCTGGTTACTTAGTTTCCTTTAGCCTTATCTTATAGCTCATTCATGTGTATCACTATCTCTCTCATGATTGGTCACTCTAAATTCATAATGAGGAATAATAAAAAGCCTTTAAAAATAAAGTTAAAACCCAAATCATTTAAATAAAAGACAATGATATCAAAAGTCAAAAATATCCTTAAAAGTCTAATCACATTAAAAGACATGATTCAAATCGCATCTCCTTCTTCTATTCAAAGCTCAAACTCCACAATTGGCCTCACGATAGAGCCGAGGTCCTTTGGGGTGTGGTAGGATAGTAGATTAGAAGAGGATAATTAAAAAAAAAAAAAATCTTTTAGTGCTACCTACTTTCTCACTCAAGTACCCAATCTTCATAATAGACTAACAGATCTATAAGGGGTCTTGAGGAGTAGGGAACACATCATGATGAGGAAGGCCCATTTTACATTTCCTTGTACCAAGCTACTTTCATGAGTTGATATTAGTATCACACCTATTTGCCTACAAATCTTTGTCTCTATAGGAAATAGTTTTTCTTTGAACATAGATGACCACTAGTCACACAGTGTCTTCTCATGTCATTAGTATGCCTCTTGCCTCCTAAGGTCTTCTCATAAGAAACCTAAGTCTTTAATTTTTACACTCACTTTTACATTCCCTTTCCTCATATTTCCTCTTTGGAAATATTGTTTTGCATTTTTATCACTCCCCATGGGATTTCATTTGTGAGTTACTTTGTAAATCCATGGATAGGACCTGACATCACTCACAAATTACCACTTTTTCCATCCTATTACCCACATCCTTGATTCACCATTCCTTTTCCTTCTGCTTACCAATGTTATTTTGGTACCCCTTGGGTTTTATTTTGTGAGTACTAGTGTAATACCAGGGATAGGACCCAACCCTCCTCACAAAACAAAAAAAATCCAATAAACAAGTCACCATCCAAATTACATATGTCAAGTAAGAAATAAGATTCAATTGATTATGAGGTTACACATCATTTGACATGCTTCCCAGCTTGAATTAGTATGTTTTATGCTTACTTCATTTTTCTTTCACCTTTTATTTTCTTATTTTTTGAGTGCATGTAAGATTACAACTATTTCTTGATTTCTCATACTTCCCAACTTGAATTAGTATGATAAATTGACCAAGTTTTTACAAATTCTATTTTTATTTTATACTTCCCATCATGAAATAGTAAAATTGATTAACTTAATTTTGATTTATTTTTATTACCATTTGTGCCCTTTTACATACCTTCCATTTTATTACATTGTTTGTCATACTTCCCAACATGATATTTAGTTCGATTTTATTTGTTTTAATCTGGTGCAAAAATCTTGTACCTTAGTTTAATAGCAAATCTCCTTTTACCATCTTGTTTTCCATTTCTTGGTTCTTTATGTTTAGTCATTTTTTCATGCTATTACACATTTCCCAACTTGGATTAGTGTGTAGTGCATTTTTGATTGATTATATTTTTCCAAGTCTTTTCGCCTATTTCTTTTTAACCATGCATGTGTTTTTCATAATCCTAGAAAAGAAACCACATCACATATATTTCTTATATCATATACAAAAAATTTATATACATGTGCTAGAAAGAAATATATCCAAAGCATCCACAGCCTTAACCATAATGAATAAACACAACCATCATAAAGAAAACATACACATCCAACATTAGTAATCCAAAATGATACATCATACATATATCTCAAGAGTTTGATACAACATAAAAAACCAAATACAATGCTCCAGCTCTAGGGTTGCGCTCCATCATGTATATCTCGTGGTCTAGCCACATTGCCTACTAAGGCCTCAGTCTGAATCCTCTAAATAGTATGTTGTAATGAGGTAGTCTACAATCTCAATCCCTCTACCTATCTATATAGACATGTTATCTGCAACTATGGTTGCACCAAATTGGTCTAGGTCGCTACATGTACATGAGTCAGTTGGGTTTGCATCATTATATATGCCCACATCATTTATGTCATTGTCTCTAAATGCATAACTCTCTCATTAGCTAGGGCATGTCATACTTTCCTCTCCCGTGCACCCATTTATATTGGTGGTTACTCCCTCTCTCTTTGTATCTATATCTACCTCATGGCCTCTCTCGCTAGTTTGAAATAGCTCACCTGAGCTAGGGTAGATGGTAAGCTCAAATCCTCTAGTGTCATGGGGTCATATGGCTATAGAGTCTTGTCTAAGACATCATGGAGTGCTCCCCTAAAAAATTACCCCCATCTCTCCTCCTCATCCTTAGGTATGCCTATAAAATCACACTAGATAGATATTAGATCATTGTCATATCTCAAAAAATCTATCTATCTATCTATTTCAAAACTTAAGCAAAAAATTAATCATACTTTCTTACCTAGTTGTGAATCAACCCCTATAGTCTTTCCATCCACATGATCACCTAACATAATCTCCCTATCTGTGTGGCCTCCTAGTACCTCCTCTATAGGTTGCCTCTATAGCTTAAACCTGATTTTCATGGCTCACATCAATCTCAGCCTATACTTGAGTGGTCTTTATCTCCTCTATATGTCCTCTACTAACTCACTAAGGATAATGATGGTCTTTACTCTCTCCTCTTGCCTTCATCACTACCATGTCCTCGATGGTCATGGCTCATCTCTCTATGGAGTTGGTGGTGGTACATCTAATATCTCCACCTTTACCTCCACCTCCTCCTACTTTGACCCTTGTTGTGCCCAACTAGTCCATGGTCACTCTCGATATGGTCTCAATATTGATCTCACTATCAATGGTCTAAGTCCCCTCTTCCCTCATGGCTCTCTCACATGTCAAGTCCACTATTTAGGCATGAGTATCAGTTTCATTAGATAAGGTAGACCCATCTACCCTGGCAACCATGCCATTAGATGTGGCTCTATCTACCATGTATAGTGACCTATCACCTTTCTCCTCTCTAACACTAGTTTGACTATGTCCTAGCTCTCCTAAGTAGTCACTAGCTACCCATATGGTCACCATATTATGTTGGTGTGTCTCACTATCTATACCACTAGCACATGGGGCACAACCCATGCTACTTGGTCCTCCCTCAATCTCTACACCCTAGGTAGCCTATCATCGATCACATGGGTTAACCCAGTCGACTAATACATAGGAAATCTCTCATATATCCATATTATCAATAATATGATCAGTCCCATGGTCTTATATCCTTTGACTTGCATCTTGAATAGATCATGAACAAGTGGGACCTAGATGATAGAGCCTAGATCATAAAGTACTCGCTCTTATAGCATAATCCTAGTCAAGGCTACCACATATAGTGGTACCTTGTCATCTAACTTATGATAGAGCACTCACTATGTCACAAGGCCTATTACTACCTTCTTGAGATCCAAAATTTACAATGTGTGTGTGTGTGCATGTGTGCGTGCATGCGTGCGTGTGTGTGTGTGTCATCCATACTCACTCTCTACCCTAGCAATGTCATCTTTGAGATTGTAGCCCACATGGATAAGGCTCTTCTCTCCTCCATGTTATCTAGTATCCCTACGATCACTGGTGATCCTACTATGGGTAGTATGAGGATGGCATGGATATCCTCCAATATGATGGCCACCTCTATCACATCCCCATCCACCTGCCATCTAAAGGTGTTAGTCAACCATTCCCAACAAATAAGGAACATGACCACCACATCCACACTCAAGGGGTTCTTACACATGTCTGATATCCCTCCTAAACCTATGGCTACCAGTTTAGCTCTGTCTCTATCTATCAATCTCTCCAATAAATCTAGCAACTAAGACACGTCTAATAATCTCTAGAACCATGGTCGTCTCTACAATCAATAAATAATAAAGGATGTATTAGTTTATAATCACAATACATTCTTTATACATTCTATTTTTAATCAATAATAAGCATAATCAATTTATTTTCCTCCATTTTATCTTATTTTGGTCCCTCTTACCCTTCTTTGTCATTTTAAACCATTCTAGCCCTCTTTCAGCTTCTTGCATGCTTTTTCATGCTTATTTTGGTCCCTTGGTCAACCTAGTTTGACCATAATTTCCCTATTTTTATCATTGTTGACTTTAAATTCTAAGTCAACCCTCTTATTTTCCCCTCCTTGGTTTTGAGTTTTTCTTCTGCACCTTTTAGACTAGTTTCTTGATCCATTTTAGCTTTTTAGCTTGCCAAATACACTAGGTCGACCTAGACCTACTAGGTCAACCATATGGATTTTGATCCTGATTCAACCTACTAGGTTGACCTAGTCAACCTAGTAGGTTCAGTGTGCTAACCTAGTGTATATTGTTCAAAATGTGCATTTTTATTATTTTATACCTATTTCCTTCCAACCCATCTCTCATCTTCCAATTTACTACACTTAGAATTTAATTTTGTTCAATTTTGACATATATAAATGCTTAAAATTTCAAAAATTCACTTAATTCATTTCAAATTTCAAAAATTGGTTTGAGATCTGTAGTTGCATACCTGTTGCCTCCTTTAGGTGTCTTCCTCGTCTAGTCTGTCATTCCCTTGCCATCTTAACTCATTTTGTCTCCAGAGCTCTTTTCCCCTTCTCTTACAATTCGAAATAACAAAATGACTTCTTTTTTTCTTATTTAAAACCACTTTTCAAAACTCAAATTCTTTCAATTATTTTCCTTCAGATTCCTTATTTTACCTCTATCTTTGTTTCTACTCATCCATTTTGTAAACCGTAAAATGTGTTAGATTCATGGTGACATAGAGATTATTCTCCACTACTATATGCCTATCTTATTAAAAAATTGATTTTTTGCTATTTTTGCACTAACTTCTATAGGTTTGCCTAATGTACTCTACATTGGATGCCTTCACTTTCTTACAATCTTGTTCTTTATCTACAACATTAAGTTAAAGGTATATGTTTTTTAATTATATCCTTCCATTTATCTTATTCACTTCTTACTTCACTTTACTTAGCATCAGCATTATGTGTTATCATGTTCTATCTCTGAAGCACCATCCCATGTTATACTTACGTGACACGTGATGAGCTTCAGCTAGGGCATATGTATACACATAATATTTTCAAACTTTTATTGATTACTGACACTTTGTATCTTATAGGAACCTATTGAATCTCAATATCTCTAAGTGCATGCCTTGAGGGGTGTATTGAGAAAGGGGTGGGCAAACCATCAATGCTTCATAAGATTGTTATTCCTTTTACCACTTGCCATCCAAACTCTAGCCTCCTAAAACTTTAAACCCTGAGCTTATTCTTCTCTTTCCTATCCTTTACAATCATTGCCATGCTTTATTCCCTCATTTCTTGCCTTGTTATGCTTTTGAAGTTTTTAGTACACTAGGTTAACCTGGTCAACCTACTGTATTATGGAGACATTTTAGCTCTTTTGGTTTATTACCATACTAGCCAACCTAGCGCAAACTTTAGGAATTAGCTTGAAAATGTACTAGGTCGACCCAATTGACCTAGTATAACCAACATGTTCAAAAAAAATTAGGCAATTTATTGTTATTTATACAAGGTCATTTTCCACCATTTGAAAAGAACTGAAGAATCAAGTGAAGAAGTACGAATGAACATCTGCTTATTGACCAGTTTACTTAAGGAATAAATATTTAGGGTTCAATACTTTCTTTGGAGCTCTGATCTTGTCTTATGGAGAAGTCTTTTGGATGCTTAGGTAGGTCATATAGCCTAGAGATGATTTATCTTGGTTATCCTTATAATTACAACAATCTCTTGTAAAACACCTTGGCCAAGAAGGAGATTGAGGCTCGGTAGGTTCATCTTCAAAGGTAAGTATTCCTAACTTTATTTCTCCTTTGTAAGATTAGATAGATAATGCAGTATGTATTCTTCTCTTCCATATATTAGGATTCTATATACATTGATGTGAGTATATGTCTCCTATGCATGCTTAGTTTAGTTGTTGCTTATTTGTTTTATTCTAACCGCCACTTTGTGCCACAAGATTTGGTGAGCATTAGATTAGTTTACTTTTATTGCTATTAGAATAGTTTACTTTCTTGTTTATTATATAAGTGAACATCAAATCATAGGACTCTTTTAGATTTGTTGTATGATTTTGTTAGACTGTAGGCTTTGGAACCCTTCCTAACATGATGTGTTATGACAAGTGATATAGGTGATTCCCTAATCGGGTCTAGCGGATCCTCATATTGGTCATAACCCTATTTAACAAGTGTATCCCCAATCGAAATTGTAGGTGTGCTCTATCTTATCTAATCTAGGATTAATTCATTCACATCATGCAATTTTGATCGCATACAATTGCCATCAATATTTTTTGTGAGTAAAGTTATTATAGTGTGCTCTGAAGAAAATTAATAAAGATAAAAACCTTTATTGAAGTCTAGTTTGATCAAAACTAGAGCTTGAGCAATGGTAGTTTTGATGTCTTGAAAAGCTTTCTTGGATTATATTGTCCATTCTATTTTAGCATCTTGATTCAATGGCTTAACAATATCTATAAATCAATAAATGAATTCCTTATAAATTTTATCTTACCAAAGAAAGACTTCAACTCTTTATTACTATTAAGAGGTGTCAGCTTGGCAATGGCTTGGATTATTTTTAGATCAATGGAGATCCCATCCTTAGTGATGAAATGGCTTAATAGTTTCCCTTTAGTGACTCTAAAAATGTTCTTCTTAGGATTGAGTGATACTATGTATCTTTTACACCTATCAAATACTCTCTATGGATAGTTAGCATGATCAACTCTATATTTTGAAAATAATGTTAAGTCATCCATGTAAATGATGATGCATTTTATAATGAGACCCTGAAACACAAATTACATATCTCATTGGAATATTGCTCTTACATTAATTAGGTCAAAAGGAATCCTTTTATATGAAAAACTTTTCCACTTGGTGGTGAAGGTAGTCTTCATTTTTTCTTGTGATTTTACCAACACCTGATTGTAGCCTAAGAATCCATCCAAGAAGAACATCATATCAAATCCACTTACCATTTTAATTACCTCATCTAGGGAGGGAAAAGGATATTTATGCTTTTTTAATGCTCAATTCATATTTTTAAGGTCAAAATAGAGCCTAAGTTATCTATTATTTTTCCTAATTGGCACCAAGTTGGCTACCAGATTGAGTGCTTGATTGGAAAGACAATCTTAGCATCCAATAATTTTATACATCTCTCTAGATGAAAGGTTTTAAAATTGGATTCATTAGCCTTTATCTCTACATGAAGGCTTATGATATGGCTTCAATGGAATAGTATGGGTGATGACCTTGGGTTCGAAGACTTTTAGATTCTCATATATCCAAGTGATCACATATTTGTATTCTTTCAGTCCACTCCTCAACTTTTTTTTTTCACTTTTAGTGCAACTCAAACTAATATTTACATATTGGGGATGTTAGTCAGTGCCCAGATTATCCTTGATAAAACCAAACTCAGTTACTTTAAGTTACTTCTAATTTTGAGCTTGTGGATCTACATCGAAAGTTAGATCTAGGGAGACCATCCCTAGAGGAATGTGGTTATCCTTTAGCTATAAAAAATCATCTTCTCTTAGGTTTTCCATTTGCACGAGATCAACATCCTTTTCATATATTAGCTAAGATTTGAAAGCTCTAGAGTTATTCATGAATTGTAAAATCTTTTGATCATCCTCAAATATCTAGAAGTTTTCCACAATATCTAGGACAAAGGGATAAGGAACCAAATCCATAGATAATTTTTGCTTATTAGATTCTTGGAATGGTTCCATATCCATAGTTAAAGTTGTTATTGAATCTGTCATCTAGTTCTTTCCCTTGATATGGCCTTGATGTTGAATGATTCAAATGACTTGATCAAATCCCATGATTGGTGATTTTACTTCTTAAAATAAATGAGTTTACATTGATATTTCTTTCTAATTTGGTTAACAACCAATTTTAAATCATCAAATATTTATAATTACTTGACATTATGCTTCAGTGTGAACTACAAACTGAGGATTAGATCTTCATACTCAAATATATTATTGGTATGACATAAATTCATCCTATAGGTAGCCATATATTGCTTCCCGTCTAGATTGATTAGGGCTACACCAACACCTAAACCTTGTTTTGATTTGAATCCATCAAAATGCAGAATCCATAATTGATAAGGAACTTCAAATTCTTATTCATGAGGTTCTTATTTGGTAGTGAAAGTATACACACCTGCATGTGAGGCTACAAAGTCAACCTTTTTTATTATAATTGTACTCAATGATTAGGTGTTTTATCTTTGATTTTCTATTCCTTTCCATGGTAGCCAAATGGTAGCCAAATGTGTTTTATCTGGTTGACTATTCCTTTCCATGGTAGCCAAATGTGTGATAAATCTGTATCCATGTACCCATTCAGTTTCTTTGACCAATCATGACTCAGCAACAAGTCAACAAATTTTGTAATTTTAATAACCAAAATATCTATATATTATTTTACATTTGGCTTAGATTCAAGATAGATGTACACACTTGTCAGATCTCTAACATAGGGAACAAAAGACTTATCTAGTTATAGGACCACTATTTTTGACTTATCTTGGGCCAAACCCATTTTATTTCATACAATTGTAGGCATCACAAGGTTGAGGCACTTATGTCAGCCAAATAATTATTCACATTCTATTTGAACATTATAAAATTTAACAAAAAATGTGGTACCTCAGGATTGTCCTTGTAAACAACTATGTTTACATGGGAAACTTTTGATTTGTTAGTTATTATCTCCTAGTCAAGGCTTTGAGCAACAAATCCCTCTGTTTGGTGATCTAGGCTAGCTCATGAAGATTGATATGGGTTTTGAGTAACAACTCCCTTTTTCATATCCTTAACAATATTGTATCCTCCATATCTATGTGTCTCTATACTCTGTAACCAATTTTTCCCTCTTAGAGGGGTGGATTGTTGTTGGCCTTTGGATCTAGAGGAGTGGTAGCATTGTTGTTTGGAGGAATGAAATTAGTATCAAGTTTTTTGTTCCTCAAATTTTAATTATTCCTTTATAACTAATTGAAATCATGGATCTCATTAGTATTATCCTCAGGTTCATTCTCATCCTCTATTGGGAATGGGAATTTATATGTCTCATATACCATGGTTGTACTGGGATGTCCAGGAGTAGTAGAGGAAGATGGTTTTATTGGATTTAAAAGACCTTCATGTCTATCCATCTCTTTCTAAAAGATCTCTAAAGGAGTGTATAACTCTATGTAGTCTAACTCACCATGGTGTGTTGTGTTATGGACTCAAAAATAATTAGGAAGGGTTGACTCCATGATTTTTACCTCTGGCATCCAGTTAGGTGGTTGCTACTTTATGTTGTTTCTAGTTTGTTGAAAGACATGTTGTACCTCTAAAATCTAAAGTTATATTTGGTAGTCTATCTACCAGCGTTTCCCATGTGCTTTTATATGTTTGAAAATGTGTTGCTTAATTTATATGCTATCCAGTGAATAGCTTCTATTTTGATTTTTATGGAATCAAAAGTAGTAACTTGTGTAGTAGCAACATTGACTAGTAGTAAGGACTAATTCTAGTTTTGCTAGTTAGATGCAGATGTAACATTATTTAGGAAGCTATTATGTTGGTTAGGTGGAGCATGGGCTAAAGGAAAATAGGTGTATACCTGGTTCTAATTATGGGTGATCATATTCTAATTTATGTTTGAAATTTGGTTGAAGGCTATAAAAATAGGACTAAGTTTAAGTGGGCTCGGGGATTATAACTAAGGGTTCAATTATTTATCAACATTGGTAGTTTTAGCATAAACCAGAGGAAATGTATCAACATTAGGCATAATGTAGAGAAAATAGTATTCATAGGGTCCAACGCATTCTTGTACATTTAAAGGTCTAACACCTCAACAAGTTTTTAAGTGGCTTCAACTCTGTTGTACATCTTTTGGAACCCATCATTAAAGGCTCAAATCGGTTCATTGAGTTCTCTTCTCATGATTATAAATAATTGGTATATAAATATTACGTTGGTGACTTGTCCAAACTATGCCAAAAAGGTGTTTTAACATTCATCCCAAGATGTAATTGAACCTTTAAGGACATTAAGAAACCATTCATAGGCCACATCTCACACTATAAAGGGAAAGAGTGAGTGCCACATCCTCATGGACTACATTAAGTATTTCTAAATTAATTTTAAAAGCCTTTACATGTTATTTAATAGTCCTACCTGCCAAAGGAGAAAAGTAAGGAAGGTACTTATTAAGGTTTCTAGGTAAATCATGCATGTCTCCAGCAATATTGATAGTAGAACCGGTTAGCCAAGTTTGGGCCATTAGGCATAGAGGAAGACAAGGTCATCTATTTGGTGAATATAATTGAGCACAAGGTCTTTTTAAGACACTTTTATTTTACCTAACTTTTATATGGATTTCTAAAGGTGGGTATAGAAATTTAGTGTCTGAGGTAGACATTATTAATCTTCTAAGTATATCCATTATAGCTCAAGTGACATTTTTCAAGAAAATAAAAGGGCCCTACTTCTAGTGCCAGATAAATTATTATTGATTGCATCAAGTAAATAATATAAATTGGGATAGATGAAAAGAGAGGGCATCAAATTAAATTCTAGTAAATAAATGGAGGTTCAATCCCTCCTAGCACTAGATAAATTCTTGTTGGTGTGGGTTTTATGCACAATATGGAACCTTATGAGGTAGCCTCTAACATTTTAAGATCGATGAAATAAGATTCACTCTAAGGCATGAATTATAGGGTATTAAGTTTTGTAAACAACATGTTGGTGGAATAGCAGGGAGTGGAGTAGTTTTTTACCATAGATGGTTTGGATACAGACGAATCTAGATCTATATGAGATGAGTGGATAGATGATGGATTTAACCTAAGGGGATATTGATGAAAAGAAAATCAAAAAGAGGGAAAATTATGGCATAAAAGAAGGCATGTGGACAAATTAATATGAAACTTTTCTAAGTTGGATCTTGATCTAGGGGTTGGACAAATAATCAAGAACTAATGTATATTAAAATCTACTATAAGCACACCAAAAATCAAACATAGTTAAGAGTCCAAGGAAATAGGAATATAATAGACTTCAGCATATATAATCAAAGGTTATTACCGATGTAAGATTACAATTACATAAATAAAAATTGAGATTATTATTATTACACAAAAGGCATTAAAATTAACAATATCATAATATGGATAACTGTATTTAAAATATTACTCATATACAACTAGAATATTAATATACCAAAGTGACAGAACTTCTTAAAAGATTCAAAGGTTTAAAAAAGAACTAAATTTACATATCAAGATCAATTGTAGAATAATCTGTAGAATTTACTATTAATATTATTAGCCAAAATGATATTCTATTAAGGATAGGGAGGATACAAATATATATAGGCTTGGGGAGGGATGCCTCATCCTCATAGTGAAGTTAAAATTTATAACTCAAATAATAGAACTATGTGTCAAAATCATGTAGAGCATGTATGTTTAAAAGTGTTTACATAAAATAGAATTCCTCATCTAAAATATAATGTGTGTGTGTGTGTGCGTGTTTCAAATAAATTAGGAACCATTAGTTTCAACTTAATTGAAACATGCAAATACATATTCATATTTAGAGTGGTGTTTATGTGACATTACTAGAAGAGACAAAAGATTGACTGATAACTATAGAAATATAAATAGACGTTGTAACCATTTAGGGAATAAAAATTGGCCCCATTAGAGTATGCATGACTACATATCTATAAAATTGAGGACCCTGGGATGATGTGGTATCACTTGTATTTGTGTACATGATCGGTGTTGTGTAATTCTTTTGTAAATGATCTGGATGCTCTTACAAATTCATTGAAAAAAGCTAGGTCTTTTGATCACTTGAGAACTCCAGTTTGTAATTTTTGATTAATGGTTAAGTGATATTCCTTTCCTTAGATTTTACATATATCACCCAAATCCTATGCCTTGAATGTATAATTCATGTGACATCAATTTAAATAATTACTTTTGATTTTGTTCCCATTTAAATTTAAATGTGTTAGTCATCTTTGACGAGTTCTCTTGTTTTACAAATAATAACTTTTTATCAATTTTATATATCCATTCAATTCCTTGAGACAGTTTTCAATTAGCTTTTGCTTTGTTATTACATTCATTTATTTATACTTTGGCCATGCATCTCCTATCTCATGACACTTGTATACTTCTCATTTACCCAAGTCTCTAGATTTATAATCCTAATTTATATCCTCCATGAATGCAAATTGATTAAATTGTGCAATGTGGAATGCTCTTAGGGTTGCGGGAATTCAGAGGCTCAGGGCCATGGTTTTCTAAACTTTGAACTATGTACATCCCTGGGAAGCCTTAGAGTGGCCATAATTTTGATGTATGGCACAATCTTGACACTATAGAGATCTAGAGCCACAGAACCATACAACTATTAATTGGTATTTCTCCTTTGAAGTTCTATGTTAACAAAATTATGCCAACTATCAAACCCTTAGAGCTCAAAACCTTGAGGCCAATAAACTTTGAGGCCATGGGGCCATTAGACTCATTTTTAATATTTTGTGTTTTGGGTTCATAGAATTGTGCCACTTGTCAAGCTCTTAAGATTGCAAGACCTTAGAGACTCAGAACCTTGGGACCATTATATTAACTTGATATTGAACTTCCATGGTTCCAGGTAACATGGTTACACCACAAGGCATGTCCTTGGGGTTCATAAACTTTGAAGTCTTATAATTTTATTTGAAGCAAACTTTGTCCTGGATAAACATGGTTTTGCCATGTGGATGTCATGTGGTGACCTGACTATCAATAAAGTAAGGAAATTTTGTTAAACTATGGTAAGTTCTAAGTAACTTGGTAGTCTCAAAGCCCAAGAACTTTAGACCACTTAAAATATTTTGTGAAGGCTGAAGGGATCTAGGTAATGTAATTTTTCCACTTATCCCAATCTTGCATAATAAAATTAGGACCCAATCATGAATACTTTTTAAGTCCTTGTCAATAGTCCTACGAATATATGAAAATTAAAGATACATTAAGACATGACACATTAGTTACATTAATCCAAATAAATCATAAAGTCAATTAAGAAGAACTATGAAAAGCCAAGGTCTAGAATAAATCAAGATTGATGTCCAAGCTTTGATTTTCATAATTTGAACATCTGTAAATGTAGACATTGAGGATAAACCTTAGATTTTTACATATTAAAACCAATGTCATAGATATATAAGGCTTATAGGACCTTGAATAAATATATTCAAACTATAGCGGGTCCCTATTTGATTTTTAAAAATGGGGTGTGTGTGTTAGGGAACAACACTCTCCACTTCTACACGAATCATTTTTCCACAGTCAGGTTCCCTCTTGAAGTAAATTTCAAGACATTATGATGGATTATTCAATATTATAACCATCTCTAATTGATTGTAGAACATGTTATGTTGGATATATGCAAAGGACTTCCCAATGCCATAAATTAAGATCCTTAAGGTGTATATATTAATTTTATGTTATATTTGGTATGAACTCTTCAATGCAGTGTGTGGATTGCTTATCCTCCATAGATCTTAAATTCATCAGTGCAGTCTAGTTCAACATTATGAAGTGGGGTAGTCTGCTAATCATTTTTTCTTTTGTGTGTTATATATATTTTTAGTAAATTTTTGTGGTCATCTCATCCCATCCTTATTAGTGTCTTCAGTGGTGGTTTTATCCCATCCTTATTGGCACCTTCAATGATAGTGTTATCCCATCCTTTGTACTACATATTTGACAACTTTAATGGTGAATCAAAACATTCTCTTGTACTCTTTATGATGGATCAACCCATCTAGTGTACCTATTTTTTGATGGATTAACCCTCCTTTTCAAGCATATTGTACATGGATAATTCATTAATCCTAGTATCAAGACATATGTTTGAGGTTTTGAGACTCGTCATTTTTTTACATGCTCCCATAAAGTACAATTAAAAGGAGGTGTTGGTGAAGTTTTTTATATGCACCTTATGTAAATTAACATATGATTTCTCTTTTAAGCTAAGATTATATATTTCATATTTTTTGTGTTTATAAAATAGGGACAAGGGCTTTCCTTTATGTTAGACAATTAGAAATAACCTTTTTCACAAGCCAATCATAATTGCCTAAAATTTGGCCAATGAGAAAAAATAGACTAAACCATACTTTAGTTATAAATATTTCCTCCTTTCATGTAGTTTTAAAATTTTAATATATTCCATTCTTTTTTTTCTAAGAGAGTTCCATGAGATTCAACCTAAGAGAAGGAGTTTGTGTAATGGTTTTATGGATTTTTTATATCAAATATGTGAATTTTGTTTGTAAGATGACTGTGGAGAAATAATAATTTATTTTACTTTTTTTCACATTGTTTTTCATCATTTTTAACATTTTATTTCTCAAAATTCTTAATTTTACCATATATACAACATTTCCTTACATATTTTCTAAAAAAAATTAGTTTTACCTCTTGACTTCAATTGTTTATCTCTTGATTTATTCTTATTTTTTTCTTAGAGTTGACCTCGCACAAAGAATTTGTTTGATAATCCTCCATGAATTTCAACTTCATTTCTTCTAATAATATATCTTTAAATATTTTAGAAATGAATACTACATTTTTAAACCATTGAAAAAAATTACTTAAAAATATAGAAAATGAAATGAAAATTAATTACTCATTTCCATAATCTATCTATAAAATAATATTCATGTCTACATATTCAAACTGGCATAGTCAAGATAGTCATTTGGGTTTTGTCATCATCATCAGAGTATCCTTGAGCCATCAATTCCATTTACATAAAGTGGTTAAAGTCATCAATTCCTAAAACAACACCCAATCAAAATCTAATGGCTTGAGTTTTTATTTTAATATAGAATGATGTGGATCCAATGCATATTGTCTAAAGTTGTAAGATAATATGTTGGGACAAATATGTAAAGAATTCATGTCTACATGTTTACGTAAGTAGATTCATCTACACCAACTCTTCCTTAATATCTTTTCCATTTTCTTAAAAAGACAATTAAAGGTTATTTCTATATGTCAACTCAACGTGTTTTCATGGGAAAACATTTGGATTATTGAATTATAATTATAGAGCAGCATGGGAAGTTTCACATAATCAAATCAATGGCTTAATATGGTCTATTTTTAAAAAGTAATTTATGCTGAGAATCAATGAAGAGCACAACCATATAAAATGATGAAGATAAAAACCACCATATTCGCATATAATTAATTAAGAATAAAATGAGGAAACTTGCAAGAAAAGATGAACTCTCAGCGATTTTTATATAGTTCGATTAGATTATTAATGGTCTTATCTCTCTTCTAAGCATATAATAATTAATTATTTTGAATGTGATGATCTTATCGGACTCTAAGTCCCTTGAATTTTAATAGTTCAAATCTGAGCCTTTGTTGTTCTATTGTACATGGTTATCCAAAACCCTATTTTGAATTATAATGGACTGTGCATAATTTCTTCAAGATAAATTTTTTTGGGGTTTTTTTTATTTACCTTTTATTTTGGATTTTGTTTGCTATGGTAATTTATTTATAATTTTTTGTTCTTGCATTCATTTTATTTAGTTGTGTTCACTTTCCTTCACATATGTTAGCATTACATTGTTTATATAAATAGGTGGATCTTCCCAGTTCTTATTCTTGTGTATTATTGTATTTTCTTACATGCATTCCTCTCATCTTTTCTCCCTCAAAAAATGCATTCCACACTACTAGTTAAGAATAGAGTAACATTAGGATAGGAAATGAAACTAGCTAGATCTAGAGATTTAATGCTAAGATTAACCCCACATTCAGCATAGATCCCATGTTACGTCAATTTTTCTAGTGTAAATGAATAGATAGAATGAGCCATTAATAGTTGTGGTACACTGGTGAGACAGATTATTTCTAATTAGAAAATTAAAAATAAATTCACCATATATGCATAAAAACTAAGATTTTGACGAGAAATTCAAAATCTTTTGTTTGTTAAAGCTAACACAATCACTTAACAAATACACTCATCAAAGTCACCCATATCCAAATAGAATCAAACCATTGTCTTCACATTCAAATAGAACAATCGTGTATTTTTCAAAATAAGTATCCTTCAATATTTCTATTGCATTTGTAATGAAATCATATTGTCATGCAAAACCTGAGAGCCCTTCCCTTTGTATCATGGAAATATGGGAGCCCATAACTTTTGCTGTAATGAAATAGAATTTTAAAACCTATTATTAGATCACTTGTTACATTCATATGTGATGGATCTATTAGACATAGAGACCATATCATAGATGTGGATAATCTATGTATAATCCACCATATCATTGAGCTTGATGTAACCCTCAAACTAATTACATCTCTAAAATTTAAAGCTCAAGAATGGTTTCAATCATTAGTTGCACAACTAATTACAAGTTAGGATCAATTGGGAGAAAAAACTCATAATCAGTTCAAGAAAAATGTTTTTTTTTTTTATTTTGTTAGAACATCTCATCACAATAAATAGACCATCCATGAAGGAATGTCATATTTCAACTTCATATTTGAAAATACATGGGAAAGAATTCATGTAATATTCATACCTTTACTAGTTATGGCATTCTTATATTATTTTAAAATGTTGGATTTGGGTATTTCCCTTTTGATTCAAACTTTAGGGGGAGAGATTATTCCGCAAGCTTATGACCTTGCTACAGTAATTAAAAGACATCTCATACAAGATGATCAAATTTTCCCCATACTAATAATAACTTTATGTGTTGATTTGTTCAATATTCCTCTAACCCAAAACTCTTATGAACAAATCCAACACATATCTCAACCTCCCCAAATGTTCCTCTAATCCAAAACTCTTATGAGCAGTTCCAAAACATATCTCAACCTCCCCAAATCCCATCCATAAACTTTAGCTCAATGGTATGAATGAGAAGCTTGATAAGGGAGATATCAAGAGACTTCTTGGATTTTAAGAACTAATTGGCTATTCATAACTTCCAAAAACAACCATCTATTCAAATCACCATAAAAATTTTTTCATTCAATAAATTAAGATATCCTACCTATGTCATTAATTAAACATCCCTCTATATGCCAACAACAAACCCAAAAAGCCATGGGAGAGCTGCAAAAAGTGTTATTCCACAGCCGTTGTTCTGATTCAAGCCCAAACCCATGCGGCCGCCTTGTTCGCTTTCATATTTTGTCTACTGGGGTCGTTGCTCTTTTTGAGGTGCTTCTAGACATTGGGTTTTTCTTCAATGATTCGATTGCCATGGCGACGTTACCTCTTCTGAGGGGGAGTTTGGGTAGCTGACTGGGTGAACGGATTGGGCGCTAGTGGTGCTGGTTTTGGGGCTTGTTTCATGGTTTTTGTTGCTATTTTTATGGGCAGCGCTTTGAGGGTTTGATGGATCGAACCTGGGTTTGGCCATCCTTAATGTTGTATCTGACGGTGTTTTCTTCTTTCTTGGTGACAGAGAAACCTATGGTTTTCTGTGGTTTTTTTTGTCATGATTTATGCTTGTTGCTATTGTTTTATCTTTTGTGCATGGTTTCAGGTTGTTAAACCTGGTTTTGTTGAGGTTTCATGTCCTTGTAAAACCTGGTATTGTTACTTTTTTTTAGTGGGTTTGCCTTCTTGGGTGGTTTGCAATGTTTTATCTTTCTTGATTTGTATAGGGTTTTGGGGCCCCTTCAAAACCTATTTTTACCTTAATCTAAAACAAACCCAAAAAGCCTCATGATTTCTTAATTAAGTTCATCCTTAAGTCATGGTTAACCTCAAAATAAAAATACATACGCTAATGATTGAGAACACAACATATTTTCTTGATAATGAGAGAATGAACAATAGGGTTTCTTTCTTATATGAGGAAAGAAAAGGAAAATCAATAGTTTTATAGAAATGAAAATTAGAGTTGGATGATTGTGAGGATGAGGAGTATAGTCTTCAAAAGCTTGAGTAGAAGGAGGATATTGTAACTAATGCAAGACTCATTGGCCAAAAATATGAGAGATAACTATTTATAGATAGGTTGATTAAAAAGAGATATTAGATAAGTTTATATCCATGATGGGTGATTACGAAGACTAAACGCTCTCTGCATTTTGAGAATATCACAAATTAGTTGATGCTAAAAGACCTTCTAGTGCTTGAGGAGAAAATTTCTTCTAGTTATGATAAAAATCTATTCTCTTAATTTGGACAAGATTATTTTTTATTTGAAGATGATAATGATGAAGGTCAATAATAAGAAGAAGAAATGGTGGCTCGTTTGTAGACACTAAAAAATCACACACAATAGTTCTAGATGTCCGAAATACCCCTAGACTACCTCGAGACTCCCTAGGAACTCTTCCATAACCCTTAGATCGCAAACCTAAGTAAGGTTAGCTAATTAGATAAATAGATCACTAAATCCTTTTACTAAACTTTAGCTTTAACCCTTGACCACTAATAGTCACCCTAACCATCAATAGTTAGATCTAACCGCCAATTGTCAAGTTTCCACCACTTGAATAGTCAAACTCTAGTCAATTTCATCTTACTTTTTTATATTTAGATCATCTAATTTATGTGCAAACCAATGCATGAAAAAACTAAATTGGAACTACTTGTTGAACCTCTTGTTAACATACTATTGTACCTCTCCTTCCTTCCTATAAGAAGAGAGGAAGAGAGGGTGAGTGAGGATCTAAAATCAATCATTATACCATATCCAAAGCTAGAACCTCTTGCATCAACATTTTATTTTGTAAGTGTTCTTCCAGTGAACCAATGAACCAAAAAGTGTGACAGAGATCTAAAGTATTGTCATTCATTAGTCAATAGCCAAGTATCGTTACTTTGCCAAAATCACTTCAAGTTTCACCAATAGATCCTTCAACCCTCTTCAAATCAATAAAAATAATCTAAGTTTCTTTTCTCAATAATTAATTATTTTGTTTCTATTTCACAATCAACCCAACTCAAACCCATCTCTCAAAATTCCACTCTGTGACCTCATCAAAATAGCATTTTCTTGAACAGACCCAACTCATAGTAACTACCGATGGTTACTCTGATTGTCAATGATATATCTCAATCACCGATGGTTACCCCAACCACTGACAGTTACCCTAATTTTTGAAATTCACCCCAATTGCCAATGGTTACTATGTGACAAAATAGTATCAAGCTAATTTCACCCACCAAACCTTAAATAAATCCAACTTTATTTCCCTCTACCTAATCGTAGAACCCTGCCCTATTTTTTAAACCATACCCGACCTATTTAGCATTAATATTGACCCACTTATTGTTATAATTAGTCAATTTTGTCTATTCTTTTATCAACCACTTCTTGTACTTAATTTTAGTACCTTCTATGATATATGCAAGTATTTTATCTTTCTATTTCTAAACTTAATTATTTAAAAGGTGTGGATTGACAGCCTCCTAGAAAGCTCATGCTTCTTAGATCTAGCTCTCACTAGGCAATCCACCCTATAATCTAACTAATCAAACTATTTTTTTGAGTGTTTTCTTATCTATAAGTCATTCCTCCCAAGCCAAAGAGGAGTATCTATAACCATCTAGATCAATGTGTGCACAACATATCATGTTTTTCTACCATACCCTTCTCAAGTTTCTTTTCTCTTCTTTTTAAAAAACATAAGTAAAATTTATCTGAAACATTTTGACACGCCCAATGGGACAAGTTCATGGATCTATTGTATGGGGATGACCATGATTTTGTGAGGTGGAATACAAGAGGCTTCAGCTATAATCCATTATACTAGAGGGCTAGAGGCGATAGGCAGCTACTGATGATGATAATAGTGGTGACGTGCTACACATTACCTGATTAGAGCACTGGGAGGTTACTTTATTTGTTGTTGAGGGTAATAGTGGAGATGTTCTTGGGTTGTAGAGTGTTTTCATGGGTACCTATACTATTGGTTTAGATTTATAAGGATTTTTGGGGATTCTTAGCCCATAAGAGGTATGGTATCAGTGTAGGGTTTGTTCTACATTGCTAGGCATATGAGCACATCCAGGTGCTACAATCGATGGGGCTATCATGGGAGGGTTATGCTTGGATGGACTTTCAGGTAGGATTTATGAGGTGGAGAGATGATTTTACCCTCTCAAGGCTAGGTGGATGGGTTCATGATATAGACTAGTTCGGAGGCTTACTAAATGCCTTGGTTATTAAAGATGTGATTTGGAGACCATACATTAGGTTTACAAGATGGGTGCACTATGTCTGGCACACACTATCCCTACAGAGCTACTAATGGACACATGAAAGATGACATGGTGAGATAGAGTTGATAGCTTTTGATAAGGTGTGGTAATAGTTTGGCTTGGTATAGGGTATCCTCGAGGTTTTCTCAGGGTATAAGAGGGAAGATGTAGAGATTTCACTACCCTCTCCATAGCTAGTTCATATATTCATAGATCATGAGGAGCTACCAGCAAGGATAGAGATAGATGATACAGGTGTCATAGATGGGTATCCTACATCGTACCAAGTGTTTTATGTTGTAACTGATATTAGTCTAGATGATGTGGGTCAGTAGGTGATAGATGTTGACCCAGCTGGTGGAGGTGGTCAGAAGGCATTGACATAGGGGGTTACCCTAGATATGCAGGTAGTGATTAGTCAGAGGGACCAGGCACAAGCAACACTAACCATAGCACAAGCTTCCATGATAACATTACATGCATTTTTGGTAGTAGTGTAGGGTCAGTTGGCCATTGTCATAGGTGAGAGAGATCAAGCCAGAGCTATGCTAGCTCTGGTGACACAAGAGAGAGATTCTCTTTGATAGGTAGGAGGTGGAGTACCAGTAGCAAGAGGACCAATAAGGACTATCTCGATGCAGAGATATGTAGTGACTATGGATGAGATATGGTATTATGAGGCCATATCAATAATTATCCATATGAGCCCCAATGGGGTGATTATAAGGATGGGATTATAGGTGGTGCAAGTACATTGACACTAGGTCAGTGGGCCGCATCTGCAGGTAGCTAAATAGATACTTCAAGAGGACAAGAACCAAGAGGTAACAGTGCCCCAAGGTCATACTTTGATATGAGACATTATATATTTTTATGTATATGGTTTTTGATACCAGCCTATGAGCCAATGCAGCGAGATGTATATTTATTTTAAGAGATACATGTACATGATTGTACACATGATGATGATTATGATTATAGACTCATGATTTATAGATATGATCCTCATTTATGGTTTGTAGTTCATAATTATTGTTATTGATGATTATGATGTGGTGTTATATTGATTATGGTTATGCTCATGATGATGTTGATTTGGACCTACCTAGCTAGGCATGTGATGATATGTCCTTTTAATTTATGTTCATGATGACATTGATGTTAATATGATGTTGATGGTAATGATTATGGTTTAGAATGGCATGGTTCATGTTTTATTGCTCATGATTATGTACATGTGATGTTGCTTATATATGATTATGTGATGGTAATAATGATGTTATGGTTTTGATCTTGATATCAATGTGATGTTTATAGTTGGTGTTCTTGTTAGGATTATGGTTTAACTAATGATTTTTCATGGATGGCTAATGATATGATATTGATATGATGAGATTGTTATGGATTGATGCTATCTTATGTGATTATGATGATAATGTGATGTTTTTTGATGACTAGGATGATGTTTTAATCTCATATTTGAGATGATCATGTTTATGATATTGATATGATGATGGTGTTCATGTTAAAATTTAGTGAGTATATGTGTCTTCTTTTAGATTTATAAATGTGGTGAAAAATGGTTTATTTTTTGTTTGTTCATGGATGTTATGATGTTAATATGATGTTGATGGTAATGATTATATTCATGGGTATGGTTTATGCTAATGATGATATTATGGGATGTGGTTATGATTATGGTGATTTTGTTTAAATTAAGGTGAAGCACATAAAGTAAGTTAAATAACAAAACTAGATGTGAGAGAGAGAAGATAATCAAGAGATAAACATCTAATTGAATATGTCGACTAGTATGAGAGGATAAGAAGAGGGCATGATGTTTCTTCTTTGGCAAGGACTAAAATAATCAAAGTTAGATTGGTTTAAAGAACATAAGCCCTTTGAATGTTTCACATTAGCGTTCGTTAGTTGGTTAAAAAGGTGTATTCATCACATAATGTCAAGTGAGCTCATAAATCCCTTGCTTATAGTTTATAAAGGGGAGATGGATGAATATAGAACCTTCTTGTGAGACTAGCATGCCTCTTCTGGAGGTTACCAAAGAACTAGTATAAACAAGTCCATGTCTTATAGGGTGTAGACTGATCAATGTGAGAAGTCTACTCATGAGAGACGATTGCGGCTATCAAAATTAATTTTATTTTTTTGATGTTTGATAATGGGTATTTTTTTATTTTGTTATTGTTGCGGAGGGTTGGGGAATTTGATCGATACAAGAAGCTTCCAAGAAATTGCTATGCTTTATCCTTCAAGGGAGTGGTCTAAGTTTGTGTGCTTTGTTTAATGATTTTGGTATCTATCCTTTAAGGGAGTAGTCTACCTTAGTTTGAGAAATTTTGATATGTTTTTGGCAGTTGTCCTTCAAGGGATCAATCTGCGAATGCTAGGAATGACCCATGATTATTTTTGGTTATGACTTTGATTTTGATTTTGCTTGACACAGACTTGCTTAGATTATTAATGGTCTTATCTCTCTTCTAAGCATATAATAATTACTTATTTTGAGTGTGATGATCTTATTGGACTCTAAGTCCCTTGAATTTTAATAGTTCATATCAGAGCCTTTGTTGTTTTATTATGCATGGATATCCAAAACCCTATTTTGAATTATAATGGACTGTGCATAATTTCTTCAAGATAAATTTTTTTATTGTTCTCTTTATCTACCTTTTGTTTTGGATCTTGATATGGTAACCTATTTATAATGTCTTGTCTTTACATTCATTTTATTTAGTTGTGTTCACTTCCCTTCATATATGTTAGGCATCACATTGTTCATATAGATAGGTGGATCTTCACAATTCTTATTCTTGTAAATTGTTGTATTTTTTTCCATGTATTCTTATCACTGTTTCTCCCTTGAAAAATACAATTCACACTATTATTTAAGAATAGAGTAGCATTTGGATAGGAAATGGAACTTGCTAGATCTAGAGATGTAATGTTAAGATTAGCCCCACATTGAGCATAGATCCCATGTTATGTCAAAATTTAAGTGCAAATGAATAGATAGAATGAACCATTAATAGTTGTGGTACACTAGTAAAATACATTATTTATAGTTGAAAAACTAAAAATAAATCCACCTAATATGCATTAAAAACTAAGATTTTGATGAAAAATTCAAAATCTTTTGGTTGTTGAAGCTAACACAATCACTTAACAAATCCACTCGTCAAAGTCACCCGTATCCAAATAGAATCAAACTATTGACTTCACATTCAAATAGAAAAAATAATGTATTTTTCAAAATAATTCTCCTTCAATATTTATATTTCTTTTTTAATGAAATCATATTGTCATGCAAAACCCAAGAGCCCTTCCCTTTGTATCCTAGAAATATGGGAGCCCATAACTTTGGTAGTAATGAAATGGTATTCTAAAACCTATTCGTAGATCACTTGTTATATTCATATGTGATGGATCTATTAGACATATAGACCATATCAGAGATGTCGATAATCTATGTATAATCCACCATATCATTGAGCTTGATGTAACCCTCAAACTAATTACATCTTCTCTAAAATTTAAGCTCAAGAATGGTTTTAGTCATTAGTTGCACAACTAATTTCAAGTTGGGATTGATTGGGAGAAAAAGCTCACAATCAGTTCAAGAAAATGTAGTTTTTTTTTAATTTTGTTAGATCATCTCATCACAATAAATAGACCATCCATGGAGGAATGTCATATTTCAACTTCATATTTGAAAAGACGTAGGAAAGAATTCATGCATTATTCATACCTTTACTAGTTATGGCATTCTTATATTATTTTAAATGTTGGATTTGGGTATTTCCCTTTTGATTAAATTGTTATGAGGAGAGATTATTCTTCAAGCTTATGACCTTGCTATAGTATTTTAAAAACATCTCATACAAGATGATCAAATTTCCCCCATACGAGTAATAACCTTGTGTGTTGATTTGCTCAATGTTCCTCTAACCCAAAAATCTTATGAGCAAATCCAAAACATATCTCAACCTCCCCAAATACCATCCATAAACTTTAGCTCAATGGTATGAATAAGAAGCTTGATAGGGGAGATATCAAGATACTTCTTGGATTTTAAGAACTAATTGGCTATTCATAACTTCCATAAACAATCATCTATTCAAAGCACCCTAAAAAATTTTCATTCAATAAATTAAGATATCCTACTTATGTCATTAATTAAACATCCCTCTATATTCTAAAAACAAACCCAAAAAGCCTCATGATTTCTTAATTAAGTTCCTCCTCAAGTCACGATTAACCTAAAAATAAAAAGACATGGGCTAATGGTTGAGAACACAACATATTTTCTTGATTATGAGAGAATGAACAATAGGGTTTATTTCCTATATGAGGAAAGAAAAGGAAACTCAATAGTTTTATAGAAATGAAAATTAGAGTTAGATGATTATGAGGATGAGGAGTATAGTCTTCAAAATCTTGAGTATAAGGAGGATATTGCAACTAATACAAGACTCATTGGCCAAAAATATGAGAGAGAACTATTTATAGATAGGTTGATTAAAAAGAGATATTAGATAATTTTCTAGGCATGATGGGTGATTATGAAGACTAAACTCTCTCTGTATTTTGAGGAGTTCACAAAGTAGCTAATGCTAGAAGACCCTCTAATGCTTGAGGAGAAAATTTCTTCTAATTATGATAACAATCTATTCTTTTAATTTAGACAAGATTGTTTTCTATTTGAAGATGATAGTGATGAAGGTCAATAATAAGAAGAATAAATGGTGGCCCCTTAACCCTGGAATGCAACTCAAATGATGGTGTTATTATTAAATACCATTCACATAACACAACAAATAATATGGAGATTGATCAAGTGGACATACTTCATAAACATCATTATCAAGAGATTATAACCAAATCACTTTACACAAAAAAGAAGGCATTTTATTACTTGATAAATTTCATCAAAAATGAGAAGACTTAGGAATGAAATGTGAAATATATTCATTGTCCAACATAACGAAGCAAACTAAAAACCAATTGAAAGGTATAAGTATTTCCTTTTCTTACAAAATTTTCCAAGCATATGACAACTCCTTGTTAAAAGAGGATGCCTAATCAGAATTATCAGTGTGTATAGGGACATAAAAGGTTTGAAATATTATCTCCTTGATATGTAAGATAATGTTGTAAAGGAGGGATACATATTGAGTTAGGAGCTACCATATCCTAACAACTTATCCCCTATTGTTGCATGCTTAAAGAAGTCATTGGTTGAGGAGTGGGAGTAACCTAATGTTATGAACCACTTGTGGTATTGACTAGAGGCACTTGTTGTTGAAGAACCTTTTTGGTGCATTTAACTCACCTTGACCTGAATTGAAAGACACTTGCATGTTATCCACTATATTTGGCACATTCGCCTATGTAGAAGCCACAATCACTTCTTCAATTAATGGGGTATTGAACATGTCACCTACTAAAGTACTTTGGGAAAATGGGTCTACACCCGGATTAGCTTGACCTATCAAATCAACTAAAACTCTTGTTAAAGGAGTTAGCTCTATTAGTGGAGCATTCTATATAGCCATGCCATTGAAATGTTGAACTAGGTTAAGATAGGTTTGATATGATTGTTGTATTTGTACAAATTGGTCCTCCATAGGGCCTTTTCCTTTTGCAATCATATTCAAATCTTGGTATGAAATCAGCATGAGTGTTTGAGGGTAACTAGTAGAGGCATGTTTGATAATTTTAGTATAAGGTAAATTTATTGGCACTTTGACTATACTAGGTAAGTGATCATGGGGGAAGTCTTCTGGAAACTTAGCCCCTACCTCCACAACTCTAACCAAATCCTCATCCTTATTTTCAAGTAAGTGATGATAGAACAAGTATGGGTCATATGTCGATGTTGTTGTCCCCAGAAATAGACTTCTCATTTTTTGGACAACATGTGAATTATTTTGGTTCAAAAAACCAAAATAGTCTCTTCCCTTTTAAAAATTTGTTTTGAGCATTCAAATTCCTCATTTTTTAAGCTTCTCAAAAATATACAGACTCTGCAGGCTTAAATCTACGGACTCTACAGGCTTGATTTCTACGGACTATACAGGCTTAAATATGTGGACTCTGTAGGCTTAAATCTATGAACTCTATAGGAAAGAAGATCTATGGACTCTGCAGGAAAGAAGATCTACGGACTCTGCAGGAAGAAAATCTATGGACTCTGTAGACCAAGTTCTACGGGCTTCACAAGTTGATTTTTACGGACTCTACAGGAAAGAAGCAAGCTCTCAACACTTAGGCGATTTCAAAGTTGGTCCAACAACAACGTTCAACCAAAAAAGTTTATCGGCAAGCTTCTAAGCAAGGATTGAACCATTGAACCTTGAACCATTTTGGTTCAACGGGTTTAATGGGTTCAAAGGTTCAACATCAGCAGCAAGAGTTAAACGCATTTGTCAAGGTTCAAAGTTCAACCGCTTCAAAGTTCAATCGCTTCAAGGTTCAACGGCTTCAAAACACTTATCAAAGAGAAGAAGGCTTGAACCATTGAACCACTTTGGTTCAAAGGTTTAATGGGTTCAAGGTTCAACGGGTTCATAGGTTCAACGACCAAATGGTTCAACGCGTTTGGTTCAAAAAAATAAAAAGGACTTAGCCAAATAAAAAGAATGAACCATTGAATCGTTGAACCATTGAACCACTTTGGTTCAAGGTTCAACGGGTTCAAGGTTCAATGGGTTCAACGAGGCTTGTTTCAAAGGATCTTGGTTCAAGCGGTCAAAGGGAATGAACCATTGAACCGTTGAACCAAAGTTGGTTCAATTGGTTGGTTCAAGGGGTTTCCCCAAAGCCAAAGGATCAAACAGCCCTTGCAGAGGGCAGAAAGGGGGAAAATGGACCACTAAAAGGAGCGAAAAGAGCAAAGAAATTTCCTTCAAAAAAGTTTCCCCGGTGGAAAGACTAAGGCAAGAAATGAATTCTTTCGGACTTTTGTCTGAAGGAATTCCTTCAAACAAAAATTTTGAAGAAATTTGGGGAAGCTGCGGGAGGAAAGCCCAAAATAATTTTCGAAGACCAAAGACAAGCAGTTGAAACAATTCTTGCAGATTTTTTGTACACGAGAAAATATCCACGAAAAAAGTCTGCAAAAAAGCTCCAAAGGACTCTGAAGACAAAAGGCCACCAAAGGACCCCGAAGGGTAGGTACCCTTGCGGGGGACTCTCAGCTGCTAAATTAAAGGACACTTCCCTAAAGCTGAAGGGTCAACTTCCCTTCGGGAGGATGCAAAACAAGAAATCTGAAGGAAGCAAGTAGTAAAAAATAGCCATTGATTTTGAAAAGCCTTAAAGAAGATCCAAAGAACTTAGTGACCCGCCAAAAGAAGCTTGAAGGCCATCTGAATACCGCTCGAATGGCAGATACCCTTGTGGGGGGCTCTTCTCGACCCAAAACAGACCCAAATGCATTCAAAGGCTTTAAGGCCAAGACCAACAAGAAACGACTAAGGAACAAAGCATCAAATTGAATCAAGGACCCAATTCAATTAACCAAAAAAGGTGGAACAATGAGGAAGGACCAGAAACATTTGCACATCAGATATGTTTCTAGAAGTAGACCGCCAGGTGGATATTGAAAGATGCAAACTTTCAATAGCGTGACCCGTTTCTCTGCATTGAGAAAAGTAAATGGGTAAATGCACCTAAATTCTAGCGTGTCTTCTTAACAAAATTCAATGCAACATGATGTGTTACTATTCCCAAGTCCTTCTTGAAGAGGCTATATAAGGGACTCTCTTTTATTGTTTTAAGGGATCTCTCTCTCTCTCTGATTATCAGAAACAAAACTCTGCCCAAATTGAAAGGTATTACTGAGACTTTGAGCTCAGATTGTTGATCATATTTTGTTATTGGAATAAGAAAGCAAGTGACTTTTCAGACTTTGTTATGTGATATCTTTGTTGTTAGGAAAATTGTTCTTATGTCTCTTTCCTTAATATATTTTTTGTTCCTTTAATTCAATAAGCAAAAATAGTCAGGAAGGTGTCCTGAAGCCAATTATGGAGAGACTTTATGCCTCCATAATTGCCTTTAGTGTGTTTTCTTTTTGTTTCTGTGTAAAGGACCTTGGGACGAATTTGTGCCCTCATTGTCCTTCGTATCTCACTCTTGCACAATTGAGGTGAAGACTTTATGCTACATCTCAATCTACTGGTTACTACTTCCTTGGTTACATTTTGCAATTACTACCAGAAGGATTCTTGTGGTTTGTTGAATAGTACTTCTGAAAGAAGAGTGCTTTTTGTCATTTCCCTTGAGATTTACCCTTTGATTTGCACGCATCATCTCTGAAGAAAGAGAGATGGATGATTTGTTCTACCCTTGAGTATTATTTTCTGTTTATATATATATATATATAGCATATCTATAGGGAACCTCCCCTTGATGAGAGGAGAGATTAGTCCCCTTTTGATGTGGTAAACCTACACATTTGGCTGACCAATCTTCTTAATTTGGATGATCAGACCTATTTCATTTATCAGTATGTTGATCGATAAAATATTCAACCAACAATTTTTGGTGACTCCACTGGGGATATAGTTATGTGCATTCTGAAACCTCAAGTTTTAGATTGAACCAGTCTTTACCATTATCCATTATAGACTCCATTCCATTTATGTGTTTTACCTATTATTATTATTATAAAATTACCATTCACCTCTACACTAACTAGGAAATAACGCGCAGTTTAAAGCCTCAAGCTTCAAACTAAAGCAAGGTCAATTATTTTCCATTTTTGTTTCACAATCTAGCAAATTCAAGGTATAGACGAAGCCAAAGGGATAAAGGTATTGTTGACTTTGTATTTGAGTTGGTACAGCAAAGTAATTTTGACTTGTTTCCTTCACCATCTCACCTCCAACGAACCAAGAGATTTCCTCCTACTAAAGTCATATCTCCATTGCCAAACGAAGTATCCACTTCTACTGTTGATAAATTTTTGCCAATAATTACCCCTTTAAGATTTGTTATTCCTCCTTTTCATAGTCATATAATGGTAGTTCAAGGCCCCTGGGGTAATTCTTTTGGTCCTCTCAATCTTACTCCACCTCTACATGAGCTTCCATGCAGTTCAAGGAAGAATTTTCCCAAATTCTATGGTGATGGGAAAGTTTATCCTAATGAACACATTGCAGCCTTCAGCATAGCTTGTGACATAATTGGAGTAGAATTTGAAGATGTAGCAGTCAGGCTATTTGTAGAAACATTACAAGGTGCTGTTGTAGATTGGTTTTATCATCTACATGCTCAATTAGTAACTGATTGGAATACTCTCAAAGCTAAGTTTGAAGCCAGATTCAAACTTGCAGAAGATGCACATGCACTTTTGGCTCAACTTATAGAGATGAAGAAAGAACCTCATGAACCACTGAGGGACTTCATAGCCAAGTTTGAAAAAATAAGAAATAAAACTCTTGTAATTGCTCGACCTACAACTGAGAATCTCAAATGCTTCTTCATTAATTCTCAATTACCTAAAGTAAGTTTTCTTTTGAGACATGCTAGTCAAATAGATCTTGCTGTAGCTCAACATTTGGTCACTGAGGTAGAAGATTATCTCATCTTAGCAAGAAAAATAAGAAGAGATCCAAATAAAAATAGACCCTCATCTTCTTCTGAATATTCATCTATAGGCACCACAGATCCAATGGTGTAGAAGTTGGCAAATGAGTTGCTTGTTCTCAAAAAGCAAATGGCACAAGGAATGTCTTCTGCTCCTTCATACAGAGATATGCCAAGAAGGACATTTCCAAATCAATCATATTAGGGCAATGTTGCCAGGAATCAAGGGAAATAAAATCGTCTTCCTCCCCCACAAGGGAAACTTGCCTTAGAAGCTCTTCCAACCAATTCAGAAATGGGATATCTTGAAGTAGAATCAGAGTTCTCTTTTTAGTCTGAATTGAATCAAGAAAATGACGCTAATCTCCTTATATAAAATCAAGAAGAATCAACTGGTGACTCCCACATTGGTTTCTAGAACTACCAAAAGGAACCTAGAAGCAAAGGAGAAGCTTTTGATGGATCATATATAGTGTTTACCAGGTCCAAAAACTAATCAGTCTAGCAAGCTAATGCAGGGAAGACAAAGGAGCAACCTCAACCCGTAATTACAATTGCTAAGTGTGGAACCACTCTGCCTTTCCAGTCAAAAGATCTGCTGATCACCCAAAAAGTAAATACATCAATTTCACCTTCACCTTCTACTTTAATTTTGTAAACCAGCCCTCCTCCCATCTCTCCTAAAACTCAGAAGGTTGAAATACCTTTCTCTATACCTAGCTCAATTCAGCCATTTGACATAATCGATCATGTCAAAAAGAAAAAAATACAAATGTTTGAATTCAAATATTTGCAGTCCAATCATGATCAATTGAATAAGTTGGTCCAATATGTCAAAAACCAAACCGTCCCTGTAGGACAAAAAGCTAAAAAGGTAACTCCTAATTCTCCAAAGAACATGCCCATTCTGAATAATCTTGTCATTACTCCTCCAGCTGCCCCTGGGAAAATAGAACCTTTCTATGTTTCCCTATTAATAAATGGTCACAAGCTAAGTAATTGTATTATAGACTCAGGTGCATCTGACAACATCATGCCTGCTAAAGTAGCTGAATCTCTTGGCCTCACACTCACCAAGACAGTTGGGAGATGTTTCTCCATGGAAAACAAGCAAGTACCATTGCTGGGGCAAATCAAAGATGCCCAATTTGTATTTGCAGCCTTTCCAAACAAGATAATCAAGATGACTGTCTTGGTGGCTGACATCCTATGGCATTTTTTTTTGGACAAAATTTCTGCAAGGACGTGGGAGGAGAACTAAGCATGGACCTGTCTAAGGCAAGAATCCCTGTCAAAGGCATAATAAAGAGATTGCTCCCTAAAAAGGAGGCAAATTACGTGGTCACCCAAACATCAGCCCTTAAAGCTCAAATTCTTTTTGAATCCTCAGGTATGGGTAACTACTTTCTATCTACAAACAAAGTGCATGAAACATCTGATAAAATTATTGAAAGTGTCAACTCAAAAATCAGTTCAACTAGAATAGCAGAAGAACTAGTAGGTTGCAATACAAATGAAGAAGGACCCTCCCTCTCTAATGAAGGAAAGTTTAAATAAAAATCAGTATCTGATGAGTTATGGACTCTGAAATTTGATGGCAGTTTCTCCTCTACTGGTTCAGGACGTAGGATTGTGTTGATATCTCCTCAAAGAGATATATTTCCTTCATCTTACAAATTACAATTTAGCAACACTAACAATACAACTGAATATGAATCTATGTTGCTTGGATTGAAGGCTGCTCAAGACAAAGGCATAAATTTTTTTCATGCCAAAGGGGATGTTGAATTAGTGGTTTGTCAAGTGATAAACTTATACCAAACCAAGAATGAAAGATTATGCCATTATCGCAACCTAGTTTGGGACCAAATTGAAATCTTTGATGCTTTCAACATTTCTACCATACCCAGGGAATCTAATGATAGAGCTGATGCACTTTCTATTTCATGAACTTTCTTAGTTCTTCACTCAGATTTCAAAAAAAATAGGTATACTATTGAGCTAGTCTATAGACCAAGTGTTCTTAACAATGTTGATCATTGGCAAGTATTCAATGATGATCATCAAATCATTGCCTTCTTGGAATGAAAAGACAATTTTGAACAACTACATTTTGAAGGTAGTGAACCTCAGAAGTATGAATCAGCCTCTGAATCTAGTTCAGATATAAATAAAGAATTCTTGTAGCTGAAGGGAAATAAAATTCCCAAAGGCCTGGTTTCTCTTGAGAAACTATTTGACAAGCATGATAGATTCATAAAACAATAACAAATAGATTCATGCTTCTCTCAGGGATTCGATCAAGTAAGTATGACTACTAAAGAAAATCCCAAGATGGTTAACATTGGTAAGTGTTGCACCCCTAAAGAAAGATTCAAGTTCACCACTTTACTCCATCAATACATGGATGTCTTAGCATATTCTTATGATGACCTAAAGTCTCTCAGACCTAATGAAATCTGCCATGACATTTCTCTCAAGGCTGACTCAATGCCCTATAAGAAAAAATCCAAACAGTACAATCCAAAAATATCAGGTACTATTCTGTCTGAGATATAAAAAATGTTAAATGCTAGAATCATCTTCCCAATCCATCATTCCACATGGATTGCAAACATAGTGCCTGTAAGGAAGAAGAGTGGAAAAATTTGCATTTGTGTAGATTTCAGGAATTTGAATCAGTCATCTTTGAAATATAATCACCCTTTGCCAATCATGGATCAAGTGCTTCAAATAGTGACAGGTTCAGAGATGTTATCAATGCTAGATGGCTTCTCAGGATATAATCAAGTTGAAATTGGTGAAGTAGACCAACACAAGACTGCATTCACCACACCTTGGAGTACATTTGCATATAAAAGAATGCTTTTTGTCTTGATAAATGTTGGTGCCACCTTTTAGAGAGCAATGGACCTGGTTTTCAAAGATGAAATAGGTAAGTTCATAGTGGTATACCTTGATGACTTAACCATTTTTTCAAAGCATCGATCTGATCATGTATGCCACTTACAACAAGTGTTATAGCGCTGCCGCCATAATGGTATTTCCTTGAACCCTAAAAAGTCTATTTTTGGAGTAACAGAGGGGAAACTCCTTAGACACATTGTGTCTAAAGAAGGCATAAAGATTAACTCAGACAAAGTCAAGTCTATTCAAGAGCTTAATTTGCCTACAAGTAAGAATGATGTTCACTCTTTCTTCAGAAAGGTAAATTTCTTGCGGAGGTTCATCCCTGAATTTGCTGAGAAGACTAGACACATTATGAACATAATAAAAGGGAAGACCACCTTCAGCTGGACTAAAGAAGGCAAGTCAGCATTTCAAGATATCAAGACTACCATTGCCCACACCCCTACCTTGGTTTGTCCAGACTATAACAAATATTTCATCATATACAGCTATGCTTTTGAACACACGCTTTCAACAATTCTTGTTCAACAGGACAAGGAAGGTATGGAATCTCCCATTTTTTTCATGAGTTTCCCTCTCAAAACCCATGAGATGAAGTATTCAAACATAGGAAAGCATGCTTATGCAGTGGTGAAAGCAATCAAACATTTATGCTTCTATATTCTGAATTCACACACTACAACCTTAGTTCCTAACACTACAGTCAAGTCCATATTAACTCAGTAGGAGTTTGGCACAAAAAGAGGCAATTGGATTACAAAGATCCAAGAGTTCGATCTAGACATCAAGCCCACAAAGTTGGTCAGGGGAAAAGGCCTATGCCAATTAATTGTTGAAAACAAACCAAAAGATATACAAGATGAAGAAGCTGAAGTGGAAGATACACCAACAGTACTTTTTGTCTCTACTACCAATGAGTGATATTTAGGTATTGCTCATTTCCTTACTTATGGTGAATGTCCTGATCATTTGTCTTATAAAGAAAGGAGGACTATCAAGTTAAAAGCTACCAATTTTGTCCTTTGGGACAACGGCCTGTACAAAAGAAGCGTAGATGGAGTATTCCTTTGCTATGTAGACAAAGAGCAACAAAGCCAACTTTTGAAATATTTCCACAATCTAGCCTATGGAGGACATTTTTCTACTCCTATGACTGCTCACAAGATTCTGCAAGCCAGGTATTACTGGCCAACTCTTTTCTAAGATGCATATAAGTGGGTGAGAAAATGTGAACTCTACATGCAATTTTTTGGAAGACCCAAGTTAGTTGCCCTGTCTCTCAAGCCAGTGATCATAGAAGAACCATTCTAGCAATGGGGGATTGATTTTATTGGGACTATAAACCAATCGTCAAGTGCTGGACATGATTATGTCCTTACAACAAATGACTATTTCACCAAGTGGGTAGAAGCAATCCCAACTAAGCATGTTACTTCAGAAGTTGTATGCAATTTCCTCAAGGAAAATATCATTTCTAGGTTTAGAGTTCCAACCAAAATTGTTACTGATAATGTAGCTCGTTTCACCTCCCAGGAGATTACATAATTCTATTTCCATTATGGAATTACACTCTCTCAATCTTCTGATTATTTTCCACAAGGGAATGGACAAGCTGAATCAAGCAATAAGAACCTGGTAACTATCATCAAGAAGCTAGCAGATGACAATCAAAGGACATGGCTTAAAGCATTCATTGATGCTCTATGGGCAGATAGAATCACACCAAAGAGGGTAATCGATGTGTCTCCTTTTCAACTTCTTTATGGTATCAATGCTGAGATACCAATCACCTTAGAATTTCCAACCTTGAAATTGGCAAAGGCAATTGAAGATCAGACATATGGAAACTCTCTTGATAAAAGAATCATGTGCCTGACTGAGCTGGATGAACAGAGAACCATGGTGGTGGACCGAATTGCTGCTCATCAAAGTCTGGTAAAGAAACTTTTTGACTAGAAGGCCAAAAATCATGATTTCTGGATTGGAGATCAAGTCCTACTATGGGACAAAAGGAGAGAACCAAAAGGGATGCATGGAAAGTTTGACTCCCTTTGGAGAGGCCCATTTATAATTCATCAACACAATGGTGAAAATAGATTTCTACTAAAATATCAAGATGGCACTCTTTTCTCTGCCTCACAGTGGGTAGCATTTGAAACACTTCAACTCTTGAAATATCAGATTATTGTATCTGTACATATGTATATTTGTATAGTTTTTAATTCTATTTCATTTTATTTGTTTCCATTTTTTACGCCTTCCATTTCTAGATAACATGACTCTATATCCCAATGGTTCACATGAAGACACTGTAAATTTTGGATTCTACTCCCTTCAATTCTTTTTTACAATTGATAGAAGTTCCCCAACTGAAGCCAGTTGTTGTCCCCAAAAATAGACTTCTCATTTTTTAGACAACATGTGAATTATTTTGGTTCAACAGACCAAAATAGTCTCTTCCCTTTTCAAAATTTGTTTTGAGCATTCAAATTCCTCATTTTTTAAGCTTCTCAAAAATCTGCGGACTCTACAGGCTTAAATCTACGAACTCTGCAGGCTTGATTTCTACAGACTCTACAGGCTTAAATGTACGGACTCTACAGGCTTAAATATATGGACTTTGTAGGAAAGAAGATCTATGAACTCTGCAAGAAAGAAGATCTATGGAATCTGCAGGAAGAAAATCTATGGACTCTATAGACCAAGTTCTACGAGCTTCACAGGTTGATTTCTACGGACTCTACAGGAAAGAAGCAAGCTCTCAACACTTAGGCGATTTCAAAGTTAGTTCAACAACAAGGTTCAACCAAAAAAGTTCATTGGCAAGCTTCTAAGCAAGGATTGAACCATTGAACCGTTGAACCTTGAACCATTTTGGTTCAACAGGTTCAATGGGTTCAAAGGTTCAACATCAGTAGCAAGAGTTAAGCGCATTTGTCAAGGTTCAAAGTTCAACCACTTCAAAGTTCAATTGCTTCAAGGTTCAACGGCTTCAAAACACTTATCAAAGAGAAGAAGGCTTGAACCATTGAACCGTTGAACCATTGAACCACTTTGGTTCAAAGGTTCAAGGTTCAACGGGTTCACAGGTTCAACGACCAAATGGTTCAATGCCTTTGGTTCAAAAAAATCAAAAGGACTTAGCCAAATAAAAAGAATGAACCATTAAACCATTGAACCACTTTGGTTCAAGGTTCAACGGGTTCAACGAGGCTTGTTTCAAAGGATCTTGGTTCAAGAGGTCAAAGGGAATGAACCATTGAACCGTTGAACCAAATTTGGTTCAATTGGTTGGTTCAAGGGGTTGCCCCAAAGCCAAAGGATCAAACAGCCCTTGTGGAGGGCAGAAAGGGGGCAAATGGACTACTAAAAGGAGCAAAAAGAGCAAAGGGATTTCCTTCAAAAAAGTTCCCTTGGCGGAAAGACTAAGGCAAGAAATGAATTCTTTCAGACTTTTGTCCGAAGGAATTCCTTCGGACAAAAAGTCTAAAGAAATTCAGGGAAGCTGTGGGAGGAAAGCCCGAAAGAATTTTTGAAGGCCAAAGACAAAGTAGCTGAAACAATTCTTGCAGACTTTTTGTCCACAGAAAAAGTCCACAGGAAAGCTCCGAAGGACTCTGAAGACAAAAGGCTACCGAAGGACTCCAAAGGGCAGATACCCTTGCGGGGGACTCTCGACTGTCGAATTAAAGGACACTTCCCCAAAGTTGAAGGGTCACCTTCCCTTCGAGAGGATGCAAAACAAGAAATACAAGGGAAGCAAGTAGCAGAAAATAGCCGTTGATTTTGAAAAGACTAAAAGAAGAGCCAAAGAACTTAGCGACCTGCCAAAAGAAGCCCGAAGGCCATCCAAAGACCACCCAAAGCGTAGATACCCTTGCGGGGGGTTCTTCCCAACCCAAAATGGACCCAAATGCATTCAAAGGCTTTAAGGCCAAGACTAGCAGGAAACGACTAAGGAACAGAGCATCAAATTGAATCAAGGACCCGATTCAATTAACTAAAAAAGGAGGAATAATGAGGAAGGACCAGAAACATTTGCGCATCAGATATGTTTCTAGAAGTAGACCGCCAGGCAGATATTGAAAGATGCAAACTTTCAATAGCGTGACCCATTTCTCTGCATTGAGAAAAGAAAATGGGTAAATGCCCCTAAATTCTAGCATGTCTTCTTAACAAAATTCAATGCTTCATGATGTGTTATTGTTCCCAAGTCCTTCTTGAAGAGGCTATATAAGGGACTCTCTTTTATTATTTTAAGGGATCTCTCTCTCTCTGATTATCAAAAACAAAACTCTACCCAAATTAAAAGGTATTACTGAGACTTTGAGCTTAGATTGTTGATCATATTTTGTTATTGGAATAAGAAAGCAAGTGACTTTTCAAACTTTGTGCTGTGATATCTTTGTTGTTGGGGAAACTATTCTTATGTCTCTTTCCTTAATATATTTTATGTTCCTTTAATTCAATAAGCAGAATTAGCGAAAATAGTCAGGAAGGTGTCCTGAAGCAACTGTGGAGAGAATTTATGCCTCCACAATTGCTTTTAGTGTGTTTTCTTTTTGTTTCTATGTAAAGGACCTTGGAACGACTTTGTGCCCTCATTGTCCTTCATATCTCACTTTTGCACAATTGAGGTGAAGACTTTGTGCTACATCTCAATCTGTTGGTTACTACTTCCTTGGTTACATTTTGTAATTACTACTAGAAGGATTCTTTTGGTTTGTTGAATAGTACTTATGAAAGAAGAGGAGTGCTTTCTGTCATTTCCCTTGAGATTTCCCCTTTGATTTGCATGCATCGTCTCTGAAGAAAGAGAGATGGATGGTTTGTTTTACCCTTGAGTATTATTTTTTGTTTATATATATATATATATATATATAGGGAACCTCCCCTTGATGAGAGGAGAGATTAGTCCCCTTTTGATGTGGTAAACCTACACATTTGGCTAACCAATCTTCCTACTTTGGATGATCAGACCTATTTTTTTTAGCAGTACGCTGATCGACAAAATATTCAACCAATAGATGTCATGGTAACATAGTATCATTGTTGTTGACCCTGTTCAATGATAGATGGTACATAAGTAAGGTATTAGGTTGTTTATTCTTACTCTTGCCCTAGATAAGGAGTTATATTAACTAGGTAGTGTGTTAATGGATCTTGGCTTTATTCCACATATTGATCAGTGTAATGAGGATAGGGATCCATCTCACAACTACATCATCACCATATGGGTCTTGAAAAACGGTATCATTTATGACCACATTATCATAATCCATATTGTACATGGTTCCACTACGTGTGTAGTGAGGCATATTTGAATCCATACCTAATGTCTTGCAAAGAAAAGGTCTAGAGTTTTGAAAACTCTTAAAATGTGGTTTAAATGGTAAATGGTCTAAACTTGGTATGTCTAGAAACTTGGTCTAAATGACAAACTTAGTCTATGGTCTAAACTTGGCCTAGAATGGATCTCTTCTCCAAAATCATCAATGATAATCTTGGTCTCAAATTTACTCAAGGTTTAATGTCTAATGTCTCATACAAAAATGGTCAAGTAAATAGTAAGTTGAATCTTGATTTTGGGCAAAGTATTTCAAACAAATATCTAATCTAGGTCTAAAATGCAAAAGTTGTCAGCTATTTGGGAACAAGGCACAAAGTTAAGCTCAAAAGGTAAAAACAAAATCTAAAAACTAAGGCAAATTTTAAGTCTTTTGAAACACAGCATAAAGCTAGACTTTGAAACAAACTAGGTTTGAAATAATAGGCAAATGTTAGGTCTTTGTAAACATGACACAAAGCTAGAATCAAAATAAACTAGGTCTAAAATGAAAGGTAAATGTATGGTCTTTAGAAACAAGGCACAAATCTAGACTTGAAGCAACTTGGTCAAGGTAAAACTTGCAAGGCAATTAATCTAACTCTAAAACAGTTTGAAACACTTAGACTCAAACTAGGCACATGGATTCAAACACAAACTTGACCACTGGTAAAGCACATTGGACCTTAGGCACATGCCTAAAACTAACTGGTAAATTCAATCTCAAGTAATCAAAAATAAGAATAATGAGTAAAACATTCAAGCCCAAGTAATAAGTAAGACTCAAATGTGAACTAATTATGCTTAAGGTTATATTTCAAGAGAGATTTTTGACCTTAGTTCTAAGCACAAAAATAGATGTGACGCACACAGAAAAGAGACGACTTCCAAAATATAGGTAAAAAGGTCTCCAAAGCAAGCATGAAATTAGTCCAATTTTCACAACTCAAAAGTAAGAGGTAAACATCTAAGCCAAAATTAAACGAGACATAGGTATAAACCACTTAATGTTTAAATTTGAACTTCATAATACAAATTTTGAACTTATTTTAGAAGACTTGGGTTCTTAAATAGACAACATTCTAGACCATAATGGATGGAATAATGATATCAATTGTAGACCAAAAGGCATACATGGTTTCAAACGCAATTTAACACAAGGCAAAGTTTTAAAATAATACAAGCAATGTAATGATATTATCTCAATCAAAATGTATGTCAATGATTTTATTTCAAAACTCCAATGAAAAAATTGGGATGAAATGGGTAACATAATGACACCCCTTTCAAACAAGTGACACACACACACACACACACAATTTTTTTTTAAATGTCTAAGGCAAAGTGTGGTATCAAACGGATAAAATAACACCTCTTTAGGCTAAAGGGGTGTAAAAACATGTGATTGGTTCATGACTTGTTTTGATGTGTTTTTGACAAATAAAATAATTTTAGACTCAAAATAATAAAATTAAAATAAATAGACATAAAAACACCTAAGTGTATTGTCCTATCCCAAAAAACTGACAAGGTTGCTTTGTATTGTCAAATTCTATCGATATACTCCTTATTGAGAGTAAATAATTTGTTAATCTAATAAATTTAGATGCACATGAAAAGTAGGGGTTTTTATGCCACCTCTCTTCTTAAAAATTTTTACAGTGACATGGAACTTTGTGTTACTCGCCCTGTATTGATAATATTTCTACAGCAAGTGGGGTTTGTATAAAAACTATAAGTTTGGCATGTTCTAGATGGTCTCAAGTGTGGTTAACACTACAGATACAATCACATAAATTGAGTTCATACTAGCTAACTTACTATGCAAGGGTATATTCCTTTTCATAATAACTCCACCATGTATTTTTTAGTGGAGTCTGATGTTTAGCCAGACCTAACTTGGATTTTTGTTACAATTGGAGAGGCTAGCTGCTCATCCCCTTCACAATTATAGTATTGTGTGCCATGATTTATGTACCCCAACATGGAGTGGGGTTGAAATGATGTTAGGAGATGAAATCCTAGGTCGATGATTCCCTAAATAACTTATGGGGAGGTGATGAAATTCTACCTATAAGCTAAAATGTAATAAAAGAAATAAATGAAACTAGAAAGACTTTAAAGGTCATTTTTTGGATCACCAAGGTTATTCAAACATAGGGAGAGCATAGACGACATTCTTTTTAGGCTTGGACTAAGCAACAAGGCAATGAACAAAGTGTTTTTGGTCACTCGAGTTCCCTAAAGGGGATGGGGGGAGAGCATACACATTAGAGTTTGTGTTTTGACAAAATAAAGAGAAATTAATCTAAGTGTTTAAAAAGAACAAACAAAAATCAAAAAAGCTCTCAGGAGCTCTAACTAAAGATGTAGGTTCATTTTAATCACCAAATTGAAATGCTTATGAAAATTTTGGCCCGCTTAGACATGTTTCCACGTGTAAAAATTTGTAAAATGATAAAAATAAATTGTTTAAGTGTTCATTTTAAAACACCTTAACAAAATGTGAATGTATTTTCAACCTTTGTATAATTTGGATTGTGCAAAAAAATGAAAAATTGTTTAAAAAAATTCAAATTTTTGCATCTTTGGTTTAATTTCCTGTAAACAAGTTAGGGGATTAATTTGTGCTTTAAGCCAAGGTGATTGCAAATTAGCTCAACAAAACACACAATTTAGCTCTCTAAAATGATTTTGCAGTTACGTAGTAAACTGTGAACTACGAAATTGTTTAAACATATAAAAATATGGAAAACTAGACAAGTAGAAACTTTCAGTGGATGATTTCATTATTTTAGAATGATTTCTAAACTCAAGCAAACAATTTCACAACTTAGGTCTGAAATTTTGCAACTTGATGATGTTGTAACTCCAGTAAATAATTTTGCAACTCGGGCAAACAATTTTGTAACTCAAGCAAATGATTTTGAAACTCTATGATTTTTTAACTCAAGTTTGTAATTTTGTAACTAAGGTCTATAATTTCACAATTGTCTCAAACCTTTAAAAAAACACCAAAATAGACAAATAATTTCATGATTCAAGTGTACAATTTCACTAGTAAGTGTCCCAAATTCACAAATAGTCAATAAAATCATGAAAACATAGAATAAATAATAATTTTGTAGTTTAAATGCATGATTTTATAATTAAAATGATGATTTTTCAATTAAACTTTATGATTTCATAATTAAAATGATGATTTCACAATTAAAATATACAAATTCACGACTGTAAAATATTTTTGTAATTAGCTCAAAAGGCAAAAGAAAAGACTCATTTTCCTGTGCAATGAATTCATAGTTTGTTGAATGATTTTGTTGTTTTTGGACCAAATTTTGTAGTTATGCAGAGGTAAGTCCAAACTAGAGTGATTTCACAATTTTTGGAGATGATTTCATAGATTCGATCAATGATTTCATGGTTTACCTCGTTGAATTTGCAGTTACATAGTCACAAATTCATAAATTTACAGTCACAAGCAAAAGATGGAAAAGTTAGCCAAAAGTCAAAAAATTAAGCTCTAGAATTTAAAAAAAAATGGCTCTAAAAAGCTCTCAAGATACTCCATTTATGCTTATGGGGTGTGCAATCCCACCGGTGTGCCATTATGTGATCAATAGGAATCCAAAAGGGGAGATTAGTATTGTGTTAGTATGAAGAAAATCAAATAAAACACACTAGTAAAAACTTACACCTCAAACCTAGACATTCAAAGAGCAAGTGAACAATACAAGTAACTACCAAATGAAGACAAAACAAGCAAGTTTCCCTTCCATGAGATTAAGAGTTGTATGTTGGCAATGAATTGATGTGCTCGGTTATGTGGTCAAGAATTATTTGGCAATGAAGCTTCTTGCACTACCTCTCGTTGTCACCTTGGTAATGTTGGGCTTGGCTTTGGCTTTTGGCTTGGCTTGGCTTAGCAAATGGGCATGATAACACTATACCAATGGGTTCCTTGAAGGCATTTTAGCATTATAACATTACACAAAATAATCTTATGGATCAATGGGTGAGGCCTTGTATTTATATCCTTCCAAACTAACTTTAACCCAAGTGTAGCTAGGTTAGAGTTAACTACGGTTGAGTTCAAATTAACCCTAGTTGAGTTAAAGAGGGGGCATGCATTTAATATTTGAGATAGATATCCCATTTATTAATTATGGCTCTCCATTTCTAAATTTATGAAATTTAGGGAGATATTTTCAATTCCTTGACTTTGAAGATGATGACATCATCAGGACCTCATTTTTATTAAAATTTTCTTTTTACAAAATTCAATTTCAGTAATTGCACATGGAAATTTCATTAAGAATTTAATTTGATTTTATTAGTTAATTCATTCTACTTAGCATTTTTTTCACATTAAAAATTGTTTGAGTGCCCCACTTAATGGGTCTAAAGGCCAAACTATCAATTTACTAGTTCACAAATTGATTGAAGATGAATCCATGAGAGGTTATTGTTGCATACAAGGTAATACCTCAAATAAGGATGTCTCAACATGATTCAAATCACTAATGTCTGATGTGCAGATGAATTTGAGACATTTAGTGATTTCTAGGCTTAATTTATATTGTTTGGTAGAAATCAATCTGAAGTCTAGTTGGAAGCTAGTTGTCATAAAATGGGGTGTCTATGGAAATAACTTATTCAAGACACATACATAAAAAACCCACTAAAAGTGCAACATGTCAACCTAATTAGTCTTTAAGTCATAAATCAAGCATACATAAGCATAAGTTAACAGAAAATCGAAGGCAAAAAGTAAATCATTTAATATTGCTTATAGATAACTTTGATTCCTCCATAACTTTGAAACACTTTGAAAACTTTGAAGTAAATCTTATCGATCAAGTCAAGCAAACAATAGAGATCAAGAGAGGTAAAAAAATTACTTTTAGCATCAGATAAATTCCTTAAATTTTAGCTTTTCAAACTTTATGTTATAGACTTTTGGTTCAAAACACCTCGAATAATGATATTCGATTATCATGGGGTCCCTATTTGAATTTTTAAAATGGGGTGTTTGTGTTAGGGTATAATAAATAGGTTATTCCTTAGCTATAGTAATATAACTAAGTGTAATCTATAAACTTATATTTCTTACATTGTTGGTATGGGCCCATAAATTAGAGATGATATTGGATCTTTTCCCAGAACTTGTTAATTGTGCCTTAAAATCTATGGCAACAAGGACAAAGGTCACGCATGGAAGTGTAGAGAAGGAAAAAAGAACGATGGCACATGCCATGGTGGAATCCACTACTAGACCTCTTACCTTTTGTACAACATCAAAAGTGTTGGCATATTCTCAAACCCTAGTAACACATATTTTTCTAATGTTTAATATATATATTTTTAAATGTTCAATTACATAAGACTACAATTTGAGAGTAATTTGACCGCGATAATTTTTTTAATAAAATTTGTGTGAGAATGTATAATACCAATGACATTTTGTTTATACTATGTGATTTATCATGTTGAGAGGTGTAATCTATGGTGGTAAATAAAAGGGTAGGAATAAAAATGACTAAATTTAAATTTGACATCCATTCAAACATCATATAATATTTTTTCTTCTTGCTTGGAAAAGGTGATAAAAATAATGATATCTTAGGCATATATTGGAGTTTTGAGTTCCCTTTTTGTAGGGAAATATTTTTTAGAGCCTGGGGCAATTGTGTAACTAGATTGAGACCATATGTCACCAGTCAATGGAAAATTTATGAAGAAGATGATAAAGTCATTAATCAATGTGGAACCCTTAAATGGGTGAAAAAATATGATTAATCCAAGATAGGAACCTCAAGAGTGATACATAATTACATTTTTCATATAGATAAATTTAAGATATATGAGCTAAATTTATCATATAGAAGTATTTTTTTATTGGAATTGATCGATATAACTATTATTTACATCAAAATAATATTACAAAGATGGTTATAACAAAAAATATGGTTGGTTGGTAATCATGGCCCATTATCCATACTAGCATAAAACACGACTCATAATAACTAAGCATAAATTCCAACTAAACATGGATATACAAGAGCATAATCAAAATAGTATATCACTATGGAAAGTGAGAGCTTCAATCAGATGTAATATTACTAGAAGGCAGTGAAGGGAGATCATTTTTGGGAGGTTGAATAACCTAAGAAGAAGGCTCTCTCAAAAGAGGATCAAGAATCACCTACCCATCGTGTGTAGCATTAGAAGGAGTCAATGAAACTGTAATTCTCTAACCAAGAGATAAGGCAAGTATAACCCCATCGACTCACCACCTTGCACAGGTGAGATTCACCAAGACAAGTAGATTTTTGTAATAAATTATGTATAATTTTATTTAAATTGACATTTTGAATCACATTGTGTAATCCATCATAATGAAATGATATGTTAGGATTGTGGAGTAGATCTTCATATCATATTAAATGATAAATTTGGATTGTAAATTAGAGATATTTATATCGATAACTATTTATAATACATGAGCTTAGAAAGATCCTACCCAATAAAAATAATAAATTTATGTTTTTTATAATCTCATTGGACCTTATTCTAAGTTTATGGATGATAGGTCTCCACGAATAGTTTAAATCTATTCCATCATCATAATTTAAAATGTTAAAATACTTTAAAATTCCAACCAATTACCTTAGTTGAATCTCTATATTATGATCATCCTTTATAATGAACTTTACATTATTAAAATATAATATCAATTCAAAATATCAGGGTATTTTACAATTTCAATCACTTACCTTTATGGAATCTTTGTGTAATGATCGTCCTTTATAATTAACTTTGTTTCCTTTAAATGTAAATTGTTGTATAATTATGATAAATATCCCCAAAATTCTTATCAAGCCTCTTCTAAATGCATAAATCCATTTTGTCAATGTATGGGCAAGCATATGAGCATGGAATGAGGTATATGTCGTTACTAAATCCTACACAAAATTCCTTTGTTTCCTTTAACATCTTAAGTGGTTTATGGATGACTAGATCCTTTCAATGAGTGCCTAAAATGTTTGTATGTGGTCACTAGAATCTTCTTTACTTTGATGAGTTTTTAGTACTTTTGTATTTTTAAATGTCCTTGATATCAATTCCCCATTGAAATAATTCCTTTTAAATACTTTGGTAACATAGCATGTTTCCTCTGCTTGGTCTTCTATTCCAGTATCATGTTTCTCTCTTTTGGGTAAAGGCTTTTTTAAAGTTTTTTTAAGTTCTGTTGTAGACTGTATCTTTGTCAAGGACTCTAGACATTGGTTCTTTGATAATTATGGATTTTTATTTGAGCCTTGGACCATTTTTTAATGTGGAAGAGGTAGTTGTCTCAGCTTCTCCTATGTGGATTAGATTCTATAATCTTCCATCTATGATGCATAATCAAGATCATATTGCCTTGTTGACTAATCAGGTGGGATCTTTCATCAAATTGGAAGACAAATATAGGTGAGGCAACACATCTAGAGTTTTTGCTTTGATTGATTTGTCCAAACCCATTTTTTCTCAATTAAGTTTGAAAATTTTATGAAGATCTTGGCTTCAATTTCTTACTATGATGGGTTGCCTTTCATATGTTTTCATTACAACTGAGTAGGTCATTGAACAAATCAAGGGTCTAGAAGGTAAAAGAGAGGCCATCTGGTGATTACTTTTATTAGCGTAATCACAAAGTTTTATATTCTTGGTGATCTATTTCCATTCCTTCCCCGGCCACTAATCTAGTGGTTGCTAAGGAGACATCAAATATGATTGTGGTTGTTGAGGAGAAGCTAGGTTTAGATGTTGATGGATCTCTTTCAAAAGAACCTAATTGAGAGCAAGAGCAACTAAAATTATCATGTTTTTCCACTTCTCCCCCTTCATGTCTAAAAGGGAAGAAATCCAAGCTCAATTTTGGTGCCTCAATCCAACGAAGAGGATGAAGAACTAAAGCAGAGAGATTGAGATTGGAAGCAGAAAAAATGATCAAAGATGGATCAATGAGACCAATTGAATAAATCCTTCCTAGGAGAAGGATGATTTGTTCATGCAGTTGATTCTTCACTTATTGATGCTCTTTTGGGATAGCTATTGAGCATTGGTGCTTCTTTCCTCTCTAGGATCCTTGTCTTTTGTAGCCTCATTGTTGCATTTTTGTGGTTAGCCTTCTTACTTTGCTGCTACTTTCTTGTTATTTTTTTTTTGTCTTTCTCTTGCTTGTTTTTCTTTCCCTTTGATAGTGTTTTATTTCTCTATTCTTGTTGGTTATGGTTTCTTATTGTGTTTACCTGTGGATAGTGTTTTTTTTTTGTTATTTATTTGGGGGATTTGGGCCTCCCAGTGGTGTCCCAAACTAGTTAGTAAGCTCCAGTCAAAAACTTCTCTGCCTCCAATTCATAGCTTTAGACTTTGAAAAAATATTTCCGTGTTCATAGCTCTGGTTTCAAAAGTATTTGCTAATAATTAAAAATATGTATCATTTTTCCTATTCAATACATATTATTCATCTACATTGTTTAAAGCTTTTTATCACAATGGTTATAAAAATGCTTTTTGTATAACGTGGTGATAGGAGGAGGTCCATGTGTATAAATATGTGTAAATAGTGTTCTTATATACTTACAATGCCAAAGGCTTTCTATATATTTACTTACAAAATATTTAAAAATGATTTCCAACCCATTAGTAAAAAAAATTATCATTACATATGCTAACAAAGTGTTTTTGAAAAATGTTTTCAGATTTTGTTTTGTATTCCAGATTAGTGTCATCTATGATTCTCCTATGCCATTTAGATCTTACGAGCAATTAATTAAGCACATATTCTTCAAAATCACTAAATATAGCCATTAACCAAAAACTAAACAAGGCCAACTATGAATAAAATTCAACTAAATTTATAATTTATTACATTGATCATTCAATTATTTTTTGTGTTGGAATCTTCACGAACAAAAGAGACACCATCAAAGATTTTACAAGAATATCACCTCCCTACATGATCATATCCTCAAATAAGGATATATCACTATATTTATTTATTTATTTTATTTTAAAAAATGAATTATATTAATAAAAATGCACATTTTTAATTCTTATAGACCTAACATTGGATTTTTTCTCATGGTTTAGTGTCAATGGATTCAAGGAGTTTTTTTTTTTCAATAAAAATCACCCCATGCACTTTTTATATTTTATATGGTAGTTCTATTAAGATAAATGATTAATGTCCATCAATATTTACTTGAGAGGATATATATAAATAAAATATTAATCATTTTTACATAAATGAAGGGGATAGAGCGAGAGTGGCCTCTAGTTGTTTCCTACTCCTACCATTTTGAAAATCTTTAGTTCTTTGTTTGCCCTTCTCATCAAATTGACTATTTGGCATTTGGGTTCCAGCTTTATCATTCATTTGGTGGATCCCATTTGCGTGTTTTTGGCATTAATGTCATTGCTTGTTCGAACCTTAGGGTTTTACCCCTATCTCTAGATCAATGAGCCTTTGCACCTTTTCACCCTTGGATTGGGGTCTTGAACCAATATTTTATTTTGTTCAGAGTAGGTGGTAGTTGTTGGTTTTTCATGGTGAAGGAACCCTGGCTTTTTGGGGTTTTTTGTCCTAAACAACTATTGGCTTAGTTGTCATTTGGAGTCATGGCTTGTTGCACTGATATAGATAAATCCTTCCTTGAGGCCATGTTTTGTTTGAGTTTTGTTTGATTTTGGAGTCTAACACACTTCTAGATGGTGGATTTCTAGTGATTTTTTAATAGGTCAATAGTATGGAGACTGTTGTTTGATTTGAGCTCTTACTTCAAGATGGCTAAAATTTTATGAGGAGCACATTCCATTTCAGGTTTGAGGGTCCCTGTCAAAACCCACTAAGGCTATGTTTAATAGTTTATTATTTATCTAGTGTAGCTCGAGCTATTTGATGTATTTATTTTATGGTGAGCTTGTTACATGTTTGTTATTTTTTTAAATTTATATTTATTACTCTAGTTTCTTGTTGATTATTTTTATGGGGAGCTATTTCAATTTCAGGTTTGAGGGACCCTGTTAAGACTCTTTGTGGCTGAGTTTTTGGTCTAATTTTCTTGTATTACTCTTGGTATCCAATGCCTATCTTCTGAGAAGTACGTCTCATGATCAGGGTTGAGGGATTTTTTATTATTTCATTGCTAGTTTTTCTTGAAATCTTTATCCTTCAGTGAGTTTGATCCCTCTTGGTAGAATTTCAGTGGTTTAATTCTTGTTTGGTGATATTTGTGGTTCTAGTTGTGTTTGATGGTTTAAGCAGTTGTGATGGATATTACATCCCATCGGTATTGTTGGTGATTATTTATATGGTCAGTTATGGCCATTGGTGATTTTTGTAATATTGGTGTTGGTTGTTTGATGGGAGATTTGGGACCCCTGATTTGTGTCCTACACTAGGTCATAGCTCCAGTCAAAATCGTTGATTACTAGTTCATAGCTCTGGTCAAAAGCATTTTACCCTATTGAATAAAAATCTCCTTTCTTTGTACATTCAAACTCGATGGAAAAAATATTTCTTCTATTTTTATTATTCAATATTTTTTATTTCGAGATATTTTTCTATAACTATTATAAAAAATTAAAATAGTGGTGAAAAAGGTAAATTTTCATTAGTAAGATAACTAACCTACTATAGACACTTAAATCTGGTCACAAGTACTTGATAATGTTAATTCTTGACACATCTTAAACCCCCTAATTTGTGTCCAAATACATGACTCTTATTCACTACTTTTCTAAGACATTTATCTATATGTAAGTTTGGCCATTTGTTCGTCATCGGTACTATACAAAACTTTCTAAGTTAATGCTTAAACCTCTATTACATCACTCTCATATTACCTCCAACTCAATAAAATTGTCCTTGATTCTCCAAGATAGGTCTACACTAGAAAACAAGTTACTTTAATTATCCTGAGTCATTGTCGAGATCATATGAAGTGCAAAAACCTTAAGTTATTTCCCTGTTGCTACTGTGAATGTGGATGGAGAAGAAGCGATAATTTTTGTCACAAATTATTTCTCCATTGAAGGTCATTTTTGAAGAAGGAATGTCTAACAAAATTAATGGGAAAAGGTTATATTCTGATTCCATCTCTATATTCCTTGGAAAATTTTAGAGTCAAGAGAAGCTTGTTCGGAAAGAATTAAGTTTGTGGAGGACCTGTGGCACACCAAAAAAATATTTGTATAGGAGAAAGTGTGTTTCTAAATAAATTTTGCCTATGTATTTTTCAATCGAGAATAAATCTCTTAACACATGATGAATTGAAGAGTATGATCAATAATAATGTGCTTAACCTTTCTAGTCTTTGCTTGAATATTCCAACAAAGAAGGTTTTAAGATGTGATTTAGGCTTCCCAGTTGCCTCATCAAATATTTCATACAAATACTTCATAATCGACATAGAAATTGGTGTGATAAATTTGAATATAGATGTTGTAGAAGAGTTACGAGTCGAATGTTCCCTTACTCTAAAGAAGGCTCACCCACCAAAGAGAAACATTATGAAAGTTGAACAAGATGCCTTATTGAGTCTTAGAGAAAATAAAGATGTGGTCATTAAGGTGGACAAGGGTGACATGGCAATGTTCTTGGATAGAAAATATTGTGATACAAAAATGCTTGATCATTTGAATTTAAGTGGAATCTATAGTAAGGTCACAAGGAGCCCTTTAAAGAAAGTGGTTAACATAGTCACTAAAGTTATTAAAAGCTCATATTTTAATGAAAGAAAAAAATGGTCATTAATTCCAAGTGAACTTACTATCCCAAGGATTTACAGGACACCAAAAATCTACAAAGATAGTGCTCCCTTTAGACCTTTTATCAATACAATAAAATTTTCAACTTATCATCTTGCAGAGTTTTCAACTAGCAAATTCAAACACTTGATGTAACACATCTTTTATTAAAAAAATGAAACACTTTATGTAACATCAAGGATCGTAGGGTTAATGATAATAGTGTTTTGGATGTATTATATTGTCATTCTAATACTATCTTATCTTGTTACCAAATTATTTTACAACTTCATTGTGAACATACAAACTTTGTTTTAGTATGTTAAGAACCCATGCCACCCCTTATTTTTACTTTGTTAGTATATTGGTTGTTATGGACACATATGCTTTGTAATTCATTCGGTGAGCATTTTTTTTATCCCACATACATGGGAAGTAGTAGTTGCTTAAATTACACTTGGTATATAAGTAAGTGTTGAGGCCAATGAAGGCATCTATGAATTTATTGTATTGAGCTTGCCCCCTCAAAGTGGCATGTGATCAATATAATCCTTTCGGTGCTTCTGCTAATTATATAAATATGTTATTTCATGCATTTTCGTTAATTTGTTGCAAGAGGATCCTCTCATCTGGTATCATAGCATTTTTTAGGGCCAATTTTTTTTTAGAAAGTCTAAACTATGTTCTACTGCATAATTCATTTAAGTATTTTTTCAGAAAGTATTAACTATGTTCTACTGCATAATTCATTTAAGTATTTTTTTATATCACAATAATCTATTTTAGATCAGGGTAAGAACTTATCTACATAATTTTGGGAAGTGTTTGGGTGAAAGCCCTAAAACTCATTGTGAAGAGTACCACAAAAACCTCAAAGTAATTGGCCCATTGAGAGGACTTGCCAGTGAAACGGGCAATGACCCCTTTTCAATTGAGTAGTTCTCACCCATTAGGAAAACCAAGAGTTGTCACTTAGAGGTAAATTCATGGCCAAATTTTTTTTTGAGAGTGGTACTCACTTAGACGACATTGGTGGCTAGAGAAATATCTTTAAAACCTTATGTAGCCATTGAAACTTGGGGCCCATTTTTTTCAGTTTCAGATTATTCCATATAGACTATCAAAAAATCAATCAACAGAATATTAGAATACTCTAAGAGGACTTACATTTAGACAGTTAATAAAAAATAAAAACCAAAAAATCTTCATCCTATCAGTTTCAAAAAACTATCAATAGAGTATCAGAAAATTTTCAGAGGACTTGCGACCAGATATTTGACAAAAAATAAAATCCAGAGTAAATTTTTTTTATTTTTTGCCATATCTCTCTATTTGTAGCCCCATTGATCCTCAAACTTTATCCAGACATCTAAAATTTTATTCTCCACATTTTCTTTCTTGAGGTCCCATACCCCAATTTCACTCCTAATTCTCGCAAATCTCATTTTATCCTTTTTTTGGGTTTTGTCATAACTTCTTATGATTTTGTTTATTTATCTCAATAATTTTCCATAGTGTTCATCTACCTTTTCTTCTCCTTTGTCCCTCTTTGATAAAATTTTTAGTTTTTCCATTTTTCCTTCTGAAATCACCCTCACCTTTGTCAATCATACTCCCACTATGCAAAAAAATTAGTAAAAATACCTTTACCCCTTCTGATTTCATCCAAATTAAAAAAATTCCTTACTAAATGTGTCTTAACTCTAGTTTTCCTACCCATTGTAAAAAAAAAAACTTTTCTTCTAGTCATGGTAGTAACCCGAACAAAAGCAAAAAACATGGAGGATGAAATTGTCACCCTCAAGACCCAAATCAAATATCTTGATAAAAAAAAAATCGGCCTCAATCTTCAACATACTACCTTGAATAACAAATGGCATCCAGAGTCCTCTTCAGACATTGGGTTTTCTTCTTCCAACAATTTTCATGGGCTGAAGCTTCATTTTCCTCAATTCAATGGTGCAAATTCAATTATATGGATCTATCGGGCAGAATAATATTTTAGTCTGCATAATACTTTTGATACCAATAAGGTCCCATTTGCATCATTTCACTTAGAATATGAAGTCCTTCAACGGTATCGTTGGTATACTGTAATGTTATATTTTTTGAGTAATGACATTATAAGGGAATTAAATTAAATTAATTATTTATAAAGTTGTCCAAATAAATTAAATCATAAGGATAACTGTAATTTAATTAAAGTGACTAAAATAAAAATAATAAATATTATAAAGTCATTTTATTAAATAAAATTTTCTTCTATAAGGTTGAGGAGGTTACATTGGATTCTTCTAGAAGACTCAGTTGAGCCTTTAAAAAGAGATGAGAGCAAGTCATTTAGACATCTTGATTTGGCATATTTGATATTTCTCCAATTTCAGTGGATCACTAAAGGTTAAGTCATTTCTGAGGATGAAAACCTTCAAGAATAAGTAGATTAGATGAAAAACCAACTCTACTTTATGAGATGAATTCACCTAAGATTCATCATTGAGCATATTTACAAGTCATTCATCATTTTGGGGCTTTAAATAACTAGGGTTTGAAGTCTATTTGCAGATTGAAGACATATTATTTCAGATATAGATATCTAGTGGTTATATTTTCATGATATATTGGATGGCTAGGATTTATAGTACTGAAGCAAATTTATAGAGCTGATCACTAGGGTTTATGACCCTATTTTGGAGACATTTTTGTAGATTTTGAGTACCAAACATTTTATACATAATTTCTACATAAAGATGACTTATTTGGAGAAATTTTAAAAGCTTTTGATGAGGGTTTTAAACTTGTAACAGCTAGAAAATATTTTATATATTTATTTCTGCACATGGACGCTGAGGTTTGGTGAAGTTTGAAGGAGAAATCATCATTTCAGCTCAAGTGCCTTTAGGGTTTAAAGGTATTATTATTATTGCATATTTATTTAAAGAATTTTTAGTTCCTTTCTAAGGGTTGTTCGCTGATATGAAGACATCATCTACAACAATACATTTTTAGCTTACATTCCATCATTTCCATTGATCAAAGTGTTCATTATTACAGCCTATGATCCAGGTATATTTGTACTTCCATTTGGAATCAATAATAAGTTAAATATAGGAATATATACCTTGTTGTAGTAATAAAACTAGAACTATATCAGATCTTATTTATATTGTAATTTCATTTCTATCGAAGAGAAATAAGAGGTTGATGTGTGTTCTTCCATTTGTTTTGCAATCTATGTTTATTTGCTATTATTATATGCAATAGTTTTACAAATATCAAACTGAAAATAATCAAATATATCATCAAAACTTCAAGAAAACACTTAGAAAATCAAAACTCTTTAATTGCATGTCATGTGTTGGACAAAATGTCAAATAGCCTAAATTGAAAAATTAGAGCAAAATAAGCAGGGGTTCTTAAAGTGGTATCAGAGTTGTGCATCCTACCAACCTAAGGGGTTAATGAGGAAAAGTTATTTTAGATTGCTTTTTGAGTGACCAACACTCATCTATCTTAGTTTCAGTAGATTATTGGTTTGGGAAAGATGAAGTCTATGTAGGAACTCATGATAGAATTTATGCAGGCATGGAAAGAATATCAGAAGAATCTAACAATATCATTAGAACATCTTGAACTATTAAAACCTCTTTTTGCAAAGGAAAGGAAAGTAGACACTAAGATAAATGATTGTACCACTACGGAAGAAAAAGAAAAGGAGAGAGGAAAGAAAGAAGTATATAAAGCCACAAGTTCACTTCAGCCCTACAAAGATAAGGACAAAGGAGAGTCACCTATTGAAGCTACAAATTAAGAGCACATGAAGATTAAAGAAGATGCCACCATGGATATTATCAAACCAACCATGTTAGATTAACTACAAGAAGGTATGATTTCATTTGATATTTCTCTAATTGAGCCTAGCATTGCTTCATCACCCTTACCTCGTCTTGGTAAGGAATCACATTGTGGTTTGGGTGTCTTTGAGATGGATGTTGTTCATACATATGATATAAAAAGTGGAGACATGGAAGAAGGACTTCAAGGGTCCTATGATGAAGTCATGAAGGTAGAAGAGACACATACACATGAAGATTTAGCTCGTAGCCATGGGACAGAGTTTGTAACACAAGGTACACTGGATTTTCATTGGAGAAGTCTCATGGACTAGCACTTGTTGATATCCAGCCACTCATGGGAAGAGAGAAAATTGAGATTAAGGAAGACATCACACTTGGGCATGAGGTAAGAACTGATTTTATGATGTATGAGAGCATTCCCATATCTTTATATCATCATGATATAACAACCAAGAGGATCAGCCTTGAGGCTTGTGAATTCCCTTGGGAGACTCATGATAGATCAACACTTGATGCAACAATGAGGAAGAAGATGTGTGAGGTGAATGAAGACACTATGGAAAGGTATGACAGTTGTTCTAATTTTTTGATTTGGAACAACAGTCTTTGGTTTTTGCATAATCTTGAGTTGGTAACTCCTACTCATGAAGATTATAGTAAGAAGTATTCTTCTATTGTTGGCATTTATTTGGGAGACAAACATGAGGTCTTATTTATGTGTCCAAGACACAATAAAACCAAGTTAGTACAGCATGACATGGCAGAGATAAAAAAGATTCAAAGCATGTGGCATATGTTGAATGAGCCTTGTATGGTGGTTAAGTGGAGCAATCAGGTTTAAGAGATATAAGTGATGTAGATGTGGTTTGGTCTTTGACCATTCATGGGGAGTTTGCTTGTGATGAGTCTCATCATGTTGACAACTCTTTGGTAGAGTTTGCAGCTTCCCTACTTCAGGGTTTTTTAATGAAGACACTTGCCCTTGTGTGGCATACACTAGGAGGAGTTGTTATATATTTTATTGCACCTATGATGGGTATTCTTCACATCCATGGGAGATCTACAAGAGTTGGAGAGTGGTTTTGTATTGTTATCACTTTGAGATGCTTCCAACTCCTCATGTTAGACAAATGTAAGAATGTGGTGATTCGGGATCCAAGTGGTAACTTGCTTGGCATATCATTTCATTTGGATCTAGATGAGTTGCTTCACAGGGTAATGCAGGGAGATAGACTTCCTAATTTTAATTGTAGTAGAGTGGAGCAGTAGATTAGTGGTGGAGCATTCTTGAGATTGATATAGGATCCTAGTGATTGGCTTTGGCATTTAGGTATCGATTACTTGGGACAAACAATCTCTGGGAAGGGAGGATTATAATGTCCCTATTTTTTAGTAATGGCATTATAAGGGAATTAAATTAAATTAATTATTTATAAAATTATATAAATAAATTAAATCATTAGGATAACTTTATTTTAATTAATTTAATTAAAGTGACTAAAATAAAAATAGTAAATATTATAAAGTCACTTTATTAAATAAAGTGTTCTAGAATTTTGAGGAGGTTACATTGGATTCTTCTAGAAGACTCAGCTAAGCCTTTAAAAAAAGATGACAGCAAGTCATTTGGATATCTTGATTTGACATTTTTTGATATTTCTCTAATTTCAGTTGATCACTACAGGTGCAACGATTTTCGAGGATGAAAATCTTCAAGAATCAATAGATTGAACAAAAACTCAACTCTACTTTATGAGGTGAATTTACTCAAGATTCATCATTGAGTATATTTATAGGTTATTCATTATTTTGAGGCTTCAATCAATTAGGGTTTGAAGTCTATTTGCAGGTTGAAGACATATTATTTCAGATCTAGATATCTAATGGTTATATGTTCATGATATATTGGATGGCTAGGGTTTATAATGTTGGAACAAATTTATAGAGCTGGTCATTAGGGTTTATGGCCCTATTTTAGAGACATTTTTGCAAATTTTGAGTACCAAACATTTTATACATAATTTTTGCATAAGGGTGACTTGTTTGGAGAAACTTTGGAAGCTTTTGATGAGGGTTTCAAACTTGTAATAGCTAGGAAATATTTTAGATATTTATTTCTACACATGGGTGCTAGGGTTTGGTGAAGTTAAATGGAGAAAACATCATTTCAACTCAAGTGCCTTTAGGGTTTAAAGGTATTATTATTATTGCATATTTATTTGAATAATTTCCAACTCATTTCCAAGGGTTGTTCACTGATATGAAGACATCACCTACAAAAATACATTTTTAGCTTACATTCCATCATTTCCATTGATCAAAGTGTTCAATATTACAATGTATGCTCCAGATATGTTTGTACTTCCATTGGAAATCAGTAACAAGTTAAATGTAGGAAGATATACCTTGTTATAGCAATAAAACCAAAACTATAGCAAATCTAATTTACATTGTAATTTCATTTTTATCAAAGAGAAATAAGAAGTTGATGTGTGTTCTTCCATTTATTTTTAAATCTATGTTTATTTGTTACCATTATATGTAATTACTTTACAAATATCAAATTGAAAATAATCAAACATCTCATCAAAACTTCAAGCAAACACTCAAAAAATCAGAACTCTTTAGTTGCATGCCAAGTGTTTGACAAAATGTCAAACAGCCTAAACTAAAAAATTATGGTAGAATAAACAGGGTTTCTTATATATACCAAGTCTCATGATGAGCCCATATTGATCAATTTTTACACCCTCATTTTGGAATGGTTTGGTCCTAGTATTTTTGATGATTTCACTATAGCACTCACTAAACTTTATCAAACAAGAACCATGAGAGAATATCAAACATAATTTGAAAAATTGGCCAATCACATAGAGGGATTATCTGATGAATTATTCAAGAGTTGTTTTGTCAATGGACTGAAGGATGTAATTTAAGCTAAGGTCAAAAAAATTTGACCCAACACGATGATGGAAGCCTTAGGGTTGGCTAAGTTGGAAGAGGACAAGATCACAGCTCAATAGTGAATCAAATCTAATTTTGCTCTATTTAGAAATACCACTCCATAATGATATCAAACAACACCAACCCTCAAGACCAATCCTATCGAGTATTTGACTGAAGTAGAGTTACAAGCACATTGAGAAAAAGGACTATGTTATAATTGTGATGACAATTTTACTCAGTGTTAAGAACTCGTGGAAGCACAATTGATTACCATATATAAGCAACTTAAGATGCGAAATTAAACCAGAAGTAACAAGTAACTAAAAACCAGAAACAACACAAAATATGAGAGATAATACACAACTTGTATTAATACTCATCCAGAAAAGAATACAATAAAGAGACGCCACACTCTTTCACCTTATAGAGGCTTCCCACACCTCAAGTGTACAGTACTTCTTTCCTCAAAGCTCTCTCTCTTACGGTCCTAACACACAACTCAAACACAGAGTTGGTGTTCACCTCCAACCAGTCAGTATCCACTACTGCCAGTACACCAGTGCTCCACGCACTCCACAAGTGACCAACACACTCCAAGTACTCAACGTACTTCAAGTAGATCTCCCCTGAACTTGTAACAACCTGCAACTCAAATGATCTTACTTATGGAAGGAACTACCTTGCCTTCCTCTTTGCTCTAGACTGAGTACACACCGTACTCCAAGTAGATCCCACCTGATCCTGCTCACTGTTGTGTTGTTGTCCTCCCTAATCTTGCACACCTGCAAATCAATTTGGTTTTACACACCTGCAAACTTGGATCCTGCACACACATACACCTGCAGATCAATGATCTTACTTACCCATGTAGATCTCCAAACGTGGCCTTGCACACCTACCGACCAAGATCCTACACATCTGAACAACCCTTCTGATTCTCCAAAACTAGCACCCACACTTGGCACTGTGGCACTAGGAGGAACACACCATGCTCTCTTCACACATAAAAGGAGCTAATATTTGCTCTCTTACTCTCTAGCACAAATTACAATACAGCCCATGAGTCTCTTAAATAGATCTCATGCAAACAATAATTAGACACCTAATTACAATAATTAAATCCGTAGCTCGAGACTATAATTAGCCCTCAACATGCAAACACCCAGTTCGTTAACTAACTATCCCTAAACTGGCAGTTTTGAACTACACAGGCGATTGACGTCAATCCCTGTCTACCTGGAGGTGATCGACGTCAGTCGATCTCTGATCGACGTCAGTTGTTCTTCCTGTCTAATCCTACTGATGTCAGTTGGCCTGATCGATGCCGGTGTCTATGACACTTTAGCAACCTCCTCCAATGACCTCCTCCATGTCTGTATCAGTGAAGCTTTTAGCTTCACAACCTAACAATCTCCCACTTGGAGATAAATAGATGCACTGTACTTGTACCTGTACCCCGTCTAATATGTTTCCTAGCTTTTATCCCTCTTCAAGCTCAACCCTGAAGACCAACCACCACACAACCTGTGGTGCACCACTTGTCATTCGAGTAACCTGCCACATCCGAACCTACAAACCCATGTAGTGAAGTCCTGACCCTGCATAGCATGAATCCCTGCTGCTGGTCCCTCTCAAATACCTGAGAACCCACTTCCCCGAATTGGCTCTTAACTCTCTGACAGCACCCACTGCTTGGGCAAACTCAGGTCTATATCAGACCTCATGTGATTTCAAACACTGAACTGTCCAGCCCTTGGTGTGCTCTGATTTTACATCCTGTGTATTGAACCTTGCCAACACCTGATTCACATCAGCTCCCACTCGAGACAAAATCAACCTGTGATCTTCCATGTCTCTCATGCCAAAGACTTTCACTGCTCTAAATTCTTCATGACATGCCACTGAACTAACCTTACTCTTAGCTCAGCAAAACCCTGTATGTACAAACCTGCTAGCTAGCATACCATCCACATACAGTAACAGGATAATGTAGTTATCATCATCCACCTGGTAAGACAAACACAATGGTTACACTGACATTAACTAAAGCCCTACTTTGTCATCCACCTGTCAAAACCTATACCACTGTCCTGCAGCTTCCTCAAGACCCTATGACCTGGCCTTCTGTCTCACGTGTCCATTCTCTCTATTCTTTAACTAAGGTATCCATTTGTCTCAGTGCTTTCATCCTGGCTGGCAACCCTATCAAATCTCTCGTTTGGTCCTGCAACCTGTTCATGCCATGCTCCCACTGTTTCTTGGATCCTTCCTGCTCTGCAGTCAGCAACTAGTATAAAGAAGAGGAACAACGAATTTGAGGCCTACTTACACTTTCAGTCCTCCCCATGGGCATTTGAGACTCCTTGACAGCTTGTTGTTTGCCCAAAATCTGTCTCAGTGACCGACCTCGATCACCACACAGTCTGCATCTGATCGATGTCGATTCCATGCGCCTGTCCTGACTACCAACCCCACTGACGTTGGTCTTACTGTCATCGACGTCGGTCCTCCTGACCGATGTCAGTCTTACCCTGCCTGACACCACTGGCTCTAGTCTGCACATGACTGACATCAGCACCTATCTGTTCGACACCAGTTCCTCCTGACCGACGTCGATACCTGTGTTCGCTTGTGAGTGATGACTTTTTACCCACAAGATTTTTTTGAATCAAATCCTTGTCCAAACTGCTTTGCTCAAAGTTACTCAGCCTTCTCCACTGATCTTTGTCCACCTTCTCCACTGATCTCTGTTCGCCATCTCCTCCATAAACACCAAGGCTTTCCAGTTCTTAAGTCTATCAAACACATCTGTCTTTCGCTTAAGAACATGCATCTCCTTCTTGCTCATGTGACCAAGCCTACAAAGCCACATCTTCGCAATAGAAGAAGAATCAGTAATATAAGCAAGTAGATAAAGAGTACTTGCTTTCTTACCACCAACGAATTCAAGTGCATCCGCTGTGAGAGTTCTTGTGCATCTCTCATCACCCAACTTTCTTGAAGTAATTAGCCGCATCTCCAAGACTAGGACCTGCATGACCTTCTTCAACACCCATGTGTTGGCCGCCTGCAATTTCAGCAACACTTCCCCTTTAACAAGGCTCACCAACCCCTCTACTTGGGGCTACATGGAAAGAGGCAATAGAATCTATTAACCAAGATTCAACTTTATCTAGAGCATCCTGTGCAACAACACCTGCAACATCTACTTCTTCATGCTGATCTACTACCAACCAACAATCTTTCTTTACCTGCTCTTTCTTTCCATAACACCGTAAGTGACCATTCGTGCTATTCAGTTTCTCCATTCGTAGCTTACTTTCTTCTGTCATTGCTATACTCCCACTCAATCAAAAACCCCTGGGAGTGACCTGTAACCAAACACAAAACCTGCTCCCTGCAACCTTAGCTCTGATACCAACTGTTAGGAACCCATGGAAGCACAATTGATTACCATATACAAGCAACTTAAGATGCGGAATTAAACCAGAAGTAACAAGTAACTAGAAACCAAAAACAACATAGAATATGAGAGACAATACACAACTTGTATTAATACTCATCCAGAAAAGAATACAATAAAGAGACGCCACACTCTTCCACCTTACAGAAGTTTTCCATACCTCAAGTGTACAGTACTTCTTTCCTCAAAGCTCTCTCTCTTACGGTCCCAACACACAACTCAAACACAGAGTTGGTGTTCACCTCCAACCAGTCAGTATCTACTACTACCAATACACCAGTGCTCCACGCACTCCACAAGTGCTCAACACACTCTAAGTACTCAACATACTTCAAGTAGATCTCCCCTGAACTTGCAACAACCTGCAACTCAAACAATCTTACTTATGGAAGGAACTACCTTGCCTTCCTCTTTGCTCTAGACCGAGTACACACCATACTCCAAGTAGATCCCACCTGATCCTGCTCCCTGTTGTGTTGCTATCCTCCCTAATCTTGCACACCTACAAATCAATCTGGTTTTGCACACCTGCAAACTTGGATCCTGCACACACATACACCTGTAGATCAATAATCTTACTTACCCATGTAGATCTCCAAATGTGGCCTTGCACACCTACCGACCAAGATCCTACACACCTGAAGAACCCTTCTGATTCTCCAAAACTAGCACCCACACTTGGCACTGTGGCACTAGGAGGAACACACCATGCTCTCTTCACACACAGAAGGAGCTAATATTTTCTCTCTTACTCTCTAGCACAAATTACAATACAGCCCATGAGTCTCTTAAATAGATCTCATGCAAACAATAATTAGACACCTAATTAAAATAATTAGATCTGCAGCTCGAGACTATAATTAGCCCTCAACATGCAAACACTCGGTTTATTAACTAACTATCCGTGAACTGGTAGTTCTGAACCGCACAGGCGACTGACATCAGTCCCTATCTGCCTGGAGGTGACCGACGCTGGCTGATCTCTAATCGACGTTGGTTGCTCTTCCTGTCTAATTCTACCAACGTCAGTTGGCCTGACTGACGCTGGTGTCTGTGACACTTCAGCAACCTCCTCCAATGACCTCCTCTATGTCTGCATCAGTGAAGCTTTTAGCTCCACAACCTAACACTCGGGGACATCAATGTGTCGAGCAAAAGTTCTACCTACTAAATGTGGACTCTCCACCCAATATTGAAGTTTTAGAAGATGCTTAGGATACAGTAGATGATCTAGAAGAAGCTTTGTTGATTATGGAACCTATTTCTCATTAAGACCAACTAGAGATCTCTTTCTATGTCTTAGCAGGAGTCACCACCCCACAAACCATGCGAGCCAAAGGAGAAGATCCCTCTCATAATACTCATTGATTCAGGTAGAACTCATAACTTCATTGACCATTAGATCACCAAATAGGCTAATTGTTTTTTCCATCCTTGCTCCAACTTTGAACTCATGATTACCAATGGAGGCACATTACCTTGCAAAGGGAAGTGTCATAATGTGTGTATCTCTATTGGAGATTATAACTTGCACTCTGACATGTTTGCCTTGCCCTTAGGCAGATGTGATGTTATTTTGGGATCCCAATGGTTATGCACATTTTGACTCATATTATAATATTTTGTTGAACTTTGGATGTAGTTTTCAGACAATGGGCAAAAACACACATTGAAAGGCTTAGACCCAGGGGCTCTCAGCATCATAAGTTCACATCGCATGGAAAAACTTCTTAAGAAGAATTCACATAGCATCATTGCCCAACTTCATTCCATTCAAATGCAACCATCAACAATCTCCACTACTCCTGATCTACAAACCGTTCTGCATAGGTATGCATGTGTCTTTACCAAACCAGTGGGATTGCCACCTTCACATATAGAGGACCACCATATTCAATTCCTTCCTAGAAGTGTTCCTCCCAACATCAAGCCCTACCACTACCTACTTCAGAAAAATAATGAGATCAAGATGCTCATTCAAGACTTACTAAAGCAAGGCATTGTTCACCCCAGTATCAGCGCATATTCTTCCCAAATTTTCCTTATCTAAAAAAAGATGGGTCATGGTGCCTCTCTATTGAATTCCATGCACTTAATCACATCACAATCAAGGATAAGTTCTCGATCCTTGTTATTAATGAGCTTCATGGTGCTCATTTTTTCTCCAAGTTGGATCTTTACTCTGGAGACCACCAAATTTGGCTTCATGAGGATGATATCCTTAAGATAATTTTTTGCACACATGATGGCCACTATGAGTTTATGGTCATGCCCTTTGGCCTCATTAATGCTCCTTCAACATTCCAGGTATTGATGAATAAAATATTTTGGCCCTACATGTGGAAATTCATTCTGATCTTCTTTGATGATATCCTCATTTATAGTAAAACATGGTCTGAGCATCTCCAACATCTAGAGCTCACACTACAACTTCTCTATGATCATCATCTCTGTGTAAAATAGTCTAAATGTGCTTGTGTCTAGGATGAAGTGGAGTATCTCAGACATATTGTTTCATCCCAAGGGATTTGGGTGGATCCCAAAAAAATAGCTGCCATGATAGATTGGCCTCATCCTCAGACACTCAAGAGCCTCCATGGTTTTTTGGAGATGACTAGATACTATCACAAGTTTGTCAAGGACTAGGAGAAAATTGTAGCTTCACTGATAGCTATGTTGAAAAATGATGTTTTTATATGAACACAAGCTATTGAGTGTGCATTTGAAGAATTAAAATAAGTTATGTGTACTACCCCTGTTCTATCTATGCCAAATTTTACCAAAACATTCACTATCAGAAGTGATGCTTGCAATAATGGACTTGGTGTTGTTCTTCTCCAAGAAGGATGCCCTATTACATTTACCAACAAATCCCTTTCTGGCAATAATTTAGTACTCTTTACTTATGAAAAGGAAATGATGGTCATGTTGTATGTAGTACAGAAGTGGCGGCCATACTTACTAGGGAACCATTTTTGTATCAAAATTGATCACTAGAGTCTGAAGTATTATCTAGAACAATAGGTTTCCACCCCATCACAATAGAAATGGATCAGAAAACTTGTGGGTTATGACTATGAGATCACTTATAAGAAGGGTAAGGACAATATTGTGGTTGATGCTCTGTCTCACATATTTACAGACCAAACTTCCCTTTCAGTGATTTTCATGCCTATTTTGAATTGGTTGGATGTTTTACATCAGGGGTATGTCAATGAATCCTCATTATCTCAAATCATTCAATAGTTGGCCATTAAACCCTCTATTGTACCACATTATTCTTGGGATGGTGCTTCTTTGTGATATAAGGGTCATTTGGTGCTTCCCTAGAGCACAAATCTTCAACAGGCTATATTCTATGAACTCCATGCTTCTCCATCTATAGAGCACTTAGGGTTTCTCAAAACTTATGAACTGGCATGACATAACTTCTTTTGGAAGAGAATGAAAAAGACAATTCAACATATGGTGGCTAAATGTGACACCTACTAATGCAACAAGGGTGAAACAACACTCATTCCTGGGTTGCTCGAACCTTTGCCCATCCCTACTAGGATTTGGATAGATATTTCTATGGATTTCATTAAGGAGCTCCCTAAATATAAACAAAAAACAATGATCTTGGTTATGGTTGATTGTCTCTTCAAATATAGTCATTTTTTTGCCCTCAGCCATCCCTATACTGCTTCTTCAGTCGCACAAATTTTTTTGGACCAAATTTTCCATCTTCATGGCATTCCTTCTTCAATTGCCTCAAATCATGATGCAAAATTCACAAGTCATTTTTGGATATAACTATTTTGATGTACTGACACCCAATTGAAGATGAGTTTTGGGTATCATCCACAAATGGATGGCCAGATTGAAATTGTCAACAAATGCTTGGAAACTTTCTGCATTGCTTCACCTCAGAACAATAACATCAGTGCGCAAAGTGGGTCCCTTTTTTTGAATGGTGGTACAATACCTCCTACCACACTTTAACTAAAATGACTCCCTATGAAGCAGTTTATGGTCAACCACCACCAGTGTTCCTTCCATACACCCCCAATAGTTTACTAGTTCAAGCAATCGACACACTTCTCTGAAACTGAGATCAGCTCCTCAGCACCCTGCAAGAAAATCTTTATATGGCACAAAATAGAATGAAATAACAAGCTGATCAACATCATTTTGAGCACACTTTCCAAGTAGAAGATATGGTTTTTCTTCGCCTTCAACCATACAAGCAATCCTCCCTAAAACTCAAAGGGTGTCATAAGCTAGCTCCTAAGTTCTATGGGCCATATAAGGTTCTCTAGAAAATTGGGTTGGTTGCTTATAAGTTGGAGCTCCCACCTTCTTTTTGAGTTCACCCAGTATTTCATGTTTCTTGTCTGAAGAAAGTTTTTGGCACAAACATCAGAGTGCAAACTATTTTACCAAAACTTGATAATGAAGGATTCATCCTTCTTGAGTTAGAGGCAATCTTGGATAGGTGCACATGCTAACTTTGCTCCCGCTCCATCATAGAGGTATTAATTTAGTAGCACGAAATGCAACTAGAAGATGCAACATGGAAACCACTATTTCAGATTCAACACCAATTTCCACAGTTGAAGCTTTGATGACAAAGTTTTTTCTAAGAGGGAGGGCATGTTAGTAACTCGTGCTACCCCTTCTCTTTACTTTGTCAGTATATTAGTTGTTATGGACACATATGCTTTGTAAGTCATCTTGTGAGCATTTTACTTTATCCCACATTCATGGGTAGTAGTTGCTTAGATATTACTCAGTAAATAAGTGTTGAGGCCAATGAAGGCATCTACGAATTTATTGTATTGAGCTTACTCAAAGGAGGTTGTCCCCTCGAAGTGGCATGTGATCAATATAATCCTTTCAATACTTATGTTAATTATATAAATTTGTTATTTCATGCATTTTCATTAATTTGTTGGAGGAGGATCCTCTCATAGTATTACTTATTTCTTTCTATAGACTTCCTCTTTACTCAATCTTTTATTTGATTTATTTTTTTAATAATTTAATTGTGAATTTTGAAGTTTAGTTTTTAATCTTTAATTTTTTTATTTTAATTTTTTATTAATATATTCCATTATTTGTAACTTTTATGTTTATTATTTATTGTCATTTCTCATTATTTATTATTAACTTTTTAAATTTTTACTTTATTTTTATTCTTATTTTATTGGACTTCTATTATATTATTATATACGTTTCTAAAGTTGTCTCAACTTGGCATCTTTTAAAAAGATCTAAACATGCAATCATTAATTATTTTATTCTCATCTTAATGATGGTTCATAGATGTTGATCTAAAATGTTGATCCAAAAGTATTCACAGAGTGGTATCCAAAATTGTTTCTCTATAAAATCTCATAGAAGTTAGTAAGAATCGTAAAAAAAAATAGGTATATAAACTGGGATTAAACCTCATTACACCCTCCACATATTGTTTGATTATGTAGAAGATCCTTTATGCCCCAAAGCACAAAAAGTTGTCTACATTATTCCTTCTTCCTACAATAAACCTTATTTTGGTGAGATATGGAAGTCTCTCCAAACTAGACCTAAAGAGCATACCAAAGATATATGCATGGCTCTTGTTTGGATGCTTCTACACTAACGAAACACTCCCATTTTACCAAACCCCCTGTTTGTATGGACAAGGCAAAATTAATTATTAAAAAAGATGATTATTGGAGAAGGAAATTTAGGGAGACTATTGATATTGAAAAGAGACTTGAGTAATATAAATAGAGACAATGGCCTCAACATTAGTAACCCATGGAGACCAATGTTGAATCACTTGAGTAAGCAGGTTAATGCGCATATACATGGCTAAAATTCTATTGATTTGTTAAAAAAAAATTGATACATTTAATTGTGGGTTAACGGGCGCACATTCGATTTAGAACACAAGCATGGGTTATAGTCCTTGTACCTCCACTTTGCCAATTCGTCAATTCTATGTCCCATGTTGTTAACCAAATCGTTAGTGAGAATTGAACCCAAATCACTCGAAACAAATGCATCCGCTTTAACTGTTATACTACATATCAGGTAACAATTATTATTAATTAACTAACCTAATTAATTAATTCTAATTAATCCTTATTAAATTTAGTGGATGTGAGTCGACTATTTCACCTTTTTTTACCTCTTTAATGAATAATAATTCACTATTTATAGAATATTTTTTGTACTACGATCCTTTAAGTAATTTACCTTTTTTACCTTCTTTATAAAGATGAGTACACATATAATAATACATGAAACTTTCGATTTAATTTCAAGTGACATAAAGAAACCAAATATCCTTACATCGAATACACAACATCATTACAACCTACATAATCTTTTCTTACGTAGAATTTGTTAGATCTAACTATATATTTTGATTCTTTGAAAAAAATTAGAGAAGGTCCATTTTTAACTAATTTTCCAAATCATCTATTTTGACCACTAAATTAAGCTCCACAAATTATGTGGATCCAGTAAAGGGAGTTAACACTTAAACATATTGATGACCATCAGCGTAAGCACAATGGGTTAAAAACGAATCGATCACTATTGGTTGTGGCATGGGACCATGTGCCAAAGCACCAGAGTGTCAATGGATTCAATGGTTAAGTTTAACAAAACACTAAAGCACCTATATCAGTGCAAGGCACATGGAAGAAGCCCTCTTTGTGGCTTATTAAGTATGAAGGCACTGAAAGAAGAGGTCACATATTCGACACCCACTAATCTTATACCCTACATTTTGTTTAGGGCTCAATTGTGGTGATAATGCATAGATGTTTCAATGGTGGTTGTCATGATAGTGATACCTTGGGGCATTTAGTATTGACTCCTAATAGTCTAGGTCATAATCTATCTCAATTTGAATGAGACTTAAATAAGACAACGAAAAAGTCCCACATACAACTTTATCATTAAAACCATATATTTTATACAAATTTAAAAATAATCAAATTGAATTGACCAACATATATGTAAATACATTACAATTATTTATTTATTTATTTTTGTTTGTTCTTCGGAAAGGAGGCAGGCGGGGGAACATGTGAGTTCCAAACTCAAGTACCCACAAGTTCTAAATGACTTGATGCAAGTACATAAGTTTCAATGGCGTGACTTTGAAAATATAGAAAGACTTTTCTTATGTGAACATATGGTTCTAGAAACTTTGTAAATTTTCTTTCATAAATAATTATTTTTTCAATAATCAATCAATTTTTTTAAAAAAATGAGTCTCCTAAGGCCTACTTATGTCGGTTATATCATACCCGGTCAACAAAAACAGCAGAGTATATAATCAGATTGATTTATTTATTTATTTATTTTTGGGTCATCAAAATTTCACATCATTAATTTAAAAAAAGATAAAATTATTTAAAAAGTTGTAGTTTAATTGGTAAGGATGATAGTTGTTGATATTTATTGACTAATATTTTTTTTTAAATATTTGATACGAAAAATCAAGTCGTTAAAGTTGGATCATATCTTAAATGATTTTGATGGTATAAATACCCTTTATTTATCATTACTTATCCAAAGAAACTTATTATTTTAAATATATATTTATTCAACATTGTAAATTTGTTATATATTTATTTTCAAAATATAAGTAAAGATGTCAATATTTTATGTAATTCAATAATTTTATGTAATACCCATAAAAATATAATTAAAAAAAAATGAAGTTAGTGAACAGGGAGATGTTTGGCTCATAAAGAATTTACTAGAGATCAACTTTTGCTACTAGTAAACCTTGTCATAATATATACAATTTAACGGAGAAATTCTTCAAACTTTAATTCTTAACCTCAAATCATCACATAAAACAATGATCAACAAAATTAATATATAAAATCTTAAGTTAATTGATTTATCATTGTGCAAATAGAAATATCATTCTCCTCATACAAAACATAGTCATTTTTTTTTTTTAAAAAGAAGAAAAAAACAAACTTATTTTAATATGTCTCCTATTTTCACCTTTCATTTTTAAATTATATATAATTTTTTTCTATAAATTTATATTTTAATTATAATTATTTTTTTAAATCTACAATCTTTTTCACAATAAATACTGTTAAAATAAAATTCAATTAAATTTTGTTTTAAAATGCTAAAACTTTTAATTACATTATTTATTTAAAATTTTAATTATTATTATTTATATATATATATATATATATATATATATATATAAGCCCTGTAAGATAAGGATAATATAAAAAAATTGTAAATTTTTTATCTTTATGTTAATTTATGTATTATCTTTCTATGAACTTATATCAATTATCTTATATTAATTAAGATTTATATTATTATTGTGAAAAAATGATGTATTTTGAAAAGAAAAAAAAAACTTCTTTTATATATATATATGCACAATTTAAAATTTTCAAATCTTAATTATTATTATAAAAGATTATCATAAAATTTATATATATATATATAATTAATGTTTTATTTTTTATTATGAATTAAATATTTTATGATCATATTTTATAATAGTAATTGAGATTTGAAAATATTAATTTGTGTATAATCATATATATATTTATCTTATATTAATTAGTATTAATTTTAAATATTTATAATATTGTTGTGTAAAATAATATATTTTAAATTCTCTTTAATTAGTATTAATTTTGTAAATTTATAGTATCGTGGTGCAAAAAATGTATTTTAAATTCTCTTCTATTTTTTACAATATATAATTATGTACAATTTAATATTTTTAAATCCCAATTATTATCATAAATTATGATCACATATATATAATTTTTATGTATTTTTTTATTATGAAAATATATGTATATGTAACAAATGTTGAGATAGTGTGGTGTTTATATTTAATTTATCACAAATAAAATTGATTAATAACTCGATGATAGAGAGTTTAAAATTAATTCTTCCACCACCATCTTTGATTATCATTATAAAAAAATTATTCAATTATTATATCGTTATATAATCCTATAATATTTACTTTAATTTTTTAAATTTTAATAAATAATTAAAAATTACAATTTATATAATTTATAATATATTATTTCATCAACCTTATCAATATTAAATATTTTTATTATTTAAAATAATTTAAATATTTTTCAATAAAATATTATTTCATACAAACCATTTATATATTTATCAATAACCAAAAAAAATTATCTAATTTTATTATACAAATATTCATGTCACAAAATAACCCTTATTAAAATTTTTTTTAATAGAATGTAATAAACTTTTTACTTTCCACTTTAAACTATAAAAAGTTTTTTCATTTATTTTTAGAATATACTTTTTACTTTATGCTTTAAACTTTAAAAAAGGATTTTCATTTATTTTTCTTTCATGGGAAAAGTTTTATTTCATTTAAAATATTTGAAAACAATTTTTTTTTGAATTTTTTTTCAATAAATATTGAGATAAGAGGATTAAGTATATTTTGATGAAATTATAATAAAAATATTTTAAATTAAAATTAATATTTATTTGATTATTATAAAGTATATATTTTTTTAATTTGGAGAAGGGGATTGAATTATGATATTATAGATATATGATGGAGTTTGGAGTTTTTTTACATATAAAGAGATTTTCAAATCTAATATATGGTATAGTTAGATTGAAGCTATTTATCATCAAACAAGAAATTTGTAGAAAAAGTGATATAATTAGAAAAAGTGATATAGTCTTTAATTAATGTCGAACCTTTTAATAACGAAACTATGTGATAAATCCAAAATAAATATCTCAAAAGTAATACATCTTGATATTTTTTAAATAAATATATCTAAACTTTTTTTTTTAAAATATTTTAGATATTTGAATTAATTATCTTATAAAAATAAATTTGTTGAAAAATTGTATACAATTTTATTTAAATTACATTTTATAATCTATCATGATAAAATTATGATTGTGAAGTAAATCTTCACATATTAAATTATAATTTTAAATTATAAATTTTTATATCACTAATTATTTATAATATATAAAATTAAAAAGATTACACAATAAAATAATAAAATATATTTTTTTTTAAATTTCATATAAATATTATTCTAAATTTATGAATGATAGGTGCCCAACAATGACTTAAATCTAGTCCATCATCTCAAATTCAAAATATTATGATATTTTGCAATTTTAGATACCTTCCTTACCTATCCACATAATCATGACAAATAGCCACAAAATTCTTATCAATCCTAGATCAACCAAGTCCTTTGTTGTCTTTAACATCTTCTCAAGTGTGTTATGACAAGAGTAAAGTGACTTACTATTCATTCTCTTTATGATTTATGCAATTTTGTTGGAGACCCTTGGAATGTATGGTTAAAAAGTTGATAGGTGGTTCTAGTACTCTTGCATTTGTAAATGTCTTTACTATTGATTTTTCCAATACACATTTTTCCTCTGTAATTTTTTAAGGTTTTGATAATAAGGGTTACAAAAACACCAACCTTTTGTGTAGGGTGGTGATGTAAAAAGGTTTACATATATTAAATATGTGTAAATAGTTTTTTTGTTTTTTTAAGTATTTGAAACACCAAAGAATTATTATATATTTATTATAAAAATATATTCAAAAAATGGTAAAGTTATTGATTTTTAATTTTTTGATAAAAAATCTATTATGATAACAATGTGTATATGAAAATCAATAAAACTTTGTTTTAAATGTGAGATTAGCATTGTCTATAAATATCCTCTATCATTTGGGTCTTATAAGTAATGAATTAAGTACATGTTCTTCAAAATATTCTATAGAAAGATTTATAATCATGTTGGAGATGGGATAGTTTATTTAATTTTTTTAATTAAGTGAATTTAATTAATTGATTAAACTATTGAAATGTTGAAATGAAATAGAATACAATAAACTATTAATAACATAAAGAATTTATAGAAATCAAAAACTTGTTAAAAATAGTAAATTGAACTAGAGTTAGAGAGTGTTCTTCAAAATTAAAATATATTTAATTGTGTAGGTTAATTGTAAGTATAAATTGTGTAAAAAGTCCTACAAACACAGTCGTGTTAGAAAATAATAATTCAAAGTTTATTGAGACAAGTTTGCAAGATGTAGACAACAACACATTAAGGTTGCATCTTGGTTGAATATACCCTAATTTTATCGATATGGGCTTATAGGAGTATTTATAAGGGTTCATTGTTGAGCTCTGTGTGCCAATATGTTGTGCATAAAACCTAAAAAATAGAAAATCCCAGGGCCTACAAAAAAAATGCAATATGAATTAAATACAAAAGAGAGGGAACAAGGTTAAGGGAATAGATGAGTTGGCCTCATAAACTCCTTATGATTGTGCACTACATACATAGCCCAAATAGGCCTCAGGTCAATGTAGTTCTCCTTCTACAATGCCGGCATGATTCATAATTGTACAACTAGATGACTAAAACTAGTAGATTTTATTGAAATGTTTGACAAATGGATGCCCTTAACCTGTAATAAAGACTCTTCAAACTTGACCTATGACTATTAGGATGTTTCAAAATTAAACTAGGAAAAAATAATGCTCTTTTACTCTTTGTGTGCTAAGTAATTGCTTGATAGATATTAGATGTATTTGGAGAAGTCTTGATGTACTTATATAGAGGAATATTTCAAGAAATTTGTTAACCGACTTTACAAAATACGTAAGAAAGGTAAGATTAAACAACTCAAATTTAAAAAGTTGTCATTAGAGTGTGGGGCACAAAGTTGCACTAGTTAGACAGGGGCATAATACATTGATATCCTCTTAATACGACCTTGTCCCAAAAGACCACAAACTATTGGGACATACTTCATAAAAATATGTGAACTAAATAAGTATAAACGTGATATAAATAAAAATATCTATATGATTGTTTGAGTGTTCACAATTTAAAAAAGACTCCCGCATAAATTATAAGTTAACCAAAATGTAAATAAACCAAACAATAATAAAAATGTTAAGAATAATCATTATCAAATACTCAATAATTAAATTTGAATATCTACAACACCTATTTTTATTTAAAATATATATTAGAAACTAAAAAGACTAACTAAAAATAAACCTCAACTAAATTCATAGTTTCTTCATTAACAATTTCCTTGACCATATCAATTATTTTCTTGTTTAAAAACTTCATGAATAAAGGAGACTCTCTCAAAGCTTACAAGAATATCCCCTCCTTTCCTATTCACATCCTCAAATAAGTATACATACTATATTTATTGATAAGTTTGATTCTTGTGGACTTAAAAGGCAAAGATTCCATAAAAAGTATTTGGATGTTCTCATGGGTGATGTCAAGATATATTAAAATTTTGTTTGTTTTTTAGTTTGGAGAATGAGAAGGTAAATATCTTGTAAATTTATTTTAAAACTGAAGTTTGAACTTTTTAATTCAGAGAAGACAAGTTAAATATTTAAAAAAATATTAAGTCTTGACAAGATAAATATTTATAAAAAAAATTTAAATTTTAATATTTAATTGAAAGAAGATGTGATTTTATTTTTTCAACTAAATATCAACTTTGATTTTTAGTTGAAAAAATAAAATCACATCTTCTTTCAATTAAATATTAAAGTTTAAATTTTTTTATAAATATTTATCTTGTCAAGATTTAATATTTTTGTAAATATTTATCTTGTCTTCTTTGAACTAAAATATTTATTGAAGGAAAATAATATTATTAATTCCCAAATCTTGTAAACCTTAAATTTTAATTAAAGGAATGAACAATAAATACTTTTCAAATTTTTTAGATCTAAACTCATAATTAAAGGAAGACAAGTTAAATCTCTTTTTAACCTTTTAAACCCTGACTTTTAGCCAAAAAAAAAGCAAGCTAAATACTTTGTAAACCCTTAGCCTTTAACTCTTAGTCAAATGAATAAACCCTTTAAACTTTAACTCTTAATTTAAAATTTAAAAAAATTACTTATCAAACATTTTACATATTAACTCTTAACAAAAAGAAGGGAAGATAAAGTACTTTTCACACCCTTTAAATTTTAACTTTTAGTTAACAAAGGGTAAGGGGAGGGTGGGGCAAGAAGGAATACCCCTCAAATCCTTTAAACTTTAACTCTTAGTTAAAGGAATTAACTCGTAGTTAAAAGAAAGAAAAGTCCTTTTTAAGGTATATGATCTCATGGATCTTGCTTATGGTTTATAAAATAGCTTACAATTTATGAGACCACTTCCTACTCCAAAAATATATGAGGAACATAATTATGCTTCAAATATGAGGCATGCATACCTTATTGATTCAATCATAGTTAATGTTGGGTCATTCGATCCAAGTTGTTTTGTATTTATTTAGTTGGTAGTGTTAGTTTGTTAATACGGGGCACATACACCCCTTTCATATTATTAGTACAATTAATAATGTGAGTGAAAATAAATATAAGTGGTTTGGGTTGGTTGAGCCCATTCAGTGGGTCGGTACATAACAAAACCACATTCCACAAGCTTATAAAAACTTACGTTGTATGTAAATACTAAGTTATTTTATTGAATAAATTTTTTATTGTTCCTCCATTTTTGGTCCTAACAGTAGTATCAGAGTGACATAAAGGAGGATAGAAGACACGATTGGAAGCTTAAGGATTAAAAATGAATGAAAGAGAATCTTTTTGACAAGATGTATAAAGATTCGAGTATGGCAAGGTACTACATTGCATTTATATATTTTTTAATCCTTGAAAGCTTTCTAAATCTCATTTGTATGGACAAATGGTTCCAAAATCTTAATTAGTATTATCCAAAGGCCCCAAAACTCAATTTGTATGGCCCATGCAATTGTAAAATCAAATATGTATGGTTTTTTTAGTTTCACATGTTATTAAAGTCAGTAAAAATCAGACTTATACGTCCTTCAACAATGAAAGAAGAAATTGTGAGGCTATTTGTATCGATTTTTTAGCATCCTATGGCGTTTTGGTCTTTTCATTTGCATTTGCTTGCTATTTGTACGACCTTAAAACCCTTATTGAAGCAACAATATGGCCCCAAAATAGAAATTTCTAATTTACGTAGGCATCACACTCATAAAATCAACAAAATACATAGTTGCACAATTTCAAACCCTTTTAAATCATTTTTGTACGGCGTTTGAATCACCTATTGGTTGTTGTAAGGCCTCAAACCCTTAAAAAATCACTTTCTGGGCAAACCAAAGCCTCTCCCATATGGTAGTATGACCCGGTTTGGTCCATGGATGGTGTGTTAATTAGAGGTATGACACAGTGAATAAGTTTTATGTGCTTGAACATATGCTTTTTCAAACATTACTATATTAGAGTGGACCCCACAAGAAAAAGGGACATAATTTTCACACGCAAGTGAATATTCAAGTTAATCAATTTTACATGCAGTTTTCACATGCAAGTGAATAGTTGATTTTTTTGAGTGAAAATTCAAAAAAATATAGCTTAAAAAGAATATCCTGCATTTATCACTTGTAAATGTTTGTAGAGGAGTTGGTTATGTTTACTTTGTAAGTCACAAAAAGGAAGGTTCATGATTCAAAACCATCCAAGTGTTCTTTTTAGTCAAAAATTCAACAAGAATTTATTTTTTGAAAAAGATAATCTTTAGGAGAATATTATTCTTTTAAAGTTGTGTGATCTTTGTAAAAAGGAGACATAAGGGTGTAATTGCATGTCAAGACCGACATGTCTCATAATCAAAATATTGTAATTTTTTTTACTTGAAAGTAAAGGTAGAGCCCCAATATACCTATTATTATTTTGTTGATTGGTTATCAATATGGCTAAGATCATAAATCTCATTTATGAAGTTAGGAGACTAACTCTTAAAAAGTGCAAAGAATGAAGCATGAATATGGAGAACACACTTATTTTTAATGACTTATGGAAAGTAGTTGAAAAAAACCTACACTACCTGTAAATGCTACAAAACTACTTGAATTTCCAAAATGTGGCAAACATGCCCTTGCATTGCTTAAATCTTCTTGTTCTGCACAAGTCATTAATCATATAGAGGCTATTAAAACTAAAGTATGGAAACATAAAAATCACTAAAAGACTTGTATGATAAACACCCTACATACAAGAAAATTGATCTCCTCATGTACCTATTGAATAATAAAATAAAAGATGATGTAGATGTATCCGAATACATTTCATTAATGAATATTTTGAAACATGAATACAACACTAATAGTGAAAAAATTGATGATGATATGCTCATCTCTATCACTCTGAACGGCCTTAGTTCAAATCATACAAACTTTGTACAAATTTTGCAGCTCAATGACAAGCTTAATAACACAACATTTTATTCTATTTGTGAGTTGCTCACCCAACATGAGTGTCAATTTGCCAAGAAAAAAACTAGTAAACCTATATAATATGTTCATGAAATACAAAGGAAGGATCATCTAAAGTCGAGAGGAGACATGAAAGAAAGAAACATTTTTGGAAGCACTCTTTGGGACACTCTCTTCATTCCTCTAAGCACAACCATAAACACAAGCATGAGCATTCTTCTAGGACAAGTGGTTGCTTAAGTGATTCCTCATCTTCTAGTTGTCACAAACATATAAAACATCCATATTGTTATGATTGTGGTGGTATTGGACACCTTTCATATGTATGTCCTTCTAAAAGGGAGAATGTTGGTCATTCTAGTGGATATTCTTCAGGGTATTATAGTTACTTTGGCTATTATGACACTTCGTCTAACCAGGAGGCATCTTACATTGTAGAGGTCTATGGTCTCGTTGGACCTAATGACCTATTTTAAGCACACAGAGCTTCACCCATCTTAAGTGAGCTACAACTTGTGGGGTATCAAGATTCTTGCAAGTAACATCAATTGATTAGTACCACAATGTATAGTGCGCTAGATTACAGATGCAACAAAGAATTTTGATGACTTAATAGTCATAGCTCTAAATCTTCTTCTATACACCTTTGGATCAAAGGGGAGGCTTGTTGGATCATTTGATCCATGTTGTTTTGTATTCATTTAGTTGTTAGTGTTAGTTTGTTAGTATGGGACACATACACCCCTTTCATATTATTATTATAGTTAATAGTGTTAGTGAAAATAAATAATAAGTAGTCAGGTGGTTGAACCCGTTGAGTAGTTCCATACATAACACAACCTTTCATAAGCGTATAAAATCTTACGCTACGATGTAAATACTAACTTATTTTATGGAATGTATTTTCTATTATTTCTCCATTTTGGGTCCTATCAGTTAAGGAGTCCAATGAAGAATTGTCTTAGACAATGCAACCAAATAAACAAACACACACATTATTTATTTCTGAAACACAACATTATATTTTAAATAGTAATCAAAATAACAAAATTACAATATTCTTCCAAGGCATAAGCTCCAAAGTATGCTTGGGCTCAAACTTCTACACACAAGCTTCCTACAATAAAAGAGTCTCTTAGATCTCCATGTAAACACTCGAGGCCACATGCCTTCTTCCTCACAAACTTGTTCCCCTTCTACCTCAATGCAATCCGACAAAATATGCTCTTAGGGTAAGATAAGTGGTTCAAAATGACACCCCTCATGCCTCTTTATATGTCTTTAAAAGTGCTACGTGGCTAAAATGCCCCATGCAAACTATCATTTACTTACATGTGTCTAAGGTTCCTTGATTTTATGCTACGCATACACTGACAACTTTAATTAATGTGGTACTGTGTATTGTATGCCAATATTGTACAAATAGATAGGTCTACTTTAGAAGCATATCCCCCTATGAATATTGAACCACTCAATCTCAGTTGCTTATCATGATAGATCTGCTTGCATTTATTTCACCAACTACTACCCTATTCATTTTGTCCTTCACACAATAGGTCTAGAGTCTACATAGCCTTATCGTAGGTCCATGTGGTTTTATGGTCAAACTTGTGGTCCTGACCTTGCACTGAATGTCTTGTGCGTTAATTATTTATGTGACCTTGCTTCGAGGAATTTGTCTTTGCACCAATTATCTACTTTGTTCATGTCATGTCAAAATGCCATGACTTGCATTGCACCTGTGCTTTCAAGTCCTTATGCAATTACATGTCTTGAAAACTTTAAGAACCAACATTATCACTTGTGTTATCTAACTGCCTAACCCTACACAAGTGAGTTTAGCCTTCCTTTTCCCATGAGACAAAATTGTGTACGCCAAACATCTGCACGCTTGCACCCTATGCCTTCAAGTTGGAACCTTCAAAAAACTAAACTTAGTCATCCTCGATGATGCAAGATTGCTTTGCACCTGGGATGTTCCTGCAACACTTACCCTCTATAAGATTTCAACTTATGATCTCCATTTCAAGAGCACAAATTCTTTACCATTAGGCCAATTCTTAATTGAAGGATAACTTAACTCTTAGTCGAAGGAGGGCTAGATAAATGTCCCTCAAACCGTAGCTATAAATTGAAGGAATGCCAAATCAATGATCCATGCCAAAGTTTTGGGTAGAAACATACTATTCGCTTCTCTCACAAAAACAAATAAATAAATAAAATAAATTTTTTGCCAATACAGAAAGAGGTTAGAGAATGAGAATCCCAAAACAATCGATTAAATTCACTATTCCCAATACTAACAAAAATTTATAGTGCTCATGCGTTTAAGTGAGTCCTTTTACTTTATGATGATTATAAAAAAATCAAAATAAATTTAACAAATATTTATGAAATTATCTTAATATAACTTAAACACATATGAAAGAAAAATAAAGAAACATTTTTGGAAGCACTCTTTGGGACACTCTCCAAGGCAATCTCGAAGACACTCTCCTCGTTCCTCCAAGCGCAACCATAAACACAAACATGAGCATTCTTCTAGGTCTAGTGGTTGCTTAAGTGATTCCTCATCTTCTAGTTCTCGCAAACACATAAAACATCCATATTGTTATAATTGTGGTGGTATCAGACACCTTTCAAATGTATGTCCTTCTAAAAGGGAGAATGTTGGTAATTATAGTGAATATTATTCAAGTTACTATAGCTAATTTAGTTATTATGACACTTTGTCTAACTAGGAGGCATCTTACATGGCTGAGGTTTATGGTCTTGTTGGACTTGATGATCTATTTTGAGCACACAAATCTTCACTCATCTTAAGTGAGCTACAACTCGTGGGGTAGCGGGCTTATTAGAAGTAACATCAATTGATTAGTACCACAATGTACAATGTGCCAGACTGCAGATGCAACAAAGACTTTTTATGACTTAATAGTCATAGCTCTAATTCTTCTTCTTCTATACACCTATGGATCAAATGGGAGGTTTGTTGGGTCATTTGATCCAAGTTGTTTTGTATTCATTTAGTTATTAGTGTTAATTTGTTAGTATGGGGCACATGCACCCCTTTCATATTATCATTATAGTTAATAGTGTTAGTGAAAATAAATAATAAGTAGTTGGGTTGGTTGAGCCCGTTGAGTGGTTTGATACATAACACAACCTTCTGTAAGTTTATAAAATCTTATGTTGCAATGTAAATGCTACTTATTTTATTGAATATATTTTCTATTGTTCCCCCATTTTTGGTCTTATCAGTTAAGGAGTCCAATGAAGAATTGTCTTAGACAATGCAATCGAATAAACAAACACGCACACATTATTTATACTCAAAACTCAACATTATATTTTATATATTAATCACAACAACAAAATTACAATATTCTTCCAAGGCATAAGCTCCAAGGTATGTTTGGGCTCAAATTGCTACACACAAGCTTCCTGCAATAATGGAGTCTCTCAGATCTCCATGCAAACACTCAATGTTACATGCCTTTTTCCTCACAAACTTGTTCACCTTCTTCCTTAATGCAATCTGACAAAATCCTCTCTTAGGGTAAGATAAGTGGTTCAAAATGACCCCCCTCACGCCTCTTTATATGTCGTTGAAAGTGTTATGTGGCTAAAATGCTCCATGCAAACTATCATATACTTACATGTGTCTGAGGCTGCTTGATTTTATGTTATGCACACACTGACAACTTTAGTTAATGTGGTACTATGTATTGCGTGCCAATATTGTATAGATTTGCAGGTCTACTTTAGAAGCATAACCCCTTATGAAGATTACACCTCTCAAGATCAATTGTTTGTTGGGACATATCTGCATGCATTTATTTCACCAACTACTACCTTGTGCGCTTTGTCCTTCATACAACTGGTCTAGAGTCTAGGTAGCCTTGTCATAGGTCTATGTGGTTTTACGGTCAAGCTTGTGGTCCCGACCTTGCATTGAATGTCTTATGCGCTAATTGTTTGTGTGACCTTACTCTGAGGAATTTGTCTCTACACACCACTTACCTGCTTGTTCATGTCATGCCAAAAGGCCATGGCTTGTGTTGTATCTTTGCTCTCAAGTCCTTGCATAACTGCACGTCTTAGAAATTTCAAGAACCAACATTTACACTCGTGTTTCTGACTGTCTAACTAGGTGCACAAGTGAGGTTAGCCTTCCTTTTCCCATGAGCCAAAATTATGTACTCCAAACATTTGTACCCTTGCACCCTACACCTTCAAGTTGGAACCTTCACAAAACTGAGCTTAGCCATCCTCGACGATGCAAGATTGCTTTGCACCTGGGATGCTTCTACAACACTTACCCTCTACAAGATTTGAACTTATGACCTCCATTTAATAAGCACAAATTCTTTACCATTAAACCAATTCTTAACCGAAAGAAAGCTCAACTCTTAGTTGAAAGAAGGCTTTAACTCTTAGTCGAAGGCGCGGTAAATAAGTATCCCTCAAACCATTAATATAAATTGAAGGAATACCAAATCGAATAATCCATACCAACATTTTACGTAAAAGCATACTATTCCCTTCTCTCACAAAAATAAATAAATAAATAAAATAAAAGTTTTACCAAACAAACCTAAAATAATAGATTAAATTCCCTATTCCCAATACTAACAAACATAACAAATATTTAAGAAATTATCTTAATATAAAAAATTAAGAATATAAATGAAAAAAAAAAACTCGAATAATTTAATGGCTTCTATATTTCCAATTAAAAAACAATTAAATCACGGAAAAAGAGAGAAACGTGTTTGGCTGGTCTGTCTCATTATGATCATTCTCCTTCTCTGAGATTCATTTTCAGTATTTGTAAACCCTCTTTGCTCAATTTCCAACATAGATCGATTATCGCACTGCATTAACAGAAAACGATGAGATAAACCCCCCAAAAAACATAAAAAAAAACAAAAAAACAAAAAAATTTAAAGCTCCAAACAAGCAATAAAGAAAAAATGAATCCGAATGCGTACTGGGAAGAACCAGGCTACGAGCCACTATCTCCACAGATCGCGGGTTTGAATCCCACCCAAGCTCCTCTCTACAGCAATTCCCCCGATGAGCCCCAAGGCCACGAATTTCCCTGGGCAGACCCCCCGCAGAAAAGAATGAAAGTCATGGACCCCAGTCAGCCCCTTCCTTTTCTGCCATCGGATCCATTCGCCCCCAGTTTCCAACCCCCCGGTCCCGTGGGCCATGCGCCCAGGGGCTTCGCCAGGCCCAACGCTTTCCTCCAGAAGACGAAGCTGTGCACCAGGTTCGAAGCCGGGACGTGCACTTTCAACGCCAATTGTAGTTTTGCACACGGCTTGGAGGAGCTGCGCCAGCCTCCGCGGGGCTTAAATCCTGGATCGTCGTTATCGTCGTCATTGTCATCTTCATCGTCATTTTTGTCGTCGGCCGGGGCGAGGTCCGGACCGAGGCCGGTGAAGGTCAAACAGTGTAAGTTCTTGACGATGGCAAATTGTCCTTATAAGGAGCGGTGTACTTTTTTGCATGAAGGTGAACAGGCCCAGCCTCCAGCCCAGGGTTGGAGTCAGTTTGCAAACGGAGGCGCTTCAAAGACTAGGTAGGGATAAATTTGAAGGTCACAAACATTTTTAGAAGTTTAGAAATCTCGGCGAATCTTTTTTAATACTGAACTTGAAAGTTTTTTAATATTGAATTTGAATATTTTTGATGATAATGTATAGAATATGTTTCATGGAGGCGTTTCTTCATTTTTGTAGAGATAATTTTAAGGAAGTAAGGGGAGCTTCTGGAAACAATGATCTAAAGAGCTTTGTGACTGCTCTTTACATGGCTGTTTCCAAAAGCTCTCTTTATTCATCTTATAGACTGAAAATATTAGATGTTTTTTTTATTTCATAAATCTTGGCAAATCATTATCAATATGAAATTCTAAGATTTTTTATTATAATATATAAAATTTTCTTCAGGGAAGGGCTTCTTCGGCTGGTAGGGGTATTTTTAAGGAATTACACACTTTTAGAAATTCAGAAATCTCGATTACTCTTTTTAAATAATATTTTCTAAGATTTTTTATGATAAAATAAACTTTCTTCATGGATGGGGTTTCCCCAGCTAGGTAGGGATAATTTGAAGGAAGGACACATTTATAAATGAGTGAAGAAGCTTATGGAAACAACTGTGCAAAGAGTTTTTTAAATCAATGTTTCAGATCATACTACGTGATCTATCATCAGGATATAACAGTGAATATGATCCAAAATGTTGATAAAAAAAGTTTTTTATCTAGCTGTTTCCAGAAGTTTTCTGTACTTATCTTATGGATTGTGAAAACATTAGATCTCTAGTCGTTTTAGAAACATTGGAAAATCTTTTTCAATATGGAATTTCATATTTTTTATGACAATATATGAATTTTTCTTCATGGAGGGGCTTCTTCTGCTAAGCAGGGGTAATTTTAGGGAAGCACACATTTTTTGAAATTCTTAGACAAATCTTTTTTAATAGTGAACTCTAGGATTTTTTATGATAATATATAAAGTTTCTTTACAGAGGGTCTTCTTCAGCTATGTAGGGGTAATTTTAAGGAAGTATATATTTAGAAATTTTCAAAGAGAGCTTAAGAGTCATTGTTTTTTTTCTATCAACGTTTTAGGTAATGAATATGATCTGAAACCTTGATTAAAAAAACTCTTTACACGGTTGTTTTCAGAAGCTCTCTTTACTCATCTCATGGACCATGAAAACATTAGAACTCTAGGATTTTAGAAATTTTGGAAAATCTTTTTTGATATGGAATTCTAATATTTTTGATGATAATATATAAAATTTTCTTAATGGAGGGGCTTCTTCAACCAAGTAGGGGTAATTATAAGGAAGCACACATTTGTAGAAATTCAGAAATCTTGACGAATCTTTTCTTATAGTGAATTATACGATTTTGTATGATAATATATAAAGCTTCTTCAAGGAGGGGCTTCTTCAGCTAGGTAGGAGTAATTTTAACGAAGCACACATTTTTACGAGTTGAGGGCCAATATTTTTTAATATCAAATTCTAAGAATTTTGATGAAAATGTATAAAATTTTCTTTTTCTTGCATAAAGGATTTAGGAAAATGCCTCTTTAGAAGTTTAGAAATCTTGCCAAATTGTTGCAAAAGAGTTGCTAGATGAAATTTGGGTTGATTTTTCAGGTCACACTTCCTGACCCATCATTAGGATGAAACATAAACTAAGATAATAAATTAGAGCTCTGAATGTAGTAGATGACACTTTATAATCACACGAGACTTGTTAAATATAAGGAGGTCTCATTTGTAATCTGTAGGTAAGGATGTTTTTATGGAATCACACAGTTTTAAAAGTTTAGGAATCTTTGCAATTTTTTTGATGATAATATATAGAATTTTATTTTTCTGGTTGTAAACGAGTTTTCAGAAACCTACATTTTAGAAGTTCAGAAATCTTGGTGAATCTTTTTCAATATAAAATACTCATAGTTAATTCTGTTTTAATGTTAAATAATGTTAGGTAGGGATAATTTTAAGGGATCACACATTTTTGTAAGTTTCAAAATCTTCCCGAATATTTTATGATACAAAATTCTAAGTTTTTAAATGAAAAAATTTGAAATTTTCTTTTGTTTCCAAAGAGTTGTTGGATGGAAGTTGCCTTGAAGATATTGGAAATTGTCACTTTACAAGTTCAGGAAACTTGGCAAAGATTTTTTAATATTGAATTATGCTAGTTAATTCTGTAGTAATATTAAATTATGTCAGGTAGAGATAATTTTAGGGAATCACATATTTTTTAGAAGTTTAGAAATCTTGAATATAAAATTTTAAGGTTTTTGGCGATTATATATATATATATATATATAATTTTTTTTTTGGTTGCAAAAGAGTATTTGATGAAAACTGCATAAGGATCTGGGAAACCAACATTTTAAAAGTTTAGAAATCTTAATGAATCTGTTCAAATATTGAATTCTCCTTCAATTAATCTGGGTACGAATAATTTTAATTCATCACATATATTTAGAAGCTTAGAATTTTGGAGAACCTTTTTTTAATATCAAATTCTAAGTTTTTTGGTGATAATGTGTAGAATCTTTCTTTGTTGCAAAAGAGTTTTTGGATTAAAATATTGATGTTGTTCATGTGACACTTTGTGACTCATCATCGGGTTACAACATGAATTAGGATTACAAATAAGTGCTCGTTATGTAGACAATTCAGGATGAAGCATGAATTAGGATTATGAATAAGAGCTTTGTATATAAATAACTCTTTACAAGAACACGAAGTCAGAATAATATAAGGAGCTCTTATTTGTAATCCTAATTCATCATTCATGCCCCGATAATGGGTGATGAAGTGATACCCAAAATGTCAGTTTCCTTAATGTTGTACACAGTTTTCATTGAGAAACACTTTTGCAACAATTTATGGACTGTAAGCTTGAAGTCTTTAATAGAATCTTTTTATTTTTTTCTAAAGAGTTCATTATTTTATACAAAAAGTTAACCAATTTTCAAGGAGAAATTAATTTATTTTATAGAAATTGAGGTGAATCTTCATTTTTAAATGGCAAATATTTTTTGAAAAAGCTTGACAAAAATAATCTATTAGTGGATATTAACCACTAAAATCGTATCTACTATCAGGACTCCCTTCTGGAAGACTAAGCTCTGCATTATGTGGAAGGCTGGGCAGACCTGTGATTTTGGGGATAAGTGCCGTTATGCTCATGGATTAGCAGGTGTGCATGGTTCATTTGGCTATTTTAATAATTTTAGCATTTGCTGTTTTGGAATGTACAGTGAATTTAGCTGTCTGTAGTTTTGGCACTGTTCTTTGATTTATGCAATCATGGATGGTTTTTTTTCTTGCTCGGCAAGTCTTGGGTGAAGGTAGGTGTCACCTTTCATGTGATGTGGGGTTATGCCTGGACTACATTATTGAGATTTGTAATTATAGGTTACACTTGAATATTTCCCATAATTGGAGTTATGGGCTGGCTTACGATGGTGGGGGGAGGGGGGGTTGAAGTTGGCTCATGCTCATACATCACAACCCCTTGGACAGGAATGTATGGTGTTGTCAGATGTGTTTGTGGTTTTGGCTGTTTTGGACTATGCATCCTGTTTTATTTTTTGGTTTCTTGGTAAAATTGGGTGTGGTTATGAGCTCTCTTGAGCGCGGTGTGGGGTAAGCTTTGACAACAATTTTACAATTTGTCAACATGAGTCACACTTGAATATGCCCCACAATCATTACACCACAACTTTGTCACATGCCAACTTTACCAGGTGTGGGGTCAGCTTGGAGGATAATTTTAAGATTTCTGAACATGGGTCATGCTCTTACAAGTGTCCCCCATTACCATTAAATGGCGTCATGGGTCACTATTATCAAGGGAGTTTCTAGAATTCACCAATTTTATGCCAACTAATACTCCTCAGGCATGTAATCCTATTGGCCAGTTAGCAAGGCCGTCAAGATTTATTTTTCATTGATCTTGAATTGTGGCACTGGTTGTGCATTGACCATATCCATAATTGCCAGCTATGAATGTGGAAAATGTTTGCTAAAACTTTATGCTAACTTTTGAGTCTTTAATTTATCAAAGTATATTGCTTACAAATATCTTCTCTGTGGTTTTGGAAATTTGTTTGTTTGTAATTTATGGTCAACTTAACTGGCTCTGTGGTGTTGGCACCGTTCTTCATTATGAGCTATGTATTATGGTTTATGGAATGCACGCCTTTTCAAGGGATAGCCATAACACAAACTAATTCTCACCAGATTGTGATCTCATTGCATATTATTTAAACCTAAGTCACGAGTTTCATGTTTGGTGAGGATAAAATTCAAAACAAGTTCCACCAGCTGATAAAAAATTGGACGAAAATTCGTGATTGAGTTCAAAGAATATAAATTTGCATTTTTTTTAATTTTTATTTTTAAAATAAGAAATAAATGCTCAAGAATATCAATATAGATAAATATTACTAGATAGATTTAAAAAACTACATGATAAGATGTTAAAACATTTAAACCATGATATATCTATCAAAACCAAAACATTAAACGCATGTAAAAGCACAATTTTCAAAATGTTTTTTTGTTTTTCATTTTTGATTTTATTTGATTAAAGTTGCCAAATTTTGATTAAACTCGTTAAAGTTTGATCTGTATGAATTTCTTTAGCAAATATGAATTGATTTTAATACATTTGACTAAAATTTGTTGAATTTTGAATATTTTCAATGAAGATCGGTGAACTTTGTGATACATAGTTAAACCATAGTTCAATGACTCCAAGTCAGTCATAAAACTCCTGAGACTCTTTTGAGTCTAAGCACTGCACTTGGATGCCTAAAAATTAGAGAAAAATGCCTTGTTTGTATGTCAAAAACTTGATTTTAAAAATTTAAGGAGCATAAAACTTGGCTGCCTAGAAAAGGGAAATGAAGGCCGCCTTGGCAATGACTGTGCAGAGACAATAACCATCGTTACCAGCCCTGAATTTGAAAAATGTTTATTCAATCATGTAAACCGAGTAAAACTTAATGGGTTATCTCTGTCAACTGGCTAATTCAATTGATAAAATTTCTTGAACCCATTAGCCAAAATTTTATTTTAAATCTACTTCAAGTGCAATTCACAGGTACTCCTAAGCAACTCTATGCTATTTGTTTTTCAAATCTAAAAATTTTAATTGGTAAACTACAGTCTTCACCACATGTGAAGTAAACACAGGAGAATGTACAATCACACTTGGAACACTTTTCAGTTTAGAAGCCATATCGAAGGATATCCAACCAAAATTTAGCGAGGACTTGCACCAAGCCTTGTTCCGTTGTGGCCTGCATCAACACAACTGCTTTAACACAGGGAACATGTCCAGTGGGGCTTGAAACTGGGTCATTTTCATGGCAATTGCTTTGCCTTACCACTAGACCATGGCCTGATGGACAAATATTTATTTTTGCGTAAATTAATGAACTAAATATGAGTAGATAAATTTTTTTTTAGTAAAACCAGAAAACCCTCATGGGATTACATCATCGGACAATAGGTGGAACTCTGGGGGATGCCTACACTGGTTCCTTGCTCATGAAAACATAGCTGCGGACAGCAAGAAAACTATTGTTCATAAGCAATCAATACGTAACAAGGCTGGGAAACCATAAAACCCTTTTTTCAAGAGACCATCAGCTGGATGCTGTATCACTTTCTACCTGTGAACTTAAGGCCAATAAAAGTTAAGCACTTGAGAGTTTTTCTTCCCCCCTCCCCCCCGCAAATTGGCTCATCAATTTCTGTTTCTTCAGAATCAGTCTCCTTTGGTTTCTGTTTGCCAGATCATTGTGGACTGCTCATGGGATACTTCTGAATAGTCTTCTTTCTGATAGTTTATTGGCATCTTTGAGATTTTCTTTACTTCTACTCTCCTTTGGGGCTAGGATACTGATCCCTCCCCCTCGCCCCCCACCCCCCGCTCTCCTGATTCATATCTGATCCGTACTGGGTTCATGTACAGTTCAGATTCGACTGTGGGTTCGTACCGGGTATGTCGGTGGTCACCCGGGCTTGTTTGGATTCTTCTCCTGAATAATCTGGGCGAACTCAGGCCGTCCTGGACATACCTGGGGCGAACCGGGGACTAACCCACATGTTTTTACCTGTTTTAATTTTTTAATTTTATTTAAAAAAACACACTTACAGACCGTTAAAGTTTCTAAAAACTCAAAAAGATAGCATAAAACAACACTTGTCTAGGATATTTATATTTTATATTTATTATATGGCTGTACCCAAGCCGTACCTGGAGTAAAAAAAATTGCTGTACCGGCGAACCCGATTCGCCATACCCGAACCTGTACCCACTCGAACTGACTATTTAACTTTGGAGGCTCACATCCATTGTTATTTGCTGAATTAGCCTCTATTTGGCATTTTATGCTTGTTTTCTGTTTCAACTCTTCAATTTGAGGGTCTGCAACCATCTCTTCTTCTCATATTATCTAATTAGAAACCATCTTGATCTTTTGTTTTTCCTTGTTACACACTGAAAACCTTCTTTGTCAATATTTTGTGAAGTCTTAGCATTCCCTCAATACAGAACCTTCATTACTCTGATCCCTTCTGGGACATACTGCCATCAAGTGTCTAGAGTCATGGGATATATTTTAAGCCCAAATGCGACATTTTTGGTTCATTTAGTTCCTTCAATGTTTAGAACAATTTTATCCAAACCAATTTTATTGAGGTCCAACTATACGCTAATTATCAGGCACTTTTATCTGTCCCCACGTACTGCCCGAGCTTCTTTCCAATTTCTAGAGACTCATTTTCTTCTCGTGCATTGAGAGGAAGGCTTGGAAGTCTAACCCAAACCGTGGTGGTTATAATTGTCATTTCCCTAGGTTGAAACCAGTGAACCATGACTGCAAGAAGAGCCCAGCCCTGCCCATCACCAAAACTAGGGACCATTCTTATTTACCATGTTGGAAGAGTCTGTATAATAGACTTGAAACATCCTTTTGAGCAGAAGCTTGCTACATGTTTTTAAGGCCAATGCTTTGTCAGTCAAGCCATCACCAGATCTGCTGTTGACAAAAATCCATTAGAAAAATGCAGATTTATTCATTTTGATGCAATGTTTGGTTTCTATATAAGGTCATTTATTGATTTTGTAATCCATTTCTTGTTGGCTTTATGAATTTTCTCTTCAAAGGAGTTTAAACAGTTTGAACAGGGCTGCAATGTTGGGTCTTGTGATGTAGTTACATAGTTTATAATTAGTGGTAAGTCAGGGCATACATCTCATGTATGAGACATTCCCTTAGAGTTAGATTAGAAAGTAAGTAATGTTAATGATATTAGTGAGTTAGGTGGTTGCATGACTAAGTGGAGCAACAGGTAGTTAGACCTGGAAGGTGGTTTAAGTTTGGTGTCGACAAGCTTACTAAAGATTGTACGAGAAAGAAGAATGTAATGAGCATAACCAAGCATTTTACCTTGTATAAATTTTCTTGAATAAATGCAATAATATAGTTGTTTCAGCCTGTCTAAGTTCTTATCAGTGGTATTAGAGCCACAATGAAAGTGGGCTGTGGTGGAGGTTGAAGAGAAAGTCATGTGGGCTCGTGAGAAAGAGAGGACGCCATGGCTGAAACATGAAGAAGATGGATTTTTTATAGAAGTTTGGAAAAGAGATTTTTGAATCCACCATGTTAATAAAAAAATAAAACAGACATTTCGGGTTTGATATGTGAACCCATACTCGGGTAGAAGTTGAAAATGAAGAATGCTATGAGGAATTTCAGCCTTAGTGAACCTTAAATAATAAAAATATAAAAAAGAATAATAATAAGGGACTAAGTTCAGCTCTCCTTAAACCAAAAAGTAATTAATACTTAAAACTAGCCAAAATTTAACTTATAATATTTAATAAATCATTGAAGATCAAGTCAATTTTAGCTAGTCCCTATATTGTCTCACCTTTTTAAATGGTTCATTATAGGTTGCCAAGAACTACCAATACCAAGCCCATTGTCTTTGTTTAGATTGACCATCCTCTTTTCAATTTCAATTGTTTCCTTAACCTCTCTATTTCGATAATAATCTTCTTTAACAATAAGTTTTGCTTTGTTCATACAAATTGGGTGTTTGTTGACATGGGAGTGTTCTGCTAAGACAAAACTATCAAGTTGGGAGTTATGAATATCTTTAGTGTGCTATATGAGCCTTGTTTGAAGAGACCTACCTGTTTCACCCACTTAGGGCATGTCATTGGGACAAGAAACTAAGTAAACACCTTTTTGTACCTTGGGATCCAAAGGATCTTTAGCATAATCCAGAGAAGTGCAAAGGGTGTTATGTGGTTTGAAGGTGTTTGTATGCCAACTTTCCTTACGATTATCGCTAATTTTTATAAGATTCCCTTTATGTATGGGATAGTGATCGTAGGTGCTTTTGAGTCTTCATTGTTGTCTCTATGTCTTTGTGTACTTGCTTTATGGAAAGCTCTTTCTATTTCCCATTTACCATCAAGACTTTGATGAGGTGTTCGTTTGAGGGGATCTAGGTCTAAGGTCCTTATTGCCCTTGTTGCCAGAGAATTACAAACAACAGTTTTATGGCAAGGGTGATGGCGTGAGTCAGCCTGTAGATATAGTTCTGTGTGCATCTTCTTTCTGTAAACATCAAGAGATAATGTGCCATCTGGATTCTTCGAGATAAGGACATCAAGGAAAGGTAATTTATTATATTCTTCTTTCTCTATAGTGAACTATATTTGTTTTGTTTGCCCATTTAAATGACCTAAAAAGCTATCAAGATCATCACTACCATGGAATCATTTTGCATTGGTGTCATCTACAAACCTATACCACCGATCGGGTTTTAGTGGATAGGATTCTAGCAGTTTTAATTCAAAATGTTCCATGAATAAGTTAGCAATAATTGGTGATAATGGCGACTCCATTGGTACTCCTTTAGTTTGCTCTAAAATCTTTCTAACAAAAATCAGCCGTTTGGGAGTCAATGATGCCACGAACGACACTCATAGTCTCATCAAGTGGTATCTTTGTGAATAGTCAAAGCTAACTAAAATGTCATTTTCATTTACCCTCCTATCCCTGACCTTGCACACGGAGTGTTCCTAATATTTTATAAAAGACGACGTATGTCCAACTAAATGCTTTAATTTACTAGCTAAATACTTCACAAGAGGATATGTGGAAGAGTTCCTTGTATTGACAATAGGTCTAAGGGGGACACCATTCTTGTTCTCATGACACCCTTCACACTTCTTTGGATTACACTAAAGATCCTTTAGATCCTAAGGTACAAAAATGTGTTTACTTAGTTCCTTGTTCTTGTGGCACATCCAATGTGGGTGAAACAGGTAGGTCTCTTCCAATAGGGCTCAAATAGCACACTTTAGATGTTTTAATCTTCTGACTTAATAGTTCTGCCTTAGCAGAACACTCCCATGTCGCTAAACACTTAATTTGTATGAATGAAGCAAAAAAAATTGTTAAAGAAGATGACTATTGGAAAAGAAAGGTTATGGAAACAATTGAAATTGAAAAGAGGCCGATCAACCTAAACAGAGACAATGGGCTTGGTATTGGTAGTTTTGGGCGACCTATAATGAATCATTTAAAGAGGTAAGACGTTATAGGGACTAGCTAAAGTTGACTTGATCTTCAATGATTTATTAAATATTAGAAATCAACTTGTGGTTAGTTTAAGTATTAATTACTTTTGGTTTAAGGAGAGCTGACCTAAATCCCCTTTTTTATTTAACATGATGGATCCAAAATCTCTTTCCCAAATACACATAATCATGGAAACTTACATAATCTCTCTTTAGAAGTTCTTTATTTCCTTGGACATTGATTCTGCTATTAAAAATGTCTCTATGCTACAAATGGTGCTTCCATCTGATGTGTACCTGAAGGGTGTGACAAATGGAGCTGAGCATGTGTTTTATTGAAGCAAATGCCTGAGTTGGGTCTGATGAAGCATGAAGGTGTGGATGTCCTATGCAAAAGGCGTGATAGTGTTTATTTTTTTCTGAAGCATGATGCCTAAAGCATAGTGTGTTGGGTGTGCTAGAGGTCTTGGAATAGGGCATCAAAAGGCTGAAAATCCATTGAAATTGCTGTTGTGGCGTCGATAAAGGGCATGATATCATTGCTTGGGTATGTTTATTGGCAGTAAATGCTTAAAAATCTGTGCAAAGCACAGCAAAAAGAGGCATTGGAAATAGCTGAAAATGAGTGCAAAGCGTTGATTTGGTGCTGCATTAAGACTTCAAAGGTGTGGGTCCCATTTATTGAAACAATGGCGTGAATTATTTCCTTCGCTGATATTTAACTTGTTGGGGCATGCTATTTACATTGTTGGGTAAAAGCATTTGCCACATATCTTTTTCTATTGTTTTTGGGGCTTAAACAAAACCATTGTCAAGCTAAGTAAAAGTTTTGGTATTTTGTATCTCAATAAGGTGCATAGATGAATTGGCGTTGTTTATGGGTGAAGGCATTAAACAGTCTAAGGTGGCAGTTTCAAAGCTCACTGTAAATTTTCAAGTGTTATGCATGCAAAGTTGAGTCAAGTTTAGGTTTGAAACTTTATTTGTCAAGTGATTGCTAAAAGGAATTGGTCAAGAGGTGGTTTATAAGACATTGAACATGTAGTAGGTCAAGAGTTCTATTCACATCGAGTGCAGAGATAGAGTTTTAAAAATTTGTCATTTTTAGTATCTATAGCTAGTCTATACACATACTATTTTTCGACATTTTTGATTTTCACAAAGAGGTAGACATGTAACCACTTGATTTGTGGGGTTTTGCCCATTCTAAGTTCATCATAAAAGTTAGTTTTTAGTGTGGAGTCTCCCCTATGTTTTTTTTATTGAAAAATGTATAAAAAAATGGAGAAATAAGACGTGCAAAATGTATAAAGGGTGCATTTTCAGTTGCATTTGACACCCTAGTGTTGATATGAGTTTGACAATTGGAAATTCATGTTTGAACACCATGAATGTAACAACGAATGTTCTTATTGCCGGTGTTGTTGGAGACAAACAAGTTACACTTTGGGGTTTACATGCCCCTTGGGGTTGACTAAGTTGACAGAGCCAAAGACCTACCCATCTTGAGTATGTTGCTAACTCAAAGATAGGGAAAGTGATTTAGTGGCAATTTTGGTTTTGCCAATTTTGGTTGAGATTTTGCTTGTTAGTAGTTTTCTCAATTGTTTTTGACCTTTTGCGATGAGGAGCATACCAATTATTTGGTGGTTTTTTGCTGCATAGACTTCTCATGTCATGTTTGATGGGGAGAGATATTTTTTTGTTTTTCAATCAATCTTTGATGATTGTACAACTGTCAGGGATTGTAACATGTAAGCACCATTAGTGTTTGCAAAGTGGTTAGAGTTGTTGGGCATTAGGTAAGATGTGCCATACATGAGGTACATAATTATCATTGAGACATAGTCGATATGGTTGAGTAGTCCCACGATGATACTCATTCAAGCATTTGACCTTGTGTAAATCGTCTCGAATAAATTCAATAATATAGTTGTTTTCAGCCTATCTAAGTTTTTATCATATAATTTCTATAATTTTCTTTAAAATAAATGTTCCAAACCAGCTTCATGCTGGCAATGCCTAAAAAATAGCCTAGAAATGTTTCTAGGATGTTTAATTTGTAGGAAGTGGCCCAGAAAATGTTATGGAATTTTTCTGAAGTGTTTTCAGGGAGCTTCAGTACTTTAAATCTTTTCCGGTGGCAAAATGGGAGGCCCCATGGGTTTCCTATAACTTAAAATGAAAAAAATATGTTGCTGTCAAAATAATATCTGCTAAACCTGATTGTAATTTATGAAAGAAAATTCATTGCCAGACTGTCATCATTTCTTTGGATAAATGTTCGGACACTATTGATGGAGTTTCTTCTGCAATGCTTTTGCAATTTGATGGTATAACTCAGTTTTCTTACTTGTAGCTTGCTTTTCATCTCAGATTTCTTATTTCAGTTGTGCTTGCTTTGCATAAACATCTGCGTGCAAGCTTCCCCCTTGTCAATGCAAGTTTGGTTCTCCCTTGGGACTTCTTTGGCTTGACAGTGACATTGGCACCAAGAGTTGTTTCCACATTACCCTTCAGTGACATTGGTATTAATACTTTTTCCAATGGTATTTCACACTGATGTTGGTACTAAGACTTGTTTTAACACTACATCAATGTATTACTGTATTACATTCACTAGCCTGTCTATTGCTTTAGCACTACTTTAGGATGGGAAGTCTCATTAATTGTATAGTTATTTCCCCATGCAATTGACAGATCACAATGTCTCGTGATCTTTTTATTCCTTTCTTTTTTGGCAGATACAGCTCAAGATAGGTTTAAAATATCTGGACTCTCTTTGATGACTATCTTGGTCCTTTTTTAAAATGATTTAATGGTTTGCCTTTCTGCAATAGTAATCTGTTTTGAATCAACTTTCATCTGCTTACTATGTCCTTTGTTAACTCCCTTATTAACTTTTTCTGATTTTTTACATGTAAAAGTTTTTCTCAACACAATACAAGTGAGTCTTTTGGGTTTTGATTTTATAAGGTCTATCCTTGAAACAAATTCCAAATGTAAATTTCTTCCATACATTGAGTCTCTTGGGTCTTGATCTTAACAAATTCTTTACATGATATCCTTGAAACATGTTTCACATCCTCACTGGTATAATAGAAACCTAACTGCCTTTGAGCCAATGCCTAGTCGGGTGGGGAAAACCCTTATGCCGGGTATGCAGAGGCGGGCACAAGTGGGAGCATTTATGTATGGCAGTTGCTCTTGTCTTGTGTTAATGAAATCCCTGGGTCGCTGGGATCGCATGTAGGCCAAGTGCAACTGGTGCAGTAGCGTACGTTGTGAGGGGTGCAAACCTTTCTGGTGGTTGAAGATAGAACTCAGTGTTGAGTTGTGGAGCTAAAAGCTTCACCAAATGAGCAAATGCAAGGTTGCTGTAATTACACAGTCGCCGACATTGGTCAGGATCGATCGACATCGGTCAGGGATCGACCAGAGGCTGTCGACGTCGGTTATGGATCGGCCGACGTCGGTCATATGCAGGCAGACAGGGACCGATGTCGGTCACCTGTGCGTTCCAGAAGTCTATTTTCGTGGATGAACAGATTGTTTGCATGATAAGTTTAACTGTTAGTGTTGACTCCGCATTTCTATTTTTGACAGGACTGATTTGAACCTTTGATTAAGAGGTGTATCTAATGGTGGAGAATGCATAGCTCATGATCCCTAATTCTATATAATAGGGATAGATCTTCATAGCTTGTGTATGAGAAAAAGGGTGAATCAATTCAAGTAGCTGAATTGTGTTTGTAATTGTGAGAGAGAACTCTTGAGGGAAAGAGATCTGTACATCTGAGAGGTGTGGAAGAAAGAGATTTTTTCAATTGTATTTTCTTCTGGAAGAGTTTAATACAAGTTTTAATTGTTTCTTGTATCTCTTATTATTTGTTGATTCTGATTTCTAGTTACTTATTATTCTGGTTTAATTCTGTGTTTAGTTGCTTACACAAAAGTAATCAATTGTATCTGTAAGATCCTAACAAGTGGTATCAGAGCTTGGGTTCACTAACAGGTTGTATCAGATCGGGTTAGTATGTGTTGATTACAGGTCACTCACAGGGGTTTTTGATTGAGTGGGAGTAAAGCAATGGCAGAAAAAAGTAAGCTAAAAATGGAAAAGTTTAACGGCAAGAATTATCAATTATGGAGGATGCAGATAGAAGATTATCTGTATCAAAAATATATGTACTTACCGTTGGGTGGGGTTTCAAGCAAGCCCACAGATATGCAAGATAAAGAATGAAATGTTCTTGATAGAAAGGCTCTAGGATCTATAAGGTTGAGTCTGGCATCTTTTGTGATTTTCAACTTATCACAGGGAAAGACAACGGTAGAGTTAATAGATACTTTGGCAAATTTATATGAAAAGCCCTCAACTTCAAATAAGGTATATCTTATGAAACAATTATTTAATTTGCAAATGCAGGAAGGTGGATCTGTATCTAGTCATCTTAATGATTTTCATGCAATAGTAAATCAGTTAAATTCAGTGAAAATAGTTTTTGATGATAAAATTAAGGCTCTCTTAATTTTATGCTCTTTCCCTGAAAGTTGGCATGGTTTGGTAATGGCAGTTAGTAATACTGTATATGCTTCAAATATTTTAAAAGTAGATGATGTTAGTGTAATCTTGAATGAAAAAACACGTAAGAAAAGCACAGAAAAAACATCAGATAATGCTTTAAGTATTGAAAGCAGGGGAAGGCAAAAAAAAAAGGGCAAGCAAGGGAGATCAAGGTCTAAGTCAAAGATAAGAAGTAGATCCAAATCCAAAAATAGAAGGAAAATAACCTGCTGGAATTGTGAAAAGATAGGGCATGCAAAGAAAGATTGCTGGTTGAAAGTTAAAGAAGAAAATCAACATGAAGGTAAAGAAGAAACAAAAGTTGCAGGTATTGTTGCACAAGATGCTCTTATTTTTTCTTTGGATAATAAAATAGAATCTTGAGTTTTAGATTCTGGTGCCTCTTTCCATGCAACCCCAAATAGAGAATTTTTCAATGATTATGTCCATGGAGATTTTGGAATAGTTTATTTAGGAGATGATGAGCTTTGTAAAATTGTTGGCAAAGAAAAAGTGCAGCTGAAATTGCAGAATGACAACACATGGGTGTTGAAGGATGTCATGCATGTACCCATCCTGAAGAGGGATCTGATTTTTGCAGGAAAGTTGGGGGATGAGGGTTGCACAGTAACTCTCACAACTGAATTTTGGAAGGTTTCCAAGGGTGCACTTGTATTAGCCAAAAGTAAGAGAATAGGTACTCTCTATTTATGTAATTGTATTACTGATTATTCTCCTTCTGTTTTATCTACTTCAAATGTAGATGCAAAGTTGTGGCACTGTAGGCTTGGCCACATGAGTGAGAAGGGAATCACTGTTCTTAAGTCAAAATGTAAGCTTTTAGATTTGAAAAGCATAGATTTAGATTTCTGTGAGCATTGTATGTTTGAGAAACAAAAGAGAGTGAGATTTCTCAAAACTGGGTCAACAAAGAAGAAGCACAAGTTGGAGCTTATTCACACAGACGTGTGGAGACCAGCTCAGGTAGCTTCTATTGGAGGATCACAGTATTATGTTTCTTTCATTGATGATGCTACAAGAAAGGTATGGGTTTATTGCATAAAGAAGAAATCTGAGATTTTTGACACATTTAAAAAATGAAAAGCTTTGGTTGAGAATGAAACAGGTTTGAGATTGAAGTGCCTTAGATCTGACAATGGTGGTGAGTACTGCAGCAATAAATTTAAAAGTTACTATTCTATGAGTGGAATACGCAGAGAAATGACGGTTCCAAGGACACCTCAGCAAAATGGAGTTGCTGAAAAGATGAACAGAACAATAATGGAGCATGCACGGAGTATGAGGTTGCATGCTGGTTTGTCTTTACAGTTTTGGGCAGACGCTGTAGATACTGCAGTTTATCTGATTAACAGAGGACCCTCTACTGCACTGGATGGTGGAATTTCAGAAGAGGCTTGGACAGGTAAAAAGATAGATCTTTCATTTCTCAGAGTTTTTGGTTCTGAAGCTTTTGTGCACGTTGATAAAGAAAATAGACAGAAGCTGGATGCTAAATCTATGCGGTGCACTTTTATTGGTTATGGCTCTGGAGATTTCGGATTCTGGTTGTGGAATCTAAGAACTAACAAAATTATTAGAAGTCGTGATGCTATTTTCAATGAGAAAGTGATGTACAGTGATCAGCACAAGAAGCTGAATAATACTGAGCAGGGCAATGTTGATTTGGACGAAGTGATGATCCAAAATGAGCTCGCGGAGAAGAATTTTCACATAGGAAAACACAGACACTGACGTTGGTCAAGAAGCAACCGACGTCGGTCAAACATGAATCGACGTCGGTCAGACAGTAATCGATGTCGGTCAAGGAGAACAGATGTCGGTTAGGTACAGACCGAGAGATGACCGAGATCGGTCACTGACAGAGAATTTGGGCGGACAGTAAGCAGTGAATGAGTCTCAAACGCCCATGAAGAGGTTAGAAAGGGTAAGTAAACCTCCAATTCGTTATTCCCTTTCATTATATTACGTGTTGCTCACTGATGGTGGAGAATCAAAAAGTTTTGATAAGGCAATGCAGGTAGAATCCCAGAAACAGTGGGAGCTTGGCATGAATGAGGAAATTGATTCTTTGAAAGAGAACCAAACGTGGGATTTGGTTGAGTTGCCAGTCGAAAAGAAAGCACTGAAAAACAAATGGGTTTACAGGTTAAAAGAAGGTGAGAATGGACAAATGAGACATAAGGCCAGGTTGGTAGTAAAGGGATTTGCACAGAAACCAGGGATTGATTTTGGTGAAATTTTTTCCCCTGTAGTAAAAATGACTTCTATTCGGACTGTATTGTCTTTAGTTGCTATTGAGGATTTGCATCTTGAGCAGCTTGATGTTAAGACAACGTTTCTTCATGGAGATTTGGATGAAGAAATATATATGGAGCCGCCGGAAGGTTTTGAGGTCAAAGGTAAGGAGAAGCTTGTGTTCAGGTTGAAGAAAAGCTTATATGGTCTTAAGCAAGCTCCAAGACAATGGTATTTGAGATTTGACAGGTTTATGACAGAGCATGGCTTTAGTAGATGTCAATCTGACCATTGTGTTTATTTTAAGAGATTGGATAATGGTAGATATATTATCCTGTTGCTGTATGTAGATGATATGCTTGTTGTAGGTTCACACATGCAGGGTATTACTGAATTTAAGGTAAAATTAGCTCACACATTTGCCATGAAGGATTTAGGAGCAGCAAATAAAATCCTTGGCATGAGTATTAAGAGAGACAGGAAAAATCACAGTTTGATTTTGTCTCAAGAGGATTATGTGAACAAGGTGTTGGAGAGGTTCAATATGCAAGATGCAAAACTGGTAAGCACACCTATGGCTGGACACTTCAAGTTGAGCAAAAAACAGTGTCCTAAATCACATGATGAGGTGGAGTACATGAGTAGAGTTCCATATGCTTCCGTAGTTGGGAGCTTGATGTATGCAATGGTATGTACTAGACCTGATATTGCCCAAGTAGTGGGAGTTGTCAGTAAGTTTATGGCCAATCCAGGAAAGAAACACTGGAAATTAGTTCAGTGGATTTTTAGATATCTGAAAGGGACCAGCAGTAGGCATTTGTGCTATGGATGGTCAAACACTTCTCTACATGGGTATGTAGATTCGGATATGGCAAGTGACTTGGATGGCAGGAGAAGCACCACAGGATATGTGTTCACTATTGGTGGAACGGCGGTTAGCTAGATTTCAAAGTTGCAGAAGGTTGTTGCCTTGTCTACTACAGAGGTAGAATACATTGCAGTCACAGAGGCTAGCAACGAAATGATATGGATGACTCGGTTCATGGAAGAGTTGGGAAAGGAGCAAGAGATGCAGATTGTACAGTGATAGTCAAAGTGCAATTCATTTGGCAAAGAATTCAGCGTTTCATTCAAGAACCAAACATATACAGCTTAGGTACCACTTCATTAGACAAGTATTGGAAGATGGTGATTTGAAGCTGGAAAAGATCCATACAGATAAGAACCCTGCTGATATGTTAACAAAGCCGGTAACAAAAGAGAAGTTGAATCTTCATTCAACTTTTGTTGGTCTTCAAGATTGAGCTTGAAGATGGAGAAACAAGCTAGAGTATGTTGCTGTACAGGTACAGGTGCAGCTGTTTATCTCCAAGTGGGAGATTGTTGAGTTGTGGAGCTAAAAGCTTCACCAAATGAACAAATGCAAGGTTGCTGTAATTACACAGTCGTCGACATCGGTCAAGATCGATCGACATCGATCAGGGATCGACCAGAGGCTGCCGTCGTCGGTTATGGATCGGCCGACGTCGGTCATATGCAGGCAGACAGGGACC